>OX940976.1:34445384-35045384 GCA_954871275.1 Leptopterna dolabrata
AGTGGCCAAAAGTTTACTGGGGGTAAACAAATCAATAGGGGGAGGAGAGGGTCATTCACGAGTAGTTAGAGCGGCTGCTCTAGATTACCAAATTGGTCTCGAATGGCAGCTAAAACTATTAGATATATAACGGGGAAAAGCCCAGCAAGTATAGTGTCCGTCATCCCTAAGGGGTGAAGGATAGGGGTTGAAATTTTCAGAACGCCGTAGCACTAAAACTTTCAATAGAAGGGTAAGGTTTTTTTACGTTTTTAAATTGATCTTGAACTAAAGCAATTTTTGAGACCACGCGCAGCTTTGTACGACCAGCCGTTCGTATTCACCGAAGACGTTCGTCAACATGATCGTGAATCAAACGGCATAAATACGGCCCAGATATCATCACTATGGACCACCTGATTATAATCACGGATGGCTGTATGAAGTCGAGCTTGTTGTTATGTGATATTATTCCAATTGAAAAACGCTGCAGAGTCCTTGTCACATGGGTTTACTATTCTACTGTACATCTACAGAAATGTTGGCTGTTCATTTATTGTTTCTTTCATGTGAAATAGTTGAAATAGCTACTTCTGATGGTTTCCACCAATTTTGGCCCCCAAAACCCGAATTAGGTACGCTGCTTTTTTTTGTTATCTTTGATCATTGGTAGTGCCATTGATTCACGTGCTGACACTTTTTCTAGTGTTATTATACAAATTGATGGTGATTTCAGACGATTTCCCAGGTTTTGACTCATAAAAAAATCAATTTTGGGAGCTGAACCTTTGGTAGAACGTCAACTTTCCACTCTTTGGTAAAAATCGACTTCATATTCGGTTTTATCGTCCCAGAAAAACATGGAAAACGATACTTCAAAACCTCATGCAACTTTAACACAAAAAATACCTATTTTTATACAAATTTTGACTCATAACACCCCTGGGTATATTCCGATCGGACTGAAAAAATTCGGGGCACAAATAGGAACCAAATGGAGCCTGTGTGCAAAAAAACGAGTTTTTTACACCGAAAATGAAGTAGTTATGCGTGATACGGCGGACGGCGGACGGACATTGCGTTTTGGTTTATTATTCTGTGAATAATACACATATGTATTCGCTCAGAAAAAAATTTGTATAACACCCCGTCAAAATTTGTTCTTTCCCGTTTCAAGGTGCGTCGATTCCAAAAATGCAATGTCTTTCCGCCGTTCGCCCTATCACGTGTACACACCGGCTTCGTTTTCGGTCTAAAAAATTCGTTCTTTCGCACACATGCTCCATTTGGGCCCTGGTTGTGTACCGAAACTTTGCAGCCCGATCGGAATATACCCAGGGGTGTTATGAGTGAAAATGTTTATAAAAATAGCTACTTTTTGTGTTCTAGTAACATGTTAGTAACATGAGTTTTTGAGGTATTGTCTTCCATGTTTTTGGGACGAGAACGCCGAATATGAAGTCGATTTTGACCAAAGAGTGGAAAATTGAGGTTCTACCAAATGTTCAGCTCCCAAAATTGATTTTTTTATGAGTCAAAAAGCTGGGAAATCGTCTGAAATCACCATCAGTTAGTATAATAACACTAGAAAAAGTGTCAACACTTGGATCAAGACGATTGAATGGCACTGCCAATGATCAAAGATAATTTAAAAAAAAGAAAAAGGAGCGTACCTAATTCGTGTTTTGGGAGCCAAAATTGGTGGAAACCATCAGAAATACCTATTTCAATTATTTCACATGAAAGAAACAAAAATGAACAGCCAACATTTCTGTGCGTATGTCCAATAGAATAATAAACCCATGTGGCAAGGACTCTGCAGCGTTTTTGGTTTATTACTCTGTGAATAATGTATTCGCTCGGCAAAAAATTTTTATAACACCCCCTCAAATTTCTTTCTTTTACGTTTCAACGCGCGCAGATTCCAAAACGCTGCAAAGTCCTTGTCACATGGGTTTATTATTCTACTGGACATACGTACAGAAATTTCGGCTGTTCATTTATTGTATCTTTCATGTGCAATTATTGAAATGGCTATTTTTGAAGGTTTCCACCGGTTTTGGCCCCAAAAAACACGAATTAGGCTCGGCTTTTCAACAGATTATTTTTGAACATTGTAGTACCATTCATTTGTCTTGGTTCACTTATTGATACTACTTCTAGTGTTATTATACAAATTGATGGTGATTTCAGACAATTTCCCAGGTTTTTGACTCATAAAAAATGAATTTCGGGAGCTTAGCCTTCGTTACAACCTCAATTCTTCACTCTTCGGTCAAAATCAACCAAATATTCGGTCTCCTCGCCCTAAAAAACATTGAAAACGATATATCACAAGCTCATGTTCACTAAAACCTCAAAAATCCCTCGAAAACCCCTATTTTTACACTCCTTTTTCTCCCATATCATCCCTGGGTGTATGCCAATCGGGCTGCCATGCTTCGGAGCACAACTAGGACGCAAATGTGCTCCCAAATAGGGACCCGACTTGTGTGCGGAAAAACGACCATTTTAGACCAAAATTTAACGTAAATTTAAGGCTGAAACTTCGTTAGAACCTCAATTTTCCACTCTTTGGTCAAAATCTACTTCACATTCGGTGTTCTCGTCCCAAAAACATGGAAAAAAATACCTCAAAAGGTCATGTTACCAACATGTTACTAAAACACAAAAAGAACCTATTTTTATACACATTTTCACTCATAACACCCCTGGGTATATTCCGATCTGGCTGCAAAGTTTCGGGACACAACTAGGCCCCAAATGGATCATGTGTGCGAAAGAACGAATTTTTTAGACCGAAAATGAAGCCGGTACACGTGATAGGGCGGACGGCGTACGGACATTGCATTTTTGGAATCTATGCACCTTGAAACGTAGAAGAAAAAATTTTGAGGGGGTGTTATAAAAATTTTTTGCTGAGCGATTACATAGGTGTATTATTCACAGAATAATAAACCAAAATGCAATGTCCCCCCAGGACCACCAGGGTCCCTGGTAGACTCTCACCAGGTGGAAGTAGAAGTGCAACGTCGCACCAGCCTAGGGGTGGAGCCCCCCCAGAGGATTAGAGGGCTAACAATAGGCCCCTATTGTTATAGTGATTTCCCCAGATGCCGTTCGATCTAATGATCCGATTTTCAATCTGAAAACGGATTTGGATTTTTCGATTTTTTTTGCTACATAAGTACTAGTTGCTTTTTCCAAAAAAAATTGAAATTGAGTAAAAAAATTTCGGGAACTCCATGAAAAAAATTTTAAAATTCAAAACTGAATGTCGCCACTTGAGGTTGTTTATAAAAATTACAGAACATTTTACAGATCAAAAATCGGAAGACCCGTTCAAGAGATAAACCGAATATTGGATTGCCCCCGACGGTGCAGCCATCTATTGAAAATATTTCTTACTAAAATTCGTGACATTTACCTGAAGGGGTATCGATTAGACTTCCACCAAAACGACCCCATCTTCACCGGAACAAGAAACACTCGACAACTGCCACTGTTACTCGTGAGATCACCGAAGTTAAGGTACCTCGAGCATGGTTAGGACTTGTATAATAGGTGACCGCCGTGACACGTGGTGATACGTCGAAGTATGACCCATGTAGCTGTTGGGCTAACCCCTCTCCACTCAAGGAGGTGAGGCAATGAGTAACCAAGTAAAGTGCGAAATGATCAGACCGAATTCTGATCCTCTCATTGGAGGACAGCTGATCACGTCCGCGACGCAGGCAGGGCATTCGGACGAAAAGCCTCAGCCTGGAATGGCTGTTTACTCTACTTTTTATTAATCATGGTTTTATATAGGTACTTCACGAGATATTGGTTCGGCTTCAATTCATTCTGGACATTGTGACCTAAAATGAACTTTCTGTCGTGATAATAATTTATTATGGACAGGTTGGATGTTGAAAAGCCACAGGTGGGTGATGGTGATTGGGTCTGCCTCCCAGACGTCTGTCTCTACCAACTCCAAACAACCAGCGATCGATTCCGGAGGTGCCCGTGCGTAACGTCACGTGTCATATTCATATTCACTGCGCCCCAAGCTGACCATGGGGAATATGCTGAACTGATCTCCAGTACCTACCTAATACATTACTAAACAGTAATGCGCTAGGATATTATTTGCCTCCTGGCATCTGTAGTTGGTGAAACTAGGTGGCCAAAATTCAGTGTTTTGTGTTGGGTAAAAATGAAGGCCATACCTAAGGGCTGATAGCTCAAGGCCAGGAACCTTAATGAAAGGGTTGATCATAAGAACCTTCCTATGTTACCTATATCCACATTTTCTGAATGATGCATATCGCTTAAGTTATGTCCATTCAAACGAAGGAACTGCTACAGCCAGTTAACTAAATAGTAGACTCGATCTAAATGTTATTGTTGAATCGATCTATGATATCTAAGTTTGTGTACACTTCGCTCGTATACACTCTTCTCAATAATGCCTACTTCCTCGGTAGTAGGTACCTACCTACCCCCTTTTGTAAAAATGTATACTCATAAATTGAAAGAAAAGTTATGTAAGTATTACTATAATTTATATTCGGAGAGGTCTTTTTTTTTCATGAAGTAACTTTTCTTGTATGATGTATTGGTCTGACAATACTCTGACGGGGCGTGAGGGACAGTTTATTGAAATTTCGAGTTCTCTGTTTCCGAAATGAAATCGCTGAGGCTGAATCATTTCATCAGGGTACTGGTGAAGCTGAAGTTGAGTATTGACTTTACGATGAGACTGCCACGGTCTCCACCTACTTTACTCGCTGGGCCTCCGCAAATTCAATATCGGTGAACAACGTGACAGATTTTAGAGGATGCCTCTGCGACTTGTTTCAATTTCATAAGGGAGGATATGGGGGTCTCTGTAAATAAAGTTTAGTTGATGCGATATTCCCGCCTCGTTCGTCGCGTTTCCAATATTCGAGTTTCACCGCCGAGACCTCGAAAAAGAAGGGGGAAATAAGGGGAAATAACGCCGGAGCTGCAAGTAATGGTAAAGTCGGTCACGACAGAACTGTTTTATTTGTATACATTCCATACTTAGAAATCGTTTCAGAAAACGTAAGCATCAAACGGATTAACAAACATTATAAACAAAATCTAGTAGTTATTAGCTCGAGAATATTAGCAAAATAAATTTATTAGCTTCCCCAAGTCCCCCAAGGCACCAAGGTATTGCGCGTTTTCCAATAAATTGTCTCATGACTTTATAACTCTCAATGAATTGCTCTTGGATTAGTATGAAGGGAGGTCGGAGTGGAGCCTCGAAAACCACGGGTAGAACACTTTTACCTGAAACGTACGTGGTCTGAGACCGAGCTGTGGCAGGAGGCTGCTTTATTCTCGTTCACGGTCTCGACAGTCATAATTTGAAGACATAAAATTTTGTTTGTTTATTTTTGGTTTATTAATTTCAGTACCTACTGTACATGAAAAAAAAAAAAAATCTCCGTTCTCACTGAAAAACATTGAATCATGGACGTGTTTTTGGACGCACGAATTGAGAGTACCGTATTGTACATCCGCATTCGATGTTTCCATGAAAACGGAGAAAAGTGGTTTAATTTTTTTCTTGTGGCGTTAAAGGGAGAAAGTTTGGGATTGAATAAAGGCTCCCTCAACTGATTTGGGAGGATCCCCCACCTTGTAATTCTTTCTCACTAGTCCTACAGAGAATTTAGAGTTTCATCTTCGTAGGTCAAAACAGGAGTGAAATTAGCTTCATGGTTCAATCAGCTGATTAGGGAGGGCTCCCACCTCGTCTTCCTTTCTCACAACTCCTACAGAGGCTCCTTTCGAATTTCATCCTCGTAGGTAGGTCAAACAGGAATGAAATTAATTAGCCTCAGGGCTCACACTCAGCTGATTAGGGAGGGCTCTCACCTCGTCTTCCTTTCTCACAACTCCTACAGGGGCTCCATTTCGAATTTCATCCTCGTAGGTAGGTCAAACCGTAATAAAATTAATAAGCTTCTGGGGAATTGAGGCGTTACATTTTTGTGTGTATTATTTCATTATAACGCGCCAGTCCTACAGAGGCTCCGTTTCGAATTTCATCCTCGTAGGTCAAAACAGACTTTATCTAGTAAAATGATCAGTATTTCACGGTCATGTAAGCTATGACAACTGATCATCAAAAGGGTCCATGAGACCGGGTTGTGCCCATATTTAGAAAATTAGGGGTGCGGCGGAGCGGGCTTGAATAAAGTTTTCAACTTACTGTATACGATCAGCTTCTGTGTAATACTTATACCTTTTAGGAATCTACAAAAGGTACACGCTACCTAAATCCTGATTATGGCTGTCAACATTCAGTTCGACCTATGGTCAAGCATGCCGTTGGTTCGTGAATAAAGATAATAAATGAATGTTAAATTGTTATCACGCCAGAATGCCGCCCCTCCCAGTGACTCAAGAGGCTCGCCGAGTTAGGTGGCGCCGGGTAGTCGTAGTTTCCGTTTCGTCTCCCCATGCGAACGGTGCGTCAGCATTTCATGTTTCACCAGCCGTGGTAGAAGTACCCGCAGCAGTTGACATCGGTCGTGTTTGTACTGATGTGATTTGTACTCAATCCTTAGTGCGCGCATACTGACATGTTTGGCTACACTACGTCTCAATAGTATACTTGTCGAGTAGATGACTTCAAAAAGGTAAGAGCTCTCACAGCATTGTTAACTATAATGTGAATACTGGTTATAGCAGGTATGGTATTGGTTACAGCTGTATTTGGTTTTGACTAAATGAATTATATCTTTCTTCCTTGGTGATTTTTGCCGTTTTGGTGCGAGCGTACGTCGATGGCTGTTATATCTTAATTTAAAACAATGAATTTGGTGTTGGAAAGGGTTGCCCCCACCTAAGGCTACTCTTTCACATTTGTGCATATTATCGCGAATCCCCTTCACATATGCACTGCAGCATTATACTATAGAGTGCATGCCATTACACTTATATGAACTACGTAGGTACGTAGCGTTTACGTACGACGAATGATTTGCTCTTCTCTGTATCATCTTCCCAGGTTACTTGTGGGACTGTCAGTCAAGTATGAAATGATAAAATTTATTATAGTATACCTGTATGTATACTTTTATAAGGGCAAGTGCATCTTTGTTTCTTCTCTGTACCAGCTTCCCGAAGTGATTTTTTGTGTATCATTAATTAATGGGGGCTATTCAAATAGCCTAGTTTAAATAAAACGCTGCACATTAGTACATGACGGTTTATTATTTGTCTTTATCTATATATAACCCTTCTGCGTAGACTGTTTTCTGTGGTCAATGCTTACCCTCGTTTTCCCCTGAGGAAATGCATAAATCGAGATTGGAGCCAGCCGGACAATTAAAGTTTCATAAATAAGCGTGGATTCGAGAATTCTAAATATAGTTATTTGTTGTTATGCATGAAGCATAATGTGCAGTTTACAAATTTTTGAACGAAAAGTACCCGGAAATTTCATTAAAATTGGGTCGAGGTTCATGAGAAATTGAGTTGGTACCTCAGATTTCTTGTTCATGCATGTGCTGTGGAAGTGCCAATGATCTAATCTTCTGTATCTCACAGGGGACCATCTAACAGCTAGGTACATTCTAGCTACCTACCGATTTGAGCACAATCGGGCCATTGATTCGCGAGAATTTTTTTACCTCGCCTTTTCATGTTCGCGCATGCATAATGGCCGTACCAATGATTGTGAACACACCGGCCGACAGGCAGACACCGAACCAAATTATTTGTTCAAGTTAAAAAGTGCCTATCAACAAGAATCCAAAATAATCATCATCTTCCAAGTGAAATAATATCAAGGAACAACCAACTCGATTTCATACAGCCACGCGCGATTATAATTAGCTGTTCCCTAGCAATGATAATAATATCTGGGCTGGATGTATCATTCGCACTCGCGTTAACGATGCCAAACTTCAGGGCCTTACTGTGAACGAACGGCTGGACTTACAATGCTCCGGGTGGTCTAAAAAAATCCACAAGTTCAAAACCAATCTGAAAATGGAACAAAACTGGAAATTTTTCACCCCTTAGAGGGGACTGATATTAAAGCCGAGCTTTGCGGACCATAGACCCTAAATGGGACATACAAACCAAATTTCATTAATTTTGGTTCATGGTAACAATAAAAGTGCCTGGTACGGCATACTGCGGAAGGACACGATTTTTTTAAACATTCCATTTTCGAATTCTACGTACTTGAAATGCAAACTATCAAATTTTGAAGAGGGGGAGGGGGGGTTAATGGCCGATTCCAAAGATTTGTTATTGAAAATAATAAAATAAAATTGGGGACCATAAGGGCGGTTCAACTTGAAATGACTGACCACTGGTATTTCAGCATCGAGAAGCGGCAGAAATCTATGCCCCTAGTTTGATCAACAAAAGTTTGATGGTTTCTGATACAGTACTCATAAGTAGGTATTCTTGTATCAACTTATTTCTCTTACTCTTAAATCATCAAAAGAATCTGTTCATGCGTGCAGGTATGCGTATGGAGTGTGTGCATTTGTGTGAAGAATATATTGATGTTTATCTATAAAAGAATCGTTGTACTTGACTAGAGAGCAACTTGATTAACTTTGAAATCAATAACAATGTTTACAGGGAGTATGTGGTGGTTTTACTGACCTTCCTCACTGGATATACCGTTCCACGACAGATCCGGCGAAGATATCCAAATGTCGCATATCTCCCTCGAGACCCTGGAACCAACTGCACAGTAAGTTGACTCAATTCGCAAAAGGCACAAATAGTTTAAAAGTATTAAATTTAAAAATAGTTTAAAAAAACTCGGCGCTGCGCGCCTCGCCAGGGGGCAAGCCCCCTGGACCCCCGGATGCTTACTGCTTAGAGCCTACGGCTAAAATTCAAGAAACATGGAACATGCTTTTGTCGAAACTTGTCTTAAAAACATGCTTCTGTAGCCGCACTGTTATGATTTCACTTCGTCACCAGGATACAACCAAGTGACAACCAAACAAGCGTCATTGTTTACTATCCATTTATAACATCCATTTATATAGTTATAGTATGAAACTACGAAATAAATACCAAGAACAAATACGAAATAAATTCGTGATAAATCAAGAGCTTTCCAACGAATGGAAAACGATTTTTGTCCGATGAAAATTAAAGAAGTTTCATTTCCCCAGCAACTACTCGGTTGTACGTGAAAATCATCGTTAAAATTTCGTGACACTTCCGCGTTACCCATCCCGCGTCACCCATCCCGCGTGACATTTTTCGGCTAGTTAGCCCAAGGCTAAAGCATGTTCCATGCTAAAAAGAAAAGATTTTTCATAGATACTACAACTTAGCATTGCGATTTTGAGAGTAATCCACCAAGGCGACCTTTGTGCATAGTGTGAAGTATTAACTACCGGTATAGCCCTACCATGATTGTACCCGTGATTTTACATGTAACTTATATCTGCGAATTTATATAAGAGAACGTAGAACCCAATTACCTCGATGTTATGTTGTTAATTCTGTTTGTGTTATGTGTGACTGACTCTTTCTCTTGTTTTAGGTACTCAAAGATAACAGAGATGATACATACATCTTTTACGGATCTTCTTGCTGCGAGTTGCCTACTAACTATTCAATAGACGGAAAGAGACTCACGGTAAAATTAACGCGGCTGACCAAAATTGGTGCTGAAGCCTTCAAAAACTACACTTACCTGGAAACTTTGTCTCTCATAATGAATGCTCAGCTCCATTTCATTATTCCTGGAGCGTTCGAGGGGATGGCCAATCTTGTTAATCTCGAAATCAATGAAAACATGCTACTTCAGTATTTAGATCCAGACGTGTTTACGGGACTAACGAATCTGAAAAGTCTTCGCCTACTTAAAAATGGTTTTTCGAACTTTTATCCCGTGTCGCAAGCTGCTAGACCGTCGGTCCTCCCACAGCTGTTGTACTTGGATGTGTCTGAGAATTCTTTGGGCTCATTAAACTACTCAGACGTTTATAACTTGAACGGTAGCTCGATAAAGACATTAAGACTCTCGCATTGTGGCCTAGATGCTATAGACAGCAATGCGTTTAGTATGATACCAGACCTGTCAGCGTTGTACGTGGATAATAATAACTTGAAAACTGAAACAGTGGAACGCTTAATTGTACATTTAGCAAACAGTTCTCCTAGTTTTACCGAAGTACACATTGGCTCGAATTACTTTAGTGATCCCAATATAATTTTGAACTCAATCGCTGCTACAAACGTCAGTGTCGTTGATATAAGCAACAGCCACATATTCACTTTGAATCCTTTGTTCATTCCACCTTCGCCTTCTATAAAATACCTAGACTTTTCAGGCACTCTGGCTTCGAGTTTCGAAGAGGGTTATTTTACTGCTGAGAAGTTACCTAATATCGAGTTCCTGTATTTAGGTCACAACCGCTTACTGGATAGAAATTTCAATATGAACTTACCGAAGCTTAAAGTTCTTGATCTGTCAGACAACTGCAATGTTATTGGATGTACATCGATTCTGGAAACTGGGAAATTTTTGTTGAACGACTCAGCGAATCTCGAAGTTTTGAAACTCACAAGTAATCCAATTTATTCACTTACTACCTACTTACTCAAAGGCCTATTCAAACTGAAAGTCTTGAACTTGTCTAATGCTTCAATTCAACATATAGAAATTGGGGCATTTTCGGATTTACACCAACTAGAAGATTTGGATTTGAGTAATAATATCCTGTCCCGCAACATAGAAATCAACAATATGACTTTCATAGGACTGGACAATTTGAAACGTCTGCATTTAGATCAGTCTGGTTTGACTTGCTTGGAAGATTCAAACACTTTCCAGCATACGCCTCTTCTTGAAGTCCTGACGTTGAGGCAGAACACTTTTTTGGAGTTGCACCATACGATACTTATGCCTTTGAAAGAACTGAATTTTCTGGATTTGAGCCATAATGCTTTTCAAAATTGGAACGAACGTATATTCGAGGGTAACCCAAATTTGAAAAATCTTGATCTCAGCTACAACCAGATTTCCGCGTTTTCATCAGCCATGCTAAAGGACTTAGAAGGCTTGGTCTCGCTGGATCTGAGTAAAAACTCACTTTCTTGCATGTGCAGTGACGTTTTTAATCTTTTATCCTTTTTGAATTATACCGGAAATGAGAATAGAACAGCATTGATTTATGCCTTATCCGCCTCTTCTGCGTTTTGTTCTTCTCCTGAAGCCATCAGGTTTACTCCTTACATGCAATACGTAAATGACATGCGCACAGACGGGGAATGTGTTACGTACAATGAGACTATGTTGGTTCTGAAAATTGCCATACTAGCGATTGGGCTGTTTATTATAATTAGTGCACCAACAATTTACTTTTTGAGGTGGCATTTGAAATACTGGATATTCCTTCTCCGGCAAGCCATGTCATGTTATATTTTCCCTAAGAAAAAACATCCAGAGCCCGAAGGCAAATATACATACGATGCTTTTGTGTCGTACAGCAACGAAGATAGAGGATTCGTTGTGCGGTTGGTATCAATGCTGGAATCTCACTCTCCACATTTCAGCCTTTGTGTGTACGAGCGAGATTTCCATGTAGGGGGAGTAATAACAGACAGCGTTGTTGACTGCTTATCCAAATCTCGGAGAACCATACTTGTATTAAGCGATTCCTTCGCCAGATCGACTTGGTGTCAATGGGAAATGAACTTGGCACAGCACAAACGGTTGTTCTTCAAGGATGATCATCATGGGCCGCTGATTATAATAAAAATAGGGGAAATCATGGAGAAACACATGACTCCAACGTTGAGGTATTTGATCAAAACAAGGATTTACTTGCAATGGAATTCGGACCCTATCAAGCAGAAGGTGTTTTGGGAAAAGTTGCGAGGTGCCCTTAAGGCTCCATTGGATGAAGGAGACGGCAGACCTAGCCTCCAACACTCTATAATTGGTAATGGCGATATAACAAACAACAATAGCATTACTAACTTATGTTTAAAGAGTTTCTCCGACGCATCTTGTAATGTGTAATTGGATAATATTGATCATCCTAGGTTACTGGCAAGGAGAATTGCGAAAGTTACACTCGCGATTTTCCGCATCCCGTATTTGGGTACTCCTTTCGATACTACCTCGGTACTTGTTGGTCGGAAAAATGAGCCCGCTGCTGTTACGAAATGAGGAAGTAACGGTTCTTGGGCGGCGAAATGAAACTTCTGAAGCACCCGAGTAACAAAGGATACTGAACATCTTGCCTTCAAGTAGAGCGGAAGAAGGGAGTTCACAAATAAACCCATTGATGGGGGAAAACTTCCCGGTTCCCAATCAAACCGTGAAATACAGAGATCGGGTTTGAAAAATACCACTTTCATAAGAACACAACTCACAACCCACAGTTATTCCTAAATAAGTGCGTTATACCTAAAAGTCCAACTATCCCTTAAATGTTGTGTTCACTTATTGTATTAACGATCATGAATATTGTAAGATCACAAACCGAACTGTGATATCTTATTCTGATAGGTACTTGAAAATTTCTGTTTTTGCAGTAAACAAAACTTTTACGTAACAGCTTGATGGTCTCATAAGATTAACTCCAAAGGTTTGTCGGTGTTTGAAAAAGCGTTTTGAAGTCTACACTAGTGTTCCTTTTTTACGTAAAAGATTAGATGGATGAGTTATTTGTTATAAATTCAAAATCTCCGTTGAAAAAGCCAACGACAGAGAGTTGGCACACGAATCGCTCACTGATAAGACGAACAATTCGAGATAACGAAGTGTCGTTCACTCTTCTCCCTATCAAAGATATCGTGATTTTTATGACTCTTGCCATCGATATGTATTCGAAAAATGAATTCACCTTCATGACGTTACTGTTGGAGAGCAGGACTATTTGACTCGATTTATATTTTCCCCATCGCTGTCCAATATCTCGACCGACGACTTGAAGCATTATCAAAGGGGTACTTGCCAAGGGAATCAGGGGTACAACATTACTCAGTTCCCTATTTCAAATTCTTCTCCCTGCAGCCAATCGATCGACTGGTAGTGATAAGCGGTGAATTATCTACTACTTATTCCAAGTCTGTTTCAATTGGTTAGGAAGATTGTACAACACGTTTAGTTTTATAATAGTTTAATGGTTGTCTGTAGGTACATACTTAGTGTTGACTGTGTATTTACTCAAAACAAAGTGCTTATCTAAATATAAGACCTAAAATGTTGATTAATGCGATTTTGCCTTCTCATAACCAATTACTAATCTACCTTCCTATCGGAAATACGCATTGAATAATACATACAAGATTAAATCACACATTTTGGAATTATAAAACTTTGTTTGCTAGATCCATAGCTTTCCCTTGAATTCACCTACAAGGTGCATGTATGATACAGAACAAATAACCAATAATTTCTGAAAATTCAGATGAGTGTTACTAGCCGAATGCACTGTGCAATACATAATTTAACTGTGGAAGATGGATTTGTATTGATGATTACCTATGTGATACGTAGTTGCATTGTTCTATTGTGAAATGATATTGGCCGTACTACATCCCATTTTTCTGAAATGGTCCACGTTAGTAAGTTTGACCTTTGAGATTTGTTTTAATAGTAAATACAGTTGTGTTAACGGAATTTATTCGAATCAATAATCATACTATACGCACTTCCGTAACTCATCGCTTATGTAACATAAGTTCCAGTGATACAGCGCTGTGAAGCAGTGTTTACTTGATATACCATCAAACCTACAACAATTTTCAGTTGTTTTCAACCATAAAATCCCAACTGGAATTTTTTTCGAACTAAATCACTCGCGAAGAAATCGTGGAAACCCATTTCAAGGAAAAACGGAGTTATTGAAAAAATAGTCTTTCCACTAATACACGAAAAACGCAAAAAACACAGTTATACCGGTTTCGGTGATCAAACCATCGTCAGTAACACACAATAACTGAAGGCACATTGGAGAGGTGACCTTATAAATAGTCAAAAAGTGAAATGTGGTCGATTGGGATTGGTTGTGAAGAAGAATGGTGAAGGGAACTAAGGAAGTGGGGTCGATTCTGATTGGTTGTGAAGAAGAATGGTAAAGGGAACAAAGGAATGGGGGTCGATTCTGATTGGCTGAGGAAGAGAATGCCAAAAAGTGAAAGGAACATGAGGTGAAGGGGGGAGAGGGGTGGAACCAAGCTGCTACAGAAATGAACGCAATAATGGAGAAAACTTAAAGGAACTACAACATTCAAAGATTTACCCAACTTACCACTCTTAATAATTTCGAATTTTTGAAGTACATCCAACATGCTCCCTTTTGGGCAAAACTGAAGATATTCAATGAACTGTCTGTCTGCAATATCAAAATTGAAGCTATGACTGGATTCATTCAAGTGACGTGCAAAGGCCGAATCACCCTTATTATCCCTGAAATCTTTTTCATGTTCTTTTATTCTTTCTCTAAACTTCCTACTACCAGTTTGACCACAATATTCAAGTCCACAAGAACACTTTAATTTATAAACACCGCTTTTATCTTGAACATTAATTTTATCTTTCACTGAACTTAATGAAGATCTGAGATAATTTTTAGTTTTATATCCTACTTTGAACCCTTTAGAAGTTAATATTTAACCAATTTTATCCGAAATTTTTCCTAATACGGTATACTGATCCAAATCTTTTCCTCAGTCGTAGCTTCCCTAACTAGGTTTGAAACTCCTTCCCTACTCTTTTTTCTAAGAACCCTATTCCATATTGTATCAATGAGATCCCCCCCATATCCATTCTGTTCACTCGTTGGTATAGATAAAGCTCTGTTAATGATGATTGGTATAGATATGTAGACGATAATATATCATCATTCTTTGGAAAGGGACTGAAAGACAACTTGGTTCATATCATACACAAATTAATAACGTAGATCCATTCATTAACTTCACCTTAGAATTCGGATGTAATCACCTAAATTTTCTTAATCTTTCCATTTCGTTGAATAATGGAAAACAAGAGTTTTCCATATATAGGAAAGATACTTATAGTGATATTACCATTCATAGTACTTCAAATCATCCAGTAGTCCACAAACATGCTGCTTTCCATAGTATGATTAACAGAGCTTTATCTATACCTACCAATGAGTGAACAGAATTAAGCTAAAGAAAAGTTAACTATTAAAAGTATAGCGGCGAGTAATGGATATGGGGGAGATCTCATTGATACAATATGGAATAGGGTTCTTAGAAAAAAAGAGTATGGAAGGAGTTTCAAACCCTGTTAGGGAAGCTACGACTGAGGAAAAGATTTGGATCAGTATACCGTATTACGGAAAAATTTCGGATAAAATTGGTTAAATATTAACTTCTAAAGGGTTCAAAGTAGGATATAAAACTAAAAATAATCTCAGATCTTCATTAAGTTCAGTTAAAGATAAAATTAATGTTCAAGATAAAAGCGGTGTTTATAAATTAAAGTGTTCTTATGGACTTGAATATTGTGGTCAAACTGGTAGGAAGTTTAGAGAAAGAATAAAAGAACATGAAAAAGATTTCAGGGATCCTAATAAGGGTGATTCGGCCTTTGCACGTCACTTGAATGAATCCAGTCATAGCTTCAATTTTGATCTTGCAGACAGACAGTTCATTGAATATCTTCATTTTTGCCCAAAAGGGAGTATGTTGGATGTACTTCAAAAATTCGAAATTATTAAGAGTGGTACCTAAGTTGGGTAAATCTTTGAATATTGTAGTTCCCTCAAGTTTTCTCCATTATTGCATTCATTTCTGTAGCGGCTTGGTTCCACCCCTCTCCCCCCTTCACCTCATGTTCCTTTCACTTTTTGGCATTCTCTTCCTCAGCCAATCAGAATCGACCCCCCTTCCTTTGTTCCCTTCACCTTTCTTCTTCACAACCAATCAGAATCGACCCCACTTCCTTTGCTTCCTTCACCATTCTTCTTCACAACCAATCCCAATCGACCACATTTCACTTTTTGACTATTTATAAGGTCACCTCTCCAATGTGCCTTCAGTTATTGTGTGTTACTGACGATGGTTTGATCACCGAAACCGGTATAACAGTGTTTTTTGCGTTTTTCGTGTATCAGTGGAAATAGAATATTTTTTCAAGAACTCCGTTTTTCTTTGGAATTTTTTTCTTCCGCACGTAATACTTACCTAATGGGTATAGTGTAGGAATAAAAAACGATTTCCATTTGCTTTATGCTAGTAATATTCATGCCATACTACCGAAGGTAGGAAAACCTTTATTCATGCAAGAGTCAAAAGTGATGTGGTCCAAATTATAAAAATTACCTACCAGGTACCTATGGTGTAAGGATAAAAAAACAGTTTCCCATTGCTTTGTGTTAGTAATATTTCTGCCATACTACCGAAGGTAGGAAAACCTTTATTCATGCAAGAGTCAAGAAAAAGTGATGTGGTCCAAAATATCAAAATTACCTACTAGGTACCTATGGTGTAAGGATACAAAACGATTTCCTAATACTTTATGTTAGTAATATTACCGAAGGTAGGAAAACCTCTATTCATGCAAGAGTCAAGAACAAGTGATGTCGTCCAAAATATCAAAATTTCTACTTGCATTTTGCGTTTCAGACATCACAGAACAAATCTGGTTTCGATTTGATGTCTTCTATATGCCTGAGATATGTGTCTGTCTAGCAGCTTCAAATTCCTTGTAACGACCATGATTTACCGAAGCAACAATCCAACCGAGCTGAAATTTGGATGTTACCTATGTGCTGGTTGGTGCGCTTCACTTCCTCGTAGAGCCGAGCAGTTTTCGTTCAATAGGGCTTCCTCTCTCCATTCGTGCAGCTTTTCGTAAACGTAGGGTGGTATAATTGTGGAATGAGTTTGATCTATCTTACGAATAATTACGGGTTTGATGTTGCTCGAGAACCTTAGTTGTTGCTAGTTTAATATTATTACATGAGTTCTGAAACGATTTATTTGTCATTTTCAAATGGACAGATTTAAAAGTATTTTGATTTAGAAATACGCGAGCTCTGTGTAATAAGCAAACAGTATAAATTACCACATTATACCAGAACTTCATTGCTAGGTGTTTAGTAGTGGCTTTCAAACATCGCAACTGATGATAAAAATTGCGTTTCCAAGAAATTTACATTATGACATCTTTTGTTCTATACTAGGAGTTGTAGAATCTGAAGGAGTTCGATGTAAGCGGAAAGATTTTCGGAAAACCTTTCTTGAGACAATGGCCGTTCCTGACAGAGCAACAGACACAATCCTTAAGGCTGGAAAAAAAGTTCACTTATTTTTCAATTATTTTATATCTGCAAAAATCTGTCAGTTGTCATTGGATACAATTTTTTCTATAGAATTATCTGTAAGGAAATTATTTCAAAACTCCTAAAAGTTGATGTATAAACATTCTCATCTCTTGAGTTTACTAAATATCTCATTCAAGGAATTTCGAGAGAAATCAGCTGTTGTTAATCTCCAGCTAATTTCTCATCGGATTTTTTCGCAGCTTACATTAGACGGATATTAGGAACCTAAGGTCTCCGGAATACGTTAAACATTTTTCCCTCCACGGTAAACGCATTTTACATGGGCGAAGGATTGGGCAAGCGTGCAGGAGAATGAGAATTTCATTTGTGTAGATGTTCGCGACAGATGCTGCTGATTTATACCAGGCTGGGCGCCTGGAGCGAACTGGGATTTTGCTTTGCCGAAACCATCCCGAAAATTATTGTCTCGATAATTCATGAAGTGCCTACGTACATGCGAAAAGAATGTAGCACAGCTTGACAATACTTGGTAGGGGTGGACATCTAGAGGAGGAGAAGAAGAGTTACTGAGTATTTGAATACTGCTAGTTCAGAACCTAACAAACGAATTTTTCGGAAAATAGCAGTGACCTCCATCCGACTAGTTAACTACCTTAGAAATGGAAACGTGAGCGTCTCTCAATATTTTTTTGATAATGAATACTCGCGTCCGTAAATCCCGAAACTTACTTTGATAAGGTATGAACTCGGTAAACCTATCGTTCTGATTTATTGGCTATAAATTCATTAGATTATTATCTATAAAAGAATTTCTTTAAAAAATTTACAACCGCCAAAGGTACAACTGTAATTTGTGCTTATCGCCTGATGATTTATGGATCCTAGGTAATTTCGTCCACTATATCAATCGAGAAAAAAGTAAATATTGATTGATATTTTCACTAAATATTTTAGTAAGAAATGATTAGTTGAATTCAAATATTACTCTCGCTCGACAAGTTCCCGAGTTCCTCAGTCATCTATGTGATATTGGGTGTGTGAAAAATTCAAATTCGAACTCGCCTGTGTTCCTGCCTAAGCAGGTCACTTGGAACAATCGATAGTGAAAGTAGTTTGTGCTTCAAAGCTCGGCAGCCCGGTCGGAATACGCCCAGGGGCGTTATGGGAGAAAAATGGGTGTAAACATAGGGGTTTTCGAGGGATTTTTGAGGTTCTGGTGAACCTGAGTTTGTGAGGTATCGTTTTCCTTTATTATTCTAGGTATGTTTTCGTTTATTATTCTGTGAATAATACAACTAGGTATGTAATCGCTCAGTAAACAATTTTTATAAAGCCCCCCTCAAATTTTTTTCTATTACGTTTCATGGTGCGTAGATTCCAAAAATGCAATTTCCGCCGTATCACGCGTATCTCCTCTAATTTAGGTCTAAAAAATTCGTTCTTTCGCAAACAGGCTCCATTTGGGCCCTAGTTGTTTCCCGAAACTTTGCAGTCCGATCGGCATATACCCAGGAGTGTTATGGGTGAAAAATGGGTATAAAATAGGAATTTTTTGTGTTTGAGTAACATGAGCTTTTGAGGTATAGTTTTCCATGTTTTTTAGGACGAGGATACCGAGTATGAAGTCGATTTTGACCAAAGAGTAGAAAATTGAGGTTTAATGAAGTTTCAGCCTTAAATTTACGTTAAATTTAGGTCTAAAATGGTCGTTCATACGCACAAAGTTTGGGTCCCCATGTTGGGAACACCCAGGGGTGTTATGGGAGAAAAACGCTGCAAAGTTCTTGTCACATGGGTTTATTATTCTATTGGACATACCTACAGAAATGCTGGCTGTACATTTATTGTTGCTTTTATGTTGTTGTTCTGGTGGTTTCCACCAATTTTGGCCCCCAAAACTTGAATTAGGTGCGCTCCTTTTTTTTTCAAGTTATCTTTGATCATTGGTTGTGGCATTTAATCGTCTTGATCCACGTGTTGACACTTTTCCTAGTGTTATTCTACAAATTAATGGTGATTTCAGACGATTTCGCAGGTTTTTGACTCATAAAAAATCAATTTTGGGAGCTGAACATTTTGCTGAAGGCGGACGGACATTGCATTTTTGGAATCTACGCACCTTGAAATGGAAAAGAAAAAATTTTTGAGGGGGTGTTATAAAAATGTTTTGGTGAGCGAATACATAGGTGTATTATTCACAGAATAATAAACCAAAATGGGTGTGAAAATAGGGGTTTTCGAGGTTGTGTCGAGGTTTTGGTGAACACGAGCTTATGATTTATCGTTTTCAATGTTTTTCTAGGGCGAGAAGACCGAATATGAAGTTGATTTTGACCAACGAGTGAAGAATTAAGGTTGTAACAAACATTAAGCTCCCGAAATTCATTTTTTTATGAGTCAAAAACCTGGGAAATTGTCTGAAAGCACCATAAATATGTATAATAACACTAGATGTAGTATTAACAGGTGAATCAAGACAATTAAATGGTACTATCAATGATCAAAGGTAATCTGTAAAAATAAAGGGAGCCGGGATCGTCTTTTTGGGGGTCAAAATTCGTGGAAACCATCTAAAATAGCTATTTAAATTACTGCGCATGAAAGAAACTATAAATGAACAGCAATTTTCACTCCACATCAACAATTTCCCTTCAGAACTTCATTCTTTGTGTTTCTTTTTGCCATTTTAGCCACTGTTTGTCATCGAAAGAATTATTTTAGCAGCATTTTACACGAGATTTAGGTAGGTACCTAGTAACGAGTACGGGGTTAGGTACTAAGCTATCTGTGTGATTTAGGTCTGCGATCTACATAATATGTATAGAATAGTAAGTAATATATTATATATACCTCGAAATTGAGAATTTTTTGTGACAGTGGACCCTCGAGAGTCCACCTACTAGACCAGCGAGATTATCAACAGTTAAGAAGGGATATCGATTAGCCTTCCACCAAAACGATCCCATCTCCACCGGAACAACAAACGACTCAAGAACAACCACTGTCACATCTCTTGAAACAAATGGAGATAGTATTATTGCCTATCATCTACAAATCTGCACTTTATCGTTGAAGAGCAAGCAACTGAAAGAGCAGTAAGGAACATTGAATATGAATACCTATTCACCTGCCTAAATCATAGTCAATCATCATCTACCTCAATGATGATGACCTGTAGGTACCTACCTACCCTCTAAGGGGTGAAAAATTGGGGTAAATTTTCCACATGCCGTAGCTCAAAAACTTTCAACAGATGGGTATGGTTTTTTTTACGTTTTCAAATTGATCTCGAACTTGAGAATTTTTTGAGACCAACCGGAGCATTGTACATCCAGCTGTTCGTTTGCACAGAAAAGTTTCATCAACATGATCGTGAATGAAACGGTATACATCCAGCCCAGATATATTGCTAGGGAACACGTGATTATAACCACGCATGGCTGAACGAAATCGAGTTGGTTGTTCTGTGATATTCTTCATCAGAAGAATTATGGTTATTTTGGATTTTGATGATAAGTACTTTCTAACTTAAACAAATGTTATGCTTCATGATTAACAACAAAAATAATATAATCAATGATAGAATTGTAATCCACCGCATGTTTTCATGAAACTGTCATGCCCCGGCCGGCTCCAGTTGGTACTTGATTTAGGGCTTTCCTGTGGAGCACGAGGGTAGGTATTTACCACAGAAAACAGTGATATACTCTGAAGGGACATCTATATAGGTAAATTAATAAATCGTTGTGTAATAATTTGCAGCTTTTTTTATTCCGTTTTTGGATTCTACGTACCTCGAACAGCATACCATCAAATACATCAAACATCAAATACAACCAGTCGGTGCATTCCAATGAAACAATTTGGGATAGAATTAATAAAGTTGATGCCTTTCATAATATTCCAATATTTCAAAAAACAGGTTCGGATTAAGATTATTATATACGAGATAAATACCAAAAACCAAAATGATTGTCTCACGGTGGATTGTTACTTGTCCTCGTTTAACCAGAAATTCAGGGTCTGGTGAGTTGGCAATCATACAAGTGTGCTTCGGTGCCCGTGTATACCATTTGGCAAATAGCCGCATTGTTGTTGAAGCTCATCTCTGGGACTTTGAACTCCGGATTGATAGAGACCTGTGGAAGGTTTTTCAATTCAGGAGATGGAATGAAGAAAAATAGGTGCTTAGTTGTAGTCAGAAAACATGACCATACAAGAAAATATTCTAAGTGGCAAGTGGGAGGAGTTAGCTAAGGGGTGTGTCGTTGTCTTCAGTCTGTCCCCGGCTTAATCATCGTAACTGAGGCCAACTCGTGCGCGATCTCAACAAAGTTTAGTGAGACACATTTCTTTGAAAATATTTAAATAATATTTTTCTACCTCGATTCATCATTTTGTACAACTTTTGGTGAATTTATGTACTTTTTGGCAATTTTGACAGATTTTTAACATATGACATAAAAAACTTAAATTTGACCCACTTAACGCGCGTGCGCCCACGTGTGTGTGTCTCCACTACAAGTTTAATAGATAGCCTTTTTTTCCTGGAAGTTTTACCATCAAAGTTCTTTCGCTTTTTATCACGATACATCTCAATTTGATCTAATATCTAGCTACCTTGAATACGTATTGTCCGGGCAAAAGATCAGTGATATCCACCCACTGACAATCAATATTGTGTTTATAAATGTCCGAACAGTTGACAGATATTCCCTGATCACCGTAGTTGGCACACGCATAAACCGGGACAACTCCATGGTGGCACTGATTGTCCTCCAAGCAAAACGAAGCTTTGTGGCCTTCTGCAACTTTTTCGCTTCCACTGAACACGTCGAAAGTAGCAAACACTTCCATCGAGTGGTAGTGCCTGGAATTCGAAGTTACAGAAATTATTACTTGTTGCTGGTACTTACCTTACTGGTAGGTACATACAATAATATTATTCCATATGAAATTTTACTAGGTACAGCTAATCCTCTGTACTATCATGATTAGGGATTGCAATTCCGCAATGCTCTATTTCTTTATTCGAACGCGAATTTGATTTGGCTTGGCTTTTTGATACAATGACATACTTCATTTGGTCATTAGTTGTGAGGTTGGTAACTGCCTCTTTTATTTGAGAAACTGGACGCAAGGATTCGTCCCAGCTTTCCTCTGTACCTACTTTGATGTATCACGTCCTTCGTCTAGAACGGTGCACCTTCACCCGTGGCTGTGCTGGGCCCGTAGAAAGGCCCTTTTTACTCATGTTTCTGAAAAAATATTACCAGCTCCGTGAGTTGGTAGATCCTGGTTTGAACTGAATCTTGAATTAATTTACTTAGTCTTTATTTCGAATTAGTTTGCCTTAAAAAAAAAGAGTACCCAGTTACCAATAGTTAGAAAGTGTTGACTTTATATAATTATTTCGTTCTTCTCTGTCGTTATGTATCTGTTTTTAACGCACTTTTTTTCCAACTTACATCCAACATTCACAAAAAATTATCATCATCTTGGATATTTAAGTGTTTAATAAGCAACATAGTTTGTACCTATGGCATTTCCAACGCTCTCATTTGCTTACAATTCTAGTGGTCACCGCGAATTGATATACTCACCTACCAACCATTCGAATTTCCCTTCTCTTCATTCTTACCTGGTTGGGTTAAAATTTATTAAATGAGAGTGAAATAAATAAGGCCTACCATGAGACATGAATATGTATCATAAGACTTTTTAAACGTCAGTTTCGAGTATTGTGCATTTATTTCAATTCTAAGTAGGCACCTTTCAAGTTTGGAGTGCGTATTCAAGTAATACTTTTTTGTGCAGTTCCCAAATCCCGGGGTCAATTATTCTCAAAATCCCAGGATTGGCATTAATAGGTAAATCCCGAAACTTTGTTATTGGATTAGTTAATTACAAAATTCCAGGTTTTGTCTTAGTTAATCCCGAAATCCTGGCATTAGAAAGTTGGACGGAATTGCAATCCCTACATGGTGTATTTGTGAGGTGTGTGGAGTTGTGTAGGTGCCTACAAAAACGCAACTATGAGAGAGAGATATTTACATATGGCAAAGGTGGAACTGCCAGAGGTGTTTGGGAATGAAGGGTCTGAAAGCGGCCGTCCCAACATTAGTAGAGCTAGCTGTAAATCGCAAGAGCCGTCTGGTGTCGAGATGCCATCCTCCAGGATTCTCCTCTTTTCTCCGGTATCCGGAACTTGCTACACAGTTCTCCTCCATTGCACACTGGAGGAAAAACATTTGCCTGTCTTCCAGGTAAGCTGTTCTTTGAATAGTGTGAATGTCGATTACCAAATCCGCCATCTCTAAAAGTAAATTTCATTGTTTTCATGTAAGATGGATTTCATTTTGGTTTATTATTTTCGATAATGAACCATTGGAATCGAGCAAGAAAAAAAAATTCTTACCCCCCCTCAAAATTTGATGGTTTACGTTTCAAGGTATGTAGAATCCAAAACTGCAATTAAAATATTTCTGTGTCCGCCGTACGCCGTACGGGCCACTTTTCTTAGTTACCATGAAACAAAATTGATGAAATTCGGGTTATAGGTTCCGGTCGGGGTCTAGTTGGTCCTCGAAGCTCGACGTTACTGTCAGTCATCTCTAAGGGGTTCAAAATAGGGGTTGACATTTTCAGAACGCCGTAGCTCGAAAACTTCCGATAGAAGGGTATGGTTTTTTTACGTTATTAAATTTGTCTTGAGCTAAACAATTTTTTGAGACCACCCGGAGCATCGTACGTCCAGCCGTTCGTGAGCACCAAAAAGCTTCGTCAACACGATCGTGAATCAAACGGTATAAATCCGGCCCGAATATCATAACTACGGGGCATCTGATTATAATCAAGGATGGCTGTATGAAGTCGAGTTGTTTGTTCTGCGATATTATTTCATTTGACAAGTGATGGACTATTAGATTTTGTTTGTAGGTACTTCTGAAACTTGAACAAACGTTGAAGTATTATTGATGGGCAAATTATTACACAATGGCAAATTATTACACACCGGAAAATTATTACACAACGGTAAATTATTACACAACGGTAAATTATTACACCACGGTAAATTATTACACCACGGTAAATTATTACACAACGACTCATCTACCCAGAAGGGGCTAGATTTTGTTGATAGGTACTTTTGCAACTTGAACAACCGTTGAAGTATTATTGATGGGTAAATGATTACACAATGGCAAATTATTACACAACGGTAAATTATTACACAACGGCTCATCTACCCAGAAGGGGCTGGATTTTGTTGATAGGTACTTTTGCAACTTGAACAACAGTTGTAGTATTATTGATGGGTAAATTATTACACAATGGCAAATTATTACACAGCGGCAAATTATTGCACAACGGCTCATCTACCAAGAAGGGGCTGGATTTTGTTGAAAGGTACTTTTGCAACTCGAACAACCGTTGAAGTATTATTGATGGGCAAATTATTACACAACGGTTCATTATTTTATCTCCTTAGAAGGGGAACCTATACAGGTAAATTAATACACAACGGTTTAGGTAGGTACCTAGTACCGAGTACGGGGTTAGGTACTAACCTACGGAGGGTCCGAGATCTACATAATATATGTAGAATAGTACATATGTTATATAGAAGGGTTATCTATACGGAGACCTGTGATCTGTAACAGGAGGGTATTCTGTACAAAATAATAAACCGTTGTGCAGGGATTTGCAGCGTTTTTAAATATGTATTTAAAACCGTAGGGTAAGCATTAGTCCCGGTAAGGCATGGAACTCAGTTGGGAAATTCATGAACCCCTAAAATGAATGTGGTCCCACCAGCGCACGTGTGCGAATGGAAAGGCGATACGTATGGTCAGGTTTTGATCATTATGGGGGCAACCCACACCTACCCTCAGTAATTTCCGCTCCTCAAGACCGCTATGTCGTACACTAAAGGATCAAACTTATATAGACGTCTTTTATATAATTTTGTAAAGGAAAATTCAAGGGTGTTAAGTACAGGCCAATCAGAGCGAAAACAATGGACAAAATTAAATGCAACTGAGACAGGCTTTTTACGGATAGCCTTCTTCCCGAGTCCCGTCACTAAGTTGAGTTTTGGTTCAAAAATTTTTTTAACTGATTATTTGGAACAGAGCATCCCGATTACGGTGTTGATAAGCACTTACTTTGTGGATGAGAACTTACGTACTTTTGAATTAATATTTTCAATGGGTATCTATGTAGTTTGTACTCACCTATATAATTTCAAGTATTTCCGGCCAATATGTTATACCTAACAGACTCGTGACAGACTTACGAGAAGTGCATATGGCGCCGGCCACATCATCGTGGTTACGGCAGGGATCGCTGGTGGCGCCGCGACATTGACCGAACGACGTCTCGTTCCCGTAGCACGCAACGTTACTCAAAAAATGACTCATTCGCTTGACACCTGTTATGAGAACCATAAAAATGTACATTAATGTGCCTGCTATGCTACGATGAACAGGTTCTGGTGCTCAACATTTTTGCGAAACATCAATGTAGGTACACCGAGAGAAAAAACGCAATGTTTTACCACCTCGTGGTGCTCGCAGGCCGGTGAAAACTTTGAAAAAAACCCGCTAGGGACTAGGCGTACCCGATAGGAATGGAAAAAAGACCCGTTAAGAAACATTTCTATCGGGTACCCACAAGATCATCCCTGCAAACGGGTTTTTAGTGCAGCTCCTATCGGGTAATTTGTGCAGGAAATGCCCGATAGGAATCTACTGATAAGACCCTATCGGGTAATCACAGCACGTACGTGCTGGGATACCCGATAGCAGCCGAACGTGCTGTAAAGAAACACCCGTTTGGTTTCCAATCGGGCAAAAAATTGAAAACAATCGGGTAATCCTTGCACGTCCATGCTGTTCCTAACGGGTCTACCACCTAACACCCGTTTGATTGCAATCGGGTCTACCACCTAACACCCGTCTGATTGCTATCGGGTCTACCACCTAACACCCGTTTGATTGCAATCGGGTCTACCACCTAACACCCGTTTGATTGCAATCGGGTCTACCACCTAACACCCGTTTGATTGCAATCGGGTCTACCACCTAACACCCGTTTGATTGCTATCGGGTCTACCACCTAACACCCGTTTGATTGCTATCGGGTCTACCACCTAACACCCGTTTGATTGCTATCGGGTCTACCACCTAACACCCGTTCGATTGCTATCGGGTCTACCACCTAACACCCGTTTGATTGCTATCGGGTCTACCACCTAACACCCGTTTGATTGCTATCGGGTCTACCACCTAACACCCGTTTGATTGCTATCGGGTCTACCACCTAACACCCGTTTGATTGCTATCGGGTCTACCACCTAACACCCGCTTGGGATCTATCGGGTTCTACGAATGGACGCCCGATAGAATCCTAGCGGGTTCTACGAGTAGACGCCCGATAGTATTCTATCGAGCGTCCACTCGTAGAACCCGATAGGATTCTATCGAGCGTCCACTCGTAGAACCCGATAGGATTCTATCGAGCGTCCACTCGTAGAACCCGATAGGATTCTATCGAGCGTCCACTCGTAGAACCCGATAGGATTCTATCGAGCGTCCACTCGTAGAACCCGATAGGATTCTATCGAGCATCCACTCGTAGAACCCGATAGGATTCTATCGAGCGTCCACTCGTAGAACCCGATAGGATTCTATCGAGCGTCCACTCGTAGAACCCGATAGGATTCTATCGAGCGTCCACTCGTAGAACCCGATAGGATTCTATCGAGCCTACTTCTCACTACCCGATTGGATTCCTAATGAGCCCGTTTCCACCCTAACCGTTTGCATTCTCCAATGGCTCTACCAATCAGGTAATTATTAGTAGAGCGTATGGAGATGCAAAAGGGTAGCGATGGATTGGGATTAGGAGGAATCCTACGGAGTAGGGAGAATGAGGATTTCGAAGCCTGGTGAGGAACCTGCGTGAAACATATACTCATGAAATTGAAATACTCATTGAAATCAAAGTGTTGATCAAACAGTTGAACAAAGAAATGAAAGTTATAAATGTATAGAAATGTGAATAAGTAATTCTTATTTCTAAAGGTGAACACAGCTTGGGCAAAGAAGAGTTAACACAAGTGTTTAGGTCATCAATTCATTCATAAAAGTCATAAAGTTCAAATTCACAATAAAAAACGGCAATAAATAATTTGTTTTCGTACGCAGATTGTTTAGCAATTTGTTTCTTAACTAAGTACAACAACAAAATAAACAGTTTAACAGTTGTCTATGTTCATGTTTAATTACAGGCTGTTCCGCATTAATACGTAGTGATTGTAGTCTAGAGCCTTAACTAACGTATTTGGGAAAGTATATC
Organism: Leptopterna dolabrata; assembly: GCA_954871275.1. NCBI lineage: Eukaryota > Metazoa > Arthropoda > Insecta > Hemiptera > Miridae > Leptopterna > Leptopterna dolabrata. The sequence goes on from OX940976.1 coordinate 34,473,008, forward strand.
GGCGGTTTGACAGTTTGTAAAATGAATGAAAACCAAGGGATTCGACTTCATAAGCTTGGAAATGAGTTGAAAACATGTGAGTCACATAGTTGAGCCCTTTTACGTAGGTCTCGTATGTTCTAAGGTCTAAGTACATGGTTAAGATCTGGTAAAATTGTGGAAGCCCTCTATCGTCTAAATCGAAGCATACCATATAGTCTGGATTGAATTTAACACCATCGTAAGTGGTAACGAATTTGATACATCGAATTTCAGCAGGGTCAATTTGGAGGGATGTGCTAACCTCCAACAGTTCTGATTGATCAGTAATGATAGATAATTTCCCAGGCTCGTCTAGTCGATTGGGAAGGGAGTTGTGGAAGAAAAGATAGTTAAGGTGGTACTGTTCTTTCTTAGCGGCTGAAAATGGAGTATTAATATTGTTAAAAGAATTCCTCAATCCAGTTTTCAATTGTTTGTTTTTTGATTCGAACCTGAAGCTGGAGAGAGCTGACAAGGGTCCATGCTTCATCATCATTGATGGGTAATGGGTTAGAAAATGGAATTTTGGCTGCAACGCCGGCGGAACTTTAGGCTCACCGCCTTCAGATTGAGGGAGATGAGAGAGTTTGAATGACAAATGTACGAAAGTTTTAAGAAACAGTTCGATCACATCGGCAAGGTACAGTGATTTCATGTTACTAACAGAATCTTGGCTAATCAATTTGATCACTTCGTTCATTAGCAAGTACAATTTGTAATACTCTTCAGCATCTGAGGCAACTCGTGCCCCTCTCCCTCCATGCTCACGCCTTTTTTTAGGAGGGTTCCTCGCGCTCCTCTTACCACGAGTGGTGGTTGCTTTTTTTTTAGTGGAAACTCTACTCCTTCTAGAACGTTTATTAGGGACCTCATCTCTCTCCCCACCATCATTATCCTCCTCCTCCTCCTCCTCCTCCTCCTCCTCCTCCTCCTCCTCCTCGTCGTCGTCGTCGTCAGCAAATTCATCGTCAGTGAAATGAGGGTCGTAATCACCTACTTCTACCCAGTGACCCACCATGAGACCAAAGTAAGCGAGGAATGTTCGCATTTCTGAGGCAGACATCCTCATGGTGAAATTGTTGCTGGGGGCGGGAGAGATGGGCATGGGTCTAGAGGAATAATCTGGACCGTACGACAAGTTTCTGATACGATCGTTGAGCTGAGGAAGAGTGAAGCATTTGTTTTTGTAGATGAGACCCTTGAGGACGACTAACATGACATAGCGTGCTACGCCTTCGAACATGTCATGCATAAAGTCGACTGAACAGTTGTTTTCGATCCTAAAGTAACCCAGCTCTTCCCAGACACAAGGCTCTACAACACCGGTTAGCGAAGGAGTATTAGCAGAGTAATCGGCTTTGAAATTGTCACTAGTCCGCAACAGGTCGGGGTCTTCCCTCAAAGTTGTGTTGTAATCCTCTTTACGGATGCGACATATCCTACAACACCTACTTGCATTGAAGCTACTAGTGAACCCCAGCATAGAATTCAGCCCCAGGTTATCACCGACCAGGCACCCAACAGCAAACTTGACAATTACAGATCCCCTGCTCCCGACAGACACGTTGATGCCCTGTTCGTACAGGAACTTGAGTTCATCTATGACAGGAGTGAAGACTGCTTTGTTCCCATGAACAGAACGTAGCCGAGATTTGAAAACAGCTGCCAACATGATGAACCGGAGCTTGGACGCCAAACGTGGAGGGGCGAACGGAAGGGAGTAGTAAACACCACCTAACTTATGAATGCCTGAGTGGCTACCAAGTGCATTACCAGCTTCAAAATCGTCGTAATAAAGGTGGAGAGGGAAAAAATAAGAGCCGTCTGCAGCGTGCTGACGTTGACGAGCATGTGACAACCACACCCTACTTTCTGAAAAACACGTCACCTCCATTGTCTCAGAGCAAGCCTGCCCCCATTCCACCACCTCCTGAAAAAAACCTGGGATTTCAAAGAGCTTTTTAAGAACCACCCTCATCGGAATGAACTGAACGAATTGATCTGAGTCGCCGTAACCCAAGTGAATGTCTCTGTCAGTAAGTGCAGCTACTTCTCCTGCTCCACTAAGTTCTTTACTCACAAATACTGACACAGGTTTGATGAACGTCCCTAGCTGAGAGAAGTAGTTCAAGCGAGAGTGGATCGTGCGCATGGGTTTCACAGAGCTGTCCATAATGGATTTGATGTCGTCGACAAACGACGTCAACGTCGTTTCACAACAGGTCGGCATGGTCGTGCTAGCGTAGCGATTGTATACATTTCTGAGACCCAAAGAGTGAAAAACCTGATGATAATGATTGAAGCGGTGCATGAAAAACTGTACAATCTTCTCTGTCGTACCAGTATCCTCTAAGGCGTCAGCAGTAATTTCAGCTAACTCCCTAGAAAGCAGTGCGGCAATATCATTGTTTGACCTGACGACGAGAGGCGGCCGCCGCTGCCCCTCGTCGACCCTCATTAACTCACCATCATCATCGCAGGAGGAGGAGGAGGAGGAACGAGACATAGCTGCTTGACACAAAACATCACAACCATCGTCATGCATATGCGACTGAGGACGTGGAGGGTGAACCCTAACAAGATGTTCCTTCAGTCTCCAGGGGAGGGAGGTATTGTACCCACACATACCGCAGTGCAAAACTCTCTTTTCTTTGTGTTTCTCTCCACTACTAAGACATTGGTTCATAACATGCTCAATCAAACGGTTGACTTCTCTGAATGTTAAGGGACAGTAGTGACATTTGTAATGTTCTGTACCACTCATGTTGGAACAGTGATGTATATACCCAATGAAATATGGTACACTTCAACACAATTTTATTTAGAGTATATATTATTATAGAATGTTATTTAGATATTATTCAGAACGGTCATCAAGCAACTGTTGATGCACAAATTAATGGTAACTAAGTAGCACCACCTCAGTGTAGACACGTTGTAAAGCAATCAGTGATGAGGACGTGGTGGGTACGTCAGCTGTTTTTTACTCTTACTGCTACGTACTGCAACTTTCTAGCGTTCGACCAAATCCTGTAAGGACCGTGGAGTACTGCCCAGTTCGCTGGATGAGGCAGGGGAGCTGCTGGAATGGGGGGGAGGGGAAACGGGCAGAGTGCTGGTATCAGACTCTGGAGTGGCTGTAGCAGTGGTTAGCTTAGATGGGGTCACTCTTGTCGGGGTCCTACTGTCTTTGTGGAATCCAACTTCCTTAACGGGAGTTGTTGGCCATGTAGGAGACAGAAGGGGAGGTGGTTCAGATACACCTGAAAGAGCAGGGCTTGCCTCAGGAGGAACTGCTGTTGCTGATGGTAGATGTACCTCCTCAGATGGGTCAAAAATTGATTTTGAACTTGAAGTGAATAGCAAATGTGACTCAATACCCCCTGAAGTTGATGGCAAATGTGAATCAATACCCCCTGAAGTTGATGGCAAATGTGACTCAATACCCCCTGAAGTTGATGGCAAATGTGAATCAATACCCCCTGAAGTTGATGGCAAATGTGACTCAATACCCCCTGAAGTTGATGGCAAATGTGAATCAATACCCCCTGAAGTTGATGGCAAATGTGACTCAATACCCCCTGAAGTTGATGGCAAATGTGAATCAATACCCCCTGAAGTTGATGTGAAAGGTAATATTACTGAAGCAGGAGCATTTGTTATTTGAAGGTCACCAAGTATTTCGATATTGGTGGGATGTATATTGTAAGAATCTAATCCGTGTTCTTCTGCAAAGGCTTTTGTACAAGTACCATAAGTTAACAGTTCCGAATCACCAAGAATGTTACCGTGTATAATGTTTTCCCCAGTTAAGTTTAAGAAAGTTATCAATCTACCTGTTTTGCCACTCACAACAAAGCATACACATTCGCCCTCTACAATGGCGTATTTTTGTATCAACACTTGTACAAATGAATTTTCATCACTGGAGCCACCATCAGCAGGAGGAGCAGCAGCAGGGGGGGGTTTGATGTGAGACTCTAGAAACTGGGAACAGGTGGAAACGAGAGTCACGGCAGAGAGGAGGAAGTCTGTCGAAACCTTTAACTCATAGCATACCAGTTCTAGAGTTTGCCAGATGTGTGTACACTGAGGTGGGTACTCACAGTTCAGCACGAATATTAATTTAAAACAAAGATCGACTGCCTGGAGTATGGTGTCAGCTCTAAGGCTCAAATCTAAATATTTGACTAGACAATGGCTGACGGAACCTAATTTTCCTATTGCTATGACATACGGTTGCAACGTTCCTTGTTCGGCTTCCAGGCGTTGGGCGTGGAGGTTGTCCACCTCAGACTCCGTTTCCAGGAATGTGACGAAGTGATCCGCTGATTCCTTCTTTGAGATCTGAATCGTAGCTTTACTTGCTTTGGTCTTCCTTAATCTTCGTGTCCCAATAGCGTACGGGAGGGCGACGAGAGCTGCAGTCGTTCTCTTGTCCTCCTCTGAAATATCACGGAGCACATTATCAACACGTTCGTACAGTACAATTCAGTCATTACAACCACCTCATGGTCAAATAAAGCAATTTCAACAAATCATTTGTTTACAAATGCGTGAAGAAGAAAAATCCCTGGTCACAACAAAATATTAAAATTGAAAAAATGTTTCCTAGTCAATTTGAACACAGAGTAGGCCAATCACAATTATTTCTCACCGGTATTGTTGTCGTAGTACTTCAGTATTGCCTCGACGAACGTCTCCCTCCCTTTCACTCTTCTGGAAGACCTAGCCTCCGATACTATGGCCGGGTGGAGTTCTCTAAGCTTTTGGTACAGCTTCCCCTCCGGGATGTTATATATCTCCTTGAAATCAGATTCTATCTGTACAACAGAAAACAACAACTATTATTACTGATTACTCAAAAAACATTCCTCGCTTTAAACAACTGCAGGCACAAGTATATAAACAGAGCACATGAAATACATTCAAATTAAGAACTCACCACTTTCGCTGCGTGGACGGACGACTTGAAGAACGGGAAGTAGTCGATGTAGTGGAATAGGTTGTTGTTTTCACAGCATAGGTAGTCGTGCCGCAGCTTCGCTGTCCTCCGTAACGCCTCTTGTATCTCTTTGGAGATCGACGCCCGGCTCAACCAATCACTTCCCCTGATGGTTTGGATGGAGGGATGATTCTCGAGTTCCTCTTCCCACTCTAGGAAAATAACATTAACGGTTAGGACTCCTCACAATAAATAACACAGAAACGGCAGAGAAGGAGGGTGGTAGGAGGAAAAGAGATGAATAGAGAGTAGACTCACCTGTCAGGGTTTTCCGTACGGGCGGAGGGGAGGTGGTTGGCTGCTTCGGCTTCTTCGTGTAGGCCCTCTTCTGTTTGCCTCCCTTCCGTTTCCTTGCTTCGCTTGTCCTCTTGGAGTTTGCCTCCTTTATTTTATCGTACTTTTCTTTATTGGCCTTCCTCCAGGAGTCCTTGAGGTTGTTCACTTTGCTCCACAAGTGCCCGTAGGGGTACTTCCTTGGTTTTTTCGTCGGCGTGCTGTCACTGCTGTGTGACGAGCCCCCCCGCGTCGATGCTGATAAAGTAAACCACAGCGAGGAGGGATCCCGGAAATATCTCGCCAACTGAGCAGCTATGAAACTGAAACGTACACAGCAATTCAAACACGTGATTATTATGTCTTTATGCAGAGGAATGTTAAGATACGAGTACTCCACATGTAATACTAATGTACTAACAAACAATGCGTAATCACAAATTTCAAGGTGTCACTCACTTCAATTCTTTATAAGAGAAATGGGGGATGACGTTCGCACCCACGGGGGTGGCTTGTCGGTGAAGGTGGTTTATAACAATATCCGCTACCACCTTCCTGTCAGATGAGCTGATTGCCCTGGTCCTCTTCGACCCTGCTAGCTCAGCGCAGCTCTTCCCTTTCTCAGTCTTTTGTAGTATTTTTGTGACCTGTTAGGGAGAGAGGAATAGATGTACATTTAATATAAAAACCCTATAAGTTTGACTATGAGTACATGATACAATTTCACACGGATGGTGTCATGCACATTACCTTATCTAAAGTGTTAATGAAAGCAGCCTTATCGACTCGCTTGTATCTGGCGACGTGGGGGTCGTCGTCGGCGGCTTCGTCGTCGTCGTCGTCGTCAGAAGATGGATCGCTGAGCCGTAGTTCACTCGGCAACGACTCTCTACGGCGCGGGATCGAGGAGTAAGACTGCAACAAAAACACCGTTCACCTCGTAACAATACATACTTATATGGTGGAAGTTATTGTCAAACATGAACACTGTTTCCGTCTGCCTGTCGTCTGTAATTGTAAGTGACAACACTCACCGGCGAAGGAAGTGTTGGGGTGGAGTCGTCACTTGATATGGGTCTAGCAAGAGATGTCGAAGAACGTCTGGGAGAGGAGAGTGGACCGAATTTCGCCTTCCACCCTGTTGCGTATCGCACCTTCTGTGGCGGAGTCCACAGTCCTGTTGCTACTGCTTCCCAGAGGACCCTGTCTGGTTCTAGGTCGCGTAAATCGTCAGTTTCAAATCCGGCAGCTGTGGCAGGGGAAAAAAATGTCAGCCATGAGACCAAGTGAACACCCGATACGACGAGCAAGGCAAGGCAAGGCAAGGCAAAACAGTTTGTTGAAAATATTTTAAAGTACAACACTACCCGATTGGATTACTAACGGGTACCCATACCCTCAAACACCCGTTACGAATGTTTACGACTATTTGGCAAAGTCCAGATGAACCCGTTTGGAACGAAGTGAACACCCGATACGACTACAAGCGGCAAGGCAAAACAGTTTGTTGAAAATATTTTAAAGTACAACACTACCCGATTGGATTACTAACGGGTGGTATACCCTCAAACACCCGTTACGAATATTTCCGACTATTTGGCAAAGTCCGGATGAACCCGTTTGGAACGAAGTGAACACCCGATAAGACTACAAGCGGCAAGGCAAAACAGTTTGTTGAAAATATTTTAAAGTACAACACTACCCGATTGGATTACTAACGGGTACCCATACCCTCAAACACCCGTTACGAATGTTTACGACTATTTGGCAAAGTCCAGATGAACCCGTTTGGAACGAAGTGAACACCCGATACGACTACAAGCGGCAAGGCAAAACAGTTTGTTGAAAATATTTTAAAGTACAACACTACCCGATTGGATTACTAACGGGTACCCATACCCTCAAACACCCGTTACGAATGTTTACGACTATTTGGCAAAGTCCAGATGAACCCGTTTGGAACGAAGTGAACACCCGATACGACTACAAGCGGCAAGGCAAAACAGTTTGTTGAACATATTTTAAAGTACAACACTACCCGATTGGATTACTAACGGGTACCCATACCCTCAAACACCCGTTACGAATGTTTACGACTATTTGGCAAAGTCCAGATGAACCCGTTTGGAACGAAGTGAACACCCGATACGACTACAAGCGGCAAGGCAAAACAGTTTGTTGAACATATTTTAAAGTACAACACTACCCGATTGGATTACTAACGGGTACCCATACCCTCAAACACCCGTTACGAATGTTTACGACTATTTGGCAAAGTCCAGATGAACCCGTTTGGAACGAAGTGAACACCCGATACGACTACAACCGGCAAGGCAAAACAGTTTGTTGAAAATATTTTAAAGTACAACACTACCCGATTGGATTACTAACGGGTGGTATACCCTCAAACCCCCGTTACGAATATTTACGACTATTTGGCAAAGTCCGGATGAACCCGTTTGGAACGAAGTGAACACCCGATACGACTACAAGCGGCAAGGCAAAACAGTTTGTTGAAAATATTTTAAAGTACAACACTACCCGACTGTATTACTAACGGGTACCCATACCCTCAAACACCCGTTACGAATGTTTACGACTATTTGGCAAAGTCCGGATGAACCCGTTTGGAACGAAGTGAACACCCGATACGACTACAAGCGGCAAGGGAAACAGTTTGTTGAACATATTTTAAAGTACAACACTACCCGATTGGATTACTAACGGGTACTCATCCCCCCCCCCCCCTCCAAACACCCGTTATGTATACAAGGGACAACGAAAAACAAGTTGGTGCAAGTATTTAACGTCCAATACTACCCGATTGAATTACCAACGGGCACTAACACACGTAGCAATTTCCCGATATCGTAACAATGAAATTTAAACCAAGATCATCATGAAATCCGAATATTATAGAAAAACCGTTTACATTTGGTAAATTGGTTGGAAACAAATTCAAATTGTCAGTGTGGGTGTGCAAGTCATTTCTACGTGTAGGTACATAATGAAATCGGAATATTATACAACAAAAATTAGCGTTTGGTCATTACGTTGGCAAAAGGAAATAGTAATACTCAACAAAACAAAACTAAATTCAAATTGAAATGTCACTTTGGATGTAGAAGTCACAGGTATGTGAGTATATCTTGAAATCGGAATATCATACAACAACTGTTTCATTTGGTAAATACGTTGGCAACAGGAAATAGTAATACTCAACAAAACGAAATTAAATTCAAATTGAAATGTCACTTTGGATTTGGAAGTTACAGGTATGTGATTATATCTTGAAACCGGAATATCATTCAACAAAAAGTTTCGTTTGGTAGGTAAATACGTTTGCAAAAGAAAATAATAATACTCAACAAAACAAATTCAATTGCCAGTGTGGGTGTGTAAGTCATAGCTACGTGTACATCATGAAATCGGAATATTATACAACAAAAATTAGCGTTTGGTCATTACGTTGGCAAAAGGAAATAGTAATACTCAACAAAACAAAACTAAATTCTAATTGAAATGTCACTTGGGATTTAGAAGTCACAGGTATGTGAGTATATCTTGAAATCGGAATATCATACAACAAAAGTTTCATTTGGTAAATACGTTGGCAACAGGAAATAGTAATACTCAACAAAACGAAATTAAATTCAGATTGAAATGTCACTTTCGATTTGGAAGTTAAAGGTATATTAAATATACCTTTAACATAAATTTTATGCGATTATCATGAAATCGGAATATTATAGAAAAAGAGTCAAAAAGGTTTTTGCTAACCTTGAAATGCAGCAACAATTCTTGCATCCAATTTCCAAGACTCTAGAATATCAGTCAACTGTTGGTCCGCCATTGAAATAAAAATGAATTCTGTAGTACAACGTACCAGGGTCCGAATGTCTGTTTGGTGACGGGTGAACGTTGATAATTGAAGCACAACAAACAAGAAACACAACTAATTTGAAACAACTGATTTGAAACACAACTGATTTCAAACAACTGATTTGAAACACACGCGCAACACACAGAATGAAGAAGCACAGGGAAGTAAGCAGAACACGTGAGTGACGCGAGTGATCGGGAAGAAGTGGTTGTCGCCATAAGGGGACGTTGGGGTTATATAGAGGTCTCCCCACCATGCCCCACCTGGTAACGGGTTTCCCTGCTCCAAGCGGGCAGGCATGTGCTCCTATCGGGTGTCCGAATGTTTCTAGCGGGTTTTTCAAATCCCCTATCGGGTGCTAAGATTCCTAACGGGTATCCGATTTCAGACACTTTCCCATTCCCCATCGGGTGTTTTTTACATCCTATCGGGTGTCTGAATGTTTCTAGCGACTTTATCAAATCCCTATCGGGTGTTGAGGTCCCTATCGGGTATCCGATTTCACACGCTTCTCTGATTCCTATCGGTTGTTTTCTGCCTCCTATCGGGTGTTTGAATGTCGTGTAACGTCTTTTTACCTCCCAAACGGGTTTTCATTTCTATCGTGTCAGGTTTCCCGATTTCAAACGGTTTTCCGATTCCTATCGAGTTTCTGTTACTCCTATCGGGTTTTTCACAACTTCCTACCGGGTACTTCGAAACTCGTAACGGCTTTTTCAATTGAGATCGGGTGTTTCATAACGTCCTATCGGGTGTTTCGAATCCCTTAACGGGTTTTTCAATTCCTGCTTCTAACGGGTTACTGTAATGTGTAACGGGTTTTTAAATTCGTATCGGGTTTTCACTCACTTGCTAACACGTGTACGGTTTTTCTAACATTTCTGCCAGAAACTCCTACGTGCCTACCATTAGTATAGGTACCTGTGCCTACTAGGAAAAAATATTTTAAAAACCCCATCACAAATACCACGAGTGATTAACGACTCATTCCATTGATAATTCAATTTAATTGATAATGTACGCATGCACATGCACAACATAACAACTTACAACATGTAGTGGACTTGTAGAAATAAATGACATATAGGTACTTACTGCCCTCAGATTCCTTCCGGCATTGAATGACGCCATGAAATGTTGCAAAAGCGATGCACATCACTTTGTAAACGCTGTCGTTTTTATCAAAACTTTATTCAATACAATATAATATTATATTACACTTCATTCACAGAGATGTTCATAATGAGTATAGCTCGGGTGAAAATGACCGGCCAAACTACTCAATTTGGCTCATGCCAAATTACTTCTCGCCCTAGAATATATTATTATAATATCATAGGTCATCATGCGCTCAACAACCGTTTTCCTACACTGTTTAATTGTTCCAAGTTCAAATTGTGGCTGGAACTAATTAATACCCGATAGACTTGTTGCCTACTCGATAGGGAATCATTGGACAACCCGATTGATTACTAAGCGGGAGCTGTTAACAATTATATCACCCGATAGGCAGCCAACGGGTATTTTTTGAATATTTTCCTGCTCGATTGGTTTTCCAAAACCCGATAGGGACTCGTATGTGCAACCCGATAGATGTTCACTCGGGTGTTGTTATCAATTACATCCACCCGATAGAGCTACTAACGGGTATTTCAACGAGGTCGAGCACCCCCCGCACCAGAGAGAAATACTCGTTGGGAGGGGAGGTAAAAATTCAATGAAAACCAAGTCTAACTGACTCTCGACTATACTGAGGACTCATCAGTACAAAAAAAAAAATACGGAGTCATAATTCTCTCAGGTGGGGGTGCTCAGCATAAATCTGTTGATAATATCGTGGGGTCCCGAGTAAAAGTGACCAAGTAACATTTTCAAAATTTTACAGGGGAGCGATTTGAATTTTCCCCTATTTTCTCCTCAACATTACTGGTTCTGTAATGTCCCGTCCTACTATGTTTCGATTTTTCCTTGTCCTGTAGGTAGTTAGCTATAGGTTTCCTTATATACCACACTTTAAAATTCACTTCAGGTAGAATGAAAGCTATTTATTAGCAAAAATCTGATTTGATCACTTTTACCTGCATGGAGTTTAAAGTTCTTTTTCACTTGGTCACTTGAATTCGTCGAGAAAAAACAGGTTAAATTACATAAAATTGAGAAATGTCATTTTTTTCTCGTTAGTTGATCGCATTACTAAGCATCTAGTAAAAATTCATGCCAATTGCTGTTAGAGAACGTTCTCCCTATCTATAAACGTATTTGGTCGTTTTCGCTTGCCCACTGTGCTTCAATTTTAAACAGTTGATCATTTTTATAAAAAAGGCAATTAAATGCATAAAACTTTATTAAAATGTAACTTTCATTATTAAAATGGTAATTAAAAGTAATCAAGAATCATGAAGGTGTTGGAGAAATTAAAAAGACATCTAAGGGTCCAGGTCTTGATCTTCATCTTCCGAGAATGAAGGCTCGGGCAGCCGGTCCTTGGTAACACCCTTCTTGGCAGATGGAAGGTTTTCATACCAATGGTGGTATTCTTCCGGGATAGCTAGGGTTCGACAAAGTTTACAGAGGTCGTCCTTTTTGGCTTTCGAAATCGGTATCAATTTTAACCTGACCCTTCAGGTTTTTGCGATGGGACCCCCCGCCGAAAAGCGACAGGAAAAAGTGAGACCAAATAGTGAGACAAAAGTAGCGCGTATTTTATAAAGGCCCCGGATCAGCTGAGTGGCTCCTAAAGCTAATTTATATGCTATTCACTCTACGAAGCTGTAATTTGGTATGTGGGCTCCTTAGGACTTTAACTTGACACTGCCCAGGCCCCGGATCAGCTGAGTGTCTCCTAAAGCTAATTTCTATGCTATTCACTCTACGAAGCTGTAATTTGGTATGTGGGCACCTTAGGACTTTAACTTGACACTGCCCAGGCCCCGGATCAGCTGAGTGGCTCCTAAAGCTAATTTATATGCTATTCACTCTACGAAGCTGTAATTTGGTATGTGGGCACCTTAGGACTTTAACTTGACACTGCCCAGACCCCGGATCAGCTGAGTGGCTCCTAAAGCTAATTTATATGCTATTCACTCTACGAAGCTGTAATTTGGTATGTGGGCTCCTTAGGACTTTAATTTGACACTGCCCAGGCCCCGGATCAGCTGAGTGGCTCCTAAAGCTAATTTAATATGCTATTCACTCTACGAAGCTGTAATTTGGTATGTGGGCTCCTTAGGACTTTAATTTGACACTGCCCAGGCCCCGGATCAGCTGGGTGGCTCCTAAAGCTAATTTATATGCTATTCACTCTACGAAGCTGTAATTTGGTATGTGGGCACCTTAGGACTTTAACTTGACACTGCCCAGGCCCCGGATCAGCTGAGTGGCTCCTAAAGCTAATTTATATGCTATTCACTCTACGAAGCTGTAATTTGGTATGTGGCTCCTTAGGACTTTAACTTGACACTGCCCAGGCCCCCGATCAGCTGAATGGCTCCTAAAGCTAATTTCTATGCTATTCACTGTATGAAGCTGTAATTTGATAGGTAGTGTCCATTTGGTGGTAGCGTAGAGTCTTGTGCGAACTCTTCAAGATTCGCCCACGCAAAAACCTGAAGGGTCAGGTACACCACATTTTAGCCGTCAGGCTTTAAGCGGAAGTGATCCGGGGGTGCAGGGGGCGAAGCCCCCGCCGAGGCGCGCAGCGCCGAGTTTTATACAAATTATCCAGCCTCGTTGGTAATATTGTGGGGGTTATTTTTGAAGAATTCTTCTTCCAATTTACGGGAATCTCAAGGTAGTCTGTGTCATAATCATAGCTGTAAAAGATGGTATTTGGTGTTGCTTTTTGGTACCTACTTTAATCTTTTTATTTTCAGCCAATTCATGGACCGATTGACGATCACATTATTCGCCAGTTTTTTCAAGTCCACGGAATCGTGAAATTTCAGCTCTGACACGAAGTATGGTTTGTTTTTTCTTTTTCGATCTGATCGAGCTAGTCTCATGATTGTAATCCAATCTTGAATGGTGTATACGGGTACGTTGGTTTTAGCTGATTCAATGGCGCTATGCATCGAATCAGCTTCCATGTATGAGTGACCCGATTCCAAAAATTTGTGCTCAATGACATCCAAAGTCGGGAAAGTACTCACCACAAATAAGAGCATACTAGCTACGTGCTGATTCCTGTTTTGTCCTCCGCATGTGTCGGAAAATAACGATACCTGTCGCACCTGGGATGGTAAAGTTTGTAGCCATTTCATTAGCGCTGTTCCAATTTCGCTGCTTCCTCTTGAACCATTGACTTCTGACCAACAATAGCAGTAACCGTTATTTGGTTTCGCTCCTTCGTATACCGTAAGGTTGAATGCGTTTAGTTTCCTACTATAATACATTTGGGAAACTCCCGACGATGGAATTTGTAGTACGCTTTGGAGGTCAAAAGTTGCAGTTGCAAATTCGACATCATCATTAGCACGTCGCTTGTCAATGTCTTTGGCATTACTAGCCTCTTCTTTTCTTTTTAAATGACCATCATACTCTTCCTGAAGCTCACGCTTCTTTTCAACGGAGGCATCTTTGTATTTTGAGCAGGTTAAGCACTGGTATTTTTTTGGCTTAAAAAATGATAGGTTGTAGTCCTCGCAAAAAATTCGTCGGTAGGTCTTTGATGACACTTCCGGAAGATTATCTTTCTTTCTCTGCTCCTGATACAAAGCGTACATTTTACTGATTGAGAGGGTGGAATCGAGATAGTTTCGTTTGGAGTCTTTTCTGTTGCAATAACGCAATAGAGAAGGTTGAAGATGAGAGAAAACGGATGCTTATGCTTGCTATCACAACGTTATTTTTGTCTTTAACATTACAGATGGTCACTTTATCCACCTGATTAGTTCATCATTGGGCTGACCAGATGACATTTGGTCAATATAACTTGATGGAGGTGACGCTTACTTCTCCATAGACGATGCCAATAAGAAGTGAACATGTGGTATTTGGTCGTTTTTACCTGAACAGAAATTCGAGTTCTGGCAATTGATCATTATTACCAGCACGGTATGGATGACTGATAGTTTTCTTTCTTGCAGGTAAAAATGCCTTTATTCCAGTTGGTCACTTTTATTCGACTACGAAAATCAACATCTTACATAGTAAAAGTGATCAAATGCCACTTGACGACATTTACACGCACCAGCGAGAGTGATTCTAATTCATCCAGTGACATGGTAGTTGAGCTCAAATGCCATTTGGTCACATAAAAGTCTCTGGTTCGGGCAGGTAAAATTTATTTTCAAATGTTTTCAATACTTCAACAAAAAATTGGACGTTATCTCTATTTCCAAACTGTAGATAACGTTCCTTAGTAACAGAATGACCAAAAACCTAATTTTGAGAAAATTTGTTATTTGGTCACTTTTACCCGGGACCCCACGATATATATAAAACTCGAAAACTGGTGAAGGACGACAACATGTCAATTGGATTATGCTTGTGGACAGCCACCCTGCGGGTAAATGGGCGGGTGGGTTGGGCAATGATCAAAGATAATTTGAAATAAAAAAGAAAAAAAAGCGTAGGTATACCTAATTCAAGTTTTGGGGGCCAAAATTTGTGGGAACCACCGGAAATAACTATTTCAATAATTATTTTACATGAAAGCAACAATAAATGAACAGCCACCATTTCTGCATATAGAATAATAATAAACCCATGCGTGACAAGGACTTTGCAGCGTTTTTAATTTTCAGGTCCAGTATCATGTCCTTCACAATTCCCTCAACTTTACCATATTTCTTCGCGTGAACCCTCCCATGGTAACAAGTACATGTCCTCCAAACGTCCATATTTACGGGAGGTGAAGGGAAAGAGTTGTTATTCTCAAATTCTCACCACTCCCCAAAAACAGTTATCCTTTAGAAATGGTGAATGCAGGCTTCGCTTCCTATACCTCCTCACAGGGATTCGGGCTACCTGGGCTATCATTAAACCACAAATATTTTCCCAACTCTTCATTAACTGTTGCAGGCTTTTGTGTGAGGATTCTACGTATCTCGTCTTGTACTAAATCCTCACATAAAACCTTTCAACGGTCACTCGGAACCTGGGAAAATATTTGTGAATCCGTCTCCAGAGCCAATGCCCCTTTGACCAAGTTCAAATTGTAAAACCCTTCAACGCTCACTCGGAACCTGGGAAAAAATTTGTGAATCCATCTCCGGAGCCAATGCCCCTTCGACCAAGTTCAAATTGTGGCGGGACCTACTTGACACCCGATAGAAATGTTGCCTACTCGATAGGGAATCATTGGACAACCCGATTGATTACTAAGCGGGAGCTGTTAACAATTATATCACCCGATAGGCAGCCAACGGGTATTGTTTCAATATTTTCCTGCTCCATTGGTTTTCCAAAACCCGATAGAGACTCGTCTGTGCAACCCGATAGATGTTCACTCGGGTGTTGTTATCAATTACATCCACCCGATAGAGCTACTAACGGGTATTTTGTTCGGCATTTCCCTGCTCGATTGCATTGTTCAACCCGATAGACGTTGGTCGATGCAACCCGGATGATTATCAATCGGGAGCTATGAGACGACCCGTTACGATGCTAACGGGTATGTTTTGAATGAGTTAACCCGATACAAAAGTAAAACAGAGCTGTTCACACTGGCAGAACCCGATAGAAAGCTAACGGCTACTTTTTGAATTTTTTCTTGCTCGATTGGTTTTCCAAAAACCGATAGAGACTCGTCTGTGCAACCCGATAGATGTTCACTCGGGTGTTGTTATCAATTACATCCACCCGATAGAGCTACTAACGGGTATTTCAACGAGGTCGAGCACCCCCCGCACCAGAGAGAAATACTCGTTGGGAGGGGAGGTAAAAATTCAATGAAAACCAAGTCTAACTGACTCTCGACTATACTGAGGACTCATCAGTACAAAAAAAAAATACGGAGTCATAATTCTCTCAGGTGGGGGTGCTCAGCATAAATCTGTTGATAATATATATAAAACTCGAAAACTGGTGAAGGACGACAACATGTCAATTGGATTATGCTTGTGGACAGCCACCCTGCGGGTAAATGGGCGGGTGGGTTGGGCAATGATCAAAGATAATTTGAAATAAAAAAGAAAAAAAAGCGTAGGTATACCTAATTCAAGTTTTGGGGGCCAAAATTTGTGGGAACCACCGGAAATAACGATTTCAATAATTATTTTACATGAAAGCAACAATAAATGAACAGCCACCATTTCTGCATATAGAATAATAATAAACCCATGCGTGACAAGGACTTTGCAGCGTTTTTAATTTTCAGGTCCAGTATCATGTCCTTCACAATTCCCTCAACTTTACCATATTTCTTCGCGTGAACCCTCCCATGGTAACAAGTACATGTCCTCCAAACGTCCATATTTACGGGAGGTGAAGGGAAAGAGTTGTTATTCTCAAATTCTCACCACTCCCCAAAAACAGTTATCCTTTAGAAATGGTGAATGCAGGCTTCGCTTCCTATACCTCCTCACAGGGATTCGGGCTACCTGGGCTTTCATTAAACCACAAATATTTTCCCAACTCTTCATTAACTGTTGCAGGCTTTTGTGTGAGGATTCTACGTATCTCGTCTTGTACTAAATCCTCACATAAAACCTTTCAACGGTCACTCGGAACCTGGGAAAATATTTGTGAATCCGTCTCCAGAGCCAATGCCCCTTTGACCAAGTTCAAATTGTAAAACCCTTCAACGCTCACTCGGAACCTGGGAAAAAATTTGTGAATCCATCTCCGGAGCCAATGCCCCTTCGACCAAGTTCAAATTGTGGCGGGACCTACTTGACACCCGATAGAAATGTTGCCTACTCGATAGGGAATCATTGGACAACCCGATTGATTACTAAGCGGGAGCTGTTAACAATTATATCACCCGATAGGCAGCCAACGGGTATTTTTTCAATATTTTCCTGCTCCATTGGTTTTCCAAAACCCGATAGAGACTCGTCTGTGCAACCCGATAGATGTTCACTCGGGTGTTGTTATCAATTACATCCACCCGATAGAGCTACTAACGGGTATTTTGTTCGGCATTTCCCTGCTCGATTGCATTGTTCAACCCGATAGACGTTGGTCGATGCAACCCGGATGATTATCAATCGGGAGCTATGAGACGACCCGTTACGATGCTAACGGGTATGTTTTGAATGAGATAACCCGATACAAAAGTAAAACAGAGCTGTTCACACTGGCAGAACCCGATAGAAAGCTAACGGCTACTTTTTGAATTTTTTCTTGCTCGATTGGTTTTCCAAAAACCGATAGAGACTCGTCTGTGCAACCCGATAGATGTTCACTCGGGTGTTGTTATCAATTACAGCCACCCGATAGAGCTACTAACGGGTATTTTGTTCGGCATTTCCCTGCTCGATTGCATTGTTCAACCCGATAGATGTTGGTCGATGCAACCCGGTTGATTATTAAGCGGGAGCTGTTAACAATTATATCACCCGATTGGTGGCTAACGGGTATTTTATGAATATTTCTCAGCTCGATCGATTTTTCTCTACCCGATAGGGATCACTCAATGGAAATGGTAGATCTTCAATCGGGTGTTGTTAGCAACAAACATCACCCGATAGGAAGACTAACGGGTATTTTTGTTCACTATTTCCCTGCTCGATTGGCTTTCATAGGCCCGATAGCGATGTGTGATGTAACCCGATAGATTATTAAGGGGGAGCTCTTGACAATTATTTCACCCGATAGGCGCTAACGGGTATTTTATGCATATTTCCCAGCTCGATTAATTTTATTTCTACCCGATAGGAATTTTGTATAAACCCGATAGATTATCAATCGGGAGATCTTAATGCTCAGATGACCCGACAGTCAGCTAACAGGTATTTTTTTGAACATTTCCATGCTCGATTGTTTTTCGTACACCCGATAGGAGGTTTGCATAAAACCCGATAGGTTATCAAACGGGAGACGTAAATGCTCAGATGACCGGATAGTGTGCTAACGGGTATTTTTTTCAACATTTGCTAGCTAGATCGTTTTTCATACACCCGATAGGAATTTTGCATAAACCCGATAGGTTATCAAACGGGAGACGTAAATGCTCAGATGACCCGATAGTGTGCTAACGGGTATTTTTTTCAACATTTGCTAGCTAGATCGTTTTTCATACACCCGCTAGGAATTGTGAAAAAAACCCGATAGATCATCAAACGGGAGACGTAAATGTTCAGATGACCCGATAGTGCGCTAACGGGTATTTTTTTGGAATATTTGCATGCTCGCTTGGGTTTCATGGACCCGATAGGAATTTGTTATGAAACCCGATAGACAACCAACAGACCCGATTGATTTCTTAACGGGTGTAGTTCCCATTTATAAAAGCCCGTTAGGGTTAAGTCGCCACCCGATACGATTTTGACGAATACCCGTTAGGAATTACCAAAACCCGCTTGTTTTTACGAATGCCCGATACAAAAATATCCGAACCATACCCGATAGGAGGGGCTAATCTAACAGCCCGATAGATTTTTATGGCAGCCCGATAGAAATTTATGTCGTACCCGATTGGAGTTACGTCTTCCCGATAGATTTTTACCATCACCCGATACGATTTACACCCTACCCGCTTGGGATTAGGCACACCCGCTAGGTTTCCTATCGGGAAATCAATTCCGAGTGTTCCTAGCGGGCATGGTGCGCCACATTTTTCTCTCGGTGTACCTACATAATACTATGGCTCCACTCCCGGGATCCACCAGACTATATTATATTACTTCCATGTTCCTATTCATAGGAATGGAAGTATGGTGATAGCGTCAAAAAAGGTGATCGTGAAAACCATGGAATCTTGTTCAGAAGTAATCAAATCGAATTTCTAGAAGGTTTTCCGCTTGATGTCACTCCGTACGTACCTACGTATGGTGGAATTCAAATGGCCATAACTTCCTCAAAATACCATCTTCTTCAGATTTTCTTATTGGGTTTTGTTCAACTCGTTAAAATCTTCAATTTGAGATGAGAACGTGATTTCTAGTTGAGAATGAGAGAGTTATGACGGGTTTTATAATTTTTCGATTTTCAACGACAACTGCCGAAAAAATGGACCAAAAATTGGTGCGGTTGGTACCAAAATATCCGTTCGGATCTCTAGATCTTTGAGCTCGATCGCATTTGATCTGGCTAAATGACAGAAAAAATATATCAATGGGTCCAAAATGTTCAAGGTTTAATAGCTAAGTGACGATGGTGTGGTGTCAGAAAGTGATTGAAAGTGAGGTGTCTATGCAGGTATATTATAGATCCATTCTCAGTATCATGATCGGCCAGTCAGGCCGCAATGGGCGGCCCCTGTCCCCAAACTTCCATACTATATGAAGAACAGAGTATTAAGTGGCAATCTCCACACCGAAACTTTTTTGCAGTGTATTCATGGTGTTACGTCTGGAAAAGAACGTAAAGGGAATAGAAGAAATACGATTATCTAGTTATAACATGATTGTACGGAATTGCGTGTCAATTTGGCTGGATAGTTTGAGTATCTAGTGGGTATTACCAAATTACAGTGTTCGCATATTACTGATGTAGCTCTAAACCAAAAAATAGCTTACCTTTGGAGAAGTGATACCGAGTTGCAGCCGAAGCATAGCCGAGACCCATGAATCGGCAAACCACATTGGCCTCAAGAAGTGACCAGCCGTCACCACAAACTAATCCCCACTCTAAACTCAAAAAAGTTCCATTTCACCAAGTCGATAAGGCATTTTTCTATACATCTCAAAAGAAGGACAAAATGACACGGTCTGACTTACGTTGAAATAAAGCGTACTAGACAAAATAATATCAATTATTAATTTCTGAATACTTGAAAAATCGTCCGCCAAAAAAGTTTGAATATCTACGCCGAAGTATCATGGTGACGACAGCATGTAATCAACCAACAAATTAATGTGAAGAAGAAGAACTAACTAAACTATAACTCTGGAACACACATTTATTGAGATAATTGACAGAGTAATGCCACGCCACGCATTATCCAATGTTCTGCAGGTTTTTTTGATGGGATTAGCATGGCAATGACGAAGTTTGTGGAATGGCCAGTAGTGGACAAGATTCCACGCCTCTCAGCAGTTTTGTAGACGGGAGAAGTGTATCGGGAGCCAACTTGAAGATCCGATTTCTTGATAGGCTTCAACCAGAGGTACGGCATCACGTCGTACAACACTTTAGGTAGGGACTCGTCCAGTGATTGCAATTCTCGGTTGTACCGTGCACCATCCACGAAGAGCCCATCAGTGTATACCCCGTCCTCGGGAGCCATTTTTACAGGCGGTAGAACAACTTGGAAATCGAAAGACAGCAGATCGATCGGGATTTTGTACTTCCGAGCATAATTCTGCTGTGCTCCTGTCAAGAAAGCTTGCGTGAAGAAGAAGCCTGAGACCCAGAATACAGTGGGAGGACCTTCCATGAACCATTTTTGAAGGAACTCCAGGCGTGTGATGAAGTCGTGTATGTAACTTCCTAGTGGTTTGAGCGAGGGGTACGAGCTTTTCAACCACATTGCAGGAATTCTTCCAAGAAACACACTTTGATAAACTGTTTCAAGGTCCGCAGACATGACAACTTCGCCTTTGATGGCTTTTTGGAGGTTCTTTAGGCTGTTTCTGATAACTGTCAACAAATTATTGAAGCGGCCCATTTCTTGAACAAGGACCGTGTTCATAGACTGGTTGTACATCGTCGGGTATTTCTCCATGGCTACAACCAGGTCGAAATTAGCAGGTAACTTCCCGAGGATGTCTTTAGCTACATCAAACACGACAGTATCTGTGCTCGCAGCCGATGATCCACCAGTCGACGTTTCTTGAGTTAAAAGTGTTCCATTAAAAAGCTGAAGTGTTTCGTTTTTATCCTTCGTAATATCAGCGTTGTCATTCATTCCAAAAATGCCGGGCTTGGTGATCAAAGGAAGGTCTCTAACGTATTCCACCATTTTTTCTAGAGTTGTCTCATTGGGGCAGTAATACAGTTGGGAAGGGTCGAAGTAATATATTGGGTCTTCTTGCGTTAGTTGTGGGCAGTAAAACTTTGATAAAATCGTATTCAGAGTTCTCCTATCCCAATCATCCGTAACTCTTCCACCATAATTACACTCGCCTGTGAGGTACTTGATCGCTGGGAATTGAACGTCTTCATATCCATTTAAAAATATATTAAGTTGTTGTACGCTTATCCTCAAATCCGTTTCATTAAATTCGTAAGGGATATTCCATCCGAGAGGACCAAACTTACGTCTTTCTTGGATCAATGCATGGAAAAAGCAAAGGCCAAATATTAGGCGTTTGAAAGGTTCTGATTGTTTGTTGCCATCAAAAAATTCTGGATTGCTGATGGGATCGCTGCTCAACGATCTCATGATATTAGCTCTCAACCCCTTTGGTGGTTCATTCGTCATTTTCACACCATTCTGAAGTACAAGAACAGGGAAATGGTCTGCGGGGTAAGAAGTAAGCCACAATCGGAAATCTGTGTGCGTTGATTCGGGATTCATTTCTTCACATACTTTTTCCAGCGTTGGCATCCAACTTTTGGCCAAATGGCAATTTTGAAGGACCACCCAACTGCCATTTTTTGTTGCATCGTCTATCAGTTTTAGAGCAATTGGTCCTTGTCCTTGTCCTAAGGATAATGAGTTTAGTCGGCTTCCTCCAAAACCAAGATCTTCCGCAAATTTCAGTAACATTGCTGTTGGATCGGCCCCAGGGGTCAGAATAAAGATGAGTGGGATACAAGAATGGGAATCGTAGAATGCTTTTTGTAAATCAAATGGAGGTGGCTCGATAAATCTCAGTCCGAGTTGTGATTCAACCAGGTGCTGCACTCCCGGGATGACTTTATCAATTCTGATGCATCGTAGTACAACCAGTTTTTGAAAACCATTCAGTGTGTCACTATACGGTTTTGGAAGTGTTGCGTTATGGGGTTCAAGGGAATCGAAAACCTCTTTCCAAGCATCTAAATTTTTTTTCAGATGATCTCTTATGCCAGCAAAAGCTGGTAGATCGTTGGCACGGCAGAACTCATCCCACGCTTGACTTGGGAGCCATGAACTAGGATTAGGATGTGGATTGTCTAATCCCATTCCTCCAGTCAGTAGAAACATCCATTCGTCTCGATCAAGTTCGTTTCTTTGGAACATCAGGTTTGCAGTTAAAAGCAACGAAAATAACAGTTTATCCTTTTCAAAGAGGCTCCTGCAAATATTGATGTACAGTGAGTAAGTGAAGTAGTCCTTGAGATCATTAATACGATCTGGAACATTCTCAGCTTTATCAACGTTATCAATTGCAGCTTTGTACAAGTTCATAAACCATGTGAGAGAATACTGGTACATCGGATCGATGTTTGCCAAGTTAGAGATGCTGAAGAATAGAACTGTTGAATGGACTGCTATTGGAACGTACTCCAGTCTAGCTGCATCTATAGCTCTCTCTGTAATTTCCGCACTCGCTTGTTTTTCCTGTATTTCATTCGAAAGTACTTTAGAAGAGCTCAAATCGTTCACAGCTTGCTCATCTTCGAGAATATTTCCTTCTGAGGAAGATAGTGTTTGCAGTATTCTATCTTCCAAGTCCTTGAGGTCTTTTTTGTTCTGAGCCCCTTGTACAATTAATTGGTTTTTTTCTGCTTCCAAATCCGGTCTGTCTTTGGCAACAACTATGCCAAGCAACTGATCTTCAAGGCCACTTTGAGTAATCATGAAATTTATCAGAGTTACTTTCACAGCCGTTTCTGGTAAGTAATGCGGGTTTCTCAATTTGGTTGTGATATAAAAGGTGAACTTTGGATTGTATTCCACAACTGCTTCTCCTAGCTTCATGCACATACTTCCACCTGCCTTGAATATTTGCCTCAGTAGCAATGGTTCAAGTAATGCGTCCATTTCTTCTCTGATATTCTCCATCAATACTGGCAAACCAAGCTGAATGGAGTTTTCAAGGATTCGGGGATAATCATGCTGGGTCATACGTATGACATTCAAATTATTTTGTTTCTCCATATTTTTTATCCATTTGTTTGCTTGCCCTTGTGGATCTATCATTAGTGGATATCTTCGAGAGTTTTTCACAATAATAGCATTTTCAACTGAGAATGAATCACTGGGTAATCCAAAAATAATCCAGGCTCTTATTTCAACAGGCTCACCCATTATAGCTGCCAGTGAAAAATCGTCTGCACAAACAATATTATAGGACTTCACCTGCGCAACCCATTCTCGTATTTGCTGATTTCTAAAAGTCTGCGTGAATGGCCCTAGGTATGCAACGACTCCAGAAGCAATGAGTATGTCACCTGTCAATGTGAAGTATCTCTCACCCAGTTCTTTAGCGGTTGCGGACCATCGTGTTTGCTCTCCACCTAATCCTTTAATGAGCTCGTCTGCTCTCTGCAGTTTCTTTGAACACAAGTCTGCTTCATTCTGCAGTCTCATAAATCGGCTGTTGTTATCTTCCAAGGTCTGTTGAAGTTTGGCAAATTTATCTTGAACTTTTTTAAGTTCAGCTCTTTTCACTTCCAACGCAGCCATTGCAGTATTATACTCCTCTTCAGCTTTGGCAAGTGCTATTTTCTTTGGTGCAACAACTTTCGCAACCTTGTCATATTTACTGATGGCAATAATCCACTTGCACAAACCTTCAGCTGCTGTGGATGCCGCCTTAACTTTGTCAGGGTCGAACTCCGGGTTGTTCAAAAATCTATCTTGGATATTTTTTATTACACGTGGTGGTATATTATCCTTGTCGAAGTTTATCAGGCCATCTAAAAATTTCATGTCACCCAAAACTCTCTTAGATGGTCCCCAATAATCTTCGACCATTTTCCCAGTACCTTCAGGATCAGGAATTCGATCCGGCTTTACATCTTTCATCACACAGATTGCTTCCATGACCATTTTAACTCCTTTGGGAGGATTCTTCATGGCTTTAACTACGGTGATGTCTGCTGTCGTGAGGGTATTGAGGGCTGCTAATGCGGCATCCATGATCGGCATTGCTTCAGCTAGGTTTTCGTCACATTCATCCTTGATAGCTTGAGCTGCTTTAGCTTGTTCTCCAGCCACTTCTTCGTCAGCCTTCACAAGAGTTTCAATTTTAGCCACATCTTGAGCTTCAGCCTCAACCTTTTCCATTATAACCTTGACTTGAGCAGCAGCTTCTTGAATGGCCGGTTGAAGGGCTTTCAATTCCTTTTCCATTACTGCAACTTGAGCAGCAGCATTGGCCAGCCTTTCCAGACCACCTTCGTACCTTTTCTTCCCTAATGTTACTTCTTCTCTTTTCTTGTCCAGCAAAAATTTGAATGTATTGATTAATTCAAGGTAAGAAGTTGGAGTTACATAAGTCCGACGTCCAGTTTGGTTTAAGAACTGTGTTGCCAGTTGTTGGGTTGAAATATGGAAACTTTGACACATGTCAATGCAAGCATTCCTCTCTTTGTCTGTAAGTTCAACTGTTGACAAAAATCGTGTTGCCACTGAATGTAGAGCATCTTGAGGCCACGACTGAAACCAGTCAATTGTACAACAGTTAACAATGGCTGGAAATTTTCGCAATCGAACTCTGAAGCTGCTTCCTATAGGGCTAAAAGCTAGCACAATATGCAGCTGCTCTCTAACCACTTGTACGAAGAAGTTGAACAATGCAACTGGGCTCCCATCCGTTTGTAGGGTCTTATCTCTCTGTCTATCAATGATTCTCATCTTTTCACATAGCTCCACTTTCTCATCCATTGGGAATATGTTTGGAACTTCCCCGGAATTCAATAAGTTATTGATGTCTTCAACAAATGACTCTTCCTTGATTTGTGTATCCGTGAACAAAAATACTACGTGCTGATCAGAGGCACTAGATTTTTTCAAGGTCGTTTTAATGTCTTCGTACCAGTCATTCTTTCCGTATGTCTTGGTCATTTCGACTTGAAAAATGTCATATTCAGCAATGTGACTAGCTAAACGTGTTAGAGATTGTCTTCCTGATCCGCCCACTCCGACGAGGAGCGCATGACTTCGAGGTTGTTTCAAAATGCGGCATACACGAGACAGATGTTCGATGGCGAATCCAAACATTACTAAATGCATTGGCTTTTTGCTCATGTTGTTATATTCCAGTAGATACCCTTCAACAATCGATCTCAAACTATTCATATCAGTTACTTCTATGTAATGCCTTTGATCTGCTTTTGGGTTAGCAAAATCACAATACATAAGTTTCCTCATTTCAGTTTCCCCAACAACAGTTACCCCTGGTTCACAAAGATGAGTGAATAATTTATCCATATCTTCATCAAGACTTTCAGCACAAACGGTGTGGAGAGTAGCGAACAACCAGTCTCTATCGTTGTCATCGACCAGTCGGTCATAGTAGACTCGAAGAATTTCATGGTTCCACAATCTTTTCATGGCTTTCAGATTTTCCATAGCCTCGGGAACAGACAGTAAAACGCCTTGAATTACCCGAGAAAAATCACGGAGATTAAAAGTGTAATGAGATTTTGCTGGGGTGGGAAGAAGAAATTGTAAACTCTTCTTGTAAACTGATAGTGTAGCTCCCACGATTTGTTCAATGCACGGGTCAAACTCCTTACTGAATCCTCTCGTATCCAAGTGCCATAACATGATTTTGCTGAATATAGTTACCATTGTTTCGTCATTAAATTCGTTAACCACAAATATGTTGAAGTGCCGCCAGAATCGTGGTGTCACTGTCTTGCCCCCACTTGGTGGGTCCATGGCGGTCACAAGTTGTAAGTCAACTAGTTTTATGGGAACTACTTCTTTTCTGTCATACCACGTCCAGTGATCCAGCCACTGTCTCAGAATTTCTATAGGTGGCTGAGCACCATACACTTCTTTCAATGGCATATTGACGTCGTCGACAAATACCACACATTTTTTCCCAACTGGTGGTCCGTATACGCCCTTTCTTCTCTTATCTAGCTTGTTCATGATAATGTCTTGCGTTTGATTTGCTGTAGTCTGAGCGGAGAAATTGATAAACAATGGCTTGTAAATGTCAGTCTCAATTTTTTTCAGTAAGAAATCAATAATATAAACTGATTTACCAGTACCAGTTGGGCCAACCAACATGATATGCTTTTGGTGGCGAACAAGAAACCCTAATAGCGCAGTGGTTCGGATGGTTTCAATCGTTGGAACGATGATTTGGTTTACAGGGATGTCACGGGGTATAGGGGGCATAGTGGCCAAATCATCTGACCAAGGCTTCCATTTTCCCTTTCCTTCTTTGATGTACCTGTAATCAAATACTAATCCATTTGTTGGCATTAAAAATATGTAGGGTTTCTTTGGGTCATCCACGAGATTAAGCGGAAATCCATACTGAACTTTAAGTTCTGAAGGAAACTCTTTCTTCAGTAAGCCTTGAAACACAACACTGAATTTTTCCCTGCTAGGCGGGTTGAGAGTGGCACCCATCCCCCAAATGCAACAAAAGAAAAATACGCCTTCCATTTGAGCTCGTATGTCCAGATCAGATAAGCTTTCAACATACTTATCATCATGGTAGTCATCCAAAAAACAGTCGAACAAATTCATAACCCCTTTCACGATATTGGATTCTGAGCAGGGAAACAACTGCACCAAATTGCATCTATGGATCAAATAGAACAACAATGGACAAAATCTCATGAACAATTGATTGATCATTTTTCTGTTGGTCGAATTTATTGCATTTGGTAGGGTATTTACCCACGACGTGATAAGACACTCCCATCCAAGTGACGAAGGCTCCATGTAAATCATACCACATCGAGATACCGTTGCTGGCGATGCAACTTCCAAATCCATGGGTTCAAACACTAAATTTGTTGTTTTAGCATTCAGTGGAATGATTTCACTTGACATAAGACAGAGTTTTTTGTTGTCATCCAAAACAGTATTCATGTTTTCAATCCAAATTGCATCTACTGGTCCATCGAAAATCAGCCATTTCCTATTAGTATTGGTCGATGCCGAAAAACTCCTATAACTTACAGCCAGTATACCGTCAGACCATTCGTGAGAAACCTCGTCATATTCTCCATAGAGCTGACCCATTGTGATTGCTTTTGGATTTATGACGATTATTTCGACTTTGTGTTCGTCCATTTCTCCTTGCTCTTCAATTAGTTCGAGAGCAGCAGCTAGCATACGGTAGGCACTGGTTTTTCCGCTGAAAGGTAATCCAACTATCATGAAGCCATGACGGACCAACATCATTTCATAAATCTGTTGGATTTTTTCTAAGAAGAAAGGTGTGCATTGTAAATTGGCAGTTTTACATGCTTGTAATGCATTTTTGTTAATTATTGTATAATCAGGCTCTGGAAGTGTTACTCCTGGGAATAAATCGGACGTTATTCCTCGAAAAAGGGGTAAGTCATGTTCAAGAAATTTTGGAATATTTACATCTTTGATTGATCGGAGCATGACTATATCTTCGTCCTCATTTGGATATTTCAGTTTGAGATTTCCAGCTGCCACAAGTACTGATTTCACAGCTCTCATACCGTAGTCATAATGGTGCTGTGATGAAAGCTGTTCCGAACACAATTTATATGTCGCAACGATTTTCACTGCCAAAGGCCGAGCGTTGAGGAAACCCTTTGAGTATAATGTGATTTCAGAAATTAGAGCATAATCAGGGACCATCATAGCGACAGAGCGGAATAGTGCTTTCAAGTTGTCTGGAAGCTCAGATCTGCCTGCATAACCAGGATTCATAGTGATGAAAACCGCGCACGAAGGATCTAGATCAAGTTCCGTACCTTCAAATAATAGCTTAGGATTGCCTGATATGATGCCTCTTTGAATTGTTAAAATCTGTTGCGCAACGACAGAAAGTACTTCAAGATCAATTCTGTTGAATTCGTCAAAACATGCCCAAGAGCCACAAGCAGCAAGCCCTTTGAAGAATTTCCCAAGAGCAATGTAATCTAAGCCATCCGAACAGTTATAAACGACACAGTGTTTTGCCACAGCTTTTGCAAGATCTTTAGTTGTTTCAGTTTTTCCTGTACCTGCTGGGCCTTCGGGAGCTCCACCTAAATGTAAGTTTAGAGCGCCAATAAGGGTGCGGTAGCATCTGTCAGTCAATGGGGTGATGACGAGACGTTCTGAATTACCTAAATATTCATAACCATACTTGAGACTGGAATTGATCATACACGCCAACAGGTTATTCTCAACCCAGTAGTAACGTAGTTGGCTCAGCCATTGAAATTCATTATCGTTGTTTATTTTTGCTTTCTCAAGACCAGCTACGACATCACGGGCATGTACATCAATTGTTATCAAAGCATTCAAGGTCAATCTATTATTAGTGCTAAGCTTACCTCTCACTAGCTCAACCAACTTTTCGATCTCGGAAGTAGAATACTGCCGGTACTTCGTAAGTCCGTTTGGTTTCTTCTGGATAGCTTCGTGAACTTCAGTTGTCCAGAAAGTTTGAGAAACGCAAAGAATGCACTGGCCTGGCCAGTCGAATACCCATTCACTTCTTGCTTTGGCAGGGTACGCTATCATGCTTTCAGCCACCTTCCTGTGCATAGTTTTTTTCATATCTTGTTCAAATAGAATTAACCATTTTTCAACTTGTCCTCGTGCAAGAGTAGTGTCAATTATGTCTGCCAGAATCACTTCTTCGTCCTCAGAGGAAATCATAGCGGTCACTTCAAGGTTATCGGTGAAGTGCAGTTTCTTCACGGCTTCAAAACACTTTTTCATGTGGGGATTGACTCTTGTGGGATCCTTAGTTTCCGATAGGATTTCCAGGAGTTCGTCATTTGAAAGAAAGAAGAATCTAGGGAAAAATAGTCTCTTCTTTTCTAAATAATCATTCAAACCTCGTTGAATTATTTCTAGGAGGGCATTTGACTTTTTCAATCTTTCAAGCATTTTCTCGATTTCCACCACTGCCATCACGCGGGTGTCTAAAAGAACAGTCTTCATAATATCTTTCCATATTTTATCCACAGCGCTGAATTTCCTCCCTTCTTCAGGCATTTGCTGTTGAATATCGGGAGAAGAGAATATGGGCTCCAAGTAAAGCCATGTGATCTGAACTTTTAACCATTCATCTAGTATCTCTTGAAGCAGTTGAAGTTTTCCTTCCCATGCTAGAATTGTTTCTTCAAATGGTTTGATATAGGGCGAATTCTTCATGGTTTGAGTTTTAACAATATGATCATCGAGAAGAAGTTGGATTTCATCAACGCCTGATATAATATGAGTTCCGCTATCTCTGTAGGGTAGTACAGTGAACATCATCGGTTCCCATTCTTTAACCATTTTATTCAACGCTTTTTCCAAGTTATTTTCTTTTGTAGCAGCGTCGCTTATGGTTTCGAACTTCGCATTGAATTCTTCAATTCCGTATTCGAATACTTTCTCAAGGGTAAGTTCATCCCCTGACATCGGGAAACCGACGATTTCAGAAATCATTTCCCAGTGCCTGTCTTTCAAACCTGGGTTACCCAGTGTCATTACTATGGGCAAATGTTCCTTGAATATTTCAATTTTTTCTCTTACAGCTTGCGCGAGCTTCCTTGGTTCGGGTAGATCAGTGAACTGTTTTTCTATTTTGTAAATATTTCGGTAGTAGGTAGCAGTTTCAGATTCTATGATCTCAGGATCATGAGTACCAATGCGAGATGTTGTCCACTGGCGGTGCTTATTTAAAAACTCAGTGGCATTGTCGTAAAGTTTCTTGAAAGGTGCCAGTCTGTCTGCAATCTGTTTCCTCAGAGGATAAAACGACTCTTCCCACTTGAAGCTCCTTTCTTCCTCATTGAATTGATCTATCGTTGTGATTGCTTCAACCAACTTCTCATCTAGAGCCGATGCCAGACCTTGATATCGATCCAAATCTTCTACGTTACCGTAAGTTTCAAACTTTTCAACTTGCCTCATCCACTTATCTAGGTCAGCGACAAAGCCCTTGATCCTTTCCTTCAAATATTCTTGGAAATCGATGGTTTTCCGTTCTATCAATTTTTTGTTTTGGAGTAAAACATCAGGCATCTTTGTGTACCAAATGAAAGTATTGGTATTCTGCTTCATTTCGGGAGGGGTTAGTGGTACGTAATCAGAGAGGAAGAGTATGTACGACATAACTCGCTGAAGTCGTTTTTCCATTGCGTGCAGGATAGTTGTTTCCACTTCTTCTTTGTACTGTATTAAATTCATCAGTTCAGCTGTGTTTGCAGGCTCTGTGAGAAGTTTGAAAGCAATCCCTTCGTACTCCTCTCCTAGTTTTTTACATTCCTCCGAGTAATCTGAAATCAATCGTTTCGTGAGCATTTCTTTCAGGTTTTGAGCGCTCTTGGTCAAGTAGTCGATGATGTCGTGTCTTTTCATTGTGAACATCCCCATCGCAACTTCGAACGCTAATTCACAAGGAATTTCCTTGACGAGATTGTCGTACTTCTTGACCATCGGTTTGAAATCTTCAAGGGAATGGTCATCCCGTAAGAAATCTTCAACTTCAGTTTGTGCATCTCCATTCAGCAAGTCAATGTAACAGTCAAAATCGTGAACTCTTAACTGAGGGCCTATATCCTGATGCTCTAATAAATTTAGTATCGATTTCCTGTGCTTGTCAATTGTTTCTGGAAGGATTACAGGGTTCAAATATTTCATAGATTCTTCCATCTCTAGGTATAAGTTGAACTCAATTCGCGGGATTTCTGCTACGCCTTCAACCATTTTATCAAGTACGTTGACAAGAATATTTCTGAATTGTTTGGACTCTGGTTCATAAACCATTGCTTTATTCCTCAGTGTGAGATTCAGAAAAAATCCCGGATTCATGCCCATATCAACATCGCTCAAAAATGAGGTAAAATCCTCTAAAGAATTCAATATAAGTTGTTGTAACAATAAACACATCAAACTTGCAACACAGTTATAAAAAGATGCCAGTTGGTTTTTTCGAGCGTCTGGTATCAGATTCATTTTCGCCCCAAGTAAAAGGATATCTTGAATACCTGGAATCCATTCGGTGAGAAGTTTGTTTTTGGTGAAGCTGATTTCTTCTTTGCACATTCGATAAAATTGTTCAAGCTCGAAAGGCGGAGTTTTCGCAGGCAGCATCCCTTCTCTCTCTTTGTCCCTCTGTTCCCATCTCAAATTCTGATTCCTTTTATCGAGGAGAACTTTCGGATCGATGATTCTCAATGTTGAATATTCTCTCCACCACATATTCCAAATTTCAATCAACAATTGGTTTAGAATGAAGAGATTCCTAGTCATCTTGTCGGCACTCGTAACGTAGTTTTGTTTCATTTTCTTGGGATGAAGACCCTCTTTCTCTATAGACGATCTTTGCTGTTTAGGAGGTACGATCACATCTGCAGGGTCCTGAAGAACGAAATCAACAACGGATTTTTTCACGGTGTGCAAATAGTTTTCCTCCATCTCGTGGAACATTTCCGTCAAATGGTCCTCGTTCGTTTTCAGGTGATTAGGTATCATTCCTAGAATTTTCCCTATCCACCGGTAATCAATAGGTGACACGTGTTCCGTGTCTACTCCGTATTTGATGTAATACTGATACCGGAGGATTTGTCGCTCGTGCTCAGTTGGCGGCTTGTCCACAACCCCTTCGGTCGCTAGGTCTTTGTTCACGATGATTTCAACCAGCCGTTTCCTGAATTGTTCCCTCTCCCTCCGCAACCTGAGATAACTTTTTGTCTTGTCTTCATCTTTTTTCTTACCTTCAGATGATGATTTCTTTTTCTGTTTTCTACCTGGCCAAGGCTTTTCTGGGAAAAGCTCTTCCGGTTTTGCAATCACCTCCTTTGGAACCTGGTACAAGTCATTTTCAAATTCATGGGCGAACTTGGCTAGCCTTGTTTTGAAGCGCGCTTCGCGCTCGGTTTTGTCTTCTTCTGGACGTCGTTTTCTCGACATCCTCCTTCACCTTCACCTTCTCGAGACTACGAGTTCAATATGTATAAAACTCAATTCAAAATATCTTTCAGTCAGATTCTTTCAATTGGCATCAGTGCTAAATGGTTTCAATATATCCTTGCGTTCGATGGGATGAAAAATAAAAATATAAAACCATGCTGTCATATTAAAATAAAAATATGGGTTAATTGTGAACTAGGGTGGTTTGATTTTTGAAAAGCCTGAGACTGGATATGAAGCAACGTCTATCGGAATTACCTATAATCTGACCAAACATATTCATTTATCCTATTCAACTACGTAAATGAATGTTGTAGGTTTTGATTAATATTCATTTCATATGAAGTGAAGAAAATTCAGGAATCAAATTGATGGGTACATGAGGAGAGCACGTTTCCTCACCGTTAACGCCGGATTGCACTTCTACTCTCCCTTCGTGAGGTTCTCTTCCTCCAGCCAACCTTATTTGGAAATTGGGCAGAGACAACATTTCCTGAAAGATTTGAAGTGATTGTAATTAGGTGAGCACTAGTGTGTCATACTTTCGCTGGTATAGAATTAAGGTTCTTGTTGACATAACCAACAACATGTCACGACAGCGCTACGAAATGCTGAATGCACCTAATTTTTGGTATTGCCTTTTTTTAATTAAGAAAACTTTATTAAATATGATCCTACTTACCTACATTTTTAATTGTTTAGGATTTACCGTCTTAAATAATTATGCTATATACCTAAGCCACATTACAAAAAATAGTTGCAAATTTTCAGTCTATGAATTACTGATCCTATATATATATTATTTCTCCATAATCAACGTTGCAATTTCGCCGTTCACACTTCAGACTTTTCTGAAGCCGTTCACATTTGGTTCCGTGCCTAGCTACCCCAGGTACAATCGATCACCTATCTGTTTTTTCCCCGCAAATCCTTGACGGAAAAAAATATCGAATTAGTTACGAATAGGTATGTCGAATGAGAAGGAAACTTTACCCACTATCATTATCAATCAGTGTGACAGAGTGAAGGTAACAGGTACCCCCACCTACTATTACGCTAATAACCGTACAATAAATTATTGGTCTCCCTCGGAATGCCGTGACTGCCCTGGTTTTCAGCAGTGCCTGTGATTTGAGCTGTGGGAACTGGACCGTCTGAGCTATGAGCTTGATAAACTTTGATTTTTTGATGCTATTATGATGATTCGTTTACTTATTCCAAATAATATAATATACTCGTAATTCCAGTGTGTGTGTGAAAGATAACACATCTGCAAATTATTACACATTGGTTTATTATTTTTCTTTAGTGCGTAGATCACTGTCAAAACCTACCCTCGTGCTTCCCCCCGGAAACCCTCTACCCGATCATTTTTGATATTCTGATGGTCGCTGAACCTAATGGGACTCTCGACATATTCCTAAATATTCACTAAATTTGGATGATTCGTTTGGCCGTGAAAAACAAACTTGCACCTATCAACAAATAGGTTAAACAAATGTACCAACAAACTCGATTTCATAAAGCCAAGCGTGATTATAATCAGTTGTTCCCCATCAATGATATCTGGGCTGGGTGCATACCTTATGATTCACACCCATGATCAAGCATTGCGGTTCAAACTTCAGAGCCTACTGTGAACGAACGGCTGGAAGCACTATGCTCCGGGTTGAGTCAAAAATCCTAAAATTCGGGATCAATTTAAAACTGTCATAAACACCATACCTACCTGTGGTGTTTTGAATGAGATAAAGGTAGCGGTGAGGTATGAGAGAGAGTGTGAGAGTGATGGAGGAGAAGGTTAGAGGTTACCACCACTGAAGACGTTAGAGGGATTTGCCCAGTGGTTGCCACTCGAGGCCGGTTATCAGCAGGCCGGTTCCACCAAACTGAGATCTTTTAGGTAAAAGAGGAGGTGGCGTGAGAGGAGAGAGAGAGAGAGAAGTCATCGACTTGGTTTGAGTGTAGAATGAAATGACAGGCGAGAACGGTTTTTTAAAAATATTACCTTGTCCACTCTCCCCCAGTCCTTCAAAGACAGTTGAGCCAGCTACCTGAGCCAGGTCACTTTACAATCATGAGGGAGAGTGATGTTCTGGGAGGATATCACGACACTACCCTTCAAGGTATTGAACGTTTTCGAGCACTGGCGGTTTTGAAAATTTCAACCCCTATTTTTCACCCAGTAGATACTGACAGTAACGCCCACCTTCGAGGATTTTATTAATTTCAACAGTTTCAACAGAGGAAAGTGCCGCGTACTTCGCACAGTGGGAAAAACCACTTATTTAGCAGGACAAAACGTAAGTATATAACTCCTTCAAATCGAACTATAACTCCTTCGAATTATATTGCGCAAACGGGGCTCGGATGTGTTTCTTAAGGTATTTCATGAATGAGGTGAAAAATCAGTCATGCAGCATGAGTTAATGGGCGTACCCCAACTGACTCCCAGAGAGTCAAAAGTGACACAGCATGGTGAAAGGTGCAACCCAGCTGTCTCCCAGAGGTCTTCAGCCACGACGAGAATTGAAACTTAGCTTGTCCTAACTGACTCCCGCAAAAACCGATCTGTTGTCAACAGTTACTGTTGAAAAGCGAACGATAAGCACGGATTGATATAAGACGTTGGTGAGTGACGTGTTTTGCGAATGGGTGTTGGACAAACCTTCGAAGGAGGGCGAGGTCACATTTCGCCAGCTGCATTGTACCAACTAAATCACTCACGAGGACATCGTGGAAACCCATTTCAAAGAAAACCGGAGTTATTGAAAAGTTGTCTATGTCCACTAATACTTACACTGTATTAGTGTAAGTATTAGTTTGTCACTAATACTTACACTGTCTTGAAATAGAAAACTTTTCAATAACTCCGTTTTGTTCCCCCCCAACCCAATTCGGGCGTCCGATTCAACTGACGTCACTTTTACTACCAACGTCTGTGAATCGTTCACTGCCTGGTGTAACAAGGAATCCAATCGTCCTCATCCGAATATTTAACTACTTGTTGGTGCCCAACTCCAAATACAAATGGAGACATATTATGCCAAAATAAACTCAACTATCAGCGGTGAAGCCCACTTCTAGCCAAGGCCAGGCATTGTGCGTGGACAAAAATGGATAGAAAACTATGAAAGAATTTTCAACATTCAACTTTGATTTTCGATCTCATGCCAATTTATTCCTACCCAATCTTTAATTCGTTTATACTCGAGATCATTCAGTGTTGTTTTGAAGACTTATCCGCATATCACAATACAATGTTTAAATTAACACAAACATCCTCCATGGGGAATGGGGATGATCCTCTTTCATTTGAAACATAAACTAATCAAACGCTTGCATACGAGTCTGCAACACATTGGGACATTTTATGTCCCAATCGGAATTTAGGGATAATTGACAGTATCATTTACGGGTTGCAAGATTACCAAGATCCGGGTTACATGGTGGTGCAAGGTTACCACATTCGATTCTAGTAAAGTAATGACTTTCTTCACTAGTCTGTTGCTGACTACCTTGTTTACCAGCCTTTTTTTCATCATGCTCAGCTCAGCTACCGCGCCAGGTACGGGGGTACCGTTAACAAGAAAATGTTCAATAAAATCACACGATTCCAACGAGTGGTGAACGGTTTTTGTACGATGAAAAATGGCAAACATGAAGTTCCGTAGAAACGAATCGGTTGTAAGCGAAAATCATCAGAATATCAACTGTAAAGCTTATTTACCGGTATCGCATAACGGTTTCGTATAACGCTTTTCGGGTCCATGTGCCAAAGTAAAGACATAGGTAAAATGTCAATATGTAGCGAAACACAAGCAAGGATATCTACTATAAAAATTCATTTAAAAAAACGCTGCAAATCCCTGCACAACGGTTTATTATTTTGTACAGAATATCCTTCTGTTACAGATCACAGCTCTCTGTATAGAAAGATAATCCGTCTATATAATATAATATGTAATATTCTACACATATAATGTAGATCGCGGACTCTCCGTAGGATTGTACCTAACCCCGTACTCGTTACTAGGTACCTACCTAAACCGTTGTGTAATAATTTACCTGTATAGGTTCCCCTTCTACGTAGATAGAACTCGGCGCTGCGCGCCTCGCCAGGGGGCAAGCCCCCTGGACCCCCGGATGCTTACTGCTTAGAGCCTACGGCTAAAATTCAAGAAACGTGGAAAATGCTTTAGCCGCGCTTTTTATGATTCTGTAGCCGCACTGCATGTTATGATTTCACTTCGTCACCAGGATACAACCAAGTGACAACCAAACAAGCGTCATTGTTTACTATCCATTTATAACATCAATTTATATAGTTATAGTATGAGAGTAGGAAATAAATACCAAGAAAAAAAACGAAATAAATTCGTGATAAATCAAGAGCTTTCCAACGAATGGAAAACGATTTTTGTCGGATGAAAATGAAAGAAGTTTCATTTCCCTAGCAACTACTCGGTTGTACGTGAAAATCATCGTTAAAATTTCGTGACACTTCCGCGTGACATTTTGGTTTATTATTTTCAATAATGAACCATTGGAATCGAGCATGAAAAAAAAAAATTCTTACCCCCCCTCAAAATTTGATGGTTTACGTTTCAAGGTATGTAGAATCCAAAACTGCAATAAAAACGCTGCAAATCCCTGCACAACGGTTTATTATTTTGTATAGAATACCCTTCTGTTACAGATCACAGCTCTATGTATAGATAACCCGTCTATATGATATGTACTATTCTATTATATGCATATTATGTAGATCGCAGACCCTCCGTAGGTTAGTACCTAACCCCGTACTGGTTACTAGGTACCTACCTAAATCACGAGTTAAATGTAGCTAAAATAATTCTGCCGCTGACAAACAGTACCTAACAAAAAGAAACACACATAATGAAGTTCTGAAAAGAAATTGTTGATGAGGAGTGAAAAAAGTCCCAAAAGTACCTACCAACAAACTCCAGCCCCTTCTACGTAGATGGTATAATGAACCGTTGTGTAATAATTTACCGTTGAGTAATAATTTACCGTAGTAATAATTTACCCATCAATAATACTTCAACGTTTGTCCAAGTTTCACTACCTACCAACAAACTCCAAAAGAGCCATCATTTTTCAAATTAAATAATATCACAGAACAACCAACTCGACTTCATACTCCGCCAATATAATCAGGTGATCCCTACCAATGATTGGCCGTATTCACAAATTCCTATTGTGGGCGCGTCTCTGGTTACGAGATTTGGTTTGAATTGTATACAATTTCATTCACACTGGAGTCGAAAATGCCTGTCGGTGCAAACTTCGGGGCCTTACTGTGAACGAACCGCTGGACGTACGATGCTCCGGATGGTCTTGAAAAACTCGCAAGTTCAAGAACTATTTAAAACCGTAAAAATATTTACGTAAAAAAATGGTATAGGCGCTTTGAAAATTTCAACCCCTATTTTGAACCCCTTAGAGATGACTCACAGTAACGTCGAGCTTCGAGGACCAACTAGACGCCGAACGGAACCTATAACCCGAAATTCATCAATTTTTTTTCATGGTAACTAAGAAAAGTGGCCCGTACGGCGTACGGCGGACAGACAGAAATATTTTCATTGCAGTTTTGGATTCTACATACCTTGAAACGTAAACCATCAAATTTTGAGGGGGGGTAAGAATTTTTTTTTTTCATGCTCGATTCCAATGGTTCATTATTGAAAATAATAAACCAAAATATTTCTGTCTGTCCGCCGTACGCCGTACGGGCCACTTTTCTTAGTTACCATGAAAGAAAATTGATGAAATTCGGGTTATAGGTTCCGTTCGGGGTCTAGTTGGTCCTCGAAGCTCGACGTTACTGTGAGTCATCTCTAAGGGGTTCAAAATAGGGGTTGAAATTTTCAAAACGCCTATACCATTGTTTTACGTGAATATTTTTACGGTTTTAAATAGTTCTTGAACTTGCGAGTTTTTTAAGGCCATCCGGAGCGTCGTACGTCCAGCCGTTCGTTCACAGTAAGGCCCCGAAGTTTGCACCGACAGGCATTTTCGACTCCAGTGTGAATGAAATTGTATACATTATACAATTCAAACCAAATCTCGTAACCAGAGACGCGCCCACAATAGGAAATTTGGCGGAGATGAAATCATTGCTAGGGATCACCTGATTATATTGGCGGAGTATGAAGTCGAGTTGGTTGTTCTGTGATATTATTTCATTTGAAAAATGATGGCTCTTTTGGAGTTTGTTGGTAGGTAGTGAAACTTGAACAAACGTTGAAGTATTATTGATGGGTAAATTATTACTACGGTAAATCATTACTCAACGGTAAATTATTACACAACGGTTCATTATACCATCTACGTAGAAGGGTCTGGAGTTTGTTGGTAGGTACTTTCGAAACTTTTTTCACTCCTCATCAACAATTTCTTTTCAGAACTTCATTATGTGTGGTTCTTTTTGTTAGGTACTGTTTGTCATCGGCAGAATTATTTTAGCAACATTTAACTCGTGATTTAGGTAGGTAACTAGTAACGAGTACGGGGTTAGGTACTAACCTAAGGAGGGTCTGCGATCTACATAATATGTATAGAATAGTACATATCATGTTATATAGACGGGTTATCTATACATAGAGCTGTGATCTGTAACGGAAGGGTATTCTATACAAAATAATAAACCGTTGTGCCAGGGATTTGCAGCGTTTTTATAATTGTTTTAAAAATAGTTTGTTTGCGTTTGTTTTATTAATTTTATTTTATTTTATTTTTATATTTTAGTTATAGTTTTGACGAGAGTTTTCACTTCCCTTGTGGTGTGATATCCATGTTTTCTTGTAAAAGTAGATAAAAGATATCCAAAAAATACTGGAAATAATTTTTCAATTTAATTAACACCACACCTTGAATATTTTTGGACACAGGGGATAGTATCCGTTCAGAGGCAGGCTTAATTTCGACTAATATGAGGGATCAAACGACAATGTTTTCTTCCTCAAACGTTCTGATGGAGTATCATGAATGGTGCACATGTAACACGGATTTTCCAGAGGAGTTTCGTATTTTTAAGGACCTCGGACTTTCGACTTTTTGTCCAGCTAAACTAGCGGGTTCACCCACTGTGCGGCTGACGGTGAGAAATGGTTTTATCCCATTTTTGGATTCTATAATAATTATTAGTCATAGTAAGTCATTAGAATCATATGAGTCATAATAGCCCAGTATATGGAGTACCCAAGAACGTTGTCAGCTCAAAAAAATTCCTCCAATAGATTTTTTTTTAATAGGGTCGTTTGGTATGGTGTAGGTATGGTGAAACCAAATTCCTGACCTCGAAAGCCCGGTGCACTACTTTTAGTGAGCGGAAAACCACGAAATTTTCGGCCTTTTTTCAGTTATTCGCTTGTAATTTGAAAACTGTCCACATTTTCTGAATAATCGTCCTATAGTAAATTAAAGAAGACAAAATTGTGCGTCGATTAAAAAAATAATTTCTTAAATTGGCTCAATGGCTCAATTTCTATGGAAGTCCAAAAAACAGGTAATTTCACCAACTTTACCAAAAACTGTATTTCACCCGTTTTCAATGAACTGTAACTTTTCAACATCAAATTTAATCAATACCCCCCTCCTTAAGAGTTGTAGAGCATCAATCCACGAGTTCAAAAAACACAAATTTTTCGAAATGGACCAATTTTGATTTTTTAAAACTCTTAAAGCAAAATTGGGGAAAACCTGAAATTCACACTATCGGATTTTCGCACTTGTTTGATGTCTGTGAGTCCGGGAATCAATTCTTACTTCATTTTGAGGCTTAGTATGTCGTCTGAATGCATGCACAAATAAATTTGAAAGAATTTCAAGCAAATTTTAAAATACTTTTTTATTAATTACCTAGGTACCACCTTATCGTTGTGCCTTATTATTGTCTTGGTAGGTACCTACTGCTGGTTTCTTGTTCCTAACATTCTTAAAATATAATTTCATCTGGCTCCTTCTTCCCTGCATATATTTTAATGCTTGAAGACCTCTTCCTAAACGCACTAGGTATTGTACATTACTTGTATATACATATAAAAGTTATCGGGAAGGAAATTTTTGAGGAAGAGTACTAATAATACAAATAATTTTACTGATAATTTCAAGTCAGTCAATACAAGTAATTTTATTGACAGTTTCAAGGAATGTTCACAATAATTATGAATATAATGCATGATAATTATTCCAAGATGGTTACCTACTGGAAATATTTACAATTTAACCCGTTTTAAGGCTCCTCTTCCTGAGGCAGGTCTGCATTATTTGCTTGCTCAGCGTCATCGTCGGTTTCTTCCTCGTCCCCAAGTTCTTCTTCAGGCTCATCCTCATCTTCGTCTCCCTCCTCACCAAGGTCGCCGTCCATTTGCAAGTCAAGCTCTATGGTTGGAGCATTGGTTCAAAATCTCCCCAAACAGCTCTTGCAAACAGTGGTGCACTAGAGGCGTGACTTGCGGCAAGTGCATGCTCTGTTGCACCCGTGTTTGCAGCTGCAGAACACTAATTTCAGAAGCTGGGGAGCAGGTTCTTGCAACAGCTTGAGTCCGAGGCACTCCCGCCTCCATCCCAATTCAAGTGGGCCCAATGAGTTTCCCAGCCACCACTGAACCTGGAGAAACACTCTGTAGCTGTGTTGGTTTGCAGCGTCAAGTGTTGGAGGTAGTCGGGGCAAGGTGACCTTTGCCTTCGTTGCCATTTTTACAAATAGCTCATACCTCAGCTCATTGAGACTGGCCCATCAGGATCTTCTCCCCAGCTCTGCTGATGTCTGCTGGAGTTGCAGCTGCGGTGTAGAACACCATAGCAGCTCCCCTCAATGCTGGGGTTCTGTGAATCAGCGTCCAGAGCTTCAATTTTCCAAGTCCGAATGGTGCGGAGGTCGTGTCACACCCAGAGAAGGCATGTGCGAGCAGGAGGTGCTTCTTCACAAACTGGTTCGATGAGGTGGAGTATTAACAGTCAAACTGCCCCTTCTTTCCTGGCTTCCAGAGGTAGACGTTGCTGCAGTTGGCATTGCTGGGAGCTCCACACAGAATGACTAAGACGTCAATATCCTCACGGACCACAAGCACAGTGTTGAAGCTGGGTGACTGAGAACAAGCAGTTGTCACAATTAGTACACCAGCGTCCTCTTCTGCCTCCAGTACTAGAACGAAAGATTCTTCAAGGTGTTTTTTCAATATCTGAATGAGGCGGCTCTTATTTGTTTCATTTCCCAAAAACTTCTCCTGGGAAACAGCCGGGAGTGCACTCTCATCAAACACTATATCGGCTGAAGTCTTGTCATTTGAACGCCGAGCCCTTTCTGAGATTTTAGTGCCTCGCTGATTCGCCTCACTTGGGTATCCATCAAGCACAACAATCAGTGTTGATCCGTAGTGCCTGTTGACGAAGTTGACATACTTTCTGCATATGATACCAAAAGATTCGTATTTGTCCCACAAAACTTTGTGCAGGAGAAATCCTCCATCCACAACAACCATTCTGTCTTGCAAGCCAGTGGGGCTGGCTTGAAAGCCTTGTAGAGCAGAGATTCGGTTCCCCTTCGTAATCCGTCTTCACTGACTAAAGATAATGGATACGGCGCCAGTTCATGGGTGAAGTAGTGCTTCAGATCTTCGTCAGCCTGTTTCGCTATGCAGATTCGTTGAAACAACGTCGTAGGATGAACAGCAGTCAGCATTTAGGAGGAGATGTTTATGTGACCTGGGCGAGTGTAACAACTTTATCTTTGCGTTTCAACTTGAGGCTTTGGAAATTTTGGCCAATCACGTTGTTCATACAAGCCTTGTCTATTTTGTGGGCTGAATGGCAATTCACCTGCTCTCCACCTACAACTCCACTGCTTATTGACATGATCATGTCACTCTCCGGAAATGGTGGATGCTGGTGGAACCATGCCTTTAGTTTACAAGATTCAGCATTGTCTCTTGCCACTCTCATATTCCTTCTTATTCCAACGCTACGAAACAAGTCCCTTTTCATCGAAGTTCATTGAAGTTGTGTGGAATTTTCGTCAGGCAGAAAGTATTGTCAACATACATATTTTAGTAATAAAATCCGATTTATTCGTTATGTATCTGCCTACATGAATAACCCAATGCGTTTAGACATTATCCAGCTCTTCAATGATTAGAATATCTGTTGGGAACAAGAAACGAGCAGTACCAAGACGAAGCATAATGAAAAATTTTGATTTTGAAATTTGCATAAAATTCTTTCAAATTTATTTCTGCATGCATTCTGACGACATACCTACCTAAGCCTCGAAATGAAGTAAGAATGGATTCTCGGACTCGGACATCAAACAAGAGCGAAAATCCAGTAGCGTGAATTTAAGGTTTTCCCCAATTTTGCTTTAAGAGTTACTTTAAATAAATCAAAAT
The DNA here is from genome assembly GCA_954871275.1 of Leptopterna dolabrata. Lineage (NCBI taxonomy): Eukaryota > Metazoa > Arthropoda > Insecta > Hemiptera > Miridae > Leptopterna > Leptopterna dolabrata. Next base: position 34,515,589 of record OX940976.1, read on the forward strand.
TGGTGTTTTTTGAACTCACGGATTGATGCTCTACAACTTTTAATGAAGGGGGGTATTGATAAAATTTGATGTTGGAAAGTTACAACTCATTGAAAACGGATGAAACCCAGTTTTTGGTAAAGTTGGTAAAATTAGCTGTTTGTTGGACTTCCATAGAAATTGAACTATTGGGCCAATTTAGGAAATTATTTTTTTTAATCGACGCACAATTTTGTCGTCTTTAATTTACTATCGGAAGATTATTGAGAAAATAAGGACAGTTTTCAAATTATAAGCGAAAAACTGAAAAAAGGCCGACAATTTCGTGGTTTTCCGCCCACCAAAAGTAGTGCACCGGGCTTTCGAGGTCAGGAATTCGGTTTCACCATACCCACACCATGCCAAACGACCCTATAAAAAAAAATCTATTGGAGAAATTTTTTTGAGGTAAAATCCTCTACTGGGCTATAAGAATCTCACTCACTATCAAGGGTTTAGTGCGCGGAGAATCCTCTAGCTGCGCCAGTTTATTCGCTGTGACGTTCTCAATGTTCTTCTCAGTCTTTTTATCACAGATCACACCAGCTGCTTCATCAGAGCCGCAGTCGTTAATGCCCCACCCATCGAATCTACACTTGGCCAGACCACTTTCAGTTCCATCACAGTACACGTTATCCATCAAATATTTGCCTGCAAAACGTCTCAACTTTAATGACCAAATCTTTAGGATTTCAAAAACAGTCGTCCTAGGTACAATAAATTACTCTCCAGTTTTTGTAGTCGTCAGTGATAGAATCAGGTGTTTTGGAATGCATTTACTCAGCCACCTTGAGGTAGTATTTAAAAACGGTACTACTGCTGGTTTTTTCTAACACTTCTTCTAATGGTTCTGTCGTATTTATAATTGACTCATCTTTTAAAGTATTCCTCTTCTTTCAGTGTAAAACAGAAGATTTTGACAGCCTACATTTATAAAAACACAAACACACAGAGTATAATTTTATATTATACCATCCTACATAAAAAAAGATAGTTTCTTGGAGTCCGTAGTTTCAAAGATGATGAATTGAACCCCCATAACACCTGCGTACGAGCTCATAACGGTGCTCAAATGAACCAGACGACTACAGCGATAGGTATGTGAAAGATGTCCGGTTGCTGTCGGAGATCTGCGCCACTTGGTCATGGAATGTCCAATGCTGGGTACGAGGAGAAGGCGCATGTTTGACGAACTGGCTTACGTATAGGTCAGTGGAAGTATTCAATACCAAGTAAATCAACACTATTGATAAAAATACATTTTTTTTGTGTGAAGTGAAATATTAGTGTGAGGAACCGTTTATTTATTTCAATTTTAATCAAGATGAAGTGTAGGTGATTATTTTTAAATTTTTAAATGTAGTACCTTGTGGCTCTATGAAAAACCAATGCCAAATAAAAATTATTGAAAAAGAACCTGAGTGCGTACTAGAAATAAGAATAGTTGATACTCGTAAGGTATCTTCCCTGTCTAAAAACATTTGAGGAGGTAAATGAAAATGATTAAGGTAAGAAAGACTTACCACATTTTTCAAAGATGTCATCTTGTGCTGACACATAAGTTTTTATAATTACATAATATTTAATGGTGATTCAGGAAGGAAATATTTCAGACTGAATGATTTCCACGTAACCTTCTTGCACTAGTGAACACCAATCCTGACACCGAGTGGATTGATCGATATATTCGTTGTTACCATAACGACCCATTAACGAGTAGGAATTACTTCCAACAGCTAAGCTTTTGTTAGGGTACCATAGTGAGTACTAATCACCCCTTCGGAAAATACTTGTGGTCGGCGGATCTTAGTATCATTAACCTCAAGTGGTGTTACCTACTGTATTAAAATATGACTTGGATTTCTAGTGCTCTTACCAGACCTCATATACCTAAAATTCAATTGTTTAATGCTAAGAAAAACAATTAGAGAAACTTACCTGCCGGGTGACCGAACTGTGAGTTGTAAGTCACGCGGTATGCCGAGCGGTATCCCAGTTGTCGACAAACAACTTTTCCATCATTGATGTCCCATTCGTCATCACAGACGCTTCCCCAGACACCGTTGTGATTGATTTCCACATTCCCTGAACATGAAAAATAGCTTTTCATCCCATGCAGCTGAGGTTCTTTTTCTGACCCGATACCATACAAAACTGCTATTATAAATTCATGGCTGTGAAACCTGCTATTATAAATTCGAATTATATTGGTTACCTTGAAATAGTACTTGCAGTGATATTTCGATGTGAGGAATCCTTTGCGTACTAATTTATAATAGTGGCCGGGGTGTCAGAGCGGGCTAGAGCGTCCGATATTTATATCCCCGTTTGGGATAAACTTTATAACTAACCCTGTTTGGGGTTAACTCCCGGATGGGCGTCTTGCCCCGTGGTTCTCCCCATGAGTACCAGCACAATCATGCAAAACCAGCATGAGCTTACCTGACCAACGATTAGCTCTTCACCTTAATAAAATCAATTGTGAACGTAACTCGATTAGAATAGAATAGGTACTGGAAGAATTGATTAATCATTATAATCTCAATGATAGTACCTTCCTTACATAAAAAGAGGTGCTATGAAGTAAAAATTAATGGGGGCACTGAAGTGGCCAAGGAAAATTCTTTCCACGTTTTCCAAACATGAAAGAACACTGTTTCAGTTATAAGAGAGAATGATGCCAAAGGTTTTGGTGAAGTAATCGCAATTTGAAAAACGCTGCAAATTATTACACAACGGTTTATTATTTACCTGCATAGATGCCCCTTCTGCGTAGATCACTGTTTTCTGTGGTGAATGCCCTCGAGCTCCCTCCAGGAAAGCCCTAAATGAAGTACTGGAGCCGGCCCGGGAATTAACGTTTCATACAAATGCGCGGGATTCAATAATTCAATCACTAATTATTTGTACTTATTCATGAAGCATAAGGTAAATAATAAACCGCTGTGTAATAATTTACCTATATAGATGCCCCTTCTGCGTAGAATGTGTAATAAACAGTTGTGCAATAATTTACCGTTGTGTAATAATTTACCGTTGCGCAATAATTTGCCCAATAATACTTCAACGTTTGCTCAAGTTGCAAAAGTACCTATCAACAAAATCCAAAAGAGCCATCATTTTTCAAATGGAATAATATCACAGAAAAACCAACTCGACTTCATAGAGCCATCCATGATTATAATCAGGTGCTCCCTAGCGATGATACCTGGGCCGGATTTGTACCGTTTGATTCACGATCATGTTGACGAAGCTTTTCCGTGCAAACGAACGGCTGGACGTACAATGCTCCGGGTGGTCTCAAAAAATTGTTTAGCTCAAGACAAATTTAATAACGTAAAAAGAACCATACCCTTCTATCGGAAGTTTTCGAGCTACGGCGTTCTGAAAATTTCAACCCCTATTTTTCACCCCACAGAGATGACTGACAGTAACACCGAGCTTCGCGGACCAACTAGACCCCAAAGGGACCTACAAACCAAATTTCATTAATTTTGGTTCATGGTAACTAAGAAAAGTGCGAAGTACAACAGCGTATGGCGTACGGCAGACAGACAGAAATTTTGGTTTATTATTTTTAATAATGAACCTTTGGAATCGAGCATGAACATTTTTACCCCCTCCCCCCACTCAAAATTTGATTGATTCCTTTTCAAGGTTACGTAGAATCCGAAAATGCAATTAAAAAATCTCTGTCTGTCCGTCGTACGCAGTACTTCGCACTTCCTTAGTTACCACGAACTAAAATGGGTGGTATTTGGTTTGTAGGTCTCATTTGGGGTCCAGTTGGTTCGCGAAGCTCGGCTTTAAGTCATCTCCAAGGAGTTAAAAAAAGGGGTGAAATCTCTAGGACGCCGTTATCTCGAATTTTTTTACGTTTTTAAATTGATATTGAACTTGGGAGTATTTTGAGACCGCCTGGAGCATTTTACGTCCAGCCGTCCGTTCACAGTAGGCCCTGAAGTTTGAACCGACAGGAGGGTGAATCAAATTTTATACTTTCAGCCCAGATACCATTGCTGGGGATGCCGCAAAAATCTTGCACCCAACACTGGGGCGTTGTTCATCGTTTCCAATAGTTTTCAATGGATATTTCAATTGGAATTGGATTTCAATTCAATCAATCTATCAATTTATTCACAAATTTCTCTTGAGGATTGTTGTGAGGAATAATAATTACACTTGTTTGTATGTATTTCAATTTGAAGTGGATTTTAATTGGAATTGGTATTCACTTGGAATTAGAAATCGCTTGGAATTGTATTTCAATTAGAATTGGATTTCAATCACTCAATCAATTTATTGGAATACAGTTGGAATTCGATGGGTTTCAATGGAATTCAGTGCAATAAATAGGCATAAGGGTTTTTTCACGTGTCATGGCATATTCTAGACCCCTACTAATAATAGTACTTGTACCTAATTTTGGTTTATTTTTTCAATAATGAACCATTGGAATCGAGCATGAAAAAAAAAAAAACTTACCCCCCCCCCCCCCCACACCCTTAAAATTTGATGGTTTACGTTTCAAGGTATGTAGAATCCAAAACTGCAATTAAAATATTTCTGTCGGTCCGCCGTACGCCGTACGGGCCACTTTTCTTAGTTACCATGAAAAAAATTGATGAAATTCGGGTTATAGGTTCCGTTCGGGGTCTAGTTGGTCCTCGAAGCTCGACGTTACTGTCAGTCATCTCTAAGGGGTTCAAAATAGGGGTTGAAATTTTCAGAACGCCGTAGCTCGAAAACTTCCGATAGAAGGGTATGGTTCTTTTTACGTTATTAAATTTGTCTTGAGCTAAACAATTTTTTGAGACCACCCGGAGCATTGTACGTCCAGCCGTTCGTGAGCACCAAAAAGCTTCGTCAACACGATCGTGAATCAAACGGTATAAATCCGGCCCGGATGTCATAACTACGGATCATCTGATTATAATCAAGGATGGCTGTATGAAGTCGAGTTGTTTGTTCTGCGGTATTATTTCATTTGGCAAGTGATGGACTATTGGGGTTTGTTGGTAGGTACTTCTGAATCTTGAACAAACGTTGAAGTATTATTGATGGGTAAATTATTACACAGTGGCAAATTATTACACACCGGCAAATTATTACACAACGGTAAATTATTACACAACGGCTCATATACCCAGAAGGCGCTGGATTGTGTTGATAGGTAGCTACTTTTGCAACTTGAACAACTGTTGAAGTATTATTGATGGGTAAATTAATACACAACGGCTCATCTACCCAGAAGGCTGGATTTTGTTGATAGGTACTTTTGCAACTTGAACAATCGTTTTGTTGATCTTGAACAAGCTGGATTTTGTTGATAGGTACTTTTGCAACTTGAACAACCGTTGACACCAGTCGACACCGTTGACAACCGTTGACATTATTACACAACGGTTCATTATTCTATCTCCGTAGAAGGGGAACCTATACAGGTAAATTATTACACAACGGTCTAGGTAGGTACCTAGTAACGAGTAAGGGGTTAGGTACTAACCTACGGAGGGTCCGCGATCTACATAATATGTGTAGAATAGTACATATGTTATATAGAAGGGTTATCTATACGGAGACTTGTGATCTGTAACAGGAGGGTATTCTGTACAAAATAATAAACCGTTGTGCAGGGATTTGCAGCGTTTTTCACAACGGGTTAGGCTCTTATGTAGTTGAATAGGATTGTGGGTTCGTCACCGAATTGTCAAATTGTATTTTCATTAATATTAGGGTCATCAAAATTAGATTTTAGACGCTCAAGTTCATTCCTCTGTTATGTCCCCCTGAGTGAATATTGCAACCACCTACGTTATTGTAAATTTAACTGCAACTTCACCGGGAAAATTAAATCTTTCTATGTTTCTACTCTATCTGAAGAATACGGCGAACCCTTCAAAATCATCAAAGATTTGTCGATAGATGAGTACCATGGAAACAAAAAATCTCCCCAGAGTTGAAATTCAGAGAGTTCCTAAAGACTAAAGTCGGGAAGATGTGTTAGGATTTATCTCAACTGCGCATGCGCGTCGCCCAAGTTCAAACTTATTTCCTTGTTCAAAGATCTTATCACGTTTCTAGGCAACTAGGAATCTTTATGAAAACAAGACGTTGATTGGAAATGGAAACAACAACTGTTTTAGTTTTACTGCCATCCAATCATCCATGTTTGATCTCAATTGGCAATTACTCATTTCTGTTTTCTGGTTCAATTGTTGCTCATTGTTGCGTCAGCCAGTCAGCCTGCTTCAACGACAAAACTTGGGCAAATACTTATTACCTGCGTATTTTTTCTAGCGTTTCATTCCTGTGCCGTCTACAGCTAACTGGTAAGTACCATATACGTTTCTATTTATATAGCAATGTTTGAATGTCATTGTTCTGAAGCCGATGAGCTATCAAGTTGTCGAATCTAGGGTTATAATCAGCTAAAACCAATGCGCGAAATGCCAGGATTTCATTCCTCTGTCTTTCATTCCTTTGCTGGCACATTTTTTGATGAAAGCAGAGGAATGAAGTGCTCGGCAGAGGAATGAAGTGCTCGGCAGAGGAATGAAGTGCTCGGCAGAGGAATGAAGGGCAAGTATATTTATTTGGTAAAATAAGGCATTGTTATAAGGTACATACCTACCTGCTTTTGCTTTCTGTAGGTATAATTTTCTTATGGTGGGGAGGGGGTTTTTATCACTAAATTTATTAAAATTAGTGAACGCTATCTAAGTTCCTAAAAATTTAGTCATGCTCCTTCTTGCCAGTCAATAATGTGCTGTAAGTTTATTTTAGTATTATTATTATCTATCTATTATTCTTGCTATTATTGTTGTGATGGGCTGCTCCTCCAATATACAGTAAATGTATGAACATGTCGAGCCTGATCGACCACCCAGAGTGGGGACCCCCCGACCCCCTCTGGTCATGTCAGGGTGTATATATAGAGATGTATTCACTCAATAAATCAACCATTCTTCAATCAAGCTTTCAACTGCCTCGTCTATTCTATCAACCTCGGATCACTACAATTATTATAACTTGTTCGTAGAAGTATCTACCAAAGGGAAGCCGAAGAGTCGAGAGGCAGTGCTGAAAGAGAAGCGAGAGCGAGAACGAAGAAGATACGAAGTCAATGAAAAATGACCCAATTTGAGGGAAAAACTGAGAATATCCAATCACTAGCATGGCTACAAGAGCGAATTTTCAAAGAATTATTCGTGCTATTGTGTAAAAAGATTATATATAGCGAGAAGGCATAAGTACCTACCACTTTCGTAAAATTGTATAATTTTTTTTGACTAGCATTTTTTTGCTGATTTTTGACTCTAATAAAGTCACTATTACCATACCTTCGGGAGGAGTCCATCGTCACTAGATGGTTGAGTATTGGAGGCGAGCACTTTCGATGTATTTACCTTACATCGAAAGCGCTCGCCTCCAGTACTCAAACATCTAGAGACGATGGACTCCTCCCGAAGGTACGGTAATATTACTTCCTAATCTAGCGGAAATAACCGTTTAGATGTAATACTAATAAAGTCAAGTTTGACCCACTCTTTTTTTAGAAAAATATTTTCATCACCGAAACAATCCCTCCTTCCTGTCGTGAATCACGATCCCACATAACATCAGGTGAATTAATATTGATTTTAGCCCTTAATGCCAACGTTTGACACCCCTAAAATCCAAATTTGACCCCTTATACTCTATGAAAAACAACTGAAATATTATTTTTTCTGTCTTTACTCATCCTTCCATACCACCCTCAATGGTTTTATACAATCGTTCGCTAAAGCGCTGTTGTCAATACCTACCCGAGCTCGAGGCTAGGTATTGACCATAGAAAGCAGTGATCTACGCACAAAGGGCATCTATACAGGTAAATAATAAACCGTTGTGTGATAATTTACAGCGGTTTTTATTGCATTCTTGGATTCTACGTACCTTGAAACGTAAACCATCAAATTTGGGGGGGTTAACTTTTTTTCTATGCTCGATTCCAGGTTCATTAGGTACCTACTAAAAAAAAGGAAGTTCCAGTCATGCAGCATGGTTGTAGGAGCGAATTTTCAAATAAATATTCATGCTATTGTGTAAAAAGATGGTTCAGCGAAAAACCATACCACTTTCCGTAAAGTTATATAATTTTTTTCGTAATTGTAGCGATTTTACCGATTTTTGATGTTTATTAAGTCAATTTGCCCCATTCTTTTATGAGAAAAAGATTTTCATAATCAAAATAGTCCCTCTGCCGTGAATCACCACCCCACGCAACGTCAGGTGCATTAATATTGATTTTGTACCCAAAATCCTGGAAACGAGAATCCGACGGCTGCAGTCAATTTAGAAAAATTCTGAAAACGGATTTGTATTCTCTAGAGTCCGAAGCAAGTGCCTATTAAGCCACCTTTTGAAAATTTTCAAAATTTTAACAGATTGTTTTTGGAACAGTGAGCAAAAACATTTTGCACACTTTTTGACACAATTACCCAGAAAGTGAATATTGATGAGAAATCCGTTTTCGAATTGAAATATCACGCTCCGTTCTCAAATGAAAAGTAGACGAAATTTGGCCCCGATGTTGCTGCCGTCTCTTATCAAAGATTCTCACCAAAACGTCGTGATATTTAGCCTTAATACGAATTTTGACCCCCAAAAATCCAACCTGACCCCTATTCTGTATGAAAAACAACTGAAATGGTTTTTTCTGTCTTTCGTTACCCTTCCATACTACTTTCAGTGATTTTATATCATTTGTTCGCGATTTTATTAGTTTTTACCAATTTTTGACCCCAGAAAACTCAAATAAGACCCTTTTGGAGTTTTGAAAATTGCTCCTTCGACTCGTTCTTTTGTTTGGCAATACGAACGTTTAGGCGAAATTTGGAATTTTTATCATGTACCCAAGGATAGATATTATCGTCTGGAGTGACGCATAAACATATATATATATATACTAGCTGTGTACCCGCGCTTCGCAACGGTAGAACAGACACCCCCTTTAGGACAGGCCCCACTCATAACAGATACCACCTTCTACGTTCAGCCGTTCTCATTTATCGATGCCGAGACAAACAAACAGACTGACACTGTTTTATGATATATTATACTATTTGAACCGACGCGTGTTGCTGCGATTTAAATAAATGGAGCCAACGGTCATGTATTTTAATGTGCCTGTATCCTCAATGCCTCAATGCCTGTATCCTCAACTGATCAGAAACCTTCCCCAATGCCAACCCTAACTGCCTTTAACCCCCCCCCCCCCCCCGTATCCTATGATCCCTCCCTACCTGGTTAGAAACATTCCTCAATGTTCACACAACAAATTCCCAAAGTTGCACTCCAATTGGTCAAGTAGTTTTGAAATTTCTGTAGACCCCCCCCCTCTCATAACCTGTACCCCCCTCCCACTAACATCCTGATTGAAGTACCACTTGAATGTACTCGTCGAGCTGAATCCAGAATCTAATTACAATCGGATTTACGTCCAACCGTTCAAAGTTATTATAAGCATAAACGTCCTCATAGAAGTGTTTATAACACGTTTTTTAGTAGGATTTCATTCATAGCGTTTCAACGGATGGACAGATTCAAATGCGAATTTTTCATAAACCTTCCCAGATAAATTCTGCGTCAAATGGTACCAGCCGCAACTTTCTACGTTCAGCCGTTCTCAATTGATGCCGAGACAAACAAACAAACAAACAAACAGACAAACAGACACTGTTTTATTATATGTATAGATATATTATATTGTTAAACTCTAGGGATGAATTCAGAATTCTCCAAAACGGATTTGTCTATTAAAAAATTTCGAAATGTCATGTTCTGAAAATGTTGGACTATCTTTGAAATTTCGTTCGGTAGGAACGAAACCCTCCACCATACCATCTCAAAACTGACAAGGTATCGCGTAACGGAGTTTCAAGGATTAAAAAAAAAAAAAAAAAAAAAAACGGGCAAAAATGTGGTCTGGGTCAAGTTTCAGCTACCAGGGCAGAGGGACACCTAGTCCAAGGCCCGGTAAATCCCTGAGGGGATGAAGGCTCCTCATCTACTCTCCAAAAACATCCAAGCCGTGTCTTGGGGGGGGGGGGGGGGGCAGATGCTCTTACTCGGGACTGTACCTTCCTCCAAACCATTTTCCTTGGTTTGGGATCGAATGGGTACCAAGCTATGCTGGTGCTAGTATCCCTGTCATTAATTCAACACTATTATGTGTACCTACATCCGAATAATGGAGAAAATCATGGGTACAAGAAGTTTTATATTGTATTGATTTATACTCATACTATTAATGCATTAATTAGAAAAGCACTCTTGGATTTTCTTTCTTTCTTGGATCATTTAAGAAATGTTAGGAAATATTTGTCATTTATTTAGTTGAAATGGTCTTAAATCTACTCGACTGGATACTAAGCCCCGAATTAGGTCAAAATAATTTACCACCTTTGCTTGAATGACCGTATTGAATGGGTAAATTGTCTGTAGAATCACAAACGGTTCGTTAGAGGGTCAGTGAACCAACAGCTTAATTAAAATCTCGTTGGGGCTCTCATTTGTCCCTGAATTCGGAATGCACATTATCCTAGACAACCCAAAATTGAACTACAGCTACAGGATCCCTGAAGCAGAACAGTATCACAGAATCAGAACTTGCTTGAAATGAAATAATAACGAATTAGGGAGCCTGTTTGAGAGGGAGGGAGGGGTCTTGTAGCTTCCATTACACTATATAATTATGTACGTAGGAGCTAGCTGCTGGTATCTGTATATAGTACGAACACACCCCAATACGGCTGTACTTCACTATAGGTATTTGAATCTATAGAAGACAATAAGTTTCGTGTACCTAACAGTTCGGATGTAACTAACACATATTGCATGCTATTTATTCTGGGAGTGGAAAGAGCGACGTCGTGGAATCGAAAAAGGCTTATTTGAACAGTTTAGAACATTTTGGTTTATTATTTTCAATAATGAACCAATGGAATCGAGCATGAAAAAAAAAAATCTAACACCCCCGCCTCAAAATTTGATGGTTTACGTTTCAAGGTAATTAGAATCCAAAACAGTAATGAAAAACGCTGCGAATCCCTGCACAACGGTTTATTATTTTGTACAGAATACCCTTCTGTTACAGATCACAGCTCTCTGTATAGATAACCCGTCTATATAATATAATATGTACTACTCTATACATATTATGTGGATCGCTAATCCTCCGTAGGTTAGTACCTAACCCCGTACTCGTTACTAGGTACCTACCTAAATCACGAGTTAAATGTTGCTAAAATAATACAGACGATGACAAACAGTAACTAAAACGGCAAAAAGAAACGCAAATAATGAAGTTCTGAAGGAAAATTGTTGATGTGGAGTGAAATTGATGCCCCTTCTGCGTAGATCACTGTTTTCAGTGGTCAATACCCTCGCGGTCAAGAATAATGAACCGTTGTGTAATAACTTGCCCATCAATAATACTTCAACGGTTGTTCAAGTTGCAAAAGTACCTATCAACAAAATCCAGCCCCTTCTTCGTAGATGAACCGTTGCGTAATAATTTACTGTTCTGTAATAATTTACCGTTGTGTAATAATTTACCGTTATGAAATAATTGTATTAAATAATTATATTATTGTGGCTGGGTTGCACCCATTGTTTTCTGGGCCAAAGTTTTCCTCAGGGAACTCTGGACCCTCAAGCTGGACTGGGATACTCCTTTACCAGAGAGTCTTGCAACACGGTGGGCGGCCTTTTCCCAGCAATTGCCTTGTCTTCAAGAAGTAAGAATACCTCGCGTGTGTGTCACCCCATCTGCGACTTCTTACATCATCATCGGATTTTGTGATGCTTCCGAACTTGGATATGCCGCATCTCTCTACCTCCGTACATCTTCCTCTGAAAAAGTGATGGTGCAACTGCTGAAATCTAAAACCCGTGTTTCTCCCCTTCACGTCCAAACTATTCAGCGTCTGGAACTAAATGGCGCTGTCTTGTTGGCCGAACTGGTCAGTTCCATGACCTTTCTCTATAAAAAGCTTTCCATTGAAAGCACCATTTTATTTACTGACTCAGCTACAGTAAGTATTGTGTTGGCTACATACTCCTCCTCATCAACTTAAGACTTATGTAGCAAACCGAATCGTCAAAATTTTGGATTTGACCAAAGCTGAGCAGTGGCACCATGTGACATCACATTTAAATACAGCAGACTGTGCATCTCGCGGGTTATCCCCTTCCCAGTTGATCAGCCATCCACATTGGTGGTCCGGTCCACAATTCCTTGAACAACCTTTAGACAGCTGGCCTTCCGTTGCCTTCGACGCAAGCTATGGACGAAATGAAACCTACTCCTTTGGTTTCCTTATCTACCACTGTCAAAATACCTCCTTTGAAGAAAGTTGACAAATTATTTGTCAACTTAATTACATTTTCATCTTTAACTCGTCTTCGACGGGTGATGGCATGGATTCTACGATTCGTCAATAATTCCCAACGAGATAAAGTCAACCGACTCGTTAGTACACTGAATGTGTTTGAACTGCCTCCAAGGGGCAACCTTGCTCCAAACCTCTGCAACATTTATTGCCCTTCATAGGTGAGGATGGGTTGTTAAGGGTGGGCGGTCGCCTTCAACACTCATTGCTACCTCCCTCCACAAAGCACCCAATAATCCTACCCAAGGAAGCACACCTCAGCACATTACTGTGTGACTTCACCAGCAGCAACTCCATGGTGGACCTCAAGCAGTCCAAGCTGCAATACAAAAAGAGTTCTGGATCCTCTCTCTTTGTTCCTTATTGCGACAGAGAGTGTGGAAATGTCAGCCATGTGCCAAGGCTCGTGCCAAACTACAACATCCAGTGATGGCCAATTTGCCACCAGAGAGAGTAACGCCAAGTAGACCCTTTTTTGCCTCTGCAGTAGATATGGCTGGACCAATCTTGCTGAAGGAATCCACCCGTCGCAACTCAAGAGCTGTTAAAGCGTACAACATTGCAGTCTTTGTTTGTTTGAGCTCCAAAGCTGCACACTTAGAGCTGGTTGGAGACCTTTCCACAGATTCCTTCAAAGCAGCATTGGATAGGTTCGTTTCAAGACGAGGCCCTTGCTCTTTGCAACTTTCGCGGTGCCGGTTCCCATAACGATATGTTGGAGATCCGGTGCTTTTTAGAATCGTCAGAGCCCTGCCTTCAAGACTACTTGTCGTCCTGCAATGTGACCTACAAATTTAACCCGCCAGAATCACCGAGGATGGGTGGTTTGTGGGAAGCAGCGGTCAAGTCGACCAAGCGACATTTACCCCACATAGCAACAAACCGACAGCTAACCTATGAAGAGATGGTTACCCTCCTTTTTAGGATTGAAGCTGTCCTAAACAGCCGCCCTCTGTGCCCTATAACTTCGGATGTGGCAGACAACCCTGACTTCCTGACTCCGGGTCATTTCTTGATCGGAGCGCCTCTGCTCAGACCACCAGAACTGGACCTCACTTCAGAACCACTCAACCACTTATCCCGCTGGCAGGCAGTTCAACGTGCCACCCAAGAGTTTTGGCATCGTTGGTCCAAAGAATATTTGAATTCCCTCACTGTTCGACCCAAGTGGACTGTCCCACGACCTGCCCTAGCCGTTGGCGATCCTGTCTTCCTAATGGGCCGAAACACACCTCCTCTCCAATGGCCTCTAGGAATCATTGAAGAGCTTCAACCAGGCCCTGATGGCATTGCTCGGAAAGCCAAGGTGCGAACAGCTAAGGGAACGTATCTTCGACCTGTTGCCAGACTGGTGGCTCTGCCTCCTGCAGATCCTCCAGAATCTTCTTCCTAAAATTGCTTATCTTTGGGGATTGGGGTATGGGGGGGGGGGAGGGGGTCATTTATCTTTTCCATAGTTATTTCCTCTTTTATTTTTTTAAAATATGGATTGGTCTTCCGAAATGGCATTTCGGGTGGGCGGAATGTTCGCGCCATATAGTCCCGATATCGTGGGTGGGTGAAGGGTGGTGCTACCTGTTGTTTGCGAGTCAGACTCGTGCACAGGGAAGCGCCGTCCGTCAGCTGCTGCGACCTGGCGATCACATCAATTATCTTGATAATCAGTTAGTCCCCACCTTGGTAATCCTAGACCAGTTAGTTCCTTCTCGTGTCTCACGAAAACCGTTTATGCGTCTCGCAAAATTCCCCTTCATCTACCCTTCTAAAATTGGTCAGTTACCTACCAGTACCTAACAATTTACCGATTCTCGCAAGTCGTTCCAAGTTGGTCTCCTTTGTAATACTAGAGTACTTCATATAACCCCTTCACACGGATTTGAATATAAATCGCGTCTCGCGATCGCTGCCGCCTTTCTTGCTGTCTCCAGTCCCGGATCTTCCGCCCCAGGCCTGGGGAAACGCATCGCTAGCAGCGCACCGGTGAGTCGTATATTGGTTATCCAATTATTCACAATCCGTGTCCCCCTTTTCCACCAAATTTCCTTTCTTATACAGTCCACTATCTAATTATTTTATATTACCAGCACCGCTCAGATTGAAGCCTTTTCCAATCTATGAGCGTGTTCTCTTTTGTCAGAACAGGCACCATGTGACCAGTTTTTTTTGTTGCGAGAAAGAGCAAGTTTTACAAAAATAGACACTGATCACTGATCGAATGAGCGCAACGATTCAGTGAGAAACCACAACAATCTCAATTTTCATGCGTTCTTTCATATCTAAAATACGACCATCAGGAATAGCGAAACGGATCTAATTTTAGTTTTCTTGGGTCTGAATCTCTAAAAATCGTCAAATGCTTAGAATAATTGCGCAAGAACATATTATTATTTAATAAAATCCACGGATAGACGTACGGCCATTAAAAGTTCGTTAAGTAAATTGATGCATATTTTTATTATCGTTGGTTGACAGGTACCAATCTATCTGGGGTTATCGTAGCAATTCGCTGGAAATTCTAGGTTTGTTGTCTTAGGACTAGGGGATAATCCGATAGTTACCTACTGCTTATAACTTCATGAGTATTTACAAGCTCACCTTCTTCGGGAGACTTTCCACCTCTGAGGCGAACGTTGAAAGGTCTTCTCCTATTTTTTAATTGTTTCAACACAATTTCAGCTTTTTTCGTGGCGTCAAGCCCTGTCGTTAAAATGTCGACGGAAGAGATGAGGATAAGCGCTGCAGCCAAGTGGAGAGGAGGCATCTCGCGAAAGTAGCTCTGCAACTACTGGGCCTGTGGGTAGACGGACACTCCAAGACGACCGGATCATTACTTATCAAAGTCTGCCTTTGACAAATCATCTGATTACGTCATCTGCAGCGAGCCCTCTCTCCGTTCTTTTTCAGTTCATATGGCGCTAGGCATATGGTTTTCACAGCTGGTCGTATCTAGCCCTCATCCGGCCTTGATACATTTCTCAAGGAGGACCTTAAAAGCGTAGTCCAAGGTTTATGTGTGCGCTTGTTACTGTTAGGTTGCGGGGATGCACCGATTGGGAAAAAATGTAAATAATCTCGGTAAGTTTGTACACTAGTTAGATAGGTACCTTCTCTTCTTCTCAACTGTTAATAAAACCACCATTCTGTTTCTCTGCACCTACATTGATTAGAATCTGATTCATATACCCCCTCCATCAGTTCTCTGAAAGAACAGCAACTCAGAACTAATCTTCTTGATGTTGGAAAAACAGGGCGGAAAACATTTCTTGAGCCAACGTTTTCAGTAGAAAACAAAATTTCCTTAACAACTAACAGATACAGACAGAAAGAAGAAAAGGTCAGATTCTAGAGCAGTAGGACGGAGGGGTGATTTGAGATTACATCATTTTGGTTTATCATTTTCAATAATGAACCATTGGAGATGCATGAAAAAAAAAAAAAAAAAAAATTCTAACCCCCCCTCAAAATTTGATGGTTTACGTTTCAAGGTATGTAGAATCCAAAACTGCAATAAAAACGCTGCAAATCCCTGCACAACGGTTTATTATTTTGTACAGAATACCCTCCTGTCACAGATCACAGGTTTCCGTATAGATAACCTTTCTATATAACATTGTTATATTCTATACATATTAAGTAGATCGTGGACCCTCCATAGGTTAGTATTATACATATATGAACCCCTCCAAGAGTATGAGCTTCCTAGAAAAATAAATAATCCATACGACAGGACTAATAGGAGCAGCTGGTGCCCAAACCAGATTTATTTGGACCAGGGGTCATTTCGACATACCTGGAAGCACGATGGCTGACTCACTGGCAAGAGAAGCTGCGAAACTTCCTCGCCATCTGTGATTTTCCAGCATCCGACCTCAATAAATGCTTGAGAATAGAAACAATGAAGGAGTGGCGCCAAATTCATTCAAATTACCACGCAGGGGAAAAATAAATAAATAATGTTCCCCAATCCGAGCAACAAGTTGTGGTCAGCGAATATGCCACCTCGTCCAACGTTTTTTTTTTTTTTTTACAGGGTGATTGCAAGATTAAGGAGCGGTCAGTGTGTCACCAATGCTTACTTGATGCGGATTGGGGTGGAGGCTACGGACCTCTGTTGGCACTGTTTGGAGATGGAGGATACCGAACATCTGATCATGCTGTGTCCGCGTTTCTCAGCTAATCGCCAGACCCTTTTCAGGAAAATTGAAGCCATTATACAAAGACCTTTCAATCTCGAAACTATATTGACGTCCGAGAATATTGAAGTTTACGACGCAGTGGTGAAGTTTTTAAGTGAATGTGGACACAAATTGTAGTGTTTTTGGAAACATCAACCGACTATATTTGAATCCAAACTGAATAGAAAATTGTTTTATTTTTTCTTATATTGATATAAATTGTACAATGGCGGCTGTATAGGTATTTCCTGAAGCCAATAAAGGGAAGAGAAAAAAACTTAACGGCACAGCAGAACGACTTAATCTCGAATTGGAAGAAAAAATCCGTGTCAACTTAATTTCTTCAGGTGTCCGTGCTCAATTTTGGCCTTATTCTATGCGACATGTGTTGTGCATCCATTACAGAACCCAAAATAAAGCAACAGAGTTTAAAACGCCTTATGAAGTGGCATTAAACCGGTTGCCCACACTAAAGTAAATAAAACGGTTTGGATGTGAACCTTATAAACTAGATACTCAAAGTTGTTCTAAATTTACTCCTAAAACAAACTTAGGTTTCGGTTGGGATATGGAGAAACAGGTTAATATTTATTAAACTTCAGGAATACAATGGTAGTGAGATCCAAGCATGTAGGTTTTGTAGAAAGCAGGACATATGCTGATTATCTGAAAGGGATCCCCCCGACTCACAACAGCCGTAACACAAACAAAGTTTTATTTATTTATTATTTGGCACATCACATAACAACCATATGAAAAAGAAGAAGTTCAATAGAAGTTGTTAGCGAATCGAATAGTGAAACCGAAACTCAGTGTGTCTCCGTGGTGGAACAAGGTCATAAGCCGGTGTTGATTCATGAAAATGACGAATGTGAATTCTTTGGAGAGCTAGATAATTCAGTAAATCTGGCATGTTTTTTCCAAGCTACTCCTGACGAATTGAATAATGATCCCATTACTTATTCGCAGACGGTGCGAGCATCAGACGCCAAGGACTGGTTAAAATCTATCAGAACAGAATTTCAAGCGTTGGAAAAATGTAAGACCTGGAAAATTGTTCCAAAAACTACGGTGCCGAAAGGAGTAAAGGTTATGAAAACTCGATGGGTGCATAAAAGGAAACCGGAGGCAGGTGGCTCACTTAGGTATTGGAGTAGATTTGTCGTCAAAGGCCTTGCAGATAGTAACCAATATGATCTATCAGAGATCTATGCCCCCGTAGCTAGATTTCCGGATGTAAGTTCCTGCTGATCCTCGCAGCGAAATTCGATTTGGAATTGGTTCAGTATGATGTCAAAACAGCTTTTCTGAATGGATCCTTAAATAAGCTCGTGTATATCGAGATTCCTGATGGTTATTGTGAATATTGACAAACCGGTGAAGATATCAGAAGTAACAGCGTGTGTGAAGTTCACAGAGCGTTATATGGACGCAAAGTGTCCCCGAAACGATGGTTTATTAGATTCCAGGAGATTGTGAAAAAAGATGGAATTTCCACCCTATCCTTTTCAACCTTGTTTGTTCATCGGGAAGTCTGGTGATCAAATTGCTATTCTTTTGTTGTATGTTGACGAGAATTATGGTGGGGACTAATATTCAAGAAAAAATAGGTCAAATAAAAGCAATTTTGGAAGGGGAATTTTCTATATAACAGACTTGGGGGATCCAAATAAATTTTGGGACTAGAAATAGTTGGAAATTGGAGGGAGAAAACGATCGGTATTCTTCAGAAATTTCATTTTGATCTAATGATGAAAAAAAATGTGATCCGCATAGTGATAGAACGGCTTCTACTCCTATGGTTGTCGATAGTTAAATAGAAACCATAATTGGGTGAAAGCTCATGTGGGACTCATCCCGAATGAGAGAGCGGATCAATTGGCTAAGGAGGGATCGATTTCGGGAGTCACTCTAGATCATCTAGTGTTGGTGGAAGAATATGCACCGTTATTGAAGAAGAAGTACTACGCGAAATGGAAGGGTCAATTTGTAGAGTCACCAAACGGTAGAACGTACAAAGGAATTCAACAGAATCCGCCGCACGTACCGTGGCACGGAACAAAGGGTTGGATAAGGCAGCGTGCCGACCGATATTCCGTTTAAGGGTAAACCACGGCGTATGCGACTATTACCGCCAACATTAGAAATTATGGAATGCCCCGAATATGGGAATGACAGAATAAATTTATTTATCGCGGTTGTGAGGAGGACCAGTGTCCGTTTGGACTATTTTTCTCTTTTGTCATCAAACAATGTACCTAGTGGTCTACAAAGAAATATTTAAGTTTTTATCTAAATGCAATATCAACATATAAAATCCAGTCTAAATTTAAGTAAATAAACAACTGTATGATGTTTTACATTATGTATGGCTGTATACAAAATGTACGTAATGCCAAAAAAAAAACTCCGTTCCTCACAGACAGGCGATTGGCCCATTACGGTATTTACAGGGCGGAGTCAGGCCTAATGTCTCCTATGCTACTAACATTTTAAGTAGGTTTCAGTCAAATTTTACTATGGAAGACTGGCACGCAATCATCAGGATTATGAGATATCTCAGGGGAACGATAAGTTTTTGGACTAACGTTCTTTGATAAAGGGGATACAACTGACTTTTTTGTAGATGCCTCCTTGGGACTTTTTAGTGAGGGGGGTTATTCTAGTACTGGGAATTACGACGGTACCAACGATTTATGAAGACTCCAAACCAGCTATCCGCTTGGCGGAAGTAGATGACTCATCCATTCTAAAACATTTCGTCAGACTCTCCTACCTTTACGTACGACAGGAGCACAGTAATGGACATGTGACAATCAGATGGATAGCAACTGACGAACAGATTGCTGATACTCTAACAAAAACACTGACAAAAAAAAATTCGTCAAGTTTAGGGACTTAATGATGTTCAAACACTAATCGATGTCTCGTTTCGTTTCTGAAATGTTCATGTCATCTCAACCCGGAGCTGAGCTTAACCAGGAGCTGTGCTGATCCTGCAGAGAACTCCACGTCTCTGAACTCACTCGAAGCTGCACTGACTACAAGAGCTGCGCCGACTGCGTCAGCTGTCCTGAGCTACGTCAGCTCAACCTGGAGCCACATTGACTACAAGAGCTGCGCCGACTGCGTCAGCTGTCCTGAGCTACGTCAGCTCAACCTGGAGCCACATTGACTACAAGAGCTGCGCCGACTGCGTCAGCTGTCCTGAGCTACGTCAGCTCAACCTGGAGCCACATTGACTACAAGAGCTGCGCCGACTGCGTCAGCTGTCCTGAGCTACGTCGTCTCAACCCGGAGCTGCAATGACCACAAGAAGGTCCTCGCATCAATGGATGGAAGGTTGGAGGGGAGTGTCAGGAAGGCAATCTCCCATCCATCACCACGATCGTGACGTCACACTACAAAGGCAACCCTGCATGATTATTATGCAAAACATTTGCATCCTTAGAACGAGACGCGCTGAGTGATTACTCTCACTTCCTTGCTTCCTTCAGCTCCGTCGACCGCAATCTACGCTCCTCGCCTTAAATAGTTTTCCACAGTACCAATTACCACAGTGTCAAACCAACCTTTTCTTATTCGTTATACATCTGACTACAATCCGGAGGTGTGTTGAATAAAACTTACATTAATATTACGATGTTCATTTATCCAGATAGCCCGGCAACGCATAATACTTTTGCTTGAGTATCTAATTTCGTAAATGTGTGCTGACACATTGGCATCCCCAGTTCTCCGTGTATCTTACGCTACTGTGATTTCCTAAAAGCTCCGACGCTTCAACGTAGATGGAGAACCTATTCAAACATCCAACTCCATTATCGGAACCCAGGGAAAGGGAGGATTTCCGTCGGGAAGATCTAGAAGCCGTCTGGCGAAGACGTAATTGCTGAAGGGGGGGGGGGGGGGGGGCAGTGGAAGGCACTGGGTAAGTGTGGTTCCTGAGATACGCTTCTAATATTACCCACCAAGTCGGCACATTGTCTCGGGGTATTAAACCTCTCAACTCGCGGGTTTCATCCTTCAGATCAAATGCTCAGGCTTTATGGGATCCTACAAGCTAGAAAATGAGCTCCTCACCTCTCGCAGAACCAGCAAGAAACGCCACCTAAATTGTATCTGGAGGTTCTCTTTTCACCACATCCCCTCATCGCCTAGTTTCGCTGTTTCTCATTACTGCTCGAGGTGTCTTATCGTCCCTGTTTCCAGTCCTCTACTCTCTCAACAATGGATGACATTATTTTCTCCCCTGTCCTTTCCAACCTTCAAAAACATAATCCTTTAATATCTGCCTACCTCTTTTTCATCGTGTAATATTAAAAGAGCGGTTCAGGAAAAACTCATCCCTCTGCAAAGCTCTTCATTTTATCAACCCCCTGTAACGCTCCGTTTTATGAAATTCTTACTTTTATTTTATTTTCCAAAGAGGAGGGGGGGGGGGGGCTTCAAATTCTTCCACAACGTTACATTACTACATTATTTTCGAGATAGAAAATCTTTTCGTCATGATCATTACCGTGTTACAAGTACCATATAATTATTTTCCAAAAGAAAGGTAGTAATGAGATAACTCGCAGGTCCCATATAAAATTCATGGAAAAACGACTGCAAGATTTTTGCGAAGGTTTTTCTGAAAACCATGTAGCTTGTCTTCAAATGTTGAGGGTAGTTGGAAATTAGCTGAATGATGAGTTCATGAAGTTCCGGCCCATTTTGGTTTATTATTTTCAATAATGAACCTTTGGAATTGAGCATGAAAAAAATTCTAACCCCCTCAAAATTTGATGGTTAACGTTTCAAGGTAGGTATTTAGAATCCGAAAATGCAATAAAAAACGCTGCAAATCCCTGCACAATGGTTTATTATTTTGTACAGAATACCCGTCTGTTACAGATCACAGCTCTCCGTATAGATAACCCTTCTATACAATATATTATGTACTATTCTATACATATTATGTAGATCGCAGACCCTCCGTGGGTTAGTACCTAACCACGCACTCGTTACTAGGTACCTACCTAAATCACGAGTTAAATATTGCTAAAATAATTCTGTCGATGACAAACAGTACCTGACATGGCAAAAAGAAACGCAAATAATGAAGTTCTGAAGGGAAATTGTTGATGTGGAGTGAAAAAAGTTGCAAGCGTACGTACCAACGAACTCCAGCCCCTTCTACGTAGACGGTATAATGAACCGTTGTGTAATAATTTACCGTTCTGTGATAATTTACCATTGTGTAATAATTTACCCATCAATAATACTTCAACTTCTGTTCAATTTCACTACCTATCAACAAACTCCAAAAGAGCCATCATTCTTCAAATGAAATAATATCACAGAACAACCAACTCGACTTCATACTCCATGAATATCATCAGCTGATCCCTAGCGATGATTTTATCTCCGGCCAATTCCCGATTGTGAGCGCGATCCTAGTGACGATATTTGGGCTGAATGTATACAATTTCATTCACCCTGCTGTTGAAAATGCCTGTCGGTGCAAACTTCTGGGCATTACTGTGAACGAACGGCTGGACGTAAAATGCTCCGGGTGGTCTTCAAAAACTCCAAAGTTCGAGAATTATTTTTAAAACCGTGAAAAAATTCGAGATAACAGCGTCCTGGAGATTTCAACCCCTATTTTTCACCCCTTATGGATGACTGACATTAGCGCCGAGCTTCCAGGACCAACTAGACCCCAAACAGTACCTATACACCGAATATCGTCAATTTTGGCTCATGGTAACTAAGAAAAGTGCTCCGTACGGCGTACGGCGGACGGACAGAAATTTTGGTTTATTATTTTCAATAATGAACCGAACGAATCGAACATGAAAAAAAAAAACCCTCAAAATTTGCTGGTTTACGTTTCAAGGTATGTAGAATCCGAAAATGCAATAAAAAAACGCTGCAAATCCCTGCACAACGGTTTATTATTTTGTACAGAATACCCTTCTGTTACAGATCACAGATCTCTGTATAGATAACCTGTCTATATATAATATAATATGTACATACATATTATGTGAATCGAAGACCCTCCGTAGGTTAGTCCTACCTAACCCCGTACTCGTTACTAGGTACCTACCTAAATCACGAGTTAAATGTTGCTAAAATAATACAGCCGATGACAAACAGTAACAAAAACGGCAAAAAGAAACGCAAACAATGAAGTTCTAAAGTAAAATTGTTGATGTGAAGTGAGATAAATTCTTTGTAGATCACTGATTTCTGTGGTCAATACGTATAATGAACCGTTGTGTAATAGCTTGCCCATCAATAATACTTCAACGGTCAAGTAGCAAAAGTACCGATCAACAAAATCCAGCCCCTTCTTGGTAGATGAACCGTTGTGTAATAATTTACCATTGTGTAATAATTTACCGATCAATAATACTTCAAAGTTTGTTCAAGTTTCACAAGTACCTATCAACAAAATCCAATAGTCCATCACTTATCAAATAAAATAATATCGCAGAACAACCAACTCGACTTCATACAGCCATCCTTGATTATAATCAAGTGCTCCCCAGTGATGATATAGTCCAGGCAATGAAGAAAAACCCACATACTAAATGTAGTGATGGGTGGGGCGCGAGCTAAGGTGGGGAGGGGGGTCTTAAAGGTCTATTTTATGTTTTTCGCAAATAACTCGAAAACTACGGCCTCCACCGAAAACACATACATATACTAAATTAATCTATATGGAATTCCCTACAGAAAAGACCTCATACATTTTTTCACTAGGCTCAACATGTGAGGAGATATGGAGGGGGAAGAATGGAAATTTAAAAAAATTTAGTTTTACTGTTATAAATTAAGTGTTTGTTCTCAATGCATAGTGAAACAAGTAATAAAAATTATTGAAAAACACATGCATTGTCATCATCGTCGATGCCATCGTCAATAGGTGCTTCATTTGTGCAGATGCCAAGACACCTGCCACAGGCACCAGAGCAAGAAATGCCTTCTTTGCCGAAAACCGCACCGCTCCCTACATCCAGTACTACATCGGCAAAATATAGTGTTGAGTACTGCTTCGGGTGCCGCAGGGTCTTTTGTGGTTACTGGGATTAGCTCCGGGGCATCTTCCCCTGGCCCAACCCCATTTGGTGGGGGTATGGGGTTGTTGTGCCACTATTGTATCTGTAAGAAAGCAATCTGACTATCATGAGTCAGACAAATCGATATTTTTGATTTATTTGAATCACTGTGTAACAACTATACTTAAATAAAAACGATTTACTTGTATATACGCCCTGAGCGAGTGCTGTTTCGCAGCTCCTCTTGTAGGAGGAAGAGTGGCCATTCCGGTCTTGGCGTTCGTAGATGCTTTTATAAACACTGCGTGAGGTTTCGTCCTGCTGGCGCTTGGAAAATAGCTAGAAACATTTTCTCGCCACCCTGTTCAGCACTCCCTGGTGATGAGGAGGGAGTGGTAAATGTCATAGACACACCCGCTGAAGCAGTGGAGAAGGAGGATCGAGTTGGCGTATGGAAGCTGTTGTAAGCGTCGTGCAGAAAACAATTTAGTCTCCACCTTCTCATGGCCTGGCTTTATGGTGTAAATATTGCTGCCTGATGATGTTGCCAAACCAACTAGGAGACAAATCAACATCCTCCCCAACTGTTGCTACAGTTGGATGCACAGTAGATTTATCCAACCCACACTTTAAAATAGTGCCATCAGCATCTCCTGTAGCAGCAGTTGCTTTAATTCCTGCTGCTGTTATCTTCTGGATGAGCAAGTAGATCAGCCTAGTTTTTTTTTCATTTGCAAGAAAATGCTCCTGTTGAAGTGTAATGGTGGTGCTTTCGTGAAAGTTGATGTCACCGGAAGTTTTTGTGAGCCCTCTTCGCTTCTGTTCTGCTCGTTTTGCGCTATTGACATCACTTAACCGTGAAAACCACCGTGCACTTTCGGCCATAATGTTTCAGACCTAGCCTGTTTCAGTACTGTTCACAAATTGAAGAAGCCTTTAAGCTCACTCCCCATTTTGCATCGTGAAGAAGAAAACCACCATATATATTACATAGATGCTTGTAGTAAGCTCGAGAGTTGCATTATCCTCTACTGGCAAAGAATCATAGAGGGTTGATTTTATTTAATTTAATTTATTTATTTTATTTATTTCGTTGAACAGAGCCAAGGTGAATGGAGCTAGTTCATATGTCAATAGCTCCGCTACATCATCACTACATTATCGACACTCTCTGTTCACATGTTGATCCTAGCAAAGCAATGTATGCTATCTTCTTTGTAGGGAATTTTATAAAGATTACTTTAGTATACAAAAATATTTTCGATGGAGGCCGTAGTTCTCGAGTTATTTACGAAAAACGTAAAAATTGACCTTTAAGACCCCCCTCCCTACCTTAGCTCGACCACCACCCATCAGTACTTTTACTATGTGGTTCAAAACACCATCACCTGCATGTGTGCCAAAATTGGCTTCTATATGATTTATTTCCTCTATTCAGCCATTTTTGGTCTTCGTTGCCTGAACTAATATCCCGGCCGGATTTATACCGTTGTTCACGATCGTGTTGACAAAGCTTTTTGGTGCACACGAACGGCTGGACGTACAGTGCTCCGGGTGGTCTCAAAAAATTGTTTAGCTCAAGACAAATTTAATAACATGAAAAAAAAACCATACCCTTCTATCAAAAGTTTTCGAGCTACGGCGTTCTGAAAATTTCAGCCCCTATTTTGAACCCTTTAGAGATGACTGACAGTAACGTCGAGCTTCGAGGACCAACTAGATCCCGAACGGAACATATAACCCGAATTTCATCAATTTTGTTTCATGGTAACTAAGAAAAGTGGCCTGTACGGCGTACGGCGTACGGTGGACATACAGAAATATTTTTATTGCATTTTCGGATTCTACATACCTTGAAACGTAAACCATCAAAATTTTGAGGGGGGTTAGAATTGTTTTTTTTTTTTTTTCATGCTCGATTTCAATGGTTCATTATTGAAAATAATAAACCAATTAAAGCATTCATGAATGGTTTTAAAAACGTTCTTGGTTTACATCAGCTCTACAGTTTTCTTCATTACTTAGTAATATATTCTTTGTACCTTTCAATAACAAACCTCGGGAATCAAGCATGCAATTTTTACCCCCCCCCCCCCCACCACCAAATTCGATGGTTTCCGTTCCAAGGTAAGTAGAGTCCAAAATTTAATGGAATAAAAACATTTCTGTTCGTCTGCCGTATCTAGCACTTTTACTGGTTACCATGAACCAAAATTAATGAAATTCGGTTTGTAGGTCTCATTTGGGGTCTACTTGTTCAGCGAAGCTCGGGGTTACTGTCATCTCTGTGTGGAAAATTTGGAAAATGTGAAATTTTTAGAACGCCGTAGCTTGAAAGCTTTCGATAGAAGGGTATGGTTTTTATGACGGTTCTAAATTGATTCCGAACAAAAGAATTTCTAGAAACCTCTCGGAATGCCGTTCCGTTCGTTCACAAACCAGGACCTGAAGTTGCATTGAAAAGCTTCGTCATTATGATCGTGAATGAAACGGTATTCATCCAGCCCAGATATCATCACTAGGGAACAGCTGATTATAATCACGCATGGCTTTATGAAATCAAGTTGGTTGTTTCTTGACATTATTTAATTTGAAGAATGACGGTAATTTTGGATTTTGTTGATAGGTACTTTGTAACTTGAACAAATTTGTTCGGTAGCTGTCTGCACGAGTGCCCGCAAATCCTTGCCACACACAAACTTCCTCAAGTCCAATCCGATTTAGCTGAAATCTTCAGAGAATTACGGATTAGAACGATCGGATCATTGGTACGGCCTCTTTGCATGCTTAAACGCGAATCCGAGGCCAGGTTTTGCTCAACTTTGGTGGGTAATTGGGTTGTAAGTTGCTTCTAGATTAGATGGTCTCCTATGAATTTCCAAACGCTCGGATCACCATATTGGTATGACATACCATTTGGTGACTTACCATATTGGTATGACAACTGCACATGCGCAAATGCGAATCCGAGCTACTCAATAGCTCACGAATCTTCGGCCCGATTAAAACAAAAAGGATAGAAGAATAAAAGGTTTCCACTAATACGCACTTAACACTGTTAACACTGTTAGCAGTGTATTTTTTGTGTGTATTAGTGGAAACAGACAACCTTTCAATAACTTCGTTGTTATTTTGAAATGGGTTTCCGCGATTTCATCGCCAGTGATTTAGTTCGGGCCCGACGTTGATGAAATCTCAGGAATGTTTCTTCAAATTCCATGAAGGAATTCTCGTTCAACTTAAGAAATACATGTCATGATTCATGAATAAATAATGTTAGAATTCGAGAATCATTTTATGAATATGTAGATACCCGGCCGGCAGGCGAAAAGCACCCGCAAAACAACGTTAAAAGAAATGTCAAAGTTGAAATGTCAAGTTTTGGGGGAAGGAACAGGTTTCTATACACACACCTAGCTGAGGGGGAAGGAACTGGTTTCTATAATATGCACAACCAGCAGCGAGGTGCGAAGCACCGAGCATGCTACTTTGGTGGAAAAATGGATATCAAACCTTTTTGCCGCTGAGGAGGTTTTCTTGGCGGGTAAATTTTTACAACAGGGTTGTTTGGGGGGTGGGGGTGGGGGGAGGGTTACATGACGATAGAATGAATTATAGGTATCTAGAAGTATTCATTCACCATAAGAGTATTCATCCTATCATCTCAATACATTATAATTTGGAAGAGTAAGGGTATTATTAAAAGTACGTATATCGTAACCTAGAATGCAAGATTAAGAAAACCAATTTCATTAAACGTGAACTAAATTTATTATTTATACAATTTAAATTCCATTAGATTAGGCATACTATAGGTGTCAGTGTGGTTTGGGGGGGGGGGGGGGGGGGGTAGTTATCAACTACACTGAGCGCTTGTAGGCTTTTAATTTTCGGTTTTTCTCGGTCGTGTGGCCCCAATGTGCGCCGTATTCCTGGTGAGGATGATGATTTGGAAACATTATTTTGTTCTGGAATCACTTAAAGGCCGAAGTTGAAGTTGGTTGAGGTCCTTCAGATACACATTAACCTCAATAGGCATAATTTACAAAATATGTTAGGTTGCTACTTCAACTGCAGGTTTTAATAAATCGGTCAGGTTTGAAATGTGTACACTGAGTTAACTATGCACCGAAATGAGAGGAAAGATTAATAAATAATATTGATCTGACGTGAAGCCTACCCTTCCGCATCTATTTTACTAAGTTGAAACCGCTGTTTGACTTAGCTGTCATGTTCATCCTTCCACTTTGTCAAGCCCCCAAGCCTGCGCCGCCTCGGGGAGTTATATGGGTTGACGGCTATACATGAGTTTGCCCTCTAAATACGAAAGGGCACATCTGGAGTTCATTGAAAAGTAGCGAGAAAGCAGTATGTCTTTTGGTTTATTATTTTCAATAATAAACCTTTGGAATCTAGCTTTTTTGTAACCCCAAAAATTGATTATTTCCGTTTCAAGGTAGGAATCCAAAAATTCAATAAAAAATTTCAGTATGAAATTCAGTTGATTGTTCCGCGATATTATTTCATTTGGATAATGATGATTATTTTGGATTTTGTTGCTAGGTACTTTTGTAACTTGAACACATTTGGTTCAATTGCACAGTGATAGAATTGTGAATCCACCGCATATTTATGAAACTATAATGGCCCGGTCGGCTCCAGTACTTGATTTAGGGGTGATGGGAAGCACGAGGGTAGGTATTGACCACAAAAAATAGTAGTGATCCACGCAGGACGTCTATCTGTACAGGTAAATAATAAACCGTTATGTGATAATTTGCAGCGTTTTTTATTTTATCGGTGTTGTTTTGACGCGACGTGAGGGAAATGACGCTCCATTAGATTTAATTCAAAGAACTGCTAAAATGGGAACTGATACATTCAAACCATTGCAGCTTGAATTGTTTCAAAAACTCCCTCTCAAAATCGATGGTTTCCGTTTCAAGGTATCTAGGATCCGAAATGGAATTAAAAAAATTTCTATCAATCCGCCGTACGCCGCCGTCCGCCGCTTGTAATAACTGACAGTTTTCGCACGACACAGTTCGTGCGAACTTTTTTCGGATGAACTACCCCAAAATTCAAACTGCCGGTATGCAGATAGTTGTCCTAATTGATCGGTTTTCCCGCGCGAGGTCATCGCACGGATTAGCCGTCCGAAGGGGTTTATATCTCAAACGCATCCTATGGTTCGTACGACCGAGGGTCTTTCAAACAGCTTTGTGCGAGTGCCCTACCCTCCTCAGACTTTTTATTCACGGACGAACAAAGCCACGTCTTTTCGCACGGCAGAAAAAAAACAGGTTTGATTTTTCATTCGTGTGAAGGAATGTCATTCGAGGAATTATTGATATTGGAGGTCGAGTCCCGACCGATTTTATGGGATAAATGGAGTCAACATTATAAAAATCAAAACGAGGTTCTCGATGAGTGGAAGAAGAGTTCGAAAACGTTGGACAAACCCAGTAGGTTCTCAACATTTTATTATAAAACGTTATTTTTTGCTTCCGCACTACTGAAGGTAGGGAAGCCTTGGATTCGTGATCGATTAAAAAAACCCTGCAAATCCCTGCAAAACGGTTTATTTTTTGTAACAGAATACCCTCCTGTTACAGATCACAGGTCTCCGTATAGTTAACCCTTCTATAATATATAACATATGTACTACCTATTAATTCTACACATATTATGTAGATCTCGGACCCTCCGTATAGGTTAGTACCTAACCACGCACTCGTTACTAGGTACCTACCTAAACCGTTGTGTACTAATTTACCTGGATAGGTTCCCCTTCTACGGAGAAAGAATAATGAACCGTTGTGTAATAATTTGCCCTTCAATAATACTTCAACGGTTGTTCAAGTTCCAAAGTACTTATCAACAACCGCTGTGTGATTTATTGCAGTTTTGGATTCTACATACCTTGAAACGTAAACCATCAAATTTTGAGGGGGGTGGTAAGAATTTGTTTTTCTTGCTCGATTCCAATGGTTCATTATTGAAAATAATAAACCAAAAGGTAACTTTCGGCTGCGCATGCGCAAACGTAAAATACTTGAAAAGCTCATTAACTACCCTAAATATCGTTGAAATGAGTTCAAACTTAGAGGGTCGATCAGGAATAATACTTAGAAGGTTGATCAGGAATAATGCTTTGATAGTTCCAGATGAATTTCATTGGAATCGTACTGTAACTTACATCTGCGTATGCGCGATCTTGAAATGTTGACCATTTCCTTCTAACTGCGCGAAAAACAGTCGTACAGAGCAGAAATTTTGAGGGTATACGCGGGTTGGATTGCAAATGGTCCCGTTTCAAAATCAAGGTATTCGTTTCGTCTGCGCATGCGCAAACGTTAAATACATGAAACGCCCGTAACTACTTCAAATATCGTTGAAATGAGTTCAAATTTGGAGGATCGATCAAGAATAATTCTTTGATAGTTCCATAAGAATTTCATTCGTCTGCGCATGCGCGAACATGAAATGTTGCCCGTTTCCTTGCAACGCTTCTAACTACGCGAAAAATAGTCGTAGAGAGCTGAAATTTTGAGGGTACATGTGGGTTAGATCGCAGATGGTCCCTTATCAAAATGAACCAACCCAACTATTCTATACGTTCATGTGATTCAAGTGAGCAGGCTATACTGCCTACTCGAATTGGCAGACGTTTACATAATACACAGTTTAGGCATGCACATAATGAACAGTAGAGACATAAAATAACTGCCAAATAATACTGAGTTGTGCTAGGATAGGTAGGTCTTTACATTATGACCCGTTCATAATACTGAACTTGTATAATTATACACTTTGATAAAAAGGAAAAATATTAAACATTTATTTTGTAATTCTTTGCTGATGTAATCGAACGTTGTTGTGACATTCTCGCATATTGGGAAAAAAATTGTTTCGTTTGTACACAGTTGAGAATACAGATGATGGAATTCCCCGCACTTGCAGCGTTTTCTGAAAATAATTTCTGGTGATTAGCGTTTTTTTGGTGGACCTCAATGGACCACAGTCCAATGTTGTTAAGCAGGTAAATGTTGCTTAAGAGCAAAAACGCGGCATCGTCCGCACTCGACATTCCGGAACTGAATGGAAGTCCTGTTCGTACGAAGCGGTCATGGCTTCACGCGCCCCCTCTTTCGCACGTTATTTCCATGACCAACGAGGACACACATTCTGTTCGTTCGAATAACGACATGCGAGCGGTGTTCGTGCGAATTTTTCATGCGAAATCGCACCGTACGAAAACTGTCAATTAGGACATACGCAAACGGGGTGAAAGCGCTGCAAATCCCTACACAACGGTTTATTATTTTGTACAGAACACCCTCATGTTACACAGCTCTCTGCATAGATAACCCCTCTATACAATATATTTGTACTATTCTATACATAAGTAGATTGCAGACCCTCCGTAGCTTATTACCTAACCCCGTACTCGTTACTAGGTACCTACCTGAAACACGAGTTAAATGTTGCTAAAATAATTCTATCGATGACAAACAGTAGCTAAAA
This sequence comes from Leptopterna dolabrata, assembly GCA_954871275.1. Taxonomy (NCBI): domain Eukaryota; kingdom Metazoa; phylum Arthropoda; class Insecta; order Hemiptera; family Miridae; genus Leptopterna; species Leptopterna dolabrata. The sequence continues at coordinate 34,546,795 of OX940976.1, forward strand.
AAATGGCAAAAAGAAAAACACAAAGAAATAAGTTCTGAAGGGAAATTGCTGATGTGGAGTGAAAAAAATACTCGGTCCCAGTAGATTTCGATCTCCAGAACTTTATCGTCCCAGTCCGTAAGGTAGACCACCGGGCTATTTCGCCCAACTAGACGTGAGACCAGCGATGTGCGCCCTCAACACATCTTGATACCTGCATACACCCTGACCTTTACGGCAAATCGTATAGAAGATTTTATGGAAACATCGTAGAATGCTCCGGATGGTCTCAAAAATTCAAAAAAAAATAATCAAACTAATTAAAAATGCGAGAAAACCCACAACTCAAAATACAGTTTTCCGAGATAGGGATACTCTGGACATTTCAACCCCTATTTTTCCCAGAGTTGAGTGACAGTAACGCCGAGCTTCGAGGACTAACTAGAGCCCAAACGGGACTCATATACCAAATTTCGTGAATTTTGGTTCATGGGAACTAAGGAAAAAGCCGCGGACGGCGTACGGCGGACGGACGGAATTTTTTTATTCGATCTTCTTATTCTACGTCCGTTGAAACGTAAACAAAAAAATTTTGAGGGGGGGGGGGGGGGTTAAACAATGTTTTTTCATGCTCGATTCCAAAGGTTTATTATTGGAAATATTAAACCAAAATAGGGCGGATTATACCTAATCACATATATGAAATTGAGTTGGTTGTTCCGTGATATTATCATTTTCGTTTGAAGAATGATGGTTATTTTGGATTTTATTGGTAGGCTTCTAGTACTGTAAGTTGAACAAAAAAATGTTTTGCTTCATGAATAATAATGAATAATGAGTTACAGAGTTCTTGAATCTACCGCATATTGATGAAACTGTGATTGCCCGGCCGGCTCCAGTACACGATTTAGGGCTTTCCTGGTGGAGAGCACGAGGGCAGGTATAATTAACCACAGAAACAGTGATCTACGCAGAAGGGGCATCTAGATACAGGTAAATAATAAACCGTGGTGTAATAAGTTGCCGTTTTTTGGGACCAACCGTAGCACTTTACTAGAACCTGATGGTTCACAAAATTATGTTCGAACCGACAGAACATAAAAACGAAGGCGAGTCAAACGGAAAGACTTCGGGCCGATGATTGCTGTCATCAACGGAGAGTAGCTGAATCAAACAGTTGTTTTATGAACTCGAATTTTTTGCCCACTTAATGAAGGCTTGACAAGTAGACAAATTTTACAACACAAATATTATTATTTGTTGCTGGGGTTGTTTGTTGTATCGATTTATGTTGTATCGGAGTACGTTGTTCACGGAAAATTAGATTCATGTATGTAAGTAAGGTCGTGATGGTTGATTAACGACTTTTTAAAAAGTTTTATTTCACAATTAACACAAAGGGAACTTAGAATTTTGAACAAGGAGCGAGATGAACGCGTGACAAACGAACGGCAAGACGGCAGACTGCGAACTAACCTAAGGAAGCGAGCGCCACCTCTATTTATAACCTACAGCAGCTGCATCAGCAGTTATTAAGGGTTGGAGCAGGTAACTCCTCCCTCCTAAGGGTAGAAAACTTTCGAAATAGTTTCGGAAGTTTTCTCAAGATATTAGGCGAGCAAGAGGCGGCGGTGGCTTTAACAATGGTATGTAGGTACACACAAAATAGTATACAAGTAGATAATAGTAAACTAAAGTATGAAACAGAGATAAGTATATAAAGTATATAAGTATAAAAGGCATAAGATGATAAACAGTATAGAAGACTATCATTTACCTACGGTTAGTGACAACGTTCATATTACTATGTCGTATCAGAATTGAAATTCAGGCAGAGGTACAACTGTCTCTAGGTTCTGAATTTAAAACTGTTTTTCTATTTTTACAAAATCGATAGAGTACTGATGAAAAACATGTCAACACAATTATGTAAAGGACAATTGTCCAAATACTAGGGTACAGGTACTGTAGAACCAATTGTTTCGTTGAGAGAATGGGAACTGATGGGGGTACTAGGTGCTTGAGGCTTTTTAACTCTATCTCCGCTGATGGTTTCCGGTTGGAATCCCATGACAATTTGATGAATTTTACAAGTGACGGGATGTGCGTCGTCTGAGTAGAAGGGGTGTTCAAAGTGCGGTTTAGGTATTCGATAGTGCTATTTCCTGGGGAGACTAAGAAGATACCTTGAAGTTTTCTAAACTCAATATCTCCATGATTTACTATTTTAATTTGATCTTCATAAGGGAAGAGGAATACGTAACGTTTAGCTTCTTACCATGAAAAAAAATTGATGAAATTCGGGTTATAGGTTCCGTTCGGCGTCTAGTTGGTCCTCGAAGCTCGACGTTACTGTGAGTCATCTCTAAAGGGTTCAAAATAGGGGTTGAAATTTTCAAAACGCCTATACCATTTTTTTACGTAAATATTTTTACGGTTTTAAATAATTCTTGAACTTGCGAGTTTTTTAAGACCATCCGGAGCATCGTACGTCCAGCCGTTCGTTCACAGTAAGGCCCCGAAGTTTGCACCGACAGGCATTTTCGACTCCAGTGTGAATGAAATTGTATACAATTCAAACCAAATCTCGTAACCAGAGACGCGCCCACAATAGGAATTTGTGAATACGGCCAATCATTGGTAGGGATCACCTGATTATATTGGCGGAGTATGAAGTCGAGTTGGTTGTTCTGTGATATTATTTAATTTGAAAAATGATGGCTCTATTGGAGTTTGTTGGTAGGTAGTGAAACTTGAACAAACGTTGAAGTATTATTGATGGGTAAATTATTACTACGGTAAATCATTACTCAACGGTAAATTATTACACAACGGTTCATTATACCATCTACGTAGAAGGGGCTGGAGTTTGTTGGTAGGTACTTTTGCAACTTTTTTCACTCCTCATCAACAATTTCTTTTCAGAACTTCATTATGTGTGTTTCTTTTTGTTAGGTACTGTTTGTCAGCGGCAGAATTATTTTAGCTACATTTAACTCGTGATTTAGGTAGGTACCTAGTAACGAGTACGGGGTTAGGTACTAACCTACGGAGGGTCTGCGATCTACATAATTATGCATAGAATAGTACATATTATATTATATAGACGGGTTATCTATACATACAGCTCTATGTATAGATAACCCGTCTATATAATATGATATGTACTATTCTATTATATGCATATTATGTAGATCGCAGACACTCCGTAGGTTAGTACCTAACCCCGTACTCGTTACTAGGTACCTACCTAAATCACGAGTTAAATGTTGCTAAAATAATTCTGCCGATGACAAACAGTACCTAACAAAAAGAAACACACATAATGAAGTTCTGAAAAGAAATTGTTGATGAGGAGTGAAAAAAGTTGCAAAAGTACCTACCAACAAACTCCAGCCCCTTCTACGTAGATGGTATAATTTACCGTTCTGTAATAATTTACCGTTGAGTAATGATTTACCGTAGTAATAATTTACCCATCAATAATACTTCAACGATTGTTCAAGTTTCACTACCTACCAACAAACTCCAATAGAGCCATCATTTTTCAAATTAAATAATACCACAGAACAACCAACTCGACTTCATACTCCGCCAATATAATCAGGTGATCCCTACCAATGATTGGCCGTATTCACAAATTCCTATTGTGGGCGCGTCTTTGGTTACGAGATTTGGTTTGGATTGTATACAATTTCATTCACACTGGAGTCGAAAATGCCTGTCGGTGCAAACTTCGGGGCCTTACTGCGAACGAACGGCTGGACGTACGATGCTCCGGATGGTCTTAAAAAACTCGCAAGTTCAAGAACTATTTAAAACCGTAAAAATATTTACGTAAAAAAATGGTATAGGCGTTTTGAAAATTTCAACCCTTATTTTGAACCCCTTAGAGATGACTCACAGTAACGTCGAGCTTCGAGGACCAACTAGACGCCGAACGGAACCTATAACCCGAATTTCATCAATTTTTTTTCATGGTAACTAAGAAAAGTGGCCCGTACGGCGTACGGCGTACGGCGTACGGCGGACAGACAGAAATATTTTTATTGCAGTTTTGGATTCTACATATCTTGAAACGTAAACCATCAAATTTTGAGGGGGGGTAAGAATTTTTTTTTTCATGCTCGATTCCAATGGTTTATTATTTTCAATAATGAACCATTGGAATCGAGCATGAAAAAAAAAAATTCTTACCCCCCCTCAAAATTTGATGGTTTACGTTTCAAGATATGTAGAATCCAAAACTGCAATAAAAATATTTCTGTCTTTCCGCCGTACGCCGTACGCCGTACGCCGTACGGGCCACTTTTCTTAGTTACCATGAAAAAAAATTGATGAAATTCGGGTTATAGGTTCCGTTCGGCGTCTAGTTGGTCCTCGAAGCTCGACGTTACTGTGAGTCATCTCTAAGGGGTTCAAAATAGGGGTTGAAATTTTCAAAACGCCTATACCATTTTTTTACGTAAATATTTTTACGGTTTTAAATAGTTCTTGAACTTGCGAGTTTTTTAAGACCATCCGGAGCATCGTACGTCCAGCCGTTCGTTCACAGTAAGGCCCCGAAGTTTGCACCGACAGGCATTTTCGACTCCAGTGTGAATGAAATTGTATACAATCCAAACCAAATCTCGTAACCAGAGACGCGCCCACAATAGGAATTTGTGAATACGGCCAATCATTGGTAGGGATCACCTGATTATATTGGCGGAGTATGAAGTCGAGTTGGTTGTTCTGTGATATTATTTAATTTGAAAAATGATGGCTCTATTGGAGTTTGTTGGTAGGTAGTGAAACTTGAACAAACGTTGAAGTATTATTGATGGGTAAATTATTACTACGGTAAATCATTACTCAACGGTAAATTATTACACAACGGTTCATTATACCATCTACGTAGAAGGGGCTGGAGTTTGTTGGTAGGTACTTTTGCAACTTTTTTCACTCCTCATCAACAATTTCTTTTCAGAACTTCATTATGTGTGTTTCTTTTTGTTAGGTACTGTTTGTCATCGGCAGAATTATTTTAGCAACATTTAACTCGTGATTTAGGTAGGTACCTAGTAACGAGTACGGGGTTAGGTACCAACCTAAGGAGGGTCTGCGATCTACATAATATGTATAGAATAGTACATATCATATTATATAGACGGGTTATCTATACATAGAGCTGTGATCTGTAACAGAAGTCATAGAGTTCCACGTGATTTTGTTGCAACTTGAGTTGAATTAAGTCGCAATGACCGTTTATACCTTTCAAAAGGATGTCCGATACACAATTATGTTCATTGAACAGTTGTAAATTATTGGGACAGAAATAATGTTCTATTTCGGGTTCGCAGGGTTCATTCAAGAATATTAATTCAGAATTTGTTTTTGATTTTAGAATGTATTTGGTCGAGGGAGAAATGGTTGCGTAAGCGTCTTCCACTAGTGTTGGTATGGGTTGTAAATAAATCAGGTCATAAGTATCGGGATGCACTATCGGGACGTCGAGAAAATAGATTATTTCCTCGGCACTTATGAAACATTTGACTTCGATGTGATTCTGAATTGCCCAGAGCGACTCTCCCTCGAAATCGGGTAATCGGTTTAGATAAAATGGGGCGAGGTTTCTAAGGGTTGTAAGTAGAAGCTGAGGTTTTATTATACTGGGGTGGAGTTTCTTTAGTTTGCAGAATGTTATGGAATTTTCGATGTCTTGTGTAATGTCTAAAATAAGTTGTAGTAATAATTGATTATGTTCGAGAGCATTTTCTATTTGTTTGACATGGGTAGAAAATGAGCTTAATTCCTTTAAGCGTTCAATTTCAGAGGCTAGAATATCATGGTTGTAATTGATACTATGGATGGTGGAATTTAGGTTTTCAATTAATTTATTATTGATTGAATAGTGGTGAGCGATTTGTTGCGTAAATATTTCCTGGTTATTAAGGAGGTGTTGAAGAATCCGATTATATTTTTCTTCGTCGTTAGCGTCTAAATTTCCGGTTATAAATTTGACAACGGAACCTAAACCATTTAGTAATCCCCGTTTCTGACGATGGGGTAGTATTGACTCGAAAATTCTTTCTTCTGCCAAATTTAACATACTCGACTACTTGGGTTCGTGGGTGGATGCCTTTCTGGACTTCTGCGTCGGTTTCTGTTATTTTCAAGATTTCGTCGAAATGAGAACGTATTGCATTGATTTGGTTAAGGATTCCTTCTAACTTGTAATAATGAGTGATAGTGTGATAGTAATTGATTCTCTTAGCGGGGCCTAGTCGTACGGACAGTAGTCCTAGATTTAGGGAGATGTCCTCGATTTCCAGACCGTCGGAGATAAGCAGGTGACAGACCACAATCAACATCCTGACATTGGGATTACAAGCTAGATGAGTCAGAACTGTCGTCGGGCAGTGATGGAAAGTTGTAAGTCGGGTTCTGGAGTCCAGAGGGTCCAGGCAGGGGTGAATCGGGAGGACACGGTAGGGCTTTCCTAGGTTTCCTAATTGTTGGTTTACCTGAGGATTCTGAAGAGGTAACGGAAGGGGTTTTTCTCGGGCGTTTTCTACTTGAAAGGTCTACATTCTGAGGAGGGCATATTGGGGTTTCCTGATTGCTTGTTTCTGAGGGCGAGTAAGACAGGCTACTGTCAGTATCGTCCACTGGTTGTACTATGGGCTCTTTTCTGGGTCTTTTTACATTGGAGATATGAACTTTAGTTTGGGTATTGTGATGTCTTGGAGTAATGTTTAGAGTACCCCTAGAGAGATTAATACCTTCTACAGTTTCTTTATTGTATTTGGCTTTGGTTTTTCCTTGCAGTTGAAGATTTTTGATATACACAGTGTCTGGGAGCTCGGGGGTGTTTTCTCTGTTCGAATTTAGGGCTGTGGCAATTCGTTCTTTAGTTTTCGAATTAATTTCTTGGAGATCACTGTACAGGTGTACCATTTTGTCGCGATGTCTAGAAATATAGTCGTTAACAATCCTTTGTTCCAGGTTCATTCGGAGAAGGTTATTTTCTGAAATATGGCCGTTTATTACTTCTAGGGGGGTAAGACCGGTAACTGAGTGTATTGAATTATTGTAGGCCAAAAGGGCATTTATCTGACTTTAGTTTCTATAGGTTCCTTCCGAAATTCTTCTCTGCAATTAAGAAGTCTGATATGTTCGACAAGTGTCGAATGGAACCTTTCAATAGCTCCGTTACTTTCCGGGTGTTGGCTAGAAATAAAATGCATCTCAATTTTGTGAAGATTTAAGAGTTCCCTGACAAGGGATGAGTTGAACTCGGCTCCGTTGTCAGAGATGATTTTCTCCGGAATTCCATGGACTGAAAAGAATTGGATCAGAGTATCGACTACTTCGAGACTGTTGTTGGTCTGAACGCGGTAGAGCTGAGCAAATTTTGAGAAGGGGTCAATTATCGAGAGGAATTTGGTTTTTTCAAGGGCTATCTTGTCAATGTGAAGGGTGTGAAAAGGTCTGGAAGGTGTTGGAGTAATGTTCAATTTTATCTTTAATGGGTTGCGATCATATTTAGATTTTAAACAAATTTCGCATTGGTTGATTAGGGCCTGGATGGTTGATTTTTGGTTGGGCCAATAGTATCTACGTTTCAACTGTTTGTATGTTTCGTCTATCCCTCGGTGATTTGTTTTCCCTTCATGGTAATTTTTTATTACTTCGTTGATTTCTTCGTTAGTTTGTACGTCTATCAGAAGTTCTGAACAATTATCCATTCGGATTTGGGATTCCTTGAAGGTAGAGAGCATGACATTATTGAATTTATTGAAATTTTCTTCTAAGGGGTCATTGATGAAAAATAGCGAATATCCGGTTTTGGGCTGTATATATACTCTTTAATAAAATTTATTATTTCTCTTTCAAAATTTGTTTCTGAAATCTCGCAAGTAATTCTAGTTCGGTTTCCGAATAATTTTTCAGTTTTTGGTTTTCTTGATATGTTTTTGACGAATTTAATAATAATTTGGTTTCGGCTGTGATTAACGGCTTCCTTTTTCTTATTGATCGAAAATTGTTTGGAAGGTTGGGGATTGGTGGATACGCTAGGAGCGATTTGAGTTCCGGTGTTGACTCGTAAAGATAGGTAGGGAATTTATCGGTTGGTCAAGGGATTGGCGGTAAGTGGTCATGATTCCGTCGATGGTAGCTTGTTCGGCCTCAGGGTCATTTGATTCTTGGAGCAAGCGTTCCAAAGGGGAACGGTTGTCAACCGAAGGAGTTAAAGGTGCAATGGCTTCAGCAATTAACTGGTCTATGTCCATTTGGGTACCAGGACTCAATGAGGGTAAGTCAAGGTCTAACAAGTCAGTAGGGATAGATTGTTGACTGTCGGGAGGATCTGATTCTAAATTGTGCAATTCTACTCGGGAGAGGGCATCAGCTACATAGTTCGATTTTCCTGGTTTATAGACTATATTACAATTGAAATCACTAATTTGTAATCTCCAACGATATAACTTAGAATTGGGATCTTTCAGACTGAAAAGCCATTGAAGGGGGCGGTGGTCAGTGAACAATGTAAACTTTTGACCGTAAAGGTATGGGCGGAATGTCTTAAGGGCGAAGATGATTGCAAATAGTTCTTTTTCAATAGTTGAATATCGTCTTTCCGTTTCACTAAGGGTTTTACTGGAGTATGCAATAGGTAGATCGTTACCGTTGAAATTCTGTGACAATACTGCGCCAGCAGCTACATTACTACAGTCAGTGGTTACGCAGAATGGTTTTTCAAAGTCCGGGTATCGGAGAATCGGGTCATTACACAGGAGGGTTCGGCAAGTTTCGAAAGAGGTTTTGTATTTTTGATCATCAGGATTAACTGCAGCATCTCGTTTTAGAACGGAAGTCAGGGGTTTGGTAAGGGTGGCAAAATTTTTAATGAAGCGACGGTAATATCCAAGTATTCCAAGGAATCTTCGAACTTCAGATTTGGTTTTAGGTATGGGGAATTCCAAAACAGCTTGAATCTTTTTGGGGTCGGGTCTAACACCATCAGTGCTGATAACATGACCTAGATATTTAAGTTCGCGTCAGATAAATTCTGTCTTGTCAACTTGGATTTTCAAATTAGCAGCTCGAAGGCGGTCAAAAACGAGTCGTAATCTGTTGATATGCTCCTGAAGGGACACAGAAAATATCAGTATATCATCGAGGTAGACAAGGGCCAGTTCACCGTTGATTCCGCGTAGGACATTGTTCAAGAGCCGTTGGAAGGTGGCTGGGGCGTTTTTAAGCCCAAAAGGCATGCGGACCCACTCGAAATGGTCCTTGTCGGTGGAAAAAGCGGTTTTGGGGATGGATTCCTCGTCGAGCTCTATCTGGTGAAAGCCGCTAGCAAGGTCTAGCGTACTGAAGTACGAGCATCGTCCAAGTCTGTCCAAAAGGTCGGTTATGTTGGGCAGGGGGAACTTATCCTCAATGGTGACCTCGTTTAATTTCCGAAAGTCGATGACTAAACGGTACTTTTGTTTACCGCTAGCATCTAACTTCTTCGGTACGATCCATAGTGGAGCATTGTATGGACTAGAAGATTCTCTGATAATCTTCTGCTCGACTAATTTGTCTACCTGTCTCTGAACTTCCTCTTTGAACATCCTAGGGTACCGATAGGGTTTAATGAAGATGGGAATTTGTTCGATTGTTCGAGCTTGAATGAGGTACATTTGGGTCTGAAAGTCGTCTTCAGAGTTAACGTTTTTGGTACCGTACCTCAGAGGTATGTTGATGAAAGGAGTCCTAAGCAAATTTTTGTCCAAGTCGACTAAGGCTTTCAATTCCTTGAGGTTGTCTAACCCAATGAGCATGTCGAAGTAGTCATGGAAGTCGAACAGGGTGAAGGGTAATTTGAGATGTTTTTTATTGAACAGTTCGCCGCATGGGACGAGCGTTTTATGACTGAAGTGGGAGAAGCCATGAGCAGTTTTTACAATACCCTGATGGGATTCAAAATGTTTTGGGAAATATTTATTGGCGGGCTTTGAGCAAATGTATGATCTAGATGAGCCAGTATCTATTAAGATTTTTAATTTAAATTTGGGAAAAATGATAAAAGGTAGGTTCGAACCAATTTTGTGAAGTTCAAAGGTTTCTAGGGGTTTCTGAACGGTTACTGGGATTTTGGAAGCGGGTAGTGAATTAGGGGGAGTGAACCCAGATATTAAAGGGGAAGCGGCTTGGAAGGAGGTGGGGCGAGAACTCACTGTTCTGGAGTTTCCTCTAAAAAAGGAACGATTTCCTGGGAGGGGCTAGCTTCTGGGTTTTCCTGGATGGAAAGGTTTTCGAAGTTTGGAAGCTGAAATTCATAAGGGTAGAAATTGTTTCCGTCGAAGAATCCTGGGACATATGACCCGCTGGGAGTCAAAAAATCGTTTTCTTCGGTGTTGAACCCTTGTGATGTTTGACCATTGTCGGGGGTTTCTGTTTCGAGTAGGTGGAAATTCTTTGGGGTGGATGAGGCAGATTTGTTTGATCCTTGAGACTGTTGTCTCTGGAATGGTCGAGGGGTTTGCGGAACATTAGAAAAATTCTGTTGCGGCGTTTGATTTTGCTGCCAAAAGGGGCGGCTAATATTTGGTCTCCAGCTCAATGGGGTTTGAGGAGAAGGATTGAATTTTGACTGGAAGGTGCTTTGATTTGGTGGGGTTTTGGAAAAGTTTGGAGTCGAGGTTTGGGATGTTCGGAAAGGGTAAGGCTTGGGGTTTTGGCCTGGTGGTGTTGAAGTGCGGGGAGGAAAACTAATTTTTGGGAACAAATTTGGAAGCTGGTTATTTTTAGTCGTAAGGTTGAATTCATTCTTTAAGATGTGTAGGACCTCGTCTAGGGATTGACATTTACGGGCTCTCAAGAGGGATGCGGTACCTTCGGGTAAACCATTGATGAAAATACGTAGGGCATAACCACGCGTGAAATCAATTAGTATAGTTCGTGCGGGTTCGTCCTTATTTATTTGAAGATGCGCGATGATAGTATTTAAATGGTTCAACACCCTTGTGTGAAATTCGAAGCAGCTTTCATTAGACTTTTGCGAGAATTTCGACATTTCACCTATGAGCGTGAATAAGTCTCTTTTGTCTGAGAAATTTGTAACCAAAACTTCCCTTAATTCGGGATAATTTGTGATATTGTGGGAAAAGACTATGTCAATTGCTTTACCCGTGATTTTGGCCAAAATTGAATCAAAAATAAAAAAATTTTGAAAATTGTTTTCATCAGATTCGCCGTGGAACTGGGTGTAGATTCGGTCGGTGACGTCAATGAATCTAGTTAGTAATAAAGGTTCTCCAGAAAACTGGGGAATTGTAGAGTTTGTCTTGGAACTAAGGGGGGACTTCGTATTTCGAGAATTTCCTGGTTCGGCCATGGCACTCCTATAATTGGTCAAATAGTTGGGGTCGTAAAGGAATTTGGCAAAATCCTTTAGTACGGCACGAGTTTTTGGTACGTTAGTTTTGGGAATTTTGAAGGATTTCTTAACAGGGGTTCCTAGAAAAATTAGTAATGAGCACTCAATCTAAACCTAGTTATAATGGGGTATCAGCTGAAATATTAATCAATGTAACAAGGATAGTTATTATTAGTACAAAAATGGCTTAAATATAACATTCAAGAACTATTTTCAATGTGTAGGGAAAATTATGCGTATGAAGACACAAGAAATTGTTATTTAGAGATAGTGTGTACCTACTTACTATAAAACTTTAGCTAAATTTTGAGTTTCTATTTATATTTTATGAAAATTATGAGAATTAAAATGAAAAGGAAATAATGATAATAAAAAAAAAAATGTTTCAAGAACGGTAATTCCGAGGCAGAGTTTTAAATGAACTTGCGGAGAGATGAAGAAGATCGTAAGGATGGAAGGTCCTTGGGCGTAAAGATAGCTAATCTTGCAGGAAGAGAGGTGTCGTATGACAATGCAGGTGCGGAATTAATGTCTAGAAGGTTTCTCTTTCGAAGGCGTGAAAGATCGTCTCCTTGGAGCGATTTAAATATGTCTTTATAACTAACGAACGGGGTGTGTCCGAGGAAACTCTGACCGGGGGTAGATCAGAGGCGGATTCCGAGGGTAGAAATCCTGACTTCGGGGTGTGAAGCCTTTTGTTTTACGTGTTTCGACAATCAGGCGTTACTACTGAGAAAACTCACATGTAACGGTGCATCTCCACACGGAGTTCGTAGCTGCCAAGTCTTCGGTCGAATTGTCCTCGCAACGAGCGAAGCGATGCACACACGACGGTTTCTCGTTCACGAAATAGTCGAACGGTACTCCGTTTTGTTGTCTTTAGATCGCGAACAGTAGCGTCGAAATTCACAGCGTCTTAGCGAATTTCTACGAGCGAAGCGGTGCACACACGACGATTTCTCGTTCACGAAATGGTCGAACGGTACTTCGTTTTTTTTTTTTTCAGATCGCGGTTCGTAGCGTCGAAATTCACAGCGTCTTAGTGAATTTCTATCTCACCTTGTCCTACGTGACTGCGCCAGTAAGGTCGTGATGGTTGATTAACGACTTTTTAAAAAGTTTTATTTCACAATTAACACAAAGGGAACTTAGAATTTTGAACAAGGAGCGAGATGAACGCGTGACAAACGAACGGCAAGACGGCAGACTGCGAACTAACCTAAGGAAGCGAGCGCCACCTCTATTTATAACCTACAGCAGCTGCATCAGCAGTTATTAAGGGTTGGAGCAGGTAACTTGTATACTAGTAGATGTAGATTCAAGGTTAACAGCACATAATTAACATCACACGTTTCTTCCTATCACTTATAATTATTGGTTCAGTGGTGCTCATGATGGTATTGCATCTCCAGAACATTGCAATTCGCTCTGAAGAACATGATTTCCTACGGCTATAACACTTTCGGCCGCTTATCCACTTCATAATGTAGCAAGCGCGAAGAAGTGGTTCATTTATAATTTATAAGGTTCTATCAAGTTGAGAGTTCTTCAACCTATAGGGACTAGCTGAAACAGAATTGATTCTCACTGTTGACGCTGATAGGATCGAGCAGTGTTTTTTTATACATGGTACCAAATATATAATATAACTACTAAAAGGTAGCGGTTGGGTGGGTCTCTAAATGCTCTTTGATGTTAATATAAGTATATGAAATATGTTTTGAAGATCTCACAGGAGTTTCGCTACTCCAGTGTCACCACCGGAAGTATTAATGTTCAAGAATGTACCTTACCAATTTATTAGAAGAGTGCATTTTATGAGTAATCCATCCTGATAGCGTATTGACTTACTGTAAGCTAATTAATTAATCTCGAAGATTGGATTAGACAGGTGTAGGTTTTTCAGTTGGCTTTCGACACCTGCACTTGTATATATGATTGTTCCTAAACCATAAGCTAAAAGGAGTCAAAATTCTATCGCCGAGAGTCAAACTGATATCAACAATCATATTCAGCATTACTGAATTCGAAGTTAGAACCCCCAGGAAAACGAAATCAACTTGCTATTTGATTTAACCTTGCAAGTTGGCTGAAGTTATGAGGCAAGATTTATTCGAAAACTTCGAGTGCGAGTGAAATTGAGGAAGTTGTGAAAGGGAACCCAAAGTAAGGAGACCGCGAGGGTTATTGGGCTGGCCGTGAGTGGAAGATCTAATCTTTCGATCGGGACAACAATCATTTTGGTTTCAGGGATCTTCAAAAGAATGCTAATTGGCGGTTTCGATCAAAACCATTCAAGCCAAAACCCCTTTGCCAATCAGCGGGACAGTAAACTGCTATCGTTCAATATAATATATACAGGGTGACAAACATTTAATGGACCAGCGCTTTATTGCTATTAAATTACGGGGGAAAAGAAATCGGACCAGGCTATTCCTTTTAATTTTTTTGGTTTATTATTTTCAATAATGAACCTTTGGAATCGAGCATGAAAAAAAAAAGTTTAACCCCCCCCCTCAAAATTTTATGGTTTCTACTTCAAGGTATGTAGAATCCGAAAATGCAATAAAAAACGCTGAGATTCCCCCTTCTGCGTAGGTCACTGTTCTCTGTGGTCAATACCCTCGAGCTCCCCCCAGGAAAACCCTAAATCGAGTATTGTGCCAGCCCGGGAATTAAATTTCATAAAAATGCGCGGGGTTCAATAATTTGATCATTAACTATTATTTGTTGTTATTCATGAAGCATAACGTTTGTTCAAGTTGCAAAAGTACCTATCAACAAAATCCAAAAGAACCATCATTTTTCCAGCGAAATAATATCACAGAACATCCAACTCAACTTCATACAGCCATCCGTGATTATAGTCAGGTGATCCCTAGCAATGATTATCTGGGCCAGAGTCATACCTTTTCATTCACGATCATGTTGACGAAGTGAATCAAACGGTATACATCCGGCCCACATATCATTGCTAGGGAACACCTGATTATTATCGCGTCTAGCCGTATGAAGTCGAGCTGGTTGTTCTGTGATATCGTTTCATCTGAAAAATGATGGCTCTTTTGGATTTTGTTGATAGGTACATTTGCAGCTTGAGCATACGGTAGGCTTCATGAATAACAACAAATAATTAATGATTGAATTATTAATTACTGATTTTTTTTGTTATTGATTCAGTTACGCAGAAGGGGCATCTATTATAGAGGAAATTATTTCACAACGGTTTATCACACAACGGTTTATAATTTCTTGGGCCGGTTCCAGTACTCGATTTAGGGCTTTCCTGGATGGAGCACGAGGGTATGTATTGACCACAGAAAACAGTGATTAAGCAGAAGGGGCATCTATACAGGTAATTAATGAGCCATTGTGTAATAATTGGCAACGTTTTTCCCTCGTAATTTGACAGAAATAAAGCGCTGGTCCATTACATTTTCGTCACCCTTGTGACAGAGTGTAACAGTGGGGATGGACCCTCGAGAGTCCCCCTCCTAGACCAGCGAGATTATCACCGGTTAAGAAGGGATATCGATTAGGCTTCCCCAAGCGACCCTGTCTCCACCGGAAGAAAAAATGTATCGAGAACAGCCCACACTGTTACACCCTCTATATACTTACGAAACTTCGGATTTTGGCATCATAGTCGGTGACATGTAGCCTACATATCGATTTTCCAAACATTTTCACCAACAGTCGTGTTAAGTTGTCGGGCAAAAGGTCTTATCGATTAACACTTACGTGTGAGTGGTTTTTCTTAAAACATTGGGCCCATGATTACTGACCATCTTGCACAGTGCACAGTTATTCGTCTTCACTGTTGAAACGTTGTCCGAAAATAAACAAAAACAAGAATTGCAGTACAGGGCAAATGCAAATTTCCTTAATGTAGTCTTTAATGGAATTTCTAGTTCATGGAAAGATTTCTTGCAAAGCATGGGATGAAGAAGAAATTCATAAATTGTATGATGCATTTTTGGCTGATTAGAAGGCCCAGGGAAAACCAGGATGGGAAAACAGAAACCTCAAAATAACCCTTAATTTTTGGCAAGCTTGGTCAACAGGATTACGCTGATTGTACGCGTTCTCAATGACACAGTGTGTGTCTCACAGAACGACTCGTCTAGAACGAAAGATGCAACGGGATGAAGCTTGAAGTGAGCGATGCTGAGAAAAGGATGATGCAATAGTCGTTCACTGGAAATAGTATTTAAACAGAAGTACAGGAGCTTGGATGGTTAATAATATTGGCAAAGGCGGGGAATCAGGACCTATACTCTAGACCAGTGGTTCTCAACCTTCTTAAACCTGCCGCCCCCTTTAGGAGTTGAATATTTTTCAACGCCCACCTAACGTGGAAATACTTGAGTTTGGGTATTTGTTATGAATGTAATACACACAGCTGTGAGTGGGATTGTAGTGGTTCAAAGCCCATTTCTCAGAATGAGGTTCAGTGTTAGTGAGATGAAGGCGCAAGTCTCACTTACTAGAAGTCGAGTCGATTTCTTCTGGCAAGGACCTACCGGCCGAAAAACGTCACGACACGAAAAAGCGACTCAAAAAACGTTACTGAAGTAACTCATCAATGTTTCAAATTTCTCTCGCGACGTTCTTCCTTTTCACCGTTGTTGCTCCGTTGGTAACAGACATTCCGTGGACATTTCGAAGAGGTATAAAAATGGGTTGTGAAAGGGAGGTTCCTACCGGCCGAAAAACGTCATGGCATGAAAAAGCGACCCAAAAAACGTTACTGAAGTTATTGTTTGTTACTGGCGTTGGTTTGACGTAGTTACTAACGATGGTATAACAGTGGATTTTTCATGTATCAGTGGAAATAGACAACCTCTCAATAACTCCGTTTTTATTCTTTTTCATTCGAAGTACAAAGGCATCATCCGGGGTCAAGGACGGATTTCGTCGGTTAAGTACTGATACAGCCTAATCCACATTTTTGCCAAAATGAGGTTATTGTGGTTTCCGATTCAAAATTGCGCGCCAGAGTGACTGAAAATATCAAGTTTGAAAAAGGCCCAACAGAAAGCGCGTAAATCACCAAAATGTCGATACCGCCTAATCAGTTTCTTGTGGTTAGCTGGGCAATACCGCCTAATCCACACGCACACGTGCTACAGCTGTACGCCACTGACGCGTCTCCGGCGAGCTTATTTTTCGTTCCTGGGACGTTGCGGCGAACGTAAGTATTCCTTTTGACTTATTTCGTCTTTAATACGTTGCTTAATGTCGATTTTATGAATAGGTATTTGGTGAGAAGGTTCGGGGAATGTGACTGAACCTTTCAAACTTTCGGTGGAACTTGTTCCTTACCTACCACTGTTTCCTTCACTACCCACTTACCATCGATCCTGTGTTCATAGTTACTAATAATAAACCATTATGGAAGGCGAGATTTGGCTTGAGAAGATAAATTTTTGATGGGTGTAGGTGGTAGCAGGTACCTATCTACCTGATTGAAATAAATTATGGAGTTTTGGGTGGTTTTCAGGTGTGCAATGGACAGTGATGACGAGTATCAACCAGCTTCGGATGACTCCATTAGCAGCGACGAATCCAGCCAAAATGTGTACAGCATTGACAACATCTGTGATATATTGAAAGATGAAGGCACCACAATAATCAAGCCGGTGATATCATTATTTGATCAAATTTCTAGCTGTAAGGAACCTAGTCCCATTTTGGTCAATGTTCAGCCAGAATGCTGTGAAGAACCCTCTGAAGTGGTACCAACTGACTTTAACACCACTGCCTTACAAAAAAATGGAGAGATGACGATCATTCTGGAAGTTCCTGTTCTTGATCAAGCTCCAGAGGGCTTTATCCCAATGACTGAGGAAGTTCCAGCTTTATCCCCTCCAGCACCTCAAGTTGGCACCTCAAGTTGAAGTACCTTCTGGTTCTGGAAGTACTGTTAACTCATCAGAAAGAGTTCGCAGAAGCCGAAGCTCAGTCGCCAACCCCAAGGAGTGGACGAAAAACACAGAAAAAACTAATCGGATGTTAGGCAAGGCGTACCTACATGGGCTTCAGGGTTGAAAAGGGTAAAAAAAAGAAAAGTCACCCAAGATAGTCCCAAGGAAGCAAGAGTGATGGGACCCCCATGTAAATCTGAATTGTGCCAGAAATGGCAATCGAGGCTTTGTGGACAAGTAGAGGAGGCTGAGAGGAGAGAACTTTTCCAATCATACTGGAACATGTCATGGGACACGAAAAGGATGTTTGTGTGTTCTACTGTCGTTATAGCAACTCCTAAGCGACAATACTCGGAGAACTCTAGAATGTCCACATACTCCTACTTTCTGCTGGTTAATGGGGAAAGAATACGAGTTTGCCAGTTCATGTACTTGAGCACCCTGGGGTTGAAGCGCTCCGAAGTACGCTACTGGCTCGAGAATTATCGAGCTTACAATGTGCCTGATCTTAAAACTCTGAACAAGGAGAATCATGAGAGTAACGGAAATTGTGAACCATGTTCTTCCATGAATCCTGAAGCAATAGCTGACGTTGCTAATCCTCAACCTCTGCAACAAGATGATCACTTTCCACTTCTAAAAAAGAGAAGAAAAAAACCTTGACAGCATTTTTCAACCGCTTGGTTTTTATGCCTTCCCATTACTGCAGAAAAGATTCCAAAAGAAATTACCTGCAAACTGACGTCAGAAGCTGGAGCCAGCTTTTCAGAATGTACCAAACTTACTGCAAGGAACTAGGGGAAGAGTCTGTCAGCAGGTGGGCTTTCGACCGTTAGAGAAAACGGACCAATTTGTCGATATTTTCACCCAAGAAGGATTGCTGTGACACGTGTCTCAGTTATGAATCTGGGCATGTGAGTGAAGACACTAACCGATCCCACATCGCAAAGAAAACTGACGCGCAAAATGAAAAGACAAATGACAAGGAAGCTGCTCCTGATGGCGAAGTGTGGTTATTATGCTTTGATCTCATGAACGTCCAAACGGTGCCTAAAATTAGAGCCAGCAGCGCCTTTTACAAATTGAAATTAACTCTCCATAACTTTTCGGTCTACATTTTGGCGACTCATGAGGCAACCCTGTATTGGTACGATGAGTCTGAAGCGAACTTGGGTGCACCCACTTTCGCGTCTTGCATTGTCGACTCTGTTCTGAGCCTTATCACAAAAGAAAAAAAACCGTGGTTTTATTTAGTGATGGATGTTCATTAGGGTGGTCACAAGGCAATAGGCAAAATTTTTTTTGAGAAAATCACTTCTGGCAACCCCCTAAAATGTGCCATTCGACTAGAAAATGAGATTCGCAAAGTTTTAGGTCGATCGGATAACGTTAACCCGTGCCGCATTGAGGTTGAAGATCAGAAAAACTCACTCGTTTTATAAAAATACTCTTTTTTCCTCATAACATAGTAACCATTTGTCCTAGAGACTTGAAATTGGTCTCATTTTATTTAAAATGTTATCTTCTTCAACTTTTACTTGCACAATTTTTTCGCTACATCCTGTAGGTTTTATGTTATTCAGCTTTTCCCATCTCAAAACGTGGTCCGTTTCAGCAAATGTGCCTTCTCACGCATACCCCTAAAAACCACACTCCAGTCAATGAAATCGACCTCCAGGCGATTTGACACTTCTATATCACTCTGGTTTATTGAAAATGAGTATGTTTCAGCTATAAATGTAAAGGTTGAGGCTGAAATAAGGGGGGGGGGGGGATCTAGGTAACTACCAGCTACCAGATATCTTGAAAAATGAAAACGTAGAAAGAGTAGCGATCTTGATTAGTTGTGGAGATGAGGAACAGTTGATCGGAGTTCCTCAACTCGAAAATAGTACTGGACTCTTGCAAGCCCAGGCGGTATTTGAAGCCATTCAAGAGTGGGGTGCAGCAGACAAAATTCAAGCAATGTGCTTTGACACCACAGCTGCAAATACTGGTCGGGTTAGGGGGGCTTGTGTTTTGCTGGAGCAATTATTGCAAAAAGAACTTTTGTACTTAGCATGCCGTCATCATATTTTGGAAATTATTTTGAAAGCCGTGTTTGATAGCAAGATAGGCTCGACCACTGGTCCTGAACCTAGCGTTTTCAAAAAATTTCAAGTTGGGTGGCCTAAGTTCGACCAAACTAAATACAAAACTAGTCTACATGATGATAATACGAATATTAGATGCAAAATTAGTAACATTAATCAAGTTTCACTTTTTTTAATGGAACATTTGGAAACCCTGCAGCCCAGAGAGGATTACAACGAGTTTCTTCAACTTTGTTTAGTGTTTATAGGGCTTCCTCCCCAAAACTTTTCTTTTAAAGCACCTGGCTCAATTCATCACGCCAGGGGGATGGCCAAAGCAATTTACTGCCTCGAAATTTATCTTTTTAGAGATCAATTGTCATTAACTCAAAAAGAAATGAAAGGAATAGAAGAAATTAGTGTTTTTATAATAAATATATACGCCAAGGCATGGTTCAATGCCCCCAAACCTGCTTTGGCCCCTAAACAAGATCTGGAAATGTTGAAAGCATTAGTAGAGTATAGGAAAATTTACACAGAAATAGCAGAGATAAGGCTTTGTCAAAATTTGTAATCCATCTGTGGTACCTCAGCTCAGAGGAAATAGCGTTCTCGTTTTTCGACCACACTTCAGACGACAACATCAAAAAAGTATGGCCATGAAATTATTTTCCCTAGGTGAACCCGACAGTGAAATTGATGGTAGGGATAGAAAAGCGATTTTAGATTTTGCACATGTAGAGCAAATTTTGGATAAGCAACTTGATTTTTTTGTCACCTCTCAAACCTTGAATTTTTTCAAGCGGTTTTCCATAGAGACAGATTTTTTAAACACCGATACACGCTTATGGAACAAGAATCCTCATTATTTGCATGCTAAAAACATAGTGAACGGTTTGAGGGTAGTCAACGACACTGCTGAAAGAGGAGTTAAATTGATACAAGACTAACTCTTGCTTGACAAAAGACGAAGAACAGCTCCAATTTTTATTACAAGTTGTGTCAGAATGTAGGAAAATTTACCCTGATGTCGATAAAGCCTCACTATCTAAGCCATTAATGTAGTTCTAAATTCAGTGGTGTTGGAATAGATATATTGTGTTGTAAAATAAGTTCCACGCTATTATTTTCTATACAAAAAACTTTCAATTTGTATTATTAAAACACTTTTTACATAATTTTTATTGTTTTTTGTGCATTTCATAGCACCCACCACCCGACCATCTCCCCCTACCCCCTTCATATATTATATATTAGATTCAAATGTATCAATTTTCAATATACCAGTGTGATAAATAAGTATCAAATTGCCTAGAGGTCGATTTCATTGACTGGAGTGTGGTTTTTAGAGGTAAGCGTAAAAAGGCACATTTGCTGAAACGGACCACGTTTTGAGATGGGAAAAGCTGAATAACATAAAATCTATAGGATCTAGCGAAAAAATTATTGGAGTAAAAGTTGAAGAAGATAACATTTCAAATAAAATGAGACCAATTTCAAGTCTCTAGGACAAATGGTTACTATGATATGAGGGAAGGAATAATATTTTTATGAAAAAAGTGAGTTTTTCTAAACTTCAACCTCGATGTGGCACGGGTTAATGTTATCCGATCGACCTAAAACTTTGGGAATCTCATTTTCTAGTCAAATGGCACCTTTTAGGGGGTTGCCACGATTGAATTTCAAAAGTTGACTTTTTGTGACCACTCTATTAGGGTGGTCACAAGGCAATAGGCAAAATTTTTTTGAGAAAATCACTTCTGGCAACCCCCTAAAAGGTGCCATTCGACTAGAAAATGAGATTCGCAAAGTTTTAGGTCGATCGGATAACGTTAACCCGTGCCGCATTGAGGTTGAAGATCAGAAAAACTCACTTTCTTTAATGAAAATACTCTTTTTTTCCTCATAACATAGTAACCATTTGTCCTAGAGACTTGAAATTGGTCTCATTTTATTTAAAATGTTATCTTCCTCAACTTTTATTTGTATAATTTTTTCAATACATCCTGTAGATTTTATGTTATTCAGCTTTTCCCATCTCAAAACGTGGTCCGTTTCAGCAAATGTGCCTTTTTACGCATAGGACCCCTAAAAACCACACTCCAGTCAATGAAATCAACCTCTAGGCAATTTGATACTTCTTTATCACTCTGGTATATTGAAAATGAGTATGTTTCAGCTATAAATGTAAAGGTTGAGGCTGTAGTAATGAGTGGTGGGGGGGGCGGTTGGGGGGGGGGGGGGAGGCTAGGTAACTACCAGCTACCAGATATCTTGAAAAATCAAAACGTAGAAAGAGTAGAGATCTTGATTAGTTGTGGAGATAATGAGGAACAGTTGATCGGAGTTCCTCAACTCGAAAATAGTAGGTACTGGACTCTTGCAAGCCCATGCGGTATTTGAAGCCATTCAAGAGTGGGGTGCAGCAGACAAAATTCAAGCAATGTGCTTTGACACCACAGCTGCAAATACTGGTCGGGTTAGGGGGGCTTGTGTTTTGCTGGAGCAATTATTGCAAAAAAAACTTTTGTACTTAGCATGCCGTCATCATATTTTGGAAATTATTTTGAAAGCCGTGTTTGATAGCAAGATAGGCTCGACCACTGGTCCTGAACCTAGCGTTTTCAATAAATTTCGAGTTGGGTGGCCTAAGTTCGACCAAACTAAATACAAAACTAGTCTACATGTTGATAATACGAGTATTAGATGCAAAATTAGTAACATTAGTCAAGTTTCACTTTTTTTAATGGAACATTTGGAAACCCTGCAGCCCAGAGAGGATTACAAAGAGTTTCTTCAACTTTGTTTAGTATTTATAGGGCTTCCTCCCCAAAACTTTTCTTTTAAAGCACCTGGTGCAATTCATCACGCCAGGTGGATGGCCAAAGCAATTTACTGCCTCAAAATTTATCTTTTTAGAGTTCAATTGTTATTAACTCAAAAAGAAATGAAAGGAATAGAAGAAATTTGTATTTTTATAATAAATATTTACGCCAAGGCATGGTTCAATGCCCCCAAACCAGCTTTGGCCCCCAAACAAGATCTGGAAATGTTGAAAGCATTAGTAGAGTATAGGAAAATTTACACAGAAATAGCGGAGATAAGGCTTTGTCAGAATTTGTAATCCATCTGTGGTACCTCAGCTCAGAGGAAATAGCGTTCTCGTTTTTCGACCACACTTCAGACGACAACATCAAAAAAGTATGGCCATGAAATTATTTTCCCTAGGTGAACCCGACAATGAAATTGATGGTAGGGATAGAAAAGCGATTTTAGATTTTGCACATGTAGAGCAAATTTTGGATAAGCAACTTGATTTTTTTGTCACCTCTCAAACCTTGAATTTTTTCAAGCGGTTTTCCATAGAGACAGATTTTGGTTTATTATTTTCAATAATGAACCATTGGAATCGAGCATGAAAAAAAAAATTCTTACCCCCCCTCAAAATTTGATGGTTTACGTTTCAAGGTATGTAGAATCCAAAACTGCAATAAAAATATTTCTGTCTGTCCGCCGTACGCCGTACGCCGTACGCCGTACGGGCCACTTTTCTTAGTTACCATGAAAAAAAATTGATGAAATTCGGGTTATAGGTTCCGTTCGGCGTCTAGTTGGTCCTCGAAGCTCGACGTTACTGTGAGTCATCTCTAAGGGGTTCAAAATAGGGGTTGAAATTTTCAAAACGCCTATACCATTTTTTACGTGAATATTTTTACGGTTTTAAATAGTTCTTGAACTTGCGAGTTTTTTATGACCATCCGGAGCTTCGTACGTCCAGCCGTTCGTTCACAGTAAGGCCCCGAAGTTTGCACCGACAGGCATTTTCGACTCCAGTGTGAATGAAATTGTATACCTACTATTCAAATTCAAACCAAATCTCGTAAGCAGAGACGCGCCCACAATAGGAATTTGTGAATACGGCCAATCATTGGTAGGGATCACCTGATTATATTGGCGGAGTATGAAGTCGAGTTGGTTGTTCTGTGATATTATTTAATTTGAAAAATGATGGCTCTTTTGGAGTTTGTTGGTAGGTAGTGAAACTTGAACAAACGTTGAAGTATTATCGATGGGTAAATTATTACTACGGTAAATCATTACTCAACGGTAAATTATTACACAACGGTTCATTATACCATCTACGTAGAAGGGGCTGGAGTTTGTTGGTAGGTACTTTTGCAACTTTTTTCACTCCTCATCAACAATTTCTTTTCAGAACTTCATTATGTGTGTTTCTTTTTGTTAGGTACTGTTTGTCATCGGCAGAATTATTTTAGCAACATTTAACTCGTGATTTAGGTAGGTACCTAGTAACGAGTACGGGGTTAGGTACTAACCTACGGAGGGTCTGCGATCTACATATAATATGCATAGAATAGTACATATTATATTATATAGACGGGTTATCTATACATAGAGCTGTGATCTGTAACAGAAGGGTATTCTATACAAAATAATAAACCGTTGTGCAGGGATTTGCAGCGTTTTTAAACACCGATACACGCTTATGGAACAAAAATCCTCATTATTTGCATGCTAAAAACATAGTGAACGGTTTGAGGGTAGTCAACGACACTGCTGAAAGAGGATTGAAATTGATACATGACTTCAACTCTTGCTTGACAAAAGACGAAGAACAGCCCCAATTTTCATTACAAGTTGTGTCAGAATGTAGGAAAATTTACCCTGATGATGATAAAGCCTCACTATCTAAGCCTTAATGTAGTTCTAAATTGAGTGGTGTTGGAATAGATATATTGTGTTGTAAAATAAGTTCCAGGCTATTATTTTCTATACAAAAAACTTTCAATTTGTATTATTAAAACACTTTTTACATAATTTTTATAATTTTTTGTGCATTTCATAGCACCCACCACCCACCCATCTCCCCCCTCCCCCTACATATATTATATATTAGAATCAAATGTATCAATTTTCAATATACCAGTGTGATAAATAAGTATCAAATTGCCTAGAGGTCGATTTCATTGACTGGAGTGTGGTTTTTAGGGGTATGCGTAAAAAGGCACATTTGCTAAAACGGACCACGTTTTGAGATGGGAAAAGCTGAATAACATAAAATCTATAGGATCTAGCGAAAACATTATTGGAGGAAAAGGTGAAGGAGATAACATTTCAAATAAAATAAGACCAATTTCAAGTCTCTAGGACAAATGGTGACTATGTTATGAGGAAAGAAATAATATTTTTATGAAAAAACAAAAATGAAAAAACTTTGGGAATCTCATTTTCTAGTCAAATGGCACCTTTTAGGGGGTTGCCACGATTGATTTTCGAAAGTTGACTTTTTGTGACCACTCTATTAGGGTGGTCACAAGGCAATAGGCAAAATTTTTTTTGAGAAAATCACTTCTGGCAACCCCCTAAAAGGTGCCATTTGACTAGAAAATGAGATTCGCAAAGTTTTAGGTCGATCGGATAACGTTAACCCGTGCCGCATAGAGGTTGAAGATCAGAAAAACTCACTTTGTTTAATAAAAATACTCTTTTTTTCCTCATTACATAGTAACCATTTGTCCTAGAGACTTGAAGTTGGTCTCATTTTATTTATAATGTTATCTTCTTCAACATTTACTTCCATAATGTTTTCGCTACATCCTGTAGATTTTATGTTATTCAGCTTTTCCCATCTCAAAACGTGGTCCGTTTCAGCAAATTTTGTTGTTTTAGTATTGGGCCAACCTTTTTACAATCATGAAACACGTGGATCAGGTGACCCAGGTCAGCTGATAATTTCGTTCTGTGACCCAGGTCACCTGATAATTTCGTTCTGTATGAAATACGAACAATGGTATTTTTAGTATTAGTAGTATGAAATACTAAAATCGCGATTGAAAAATGGGAGGGTGTTCTAGCGGTATCAAATATACTTTACGACCTATTCTCTTATCTACCAAATATACATACTACAAAATTTCATAAAAATCGGTCGAGCCGTATCGGAGGAGTGTGACCACAAACACCGTGACATGAAATTTTTATAGATATAGATAGATGTTCTGAAAATTTTGCAACCATTGCAATACCTTCTGTCGTGAGTCCCTCCCGGAACTCCAACTCACTACAATTAAGTTCTCGCCAAAAACAACCTGTAAAAATAAGGCTCTGGGAATAAACGGTAAGAGTGGGGCAACGGACGCAGGACCCGGGACTCAACCTGAAACCCCACCCCAAACCATCTGCGACACCGCACCCACAACAACTCGCCGCACCGGCGACCCCGCTCCACCGCCGCTGATCCTCTCCAACGCTGAAGCCGTCCGCACAACGCGAACGACACCTACTACGCACTCCGCGGCCGCCGCAACAAGCCCCGCCGCTGCCGCAACCTCCGCACATAACACACCCGCATCCTCCGCATCCAAGACTGTCGCCGTCCGCACGACACGGACACCGCCTCCCCAGCACTCCGCACCCGCCGCAGCGGCCCCTGCCGCAGCTGCAGCAGCCGCATCCGCCGCAACCAACGCTGACGCCGTCCGCACGATACGGATGACGCCTACCCCGCATTCCGCATCCGCCGCAGCGGCCTCTGCCGCAGCCGCAACCTCCACACATGCCGCAGCCGAATCCTCCGCAACCAACGCTGACGCCGTCCGCACGATACGGACGACGCCCACCCCACACTCCGCAACCACCGCAGCGGCCCCCGCCGCAGCCGCATCCTCCGCACTCATCGCAAAAGGAACCCCCACACCCAGCGCAACGCCGTCCCCGCCAAGCAGCCCCGCACCTTCCAGACGCAAGCGCCGCAACCGCTGCCACCGCAACACCGCACCTACAACCTTCGCCGACGTCAACCCTTCAACCCAGCCAACACAAACCCCACTCCGCAAACAGGTCTCCTTCACCCTACCTACCAACCCTCACAAAACCCTTCCCTCCCATCAACCCTCTCCCGCCGCCTCACCCACAGACGCTGTCTACCGCCACCTCACCCACAGACGCTGTCTACCGCCACCTAGCACCTTCCCACCAACGCCTTTTCGTCCGATGCGAGCGAACGCAAACCCCCTTCCTCGTCGATACAGGGGCGGCCCTGTCCATCTTCCCCAACTCCCTCCTCTGTCGGCAAGCGCGCTGCGACCTACAGCTTCTCTACGCCGCCAACGGAACCTCCATTCCCTCGTACCGCACGAACGATTTTCAAATCATTCTCGGCAAACTCGCCTATGAATGGACGTTCACCGTGGCGGACGTGGAGAAGCCCATCCTGGGGGCCGATTTCCTTGCGTATTTCGGCCTCCAGGTAGACGTCATGCACGTGCGCTTGCTCGACCCATCCACTCACACCCACCTCCACGGGTTTATAAATTCAGTTACCCCTACAAATCGTACCACCCAACTCCTCCACTCCTACAAACCCCTGCCCCGGCCTTCAGCCCACCTCAACTCCGTACAACATCACATCGAAACGACAGGACCGCCCCTCTCCGCCAAAGCCCGCCGCCTCCACCCCCTCCAGCTACAACAAGCCCGCGATCACTTTAATAAGTTGATCGCAGACGGCATCATCCGCCCCTCAAACTCCCCATGGGCGTCGCCCCTCCACGTCGTACCTAAACCCGACGGGGGGATACGACCCTGTGGGGACTACCGCCGCCTCAATTCTCGTACCACCCCTGACTTGTACAATGTTCCCCACCTCCGCGACTTTTCTTCCCACCTCCACGGCGCTACCATTTTCTCCACTATCGATATCGCCCGCGCATTCCACCACATCCCCATCTACCCTCCCGACGTCCCCAAGACAGCGATCATCACCCCCTTCGGGTTATTCGAAAACGTCAAAATGGGTTTCGGCCTCCGCAACGCGGCCCAGACCTGCCAGAGGTACATGGACCAGATCCTCCGGGGTCTCCCATTCGTCTTCTGTTTTCTTGACAATATTCTGATCGCCTCACGATCCCCGGAGGAACACCATGATCACCTCCGCCAGGTCTTGGCTATTTTCGCTGCAGAAGGCCTTACCATCAACAAAGACAAATAATGTTCCATCGCCCAACCTACTGTTCGCTGTCTTGGGCACCTCGTTTCCGCCTCCGGCATCACTCCCCTCCACCATAGTGGTAACCACCGACGTTCCCGCTTCCTTCTTCCCCTCTCATCATGGAGTCTCCCGACGTCACTTCACCACCCCTCTTGACGGCGCAATCCACCCTGCAAGCCCTGCGACACCACCCGCCGAACCCACGTCCGCTGTGACACCGCCCGCCGACGTCATGACCGCTGCGTCCGCACTCCCCTCCACCCTTCCACCGTTCTACACGCACGACCCAGCCCTATGGTTCTTCCAAGTCGACGCAGCCTTCTCCGCCGCCGCCATCCGCAGCCAAAAGGTCCGCTATTCAAGGGTCATCTCGCTCCTTCCCTACGATATATTACTCCAGACGTCGGACATCGCCCCCGGCAGTTCCGCCTACCCCGGTGGGCCATCATTCGCGATTTTGAAATCGCACAGACCACCGGGGTGCACGGGTGCGACCCTCGGACACCCGCTCGGACCCCCCCTCAACCTCCGGCTACGCATCCCCCCACTCAGCCACCGCGTCTGGCGACCCGGCCAACAGCTCCGCGCCCCCCCAGCCCCCAAATACTGCCGGGGATATCCACAATAGCCTCCGCCGGGCACGTCCGGCTCGGGAGACGCGAGAGGCGGCGACGCTACGGCCCGGCGGCCCAGTTTGACCGCCCCGCCCGCCCGTCTCACGGCGGGGCCTCGTGTGGCTCGCGTGCCGTGTGTCCAATTAATTACACAAGGCACGCGAGCCCACCACGCCCTGCCGTGCAAATTCACGCTCGTTCGCTCGCTCGCTCGACTTTCCTCACAATTCTCTTCCTCTATTTATCCTACATATACCACTCCTCCCTCACATTCTGCGCGGCCTCCCCCATTCCCAACCTCCCTACCCCATACACCTTCATCCTATCAGCCATTATATACGCAACCTGTCAAATGCGGACACAACTTAACATAGGCCACATTCATATGTCAATAATGTCAATACTCATAACTCTCAGCTACCTCTCTCCGCCTTACGCATACCTATATGTCCATATCGCACCGCTCCATTGCACCTCCCTCTACTATCTCAACCAACCATATCCAAATTCGCTCGTAGCAGCGTACCTGCTTCACCTCACCCTCTTATTCACATCACACACCCTCATGTTCATACTCTGTACATAACACATCAACCCTCTGAACATACCGCCTTATCTATAAGCTTCCAACCACTGTCCTTCACCCTCCTTATCAATAAGCTCATCATTCACCTCAACTCTTACCAATAAGCTCTCTCCCGCTGTACATACCACCTTATCCATAAGCTCCCAACCACTGTACATACCTCCTCACCCTTCTTATCGATAAGCTCGTCATTAACCTCACAACCTCTGTACATACCACCTTATCTATAAGCTCACACCCTCTGTAATTACATCACCACATTGTATCCTAGCACGTAAGTCCTCCTAGTAGTAAGTCGCCTTCAGCGTCCTGATTGTTTGCCGTCGCCCTCAGCAGCTGTAATCTCTTTCCGTACCACATCGCCATCAGCTCCACATTGTTTGTCTCCGCCTTCAGCACCTGTAACACTGCGCCCTCAGCCCCACTACTGTTCTCATTGCCTTCAGCCCATGTAACTCTGCGCCCTCAGCTCCTACAATTTTGTTTTTTTTTGCTCAAACTGGGGGGACCTCTGTCGTGAGTCCCTCCCGGAACTCCAACTCACTACAATCAAGTTCTCGCCAAAAACAACCTGTAAAAATAAGGCTCTGGGAATAAACGGTAAGAGTGGGGCAACGGACGCAGGACCCGGGACTCAACCTGAAACCCCACCACCAGGGTGGGGACTTCAGGGTCTACCTATATAACCCCGGATCCTGCGCCATTTTCGCCATTCTACGTCTCCTCTAGCTGCTGGCTACTCTCTCTCTCTCCTCAAACCTCCTCTCTTAAAATTCACTTCTCAAATGCTCTCCTAGTAAATTCACACACACAGTAAATTCACACTCACTCATTTCATCAGAGTTAGGTGGAGGTCTCGCCCTTAACCAACCCTGATGAAACACACTACACGCTCGGTGGAGGTCCGCCCTTAACCGCACACACTCGCTACACCAATTTACCATTAAATTCACTCACACATTCATCAGGATCAGGTGGAGGTCTCGCCCTTAACCGATCCGGATGACACACACTACACGCTCGGTGGAGGTCCGCCCTTAACCGCACACACACTCACTTAAATTCAAACACACACATAAATTTAGTCAGGTATGGCGGAGGTCTCGCCCTTAACCAACCTGACGAAATTTATCACACGCTCGGTGGAGGTCCGCCCTTAACCGCACACACACACACACACACACAACCAAATTCCACGCATTTCATGCATTCAAATTCTCTAACTTAAATTCACTTTTAACCTTTTCAACACACGCTCGGTGGAGGTTCGCCCTTAACCGCAAACACACCAAAAATCAACACACAACAATTTTAGCTTTAAATTCACTCCTATCCAACATCCAACTACCTCCACCTCTCATGGTGAATTTTACATCAACCTAAATTCACCATACCTTCATTTTGTGAAAATTCGCTAATAGTGGATGCAATTTTCAATTGCAATTGCCGTGGCTCTTTGTGTGTGCGTGCGTGGTTAGGTAGGTTTCACCGCAAAAACGAACCTACTAACTCAGGGTTCAGAAATTCAGTGATCCACGCACAAGGAGTATTTATACAGGGAAATAATAAACCGTTCTGTGATAATTTGCAGCGTTTTTCCCTTCAGGTTTCAAGCGTGGCAGAATCTGCAGGTACTCAAGCATGCAGACTGAAAAACAGGGACGGAACCGAATTAGTCGCCAATTTGATCTTGAGGATAACTACAATTTTTTCCCCTGCCAAACGTGCTCAAGGCTATATTTATATGATCGGAAGTAAAACTCAAAACTATAAGCAAAAAACCAAATGTCGAGGTGATACCTACCTTGTAAACCTACTCCCTTCTCGGTCGATCTAGATTTCCCACCATTATATTTCTTATGAATCCTGAGTTGACTTCAGAGTTGAAATCGTGTCGTGGGTGGACCATTCCCACCCCACCATCATACTTGAGCGAGAGGGGAGCCGGGGGAATTCATTGAGGGCAACCCCCACCACGACTGCGGATCTCATTCATACAGTCCACAGCCGGCTTCCCAGCATGTAGCCCCTCTTTTTCCCTCTCAACAACCCTTGTTTTCCTTGTTTGTTTCCGTTATCTTACGTACATACTTCTCAACGTCAAGGTGCCTATAGTATTGATTTACCCAGTGGATCGCCGAAAGCAACAAACGTGAGTAAATATCCTTTAACCTTCATAGATAGGTTTATATGCATTCTACAACTAGGCATGAATCTAGATGAGAAGTAGAGCAATCCGCAGTAGGTCATCCTGCCTGCAACATTTATATGCTTACTATTATACGTATATACAGTCCGTATGCAGGTATCTATTACACAATCGCCATAACCTGGCGCTTTGATCTGGGGAACATGCGGAGCAGTAGTTTACATTACTTAGATATCTTTGTTTTAGGAAGGGTAATGTAGGAACATAAATATGATCAATTTTCTACGTGAAAAACGCATTAATCGGCACAAAAACCTGTTTAAAGAGTGGATGTTGATAGTCCCAGTGCCACGTAGAGAATAACCCTGCGATTTTTTACTTTAATTATAATATTAATTTTTTAGTTATTTATGAAGCACAAGGTAGATAAAAAACCACTGTGTTTATTATTTACCTTATCTATTTACCAGTATAGATGCCCCTTCTGCGTAGATCACTGTTTCCGTGGTCAACACCTACCCTCGATCTCCCCCCCAGGAAAGCCCTAAATCGAGTAGTGGAGCCGACCCGGGAATTATATTTCATAAAAATGCGCTGGATTCAATAACTCAATCATTAATCATTTGCAGTTATTCATGAAGCATAACGTGAGTAATAAACCGTGGCGTAATAATTTACTAGTATAGATCAGCGTAGATCACTGTTTTCTGTGGCCTGTACCTACCCTCGTGCTCCCTCCAGGAAAGCCTTAAATCGAGTACTGGAACCGGCCCAAGAAATACAGTTTCATAAAAATGCAAGGGATTCAATAATTTGATCATTAATAATTATTTGTTGTTATTCATGAAGCATAACGTTTGTTCAAGTTCCGAAAGTACCTACCAACAAAATCCAAACGAGCCATCATTGTTCAAATTACATAATGTCACAGATCAACCAACTCCACTTCATGCAGCCATCCATGATTAAAATCACGGGCTCCCTAGCAATGATATCTGGACCGGATTTATACCGTTTGATTCACGATCATGTTGACGAAGCTTTTCGGTGCAAACGAACGACTGGTCCGGGTGGTCTGAAAAAATTCTTTAGCTCAAGGACAATTTAAAAACATGAAGAAAACCGTACCCTTCCATTGAAAGTTTTCGAGCTATGAAGTTCTGAAAGTTTCAACCTCTATTTTTCATCCCTTAGAGATGACTGGCAACAACGCCGAGCTTCGCGGACAGGAGAGTCTGGCCAGAGCCCACTCCGGCCGTGGGTGTTCGGCCATTTCCGCCTGTTTCCGCGGGGAATTTGCTGTTCCGTGGTTCCGCGATCGGCTCGTATCCTTATCAGTTTACTTATCATTATCACTTATCATTGATTACAGTGACAAGTCATTTGCGTTAAAATAACATGAGAATAGTCATGGCTGATCGGAAATTATACCTACGCCTGCTTATTATGCAGCGGATTCGAGGTGTGCCCCCAGACAGTCGTCTTCACGTTCACCAGAATTAAGATATGTTTTCTTATCAGGAACAACTGAGGGCAGTTGAAAGCTTGTGTTTCTCAGTAAATAACGGTTTCAAAAACACCTCAGTCGTCCTTCAAACTCCCATTAACCAGCATTGAAAAAGAAGACCCTGCAACATTAACTACAAAATTAACATAACATTGTTCCGAGTATTATACTAGTATTATATTATTGATAACTCTTTGATATTAGCGTGATATTCTGGTTATTTTCATTAATTTTGGCTATTTTCAACTGTATCGAACTACATTCAATTTTGGTTATTTTCAACTTATTCCTTTAGAATCGAGCATGATAAAAAAAATGTTAACGCCCCCTCAAAATTTGATGGTTTTTCGTTCCAAGGTACGTAGACTCCGCAAATGAATAAACCAATTCTATCTGTCTGTCGTACTTCGCACTTTCTGCAGATTATAGCATGATTCGAAGTCAATATATATAAAGAATTGCTGGACAAAACAGTCGTGATAGGTTGATTACATGTGATATTGTCATGCTATTATAATTTATAATAATATTCTGTGATAGTTATTATAATAGTCAAAAGTTCCATAGGTCTGTACTTACCTAATTTCTCAAGAATAAGCTGTAATCTCGCAAATGAGTAAAATGCATTTAAATATTCATTAAAAGGTTGATTAAATGTGATATTGTCGTGATATTCTAATATAAAAATGAAGTCGTTGCCTTGGGCAATTTTCCTCTCGATTTTTTTTCTCCATGTTCAGTATTTGTGACACTAATCTAAGTACCTAGTTATAACCTAAAAGAGACTAAATTGTACCTACTAAGTATTTTGATTTGATAAGCTTTCTCTAGAATAACATTTTCAAGAGGGTGGGTAATACTGAGACTAGTGTAAGTATAATTTTGTCATTATCGTTAATTTCTCCAAGGGAAATACCTATATATTTTGTGATAATTATGGGAATAGTCAGAAGTTCCATAGGCAATAAGCTGTGAATTGTAATCTCGTAAATGAATAATATATATATTTTTTACTTATGTTACCATTATTTTCATTTCGTCCCCCCCCCCCCCCTAATTTTTGTGCGGGCAAAATGGCTTTTTAAAAATATACCATTTCCTTGCAAATTTAGTCGCCACTACGGTTATAACCACTAAAAATGTTGGTCACATATCTGGCAGCGATTATTATTTGTAAATATAAAGTTAAGTACCTAGGTACTACTCCATCAATCGCTTATTAAGTAATAATAAATTATAGAAGCTGTTCAAATAAATAATCTGTCAAGAAAATCATGGTTTCGAAGCCCTAACGAACAAAAACTGATCTTACGAAAGTGTTGGTGACAAAAAAACTTTCTATGTTCCTGGCCTCGTACCAACGATCTACCTTTCCAAAGGTTCATGTCGATACCACTGAGCTATCGAATTACCTCGAAAGAAGATGGCTTCTGAAAAAACAGGTACCGCATGCTGTAAAGCAGTAGGAGGCAGCGGAAACAGGCGGAAATGGCCGAACCCCCACGGCCGGAGTGGGCTCTGGCCAGACTCTCCTTTCGCGGACTACCTAGACCCCAAACGGGACCTACAAACCAAGTCGGCCTACTGTAACTCCCGGGCGGGCTTCAGTACACGATTTAGGGCCTGCCTGTCGATTGATGGCCTTGTAGGTAACTACCTATGTGTTTAGTGATGTGATTCGGTTTTCATCCCTTCATAATCGGATCTTCCACTACAAAATGTACGTAGGTTCACCTACCGCTTTGCTGTTTAGATTTATTGTAAGTAAAATATTCTTCATAATCATAAAGTTGAGGTTAATGTATGCCGACTAAAATAGGTGCCAATTTGTAGGATCGAACCTACAACCATCCTTTTGCTCTCCATAAGGGCACATGATCTACAGAAGTGGTCCGTACGGCGGACAGACAGAAATATTTTTATTGCAGTTTTGGATTCTACATACCTTGAAACGTAAACCATCAAATTTTGAGGGGGGGTAAGAATTGTTTTTTCTTGCTCGATTCCAATGGTTCATTATTGAAAGTAATAAACCAAAAGTAGAGGTATAAACAATAGTCTGCTCCTTAAAGAACAGTTTAATACCATCCGAAAAAGGTTGAAGTAACATAGAAAAGGTAGTCAGCAACATAGGTAATGAAGAAAGTCATTGTTTACTAGTATCGAATGTGTTAACCTTGCACCACTGTGTAACCAGGATCGTGGTAACCTTGCAACCCGTAAATGATTCCGTCAATTATCCCTAAATTTTTGCATTTCCTTTCAAGTCCTGAATCAAGATTGAGAAGAGGTTCCTTTGTCAATTGCGACTTCTCATTTTGTTTGTGAACAGGTTCCTTTGTAAATTGCAATTACGTAGTGTACGATGGATTCGGAAGAGTTTCGTCTGTTCATTATCGATAATCCTTTCTCGCCAGACACCAGCGACAAAGAAAAATATAAACGATTCCTACAAACGCGATCTTCATCCGAGAGGAAAAGGAAATTGCAATTTACTAACTTGAATAAACTGCGTTTATTAAATAACTGAAAACATTTTTGTGTGAAAGAGCGCAAAATTAAGAAATCACACCAAACAGCGTTACAATATTATTTTCTGGTGCTGAAGAAAGAAGAAGCGAGAATTAGTTACCTACCTACTGTCAAGATAAAGCTTGTGATACAACATGAAAATGTATCGCTGTGTTGCGGGCTTGTATCCAAGCGTTTTGTGTACGATGGTCGTATACACCGAATTTACATACTTCAAGCAGCTTTACGCGTCTGTAGGACTTCAGCGATCAGTGCGAAGTTTCGGTGCAAACGACCGGCTGGACGTACAATGCTCTGGGTGGTCTAAAAAATTCTTTAGTTCAAGATCAATTTAAAAACGTTAAACAATTATTTTCTTCATTTCAATATATATAACCTCACAAGGAATTTATCGATCGATTGATTGATAATTTATTATTATGTTTTTGTTAGTCATAGAATTCTTGATGTTTTCCCATTTCTTATCTTCTAAAAAGGTAACTTGACCCTGTTTTTATGAAGAAAAAAAATCTGAGGAAATTTCATGTTTTCTTGCTGTATCAAAAAAACATATCGCATGATTCTTGTTCCAATAAGCGAGCTGATGACTTACCTAATAAACACACTCAATGTCGCAGCAATGATGACTCATCTTGCAGCACTATGTGATCGTTTACTCGCTGCATTAGCATGAACCGCTGTGATTCTGTGGTCAATACCTACCCTCGTGCTCCCCCCAGGAAAGCCCTACTGGAGCGTAAAGCGAGTACTGGAGCCGGCCGAGCAGCAATTACAGTTACGTAAGTATTACGCCGTCCGCCGTACTTCGCAATTTCGTTAGTTACCATGAAAATGAATGAAATGTGGTTTGTTTGTCCCTTTGGGGTCTAGTTGGTCCGCGAAGCTCGGCGTTACTGTCAATCATCTCAAGGGGTGAAAAATAGGTGTTGAAATTTTCAAAACGCCTTAGCTCGAAAACATTCAATGGAAGGGTATGGTTTTTTCACGTTTTTAAACTGATCTCGAACTTGAGAATTTTTTGAGACCATTGTAGTGAGAGCATTGTACGTCCAGCAGTTGGACTGCACTGAAAGGTGAAAAAATGAAATCATGAAATTGAGTTGGTTGCTCCGTAATATTATTTTATCTGAAGAATGATGGTTATTTTGGATTGCTGATATATATTTTTGTAACTAGGACAAATGTTATGTTTAATGAATAACAATCCATTAATCCTATCATTCAATAATCCTATCATTAATTATTACTGAATCCACCTCATATTTTATGAAATTTTGCCCGGCCGGCTGCAGTACTCGATTGAGGGCTTTCCTGGTGGGAGCACGAGGGTAGGTATTGGCCACTAAAAATAGGTACTGATCTATGCGGACGGGGCATCTAGATACAGGTAGATAATTAACCATTGCGGAAGCTATCTGTCCAATCGTACCATGATGGTGCGGTTGAGAGATGTAACATCGAGGCCCTTTCCTGTCACCTCGGGGGTTCCTCAGGGGTCCCATTTGGGGCCTCTGCTCTTCCTGCTGGTCATCAATGATGTCTGCACCGCTCTCAGTGGAGCATGATTCCTTTTATTCGCGGATGACCTCAAAATCTACCGTGCTGTGGAGACGCCAATTGATTGTGGGATCCTGCAGGGTTGCAGTGATGGCCTACTTCTCTGGTTCCCACGAAATAGTCTGGCGCTCAATCCGTCGAAATGCTCGGTAATGACGTTTCATTGTTCACAGGATCCATATCTTCATCACTATACTATTGGAGGCGAAGACCTGAAACAAGTCAGTTTGTTGCGGGATTTGGGGGTGCTCCTGGATTGCTAGCTCTCTTTCTCCGAGCATATAATATATCTGCCGTCTCCAGCCGGGCGATGCGTGTCCTGGGATTTGTCAAACCCAATACTCGGGAGTTCGATTATGTTCCAGCCATTACTACTCTCTATAAAGCGCTTGTCCTCCCTATTTTGGAGTATGCCTCGGTGGTCTGGAGTCCATATTATAAGTACCATATCGACCAGATTGAGCGAGTCCATCGGAGGTTTCTACGATATGTGGGGTTCAAGCTTGGTATTAAGCTGGTGACCGTAAGCTTTGATGAGCTCAACAAAAGATGCAGCACCCTCAATCCTGTAGACCTTAGACTTTTGGCCGACTTATCTTTCTTCCATAAGTTGGTTCTGGGTAAGATGGACTCACCCACACTGCTATCAATGGTGCGTTTCCTGGTTCCTCGACTTGGTTCACGTTCTGGAAGCCTCTTTTGGGTTCCATTTTCAGCGACGAACTACACCTACCATCGCCCGATGTACAGGTTACCACGTGGGATGAACCAAGTGATGGGCGTGTGCCCTGACATCGATTTATTTTTTCTATCTCCTGAGGCTGTTAGGAGGAGAGTTCTAGTCCTATGGAATAATGACAGACATTAGCAGTATCTAGTAAATACACAGTCATATGCGGACATTTTACTTTTTTTTCTGAATATCATTATATTATATTTTGTACATTTTATTGGGCATGCCCGTATTATTATAAATAAATATAAATAAATTGTATGAGAATTTGCAGAGTTTTTCATTCCATTTTGGGATTCTACGTACATTAAAACGGAAACCGTCAAAATTTGAAAGGTGGGTTCCTTTTTTCATTCTCGATTCGAAAGGTTTATTATTGAAATTAATAAACCAAAAATCGGCCGAAACTGGAACAAATTCAGTAGAATGAAGGATTTATGGGTTTTCTTGGACTATTATTTTCATCAATGAACCTTTGGAATCCAGCAGAACATTTTTTATTGAACCACTCACGAAAATTTGATGGTTCACGTGTCAAGACACTACGTATAATCCGAAAACGGAATAACATACTGTAATTGCGGTGTCCATGTGTGCGCGTTCGCATCCACCGCCGCCGGGATGTGGACCGCGAAAACTTCGCATAAATTGGGTCTATATTCTTGTGTATAAATAGGGGATACGGACCATAGGTTTTCAAAAAGGTACCAACAAGTTACCGAAAGATCACAAAAAAAAGAAAGGTTTAATGCATCCAAATCGTACTCCTAACAACAAACTATTTTCTTAGAGAAGAATTGCGTTATTTGGGACTGCTTTGCTTGTTCCTGTAGGGACTGACGAAGAGTGGCGTATGGACCAGTGGTGTCCTCCAGTGCTTGCCGGAATTATATGGCTTGACGAACTGGATCGTAGATGTAAATACCGCACTGAGTTGTGCGACGTGGAACATCTGGTTTTATCGTCTTTATCAAACTCGCTCAGCTTGAGCTCGATAATTCGAGGGAGGGACCTCGCATAACTTGAGGGTGGTCACTATTCAACCCCTTCGTATAAATTGAATCGCATGAACGGAGCTTGCATAAATTGAGGTATATAATATCTGTAATATAAATTGTTATACACGTGCAACGCCAAAATAAATTTTTTCAAAAATAAACATTAAAAATTAAAATAAGAATAAACTTAAATATTCGATGTTTCCTGAAGAATTCCGCTGCGTTCAAATTATGAAACTTCTTATACCTAGTAAAGTAATCTGGTCAGTATCATTCATATTGGTTTCTTGTTGTAGGTATAATAATGGAATTCAGTGACCAGTGTCTA
The DNA here is from genome assembly GCA_954871275.1 of Leptopterna dolabrata. Taxonomy (NCBI): domain Eukaryota; kingdom Metazoa; phylum Arthropoda; class Insecta; order Hemiptera; family Miridae; genus Leptopterna; species Leptopterna dolabrata. The sequence continues at coordinate 34,585,204 of OX940976.1, forward strand.
TACCTCTTGGCGTATGCTCACCGAGGTTACCTCGACCGGTAGCGGTCTTATCTCCGATTCTAGTCAACCGATTGATGAAATGTTGAGGGGCCATGCAGTTGTTGGGTCCCAGATAACTTCCGTATATCCCCAGCTCTGTTCTATGGATATTTGAAAGGGTCGTTCACAGCAATGTGTTTTGACAAGTCCCCTATATAAAATTAATGCAGTGGCCATTGGCGCAATGGTAGTTCGGCGTATGAAATACCTACTGTTAACACACTCATTTATCCGTGAATAACTTCCACTAACTTCCGCGGCTGTGGTTAGGTACTTAGTTGGCAGATGTTTTATTTATACGAGTACCTAGGTAACTACACCTAAATCTTTCTGTAGTAAGATGTGAGGTTTTGCCATATAATTTGTATTAATCAGACCTTCATCATAAGAAAGTTTACACTACCCTCCCATATGGAAATAGTTTTTCTTCTTGTTGGCATTGTTTACAATGCTCTCGAGGTGAGTTTCAGAAGATTCTCTCCGCTTTTTATCGATAACAAGTTGTCTGGTACCATTGCTTGTCGCAAATCTTCCTGAAATCTTCTTCCCGGATTTAAATAATTCTGCAGCATCTAATCCACCAGTTATAATATTCCATTCTGGCCTATATATACACCTAGCTAATTGTTTCCGGGATTTTATAAGTAGCCTCGAGAGAGCTACAAGGGGCGCTGCCCTTAAATGCTCGATTAATAATTCATAACGGCCTCCCAACTCGGGCCATAAAGGTGGGAAAGAGCGCTCGGAATGTTAACTCGAAGGAAAATAATTTTCCAGCAGACGGTAGGAAGAGGTTAAGGCAGTGAGGCTCTTGACTAGTTCTAGGTTGGTTTTATTTGTATTTTTGACCATTTTTGTGTTACTGGGAAAGTACATTGTTTGGTAGTGAGGTCTTGCGGTGTAGAAAGATGAATAATCGAGCGATGCATAAAAGGACTATATACTTGTCTAAAATCAGAAAACGAGGTAGGAGGTGCTTCAACAGAGTGAACATGGCGACAAAGATAGTACATTTAGGGAACATACAGGGGACACTGCCTCAAACGAGCATGGCTACTCCACTTGTGCAAAAACCGTGAGTGCTGGCCCCGCCAGCGATGCCGAAAAGGTTGAAGCCATCTCTCTTTACTCCACTGGTTCTCTCGAGCAATTCCTTCAAACTGTCAAAGGTAAACACTCCCCACTCAACAGAACCATCGAAGGGTTTCGGCCTCAAGAACGCTGTGGCGCTCTTAGTGGTAGAGGGAGACACCGCATTTAGCTGCCGAGGAGCCGGAGGCGCAGCTCCTACACTGGTGATACTGGCAAGACTCTCCTGAAGGAAGTTGTAGCTACGTGTAAAGAGGAGCGATTTTCCGGTCAAACTCATTGGCGACCAACTCTTTCACACCGTCCACACATATAATCATCATTTGCTTGTATGGCTCTATCGCTGCATCTACCTCCGCTGCTAAAGTAGGAGTAGGACGCTGGTCAACAAATTTATCTGACCGCCCTGGAGGGTCAGTTGCAGCCTACAGTCGTTGCGGCGACGGGTTTCGAATAGTGCTCCTCGTGTTCATCCCACTTCTGACACCAAAACGTTGTGAAATAGGTGTAGTGATAAAGTGTAAACAACAACAATAAATTGGGCAACGTGTTATTTCGACCGTCGAGCAAGAACTCAACTTATATTTTTACTGTGTAGCAACTGGATAACAGATTCCACATGTGTGATTTGTCAATAACCGAGTAGAGGCATCATTGCATAACAATATTTACGAATACGAAATATGCCGAACATTGGCTGCAGATAAGCGTATGAAGGTCCGGCACTCCATAATGTGAAGTTGTAGGCTAATAGCATTGGTAACTCCGGGATACAGTCCTCTCCTCTTGGCTCTTACCGTAATCCGGTTCACACGGTGAGCTAATAGGCGCCACGTGGAAACAAATTAACTGTGCTTATTTGCACGGGCATAAATTCCAATATTGTTAGAAATCAGCTAATGTATCCTCAGTTGAAGGGCAGCCTTTCAATTCAATATTGGCAGTTGGCGTTATATGAAGCTCAATTTAAAAAAAAAATAAGATACAATTATATGCTGGATCATAGTGCAATCATGTTCAAGAGTAACGATACTCGCCTCCTATTACGACCTCACTCAAGTTTCGAAACCATAATTGCCAGTGGATTTGCAATTTCAATGGTCTATCTAGTGGTTTCCTAATCCCTAGTGGTTTCCTATCGCCCCCTGCGACCTATATAGGAGGGATGTGGCCCCCACCCTTAATCTAGGATGGAAGTTCAACATTCTTCGACACTTCATATATTTCAGTTTCATATGTTGACTGCTGAACTTAGAAGGGTAATGGGAACAAGAATCCAGTTTCCAATTGAGTAGATGGTGATGATACAGTTTTGAAAACAAAGCCGGGAAATTCCGTTGGAAAAAAACCGAAATCAGATAGACCTATTTTTCAAGAAGGAAATATTGCCTCAGTGACGTTCAAAATTGAGTAAATCAGGAACAATTGCATTTTCATCACCTACAAAATTGTACCATTATTGAGAAGTAGATTTTGTGGTATTTTTTCTTCATAGTGACAATATTTATTGACAGTATAGGACCGAATTTGAATGTGAATATTAAATTGACCCCTGTCCAACCACTAGATTTTTTTTTGAATCTCGTTCTCCCTGACAACAATTATTGGACATAGAATTTAGGAGAAATAAATAATGCTGTTTCTATTTTTACCTGTCTTACGATAAAAGAGGCGTGTTCCTGATTTTATTACGAACGCCTGTGTCAGTAATGTATTTCGATATGCTTCGAATTGGTCCTGGGTTTATCTGGGTGGACGCCCGAAATATGAAGCATGATTGTCGAAATGGATGGACTCGTGTCTTCGTTGTAACTCTTAGTTACCACCTCGTTGGGTAGGTCAGGGGAACACTGAGTGCTGAACGAGATTTTATCGATGAACGGTCTCAGGAAATTCAACCGGATAGTCGACCCTTACTACTTTGACATGGGTAAATTCCGTAGGAACTCTCCTGTGTTCGTTTCCGCTGTCGTAGCTCGTAAGATTTATAGGCAAGAAATCGGGGCGGGAAAGGACAAGTCGGTCTCGGGACCTCCTGAGCCGAGCGGGCAGGGGCATTGATTTTTCGGCTTTGCCCCAACCATCGCTGGGGAGGATTCCCCATCCTTTCAACGCTCTAATCTGCACGGCTGGATACCTTTTTGTCCCCAAAAATCGTTCATTAAAGGGAAGGGATTATCTGTTATCGAAAAATGTCATTTTGCGAGGGGTTTATTAATAGAGAGACGAGTTTAATGATCGTCGAGTATTAAAAAAATAGCAATAGGTACCTCCGATAGCGTATTAAGTATTAAAGGGCAGCTAATAAAAAACAAAAACAAAAAACGCTGCAAATCAACCGTTTATTATCTTCCTGTATAGATACCCTTTCTGCGTAGATCACTGAATTCCTATTTTAGCCTAAGACCCCACATTAATAGGGTCGTTTTTCGCAGTGAATACCTACGTACTACCCTCGGTAGAATAAATATACTAACAGGTAGGTCGCCGCGCAGATGACCTTGAGAAAGATGGCAGTGGTCGACCGATAAGCTGATGTGATGACGTCAGCCTCGATGGATCCAACACAGAATCCTTATACAAACCTATTGTATAGCCTAATTTTTCCGACGTTTTTAGTGAATATATGCATGTTTGAGCATCCAACCTTTACTTATTAGCCGAAGATATTATTTCATATATTTACTTAATACCGAGTAAACCAAGGGATATTTCATAAGACAAGCAACTTGAAGATAGGTATCCTGCTTGATGGAAGAAGAACCTAGCGTCCAGCAATTTTTCGATGTTTTACAGCAATGCTATTACTTCATAATAAGCTGTATATTATGTTAAATCATACTAATTTTGTTATTACATAACTACTAAGTGAGTATAACAACAAATGAATACACAGTTTTGTTTCGTAATTTGGGTATTAAATTGTGTAACTTTCAAGCTTAATTTGAAATTTTACTTTTTACTAGAAGGTACTATAAATTTTAAATTCCAAATATAGCTGTAGGGATGTTTTTAATTTTATATCAGCCCATCCCTATTTTATTAGATATATGTACTTACACTAAGGTAGGTACTTACCTGTCATTACCCCTTCTAGTAAGGCAGGTTTGGGTAAGGTGAAGGATAGGAGAGATGTGCTCCTTAGGAGTCTTTTCAGGTCGCTAGCGCCCCGCGGTTATCACCACAGCAGAGGCCAGGAAGAAGGAGGCTAGCACCCCGGGGTTATCACCACAGCAGGTGCTAGAGGAGAAGGAGGCGTCCCGCGGTTATCATCTAAGCAGAGGTTAGGGAGAGGAAGGCGAATACCCCGTGGTTATCACTACAGCGAGTATTCGAGAAGGGAGCACCCCACGGTTATCACCACAGCAGGTGCGAGAAAAGAAAAGAGAGAGAGGAGGTGTAGGTCGAGTAAGAAAGAGAAGTTGTGGGCAATAGTGAGATGGGTCGAATGAAGAGGTGGGCGAGCCAGGTGGGATATGTAGGTGCCTCCACCTCGTACCCTGTCCACCAACGGCTGTTACGGCGCCGTGGCGTCGTGCAGCTCGTCTTTCTCCTCGTTTATTTGGTTAAATCTTATACATTACATTAGAGTGCATTGAGAGTGCATTAGTGTAGCATTTGAGGGGTACCATGAACCTACCTTTTATTTTACCATGGGTGTGCCTGTTCAACTTTATTATTCCCCGCTCCTTGGGGAAGTTCGTTTATTTTATTTAGTAGGCGTAGCTAATTAGTATTTGTGAATGTGGAATACCAATTTATGGTAATGTAGCTGTGTATTTAATAGTGATGAGTGAGTGATTCGTAGTAACGAATAGGCATTTTTTCACTGTAGAAATATTACTCCCAAGAGTAGTTCTCAGGCTGGTATTTTATATCTTACCCGAACTACGTAATTTGAAAAGGCAAGCAAATTTATTTATTTACCCGTTTGCTACGGTTCGGAAATTTATAAGATGATGCCCGTTTCGATGGTGAAAACTAGGCGATTTTCTTGTTGTGGTTAGAGCACCTGAAAACTGCACAAAACGGCATTATTTCACTCTCCTACACAACACAACACTAACAAACTGTTCAAGAATTTAAAACCAAAATTAAAAAACAGATTAGTAAAATAATAAGGGTTGGAAAAATAAAAACAACAAAAATAATCGGAAATAGAGAGGAAGTTCTTAGGCTGAAGGCCGTTTTTGGGGTATGATCCAGCGTCAAGGCTGACGTCACGGCTACCCCCACTCCCACCTGCGCAGAACGGTCGCATTTTCGTCTTTGAGTCAGATCCCCCCCTACGTACTGCCCACGCACGCATACATACAGGAAACAAAAATTGTTCATCGACCACTTCTCTTGTAATACGCCATTTCGGCCCTACGAACTCACCACACGGTCATTTTTAAAAATTCGAAAATGGTCGCTGAACCTAAGTAGGACCCTCGACATATTTATGCTCAAATTTTCACATAATTTGGATATTTCGTTTGGCCGTGAACAACAAACTCGTAGTTACTTATAAACAAATTTGTAAAATAAGGAATGATCTAGAAGCTACACCCCAATTACACAATCCCCCCCCCCCCCCCCTACGAAACCCCCAAACGGAGATTACATTACGTGGAACTACAACTCCCGGAACATTATTCCAATTTGATAACTTCTATGGTCTCTGGGGTCTTCTATGGTCATTAGCATCTAGTGACGACCTGCAGCCTATCAAATCGCCACCCGAGTCTCTGTAGGTAGACCCTGCAGAACTGAACAGGGTTCTTTCAAAACGCTATATGGGTCCACACGATCTGGTGTGGGAGAAAAATATCAAGGAGGGACTTGGAAGGGTCATTAATAAATAGCACCATCGGGTAGAAAATATTCATCATAAGGTCAATAGCACATTCGATTGCAAAATTATGCTCGTATGATGAGTCAAATTACCGAACTGTCGTTTACCCTTCCCTCCATAAAACCTCAGTTCTCAACTATGGAACTGTGAGATGGGACTACCGACAACAGGTCCGAGAGTCATGTCGATGAATAAAGAGAGTATGTATACGCAAGTAGGTGTTTGCATATACCAAAACTAATAGCTCACAGGACGGCATAGGAAGATAAATGTTTAATAAAACAATGAAAGTACCTTCTAATCAAACCCGAAGCGAATGTTTGTCCATATCAGAACAATCGAACATCGCTACATTGAAACAATGAACCGAGAATTGAATCCCCACAACCATGGTATAGCAAATACAGAGTTCACCCTGAAATATGGTAATATTACACTCTGATCCTGTGGTTTGATGTGATTTCCGGAGCTGTTTTCGCGGCTCATGCCATCGCCCTTCGGCGTGGGGAACTCCTCGTTGCAGACTATCCAATCGACTGCCTACATTCAACATTGGAATGCGAGCGTTCCATTGGACCCGAGATCAATTCATCAGTAAACATAATCTCATGGAGAAAGCGAGTGCGAACTATGACGAACGGCAGTAAACTTTGAGTCTGATTTCAGAGCTATTCTGAGGGAAGCGCGCTTTCAGCGGCCTGTTTCCAATAACCAGCGGGGTTGATAGAGTTTACGGATCTGTTTGTGGTGATAAAACCACCCGTGGGAAGTGTGGTTCGTGACTCATCATCGATTCGAATCGACCGATGGGAGTTGAATTTCACCGTAAGTTCTGTTGTATTTCTGTTTCATCTGCATAAATATATAATCTGCAGAAATATATAAATGTAGGTCTTCACAACGACCTCTATTTCAAAGCATTCGAAGCGGCTTCGCAAACTGTCAGTGACATTCATCAGATCTATTAATAAACTCCAATTATCTTCCATAAAATTATCGATGATTGGCTTAATTTAGTTTGGATTTCAAGAAATTATAGGTATCGACCTCCACGTAAAAGATGCTTGGTATAAATTATTGGTATCGAGGAAAAATATCTAAGTTTGTTTATCGATGAACTGGGCTGATGTAAGTTAAATACTGAATATATTACCCGTTAGAATTTGGGAATATTGTTGTATGTAGGCGCAACTCCAATCAACTGCACAAGTCATATTCTCACATAGCGTTGCATTCACCCCTAGTGTGTACGTCTATATGTATAGCAATAAACCCTACATTAAATTTATTGCTGGCAAAGATGAAATTCGGAAGAGTAAGCGTTGGAGTAATTCGACGGAATTTTACGGAGATATCAAATAGTATCAGGAATAAAACAACGCTGCAAATTATTATACAATGGATTATTATTTACCTGCATAGATGCCCCATCTACGTAGATCAGTTTTCTGTGGTCAATACCTACTACACTCGAGCTCTCCTCAGGAAAGCCCTAAATCGAATACTGGAGCCGGCCCGGGAATTACAGTTTGATATAAATGCGCGGGATTCAATAATTCAATAATCAATTATTTGATATTTTTCATGAAGCATAAGGTAAATAATAAACTGTTGTGTAATAATTTACCTGTATAGATACCCCCTTCTGCGTAGATCACTTTTTTCTGTGGTCAATACCTACCCTCGAGCTCCCCCCAGGAAAGCCCTAAATCGAGAACTGGAGCCAGCCCTGGAATTACATTTCATAAAAATGCACGGGATCCAGTAGTTCAATAATTAATTATTTGTTGTTATTCATGAAGCATAACGTTTGTTCAAGTTGCATAAGTACCAATCAACCAAATCGAAAAGAGCCATCATTTTGGTTTATTATTTTCAATAATGAACCATTGGAATCGAGCATAAAAACGCTGCAAATCCCTGCACAACGGTTTATTATTTTGTATAGAATACCCTTCTGTTACAGATCACAGCTCTATGTATAGATAACCCGTCTATATAATATGATATGTACTATTCTATACATATTATGTAGATCGCAGACCCTCCTTAGGTTGGTACCTAACCCCGTACTCGTTACTAGGTACCTACCTAAATCACGAGTTAAATGTTGCTAAAATAATTCTGCCGATGACAAACAGTACCTAACAAAAAGAAACACACATAATGAAGTTCTGAAAAGAAATTGTTGATGAGGAGTGAAAAAAGTTGCAAAAGTACCTACCAACAAACTCCAGCCCCTTCTACGTAGATGGTATAATGAACCGTTGTGTAATAATTTACCGTTGAGTAATGATTTACCGTAGTAATAATTTACCCATCAATAATACTTCAACGTTTGTTCAAGTTTCACTACCTACCAACAAACTCCAATAGAGCCATCATTTTTCAAATTAAATAATATCACAGAACAACCAACTCGACTTCATACTCCGCCAATATAATCAGGTGATCCCTACCAATGATTGGCCGTATTCACAAATTCCTATTGTGGGCGCGTCTCTGGTTACGAGATTTGGTTTGGATTGTATACAATTTCATTCACACTGGAGTCGAAAATGCCTGTCGGTGCAAACTTCGGGGCCTTACTGTGAACGAACGGCTGGACGTACGATGCTCCGGATGGTCTTAAAAAACTCGCAAGTTCAAGAACTATTTAAAACCGTAAAAATATTTACGTAAAAAAATGGTATAGGCGTTTTGAAAATTTCAACCCCTATTTTGAACCCCTTAGAGATGACTCACAGTAACGTCGAGCTTCGAGGACCAACTAGACGCCGAACGGAACCTATAACCCGAATTTCATCAATTTTTTTTCATGGTAACTAAGAAAAGTGGCCCGTACGGCGTACGGCGTACGGCGTACGGCGGACAGACAGAAATATTTTTATTGCAGTTTTGGATTCTACATATCTTGAAACGTAAACCATCAAATTTTGAGGGGGGGTAAGAATTTTTTTTTTCATGCTCGATTCCAATGGTTCATTATTGAAAATAATAAACCAAAAGCAATTTCTAACCCCCCCTCAAAATTTGATGGTTTACGTTTCAAGGTATGTAGAATCCGAAAATGCAATAAAAAATTTCTGTCTGTCCGCCGTACGCCATACTGAGCACTTTTCTTAGTTACCACGAAACAAAATTGATGAAATTCGGGTTATAGGTTCCGTTTGGGGTCTAGTTGGTCCTCGAAGCTCGGCGTTACTGTCAGTCATCTCTAACGGGTTATAAATAGGGGTTGCAATTTTCAGAACGCCGAAAACTTTCGATAGAAGGTGTAGTGATCCAGTGGGAGCTGAGGATGAAAGAATGTTCACGAGACGCTTGGTAGGTCGGTTAGTGAATAGAGTAATTTATTGGTGCACTACAACTTCTTTTATACCCCTTACCACCCAGAGGGGGGTCGGGGGGTCCCCACTCTGGGAGGTCGATCTGACTCGGCCCGCTACTCGATAAGATGTTTATCGGTGGAGCAGCCGATCATCACACTGCTCCCCCCAGAATGAAAGTAATTTACTTAGATTATAGTATGTGTCGTGGGCGGTTGGTGCCGGTGTTGCGATGGCCGTTGAGTGTGAGAGGCTGCGAGTGGTGTGTGTAGCGTGCGTTGTCGCGTGCTGGGTGGTCCGGGAGAAGGCGAGGGTCGAGATCAGGTGGGGTAGACGAGTGGCCGTTAGCGGCGGTCGTGGCGAGGGAGGCGTGACCGTGCGCGGCGGTGGCTTATGTACGCTGGCAGCGGGTGGTGGTGCGGCGGGCGCCTGTGCGGTGGTGGGCCCCGTGGGGTCCCGCGTGGCGAGGCAGGAGGTGCCGGTGTGGGTGACATCGGCTGTGCCTGCGGAGTGGCCAGAGGTGATGTCCCCGAGGGTGGTGTTGTTTGCGTGCCCTTCCCGGTGGTCGTGAGGAGGGCTTTGGCCAGGTGTCGGGCGTGCGTCCCGATGGTAGAGGTAGCGGGCGAAGCTTGCACTCCAGTGCACTGGAGCGGCGGGCGACAGCTGCCGTGAATGCAGCAGTCGCTGCAGGTCCCGGCGAACGGCGGGAGTTGCAGGGTCACTGTGTGCGGGTGCACGGAGGTGATGCTGAGGACGGGGGTGCCCGTTGAAGCCGTCGGGGTCGCCGTGCTGAGCGGCAGGATCCCCGGTGGAGGCAACAGCCGGTGCGCCGGCGGGCGCGGTGCCGGGTCCTTTTTGGTCCGCGCGTGGAGTACGATCGCGCTGGCTCGGGATACCGCCATGGCCTCGCGGATCTTGGGCGGCGCGTGGTGACCGGGGAGAAGGGGCCTGGTCTTCCTCCGCTTTGTAGGGCCCGCTGGCGAGGGCGTGAGGGCGAGGTCCCGGAGGAGCTGGGCGGTAGGCTGCGGCTTCGGCGACATGTGGTTGGTGTGGTTGTATGGTGGTCGGGCGGAGCCGATTTATAGCCACCGTGATTGGGTGGGGGGCGGGTGGGGGCGTGTCGTCGTGGCCAATAGCGATTGTGGGGGAGGGGGCCGGCTTGCACCTATCAATGGAGACAGAGGGCGTCGAGGAATCGTCGTGCTGGAAGGTGAGTGTTTTTCCGTCGTTGGCCTGAATTTTGAAAGGGCTGACGTAGGGGGGCTCGAGCTTTCCTCTTGGGGTGTCGATCCGCACGTAGACATGCGTGGTGCGGTGCAATGTAGTCAGCAAATATATGTGCGGGAACTGGGGGTACGAGTCGTGCGTGCGGAGGGGTACGGTGGCGGGTGGTGTCTGGGTGAATAGGTCTCCCGGTAGTCGCGGTGTCGCCGAGAAGAGGCGTTGAGTGGGGGAGTACCCGTCGGGGCCAGGGCGGTTGCGAAGGCCGAGGAGGAGGCCGTTGAGGTCCGCGGCCCAAGTGCGTGACGAGGAGGTGGAGACGATGGCGTCCTTCAGGACACGGTGCAACCGCTCCACGAGGCCGTTGACTTGGGGGTGGTAAGTGTTCGTGTGGTGGAGTTCCGTCCCCATGGCTTCGCAGAATGTGCGGAAGGCGGCAGACGTAAATTGTGTCCCCTGGTCGGTCGTGAGGTGCGCCGGGGAGCCGAACCGGGAGATCCATGTGCTGTGAAGGGCGTTTATGACGCTCTCCTCCGTTATGGATGATAGAGGGATGCATTCGAACCACCCCGTTGCTCGATCGATCATTGAGAGGACGAACTTGTAGGTTCTGGAGGGTGTTAGTGGTCCGAAGATGTCGATGTGGAGGTGTCAGAGCGGAGTGGACGCGGGGAAAGTACCGAGGGGGGCAGGGATGTGTCGCGTAACTTTTAGAGCGGTTGCAGCTCGGACAGGCGCGCGTACAAAGGCAGACCGAGGAGGTCATGTTAGGCCAGTAGTAGCGGGCTCGTATGATGGCGGTGGTGGCCTTAATACCGGGTGTGACATGCAGCGTATGTGGCGGAAGACCGGGAGACGTAGAGCCGTAGGGATGTAGGGGCGTAGCGCTGAGTCGGAGAGGTCGCATAAAATGTCGTACCTGTTGATGGTTTGAGTCGGAGGTCCATGTGCTGTACATGTTCGTCGGCGGTCTGGGCGTCCGCGAGCTGTTGGAGCATGAACGGAGGGCAGTAGGCGGCGACTGCGTGTGCGTCATGGGCGGGGGTGTTCGCAGCGGTAGGTAAGCGTGACAAGTAGTCGGCGAGGACATTAGAGGTCCCCTTGGCGTAGCGTATGTCCGTTGTGAACTCCGAGATGAAGCGAAAGTGTCGGAGGCGAGTCGGGGGCGCGGTGTTTGACTGTGTAGTGAGGGGTTTGTGGTCCGTGTAAACCGTGAGGGGGCGGCCCTAAATTTGCTGTCTAAAGTGGACCACGGCGAGGTAGATCGCCAATAGTTCGCGATTGAAGGTGCTGTAGTTCCGTTGTGCCAGGTTGAGTGAACGGGAGAAGAACCCCAAGGGCCGTAGGTGCGTTCCCTCGAGAAAGTGGAGGGCTGCGCCCACGGCGAAGTCGGATGAGTCGGTGTGTAGGACGAGTGGTTAGGTCGGGCTTGGGTGTGCCAGTGTGACGGCCTTTTCGAGGAGGTGTTTCACTGCCTCGAAGACGGCCGCGGAGTCGGTAGACCACTGAAGTTGGCGTTTGTCCCGTTTGTGGGCGTCCGGTGGTATCATATTGACGAGGGGTCTGAGGATGGCGGCAGCATGGGGTATCGCGCGGTGGTAGAAGTTTATGAGGCCGAGGAATAAGCGGAGGTCGTGCACTGTGTCGGGTCGAGGAAACTTCGTGATTAGGGCCGGCCGTTTGGGTAGGGGGGTGACTCCATCAGTTGAGACGATGTGGCCGAGGAATTTGACGGAGGTACGGGCGAGTTGACATTTTGCGGTATTGATGTGGAGGCTGTATTTTGCCAGAGTGGTGAGAAGCGCGCGGACGTGTGTGAAGTGCTCGTCGGGATTTTTGGAGGCTACCAGAAGGTCGTCCAAGTAGCAGTAGACGAAGGGGAGGTCCCGTAGCACGTGGTTCATGTACCGTTGCAAAGTTTGTGCCGTGTTGCGTAGGCCGAAATTCATGCGTTTGAACTGGTAAGCGCCGAAAGGAGTGAGGATAGTGGTTTTCGGAACGTCCTTTTCGCTGATTTTGCAGTGAAAGAAGGCGCGAGCGAGATCAAAGGTGCTGTACACCGTGGTCCCGAAAAGGGCCGTGGTGAAATCATGTAGATGCGGTACGGTGTATCGGTCAGGCACGGTGAGGCGGTTGAGGGCCCGGTAGTCGCCGACGGTTTTGGTACGATGTGTAGCAGGCTGGACCAAGGGGCTTCCGACGGTTCGACTATGCCGGCTGCGAGGAGTTCTGCGAAGTGAGCCTTCGCTTTGGTGTAGAGGGCCGGGAAGAGGCGTCTGAGTTTCGCGTGACACGGCGGGCCCTTTGTTATGATGTGGTGTTCGACAGGCGCTTCGCAGGGTTTGGTGGAAGGGGTGTAGGCGTCGAGGAGAGCCTGGAAGCGGGGCTCGTTCGTCGTGGCTGTACAAATGGAGTTTCCCGGGGGAACGAGGTTGATTGTGCCCTTGATGAACGTGCTAGTAGCCGCATTGACGAGGAGAGCGTTGGGAAGGTCGACTAGTAGGCCATGGTACGTGAGGAAATCCGAGCCGAGGATCAGTGTCGAGACGTCTGCGACTACGAATGTCCATTCGTAGGGGGGGAGGTCCGGGAGGTGTACCAAGGCGGTGTGGGTGCCGTACGTGTGGATCTCCGTGCCGTTGGCGGCGCGCAGAGTGCTTTAATTTTTTGACGTTCGATGAAGTGAGGTGTTGGGTACGATCGATACGTCGGAGCCGGTGTCGACTAGGAAGTGAAAGGCCATTTTTCGGCAGCGGAGAAAAATCCACTAGCTGTGGTTCGTTCGCACGGCCGTTGCGGCTGATCGGGCTGTGTGTTGGCGTTTCCCGCCGGCTGGCATCGCCACGTAAAAGGGCTGCGGCATTTTTGCGTGCGAGAGTCCCTTGCTAGGCCGGCGCGGGGACATGTTTGCGAAGGCCGCGGTTGGCGTCGATGCTGGATCACCTGGACCTCCTCGTCGACGGAAGCCACACGAGGAGGAGGGAGGAAAGGTAGGAGTCGGTCGGCGGTCGCAGCGAGCTTCGTAATATCCAGTTCGTCGCGGGCCGCAACGTGAAGGCGGAGGCTCTCGGGTAGCGCTCGGAGGAAGAGCTGTCCAAGGAGCGAGTTCGGTGTGTCTGCCGGAAGTGCACGGCGTAGGCGTCGGGCGAGGACTGAAGGGAGCTCATCCGCGGTCGTGGGCTGAAGCAGCGCGGCGAGCTGGGAGCCGTCGGAGGGTGCATAAGCGGCGTTTGAGGCGGTGATGTCGGCGCAGAGGTCCCCTGGCGGGGCTCGAGAGCGAGGAATGCGCGGGTGAATCGGGCTCCGATGTAGTTAGGCCCTCCTGGGTGAAAACTAGCTCGAGTTGTGCGAACCCTACGTGGGGAAAAGCCGAGTAGAAAGGCCGGAGCTTGAGAGAAGCTGGAACTGGAGTCGATTCCGCCGGTTTCGGAGGTTTGGGGTCCATTTTCTTCTTAGACGCCAGTCCGGGAAATCTGTAACAGAGAAATGATGATTCCGATGGCGGGGGCTCGAGTTATACGTTGAGGGATGGGTGGGGTGAGGAAGTGGGGTCCCGTCGATAAGACCGATGACGGGTCCGGCGTAGTGGGGGTCGTGAGGCGGAGCGCTGGTGGGGCGTCGCTGCGAAGCCCCGATCGTGTCGCAGAAGGCACGTAGCCGAGCTGGTAGTGAAGGCCAGGGCGAAGGTGCGTGAACGTCGGGTTGTCACCAGTGTAGTGATCCAGCGGGAGCTGAGGACGAAAGAATGTTCACGAGACGCTTGGTAGGTCGGTTAGTGAATAGAGTAATTTATTGGTGCACTACTACTTCTTTTATACCCCTTACAGGACCCAGAGGGGGGACGGGGGGTCCCCACTCTGGGAGGTCGATCTGACTCTGCCCGTTACTCCATTTAAGATGTTTATCGGTGGAGCAGCCGATCATCACAGAAGGGTATGGTTTTTTTTACGCTTTTAAATTTTTCTTGCGCTAAACAATTTTTTGAGACCACCCGGAGCATCGTACGTCCAGCCGTTCGTGTGCACCAAAAAGCTTCGTCAACACGATCGTGAATCAAATGGTATAAATCCGGCCCGGATATCATCACTAGGGAGCACCTGATTATAATCAAGGATGGCTTTATGAAGTCGAGTTGGTTGTTCTGCGATATTATTTCATTTGATAAATGATGGACTATTGGATTTTGTTGGTAGGTACTTCTGAAACTTGAACAAACGTTGAAGTATTATTGATGGGTAAATTATTACACAATGGTAAATGTCGTGAGTCCCTCCCGGGAACACTCCTCTAGCAAACTTAAGTCATCACCAACATTCGAACGCCAAACTTAGTTTCTGTAAATAAACGAATGAGTGGGGAGACAAGCCACAGAACCCAGGGTGCACAACCTGGGGCCCCACCACCAACCCCTAACAGGGGGTTGGAGGGAGAGGCCTCCACTTCCTATAAAACCCTGGATCCTGGGGCTTTAGCTTCATTCGACACTTCCTCTAACCAGCTCTCTCTTCTCTCCTCTACCTTGCTCTCTCTTCCTCAAAAGATCCTAGATGTCGGTGGATATCCGCCGCCTGGGCAAAACCTCCTCTCCTTCAAAAGATTCTAGATGTCGGTGGATATCCGCCGCCTAGACAAAACCTCTTTCTCCAAAAGATCCTAGATGTCGGTGGATATCCGCCGCCTGGGCAAATTCTACCTCTCACCTCCACCTTTTCACTCTCCCAAAAGATCGTAGATGTCGGTGATAACCACCTGCGCATTTCCTCACGCCACCGTGATGAACCAATTTTAAATTCATCACAGTAAATTATTACACAGCGGCAAATTATTGCACAACGGTAAATTATTACATAACGGTAAATTGTTACAGAACGGTAAGTTGTTACAGAACGGTAAATTATAACAAAACGGTTCATCAACCAAGAAGGGGCTGGATTTAGTTGATCGGTACTTTTGCAACTTGAACAACCGTTGAAGTATTAGTGATGGGCAAGTTATTAAACAACGGTTTATTATACTTGACCACGGTATTGATCACAGAAAACAGTGATCTACGCAGTAGGGGCATCTATTAATTTCACTCCACATCAATAATTTTCCTTCAGAACTTCATTATTTGCGTATCTTTTTGCCATTTTAGTTACTGTTTGTCATCGGCAGAATTATTTTAGCAACATTTAACTCGTGACTTAGGTAGGTACCTAGTATCGAGTACGGGGTTAGGTACTAACCTACGGAGGGTCTGCGATGTACATAATATGTATAGAATAGTACATATTATATCGTCGGAAAAATTACGTAGTGGCGTATCTGTTTCCCACCACCACAAACGGACATAACTGCAAAAAAACGCATTTCAAGATATTCGTGTTTGAAAGTTTAAGGGCGTTGGAAAAATCAGAAAATAGATGTACACAACCAAAAATCGTTCATTCCACCTATAGTTGACTTGTTTAACAACCCATTACCTAACTTGCCGCTCTTCGCCCTTCAAGGATACCTTAGTAGCAGATACGTCCTTCTCTCATTGCCAAAAATTTGTATCTTTTCAGGTACGTCACTCGACCGTTTCAATTGTGGAGGTTTTGTAAAGGAAGTAATCATTATTTTTCACACTTGTATTAACATCTTTTCATTAGGTAATGGAGGAAAGTTATTGAGAAGAAAATCACACGGTACCTTACAAAACTGTTTTAATAAATTAATAAAAATTGTACCTAAAAGTGAAAATTGTACCTAATGACTTGAAAGTTTTGATAGAAAAACGGTAACTTTATGAAACTGGGTTAGTACAAAAATAATGAATTATCAATACCCAATTGAAAGTTTTTCTAGTCTAGAGTTTCGTAGTCGGATTCTTCATCCGCATTGGGTTCAGGAAGGCAGTCCCTTACCGCAGTGGATGGCTGAAGGCTCTTATAAAAATGATGGTATTCCGAGAGGATGATCATCGCACATCTTCATCAAATCCTTGAATCTGGCGGATGATATCAGCAGTGCCTTTTGATAGGCTTTCGGGAGCAGGTAGTGGAAAAGTGACGCAACTGACGCGAGTCATGATTGTCACAGTGACAGAGAGACGTAACTGACAGATACGCCCGTCTGTCAGTGTGTTAGTTCCGATTGTTGTAGATACGTCTTTAGTACTCTAGCATTTGCTGTGTTACTAAGCGACGAAAACGTGTGGGGATTTGTGCTAACTCTTAGAGTCACTTATCAGGGTATTGTTATGAAGCTAACTCAAAAATCGGATTTTTGCAGTTACGTCCGTTTGTGGTGGTGTAAAAAAGATACGCCACTTTGTCATTTTTCCGACGATATTATATTTATAGACGGGTTATCTATACAGAGAGCTGTGATCTGTAACAGAAGGGTATCCTGTACAAAATAATAAACCGTTGTATTAAATGGACTAATATCGCAGAACAACCAACTCGACTTCATACAGCCATTCGCGGTTATAATCAGGTGCTTCCTAGCAATGATATCTGGGCCGGATTTATACCGTTCGATTCACGATCGTGTTGACGAAGCTTTTCGGTGCACACGAATGGCTGGACGTACAATGCTCTGGGTGGTCTCAAAAAATTATTTAGTTCGAGAGCAATTCAAACATGTAATAAAAACCATATCCTTCTAGCGAAAGTATTCGAGCTACGGCGTTCTGAAAATGTCAACTCCTATTTTTCACCCCTTAGAGCTGACAGTAACGCCGAGCTTCGCGGACCAATTAGACCCCAAACGGGACCTATAAACCAAATTTCATTAATTTTGGTTCATGGTAACTAAGAAAAGTGCTAAGTACGTTTTACGGTGTACGGCGTACGGCGTGCGGCGGACGGTCAGAAATTTTTGTAGCATTTTCGGATTCTACATAGGAGGTACTTTGAAACGGAAATAATTAAATTTTGAAGGGGTGTTAAAATTTTTGTTTTCATCCTCGATTCCAGAGGTTCATTATTAAAAATAATAAACCGAAAGGTTAAAACGTGCAAAAATTCTCACAACATTTTTGTTCGTGTTCCACTTAATTATAGTGGACCCCTCAAACGTTTTTTGTTTTTGTTGCAGAAACTCCCTTTTGCGATAAGAAAACGGCATTTCTTAATAATATTTGCTGAGCACACGTAATTCAACCAATAGAAACTGTTCCAAGATAAGTATGATTCATGGTACCATTTCAGGCTACGATCCATAATATATGGAGCTTATCCGCGGTAAGTTCCTTCCATCCATCCGATGGACTAAGGAATGTAGAAATGTACTTTCGTTTATAACAGTAAACTCGAAGGACATCAGCGGTCTCTTCAAAAGGTTTATCCAAGTGGAAAAGTCAATCTGACTTCGGAAACCCAACATTGATAAATTAGCTGAGTGGAGTCCAGTTGTGAAAACAGTAATTTGTCACGAGGCAGCCTCAGTTGAACGT
This sequence comes from Leptopterna dolabrata, assembly GCA_954871275.1. NCBI lineage: Eukaryota > Metazoa > Arthropoda > Insecta > Hemiptera > Miridae > Leptopterna > Leptopterna dolabrata. The sequence continues at coordinate 34,603,145 of OX940976.1, forward strand.
ATCTACACTGAATTTTCCTCAACATCCGGGATCTTTTCCATCCCGTTCAATCCACAGCTGATGGGAGAAGTAGAAGCTTCCCTGTCAGAAATGGGGGGGGGGGGGGGGTGTATTTGTATTGTCATGGTTCTTCCTATTTCTTATAAAGTTTTTTCTTCTTCGTGAAATCACAATATTTATGATGTGTGCATGGCCATAATTAGTTGAATTTTCCAAATAAAAAATGACATTTAGAAATTTCCAAATTTAAATGGGAATATTTGGTAAAATTTTCCAAATGTAACATATTTTCACGCCAAAATATTTCCACACCTGCTGCGCCCAAAGGCAGAGAAAGCAGGACTGCAGTGGAATGCGTTCGTTTACTTTTGTTCAGTTTTGTAAAGGTACCTAGGTGCCACATTTGAGTAGGTACACGCCGGCATGCGTAATCCATCTTATGCATCAAGAGATAACGTGAAAAGGCGAGGTTTCCCGAATAAATTACTAATAAACCCAAATCCCCGCGAAGTTGATATCGAGAGCACTTGATGGAAAATCTCTCCTCTGTCGAATAAGCATCCTCGTTAGACGAAAAGCTATATACGTAAAGAGACGAATGCGCGTTGTTTATCAGACCATGGAATAAAAGGAGTTCTGTATAGAGCTTCTGGAAAAAGGAACTCGCCCTGAGCAGATTAAGGGAGTCATCATGAATGGTGAAGAGGAGGGAGGCATGTCAGAGAAAAGGAATACCAACCCTTCTAGGGAAATAACATTCTGAAGGTTTGCAAGGGCTTCTCTGGTTACTCTCTTTCATCGTCGAAAGAAAAAAAAACAGAGAAACTTTGGGGCATGTCGAAGTCAAGAAACTGCTGTTGTCGAATTCTTAAGCTCAGATTTCAGTATCCGATCAAGTAAGGGGATATGAACCTAGTAGTCATAAGGACATAGTAGGCTCTATGATCTGTTCACCCGATACGGCACAATAGATTTGAAACTCGCGGAGCAATGTATTCTTATAATGAGTAAAAGTTATGGTTGGATTTTTTCAACCCTCAAAACTTGCTGTTTTACGTTTCTACAAAGGTACCTACCCACGTAGGATTCAAAGAGGGAATTAAAATTCGTTCCGTCCGACGTACATGCGCTGCGCCGTCCGCGGCACTTTATTTAGTTAACATGGACCGAAATTACTGCAACTGGGGATGGAAAAACCCATTTGGGCTCTAGATAGTCCTCGAAGCTCAGCGTTACTGTCAATAATCTCCAAGTCTTGAAAAAAAGAGGTTACAATTTTCAAAGCGCCATTTCTCAAAAACGTTCAACAGACTATAGGTTTTTTACGGCTAAGTTAGTAGGAGTCATTAAAAAATAATTAAATACTAAATAGGCATAGCGGTGGAAAAAACTAATCCTGAAAATTAACACTAAAGTGCACGTTAGGTCAAGGTTCCTGCGGATCGATTGTGTCTTGAGGCGAAGGAAAAGTTACGCCTAGAAGGGTTGACTCCCCACTTCAGGCTGTCCTTGTCATCCCTTCTTTCGTTAAGAAAAGGAAGCGGCAGGACTCTGACACGGTCTTCCCCCTGATCCCAGATGCTCTTAGACGACAGTACCTTTCAAGATTTTACACTCCGAGATTTCCGTTGCTTCCAAATACCCAAATATTTTGCTTCCAAATACCAAGTACTAACCTATTTTGAAGTTTGAAGTTTCTCTTCTGCTCTGAAAGAGGGTTGTTATCTGAGTCAACTGAGCTCTTAGATTCGATTTCCGTCATTCGGTTAATAAACCGAAACTCACAACGGGGTACTCGTACCGCTGGGTAGCGACGAGTTTTCACCTACCCTTTCCACCACCTACTTAATAACTACCATCTAGTTCTTACAAGGTTTTTGTGTGTTTTGTTCTCGCCTTTAAGCAACCCCCCAGCACCCTCTCATCAACCAGTACCCCGCCCGAAATCTCCCTCTCCCTCACCCCCACCCTCGCCAACCCCTTCATTTTCGGTTTAAAAAAGTCTTTCTTTCGCATTTGGGCCCTAGTTGTCCCAAAACTTTGTAGCTCCATCGGAATATACTCAAGGGTGTTAATGGTTAAAAAAAGAGAGTAAAACTAGGGTCATCTTGGTGTTCCAGTAACATGAGCTTGTGTGGTATTGTTTTCCATGTTTTTTAGGGCCAGAAGACGGAATATAAAGCCGATTTTGACCAGACTGGAAAATTGAGGTTCTAACGAACTTTCAGTTCCCAAAACTCAGGTTTTAAGAGTCAATCACCTGGGAAATTGTCTGAAATCACCATAAATTTGTATAATAAAATTAGAAGTAGTATTAGCAGGTGATCAAGACAACAATTAAATGGCGCTATTAATGAGCAAAGATAATTTGTCTTCAATAGGAGCCTAATTGGAGTTTTTGGGGAGCCCAAATTGGTGGAAAAAATAGCTATTTTAATGGTTGCACATGAAAGAAACAATTAATTAACAGCCAAAATTTCTGTCGGTAGATATGTCCACTAGAACAATAAACCCACTTCGCATTTTTGGTTTATTATTTTCAATAATGAAACATTGGAATCGAGCAAGAAAGAAAATTTCTAACTCCCCCTCAAAATTTGATGGTAGCCTAATACGTTTCAAGGTATGTCGAATCTGAAAATGCAATAAAAACGGTGCAAATCCCTGCACAACGGTTGTTTATTTTGTACAGAATACCCACCTGTTACAGATCACAGGTATCCGTATACAGAACCCATCTACATAACATATAATATAATATTCTACACAACATATTATGTAGATCGAGGACCCTCCGTAGGTTAGTACCTAACCCCGTACTCGTTACTAGGTACCTACATAAACCGTTGTGTAATAATTTACCTGTATAGGTTCCCCTTCTACGGAGATAGAATAATGAAACGATGTGTAATAATTTGCCCATCAATAATACTTCAACGGTTGTTCAAGTTGCAAAAGTACCTATCAACAAAATCCAGCCCCTTCTTGGTAGATGAGCCGTTGTGTAATAATTTACCGTTGTGCAATAATTTACCGTTGTGTAATGATTTACCGTTGTGTAATGATTTGCCATTGTGTAATAATTTACCCATCAATAATACTTCAACAGTTATTCAAGTTGCAAAAGTACCTATCAACAAAATCCAGCCCCTTCTGGGTAGATGAGCCGTTGTGTAATACTTCACCGTTGTGTAATGATTTGCCACTGTGTAATAATTTACCCATCAATAATACTTCAACAGTTATTCAAGTTGCAAAAGTACCTATCAAGAAAATCCAGCCCCTTCTGGGTAGATGAGCCGTTGTGTAATACTTTACCGTTGTGTAATAATTTGCCATTGTGTAATAATTTACCATTCAATAATACTTCAACAGTTATTCAAGTTGCAAAAGTACCTATCAACAAAATCCAGCCCCTTCTGGGTAGATGAGCCGTTGCGTAATGATTTACCGTTGTGTAATAATTTGCCATTGTGTAATTATTTACCCATAAATAATACTTCAACGGTTAATCAAGTTGCAAAAGTACATATCAACAAAATCCAGCCCCTTCAGGGTAGATGAGCCGTTGTGTAATAATTTACCGTTGTGTAATAATTTGTCATTGTGTAATTATTTACCCATAAATAATACTTCAACGGTTAATCAAGTTGCAAAAGTACATATCAACAAAATCCAGCCCCTTCAGGGTAGATGAGCCGTTGTGTAATAATTTGCCATTGTGTAATAATTTACCCATTAATAATACTTCAACGGTTGTTCAAGTTGCAAAAGTACCTATCAACAAAATCCAGCCCCTACTGGGTAGATGAGACGTTGTGTAATGATTTACCGTTGTGTAATAATTTACCGAGGTGTAATAATTTACCGTTGTGTAATAATTTACCGGTGTGTAATAATTTTCCGGTGTGTAATAATTTGCCATTGTGTAATAATTTACCCATCAATAATACTTCAACGTTTGTTCAAGTTTCAGAAGTACCTACCAACAAAATCCAATAGTCCATCACTTATAAAATGAAATAATATCGCAGAACAACCAACTCGACTTCGTACAGCCATCCTTGATTGTAATCAGGTGCTCAGTGGTTATGATATCCGGGCCGGATTTATACCGTTTGATTCACGATCGTGTTGACGAAGCTTTTTGGTGCTCACGAACGGCTGGACGTACGATGCTCCGGGTGGTCTCAAAAAATTGTTTAGCTGAAGACAAATTTAATAACTGTCCGCCGTACGCCGTACTGGCCACTTTTCTTAGTTACCATGAAAAAAAAATTGATGAAATTCGGGTTGTAGGTTCCGTTCGGGGTCTAGTTGGTCCTCGAAGCTCGGCGTTGCTGTCAGTCATCTCTAAGGGGTTCAAAACAGGGGTTGACATTTTCAGAACGCCGTAGCTCGAAAACTTTCAATGGAAGGGTATGGTTTTTTTACGTTATTAAATTCGTCTTGAGCTGAACAATTTTTTGAGACCACCCCGAGCATTGTATGTCCAGCCGTTCGTGTGCACCAAATAGCTTCGTCAACACGATCTTGAATCAAACGGTATAATTCCAGCCCAGAAAATCATCACTAGGGAGCACCTGATTATAATCAAGGATGGTGGCTATATGAAGTCCAGTTGGTTGTTTTCCGATATTATTGCATTTGATAAGTGATGGACTATTGGATTTTGTTGGTAGGTACTTCTGAAACTTGAACAAACGTTGAAGTATTATTGATGGGTAAATTATTACACAACGGTAAATTATTTTTAAAATTTGTTTTGTGGTAAGCCCTAGGGTGAACGTTCTGCTATATCACTATCAAAGTAAAAAAAAGTAAAAAGTAAGGCAAAGTAACAGCCATTTCAGGCTGGGGCTTTTCGTCCGACTGCCATGCCAGCGTCGTGGACGTGATCAGCTGTCCTCCTATGGATTATCAGAATTCGATCTGATTATTTCGCTGTTTACTGGGCATTGGCCTTCTTGAGTGGAGCGGGGTTCGCCCAACAGCTACATGGGTCATACTTGGACATGTCACCACGTGTCACGGCGGTCACCCATCCAAGTACTAACCATGCTGGAGGTTTCTTAACTTCGGTGATCTCACGGGAACCGGTTTATTCCACCTGATAAGGCCGTTGGGCTCACTATCAAAGATTGTGGTTAATTCGAAGGTAATATTTACAAAATTAGGATCTAGTGAGACAGGCTGTACATGGAAAATAATTAATCGTCATAGAAAAATTCGCTGTTCTTTTGGTTTATAATTTCGTGAATAATACAAAGTATGTGTTCGCTCAGACAAACATTTCTAAGTTTCATGGGGCGTAGGTTCCAAAAATGAAAGGTCCGTCCGCCGTCCGCCGTAGCCGTCTTCCGTATCATCCATATCTACCCTTTTTTTCGGTCTAAAAAAACTAGTTCTTTCGCACACAGGCTCCATTTGGGTTCTAGTTTAGCTGCGAAGCTATGGGTGAAACATTAGTGCAAAATTAGGTATTTTTAACGTCATTGTAAACTTCGGCTTTTGAGGAACCCTTTTCCAATTTTTTTAGGGCTAGGAGGTCAAATGTGAAGTCGATTTTGACCAAAGAGTGGAAAATTGAGGTTCTAACGAAGTTTTAGCTCCCAAACTTTATTTTTTGTGAGTCAGAAACCTGGGAAATTGTCTGACATCACCATAAATTGGTATAATAACATTAATAACACTAGAAATAGTATTGGCAGGTGAATCAAGACAATTTAATGGCACTACCATTGGTCAAAGATAGTTTGTCAAAAATAGGAGCCTAATTCGAGTTCTTGGGGGCAAAATTGGTAGAAACCATCAAAAATAGCTATTTCAAATGTTGCACATGAAAGCTAACAGTAAATCAAGAGCCAACATTTCTGTCCATTAGAGTATTAAACCCGTGTGACAAGGACTTCGCAGCGTTTTTATATTTTCTTCTATTTATTGAAATGCTGCTTGACTTAAAAATCGCTGGTTGTAGAATCATCATCCAAACCACCCTGTGATCTTGATTTGAGGACTCCGTAGGAAGGAGTCCGTAGGAAAGTTTTGCTGTTTTGGGAAGGAAGTGCTGTGGGGAGCAAGTCAAATATACAGCTACCATCTGTGTCCACTTCATTGTACGGGACTGCGAAAGGGGTTGGTTGGAGCGGATAGGTACGGCTGAAAGAGAACGTGAGGGTCGTGCCAAAACTTTAGTCCGTTCCCTCGCCGTGAGTCCTCGGAACCTGTTCACATACGCCTCTTATGCCATGTTTCCACTTCCTCGGAAAAGGGCTCACCTACATTATCGCAATCCACTTTCCAATTGACAAAAAAAGTCTTACAACTCCAGAGAATGTTTGCTTGAGTCTCGTTTCGTTCCATCCCACTCTGGAAGCAATGTCATTGTGTGTGGATACGTTTCTGCAGTCAGATCATTCAGTGTAGCCTTATTATATCAGTGTAGATTATTGGATGACAAGTAATAACTAGCTTGCAAGGTCATTTTGGAGACCTCGGGATTTAGTATTGTCCTGCTTCATTTGATCAACTGACCTGGGGTTAGTCGAAACAACAATTCCATTTAAAAGACGCCGTTTCATCATTTTTCAGCCTGTGGAGTGCAAAGGGGTTAGAAACGGAAAATGACCAAGCGAAACGCTGTTTACAAAGTAGGACACCTATAATTATGCTGGCAGGTTTACCTACCTCTCTCTTTCGAGTATCCGTTCCCTCTACCAAAACGGACGCCATTATGGGGACTTTCTGTCCAGCAACTTTACAGCCACTCTATTTCTCTTTTCAGCCTCTGCTGTGGAGTGCCTACTTTTGTGACGGTACCATCCGCGAGGGGTGGGGCTGTGGGTCAGCCATGTGTCTGACGAACCACGTCTTCTCCTATGAAGGGCAAATGTATTTCAGTTAGCAATGAGCAAAAATTCACTTTCATTCTCTGTTTCGTTCTAGCCAACTTAATTCACCTTTTTTGCCTGCGGTTCGCGCTATTCTTTCCATTTATTCATTCTCTACATAAAAGTATTCTAAGTAAACATGGTTTCCATCTCACGTGAGAAATTATTTCTAGAAGGAATTCAGAGAATGGTACAAATCTCGAAAGTTGAAATGTTCAAAGCTGAAGGTTTATAACTGACGAGGAGTAACAACCAGGACAACGAAACAAAAACGCTGCAAATCCCTGCACAACGGTTTATTATTTTGTATAGCATACCCTTCTGTTACAGATCACAGCTCTATGTATAGATAACCCGTCTATATAATATGATATGTACTATTCTACACAAATTATGTAGATCGCAGACCCTCCGTAGGTTAGTACCTAACCCCGTACTCGTTACTAGGTACCTACCTAAATCACGAGTTAAATGTTGCTAAAATAATTCTGCCGATGACAAACAGTACCTAACAAAAAGAAACACACATAATGAAGTTCTGAAAAGAAATTGTTGATGAGGAGTGAAAAAAGTTGCAAAAGTACCTACCAACAAACTCCAGCCCCTTCTACGTAGATGGTATAATGAACCGTTGTGTAATAATTTACCGTTGAGTAATGATTTACCGTAGTAATAATTTACCCATCAATAATACTTCAACGTTTGTTCAAGTTTCACTACCTACCAACAAACTCCAATAGAGCCATCATTTTTCAAATTAAATAATATCACAGAACAACCAACTCGACTTCATACTCCGCCAATATAATCAGGTGATCCCTACCAATGATTGGCCGTATTCACAAAGTCCTATTGTGGGCGCGTCTCTGGTTACGAGATTTGGTTTGGATTGTATACAATTTCATTCACACTGGAGTCGAAAATGCCTGTCGGTGCAAACTTCGGGGCCTTACTGTGAACGAACGGCTGGACGTACGATGCTCCGGATGGTCTTAAAAAACTCGCAAGTTCAAGAACTATTTAAAACCGTAAAAATATTTACGTAAAAAAATGGTATAGGCGTTTTGAAAATTTCAACCCCTATTTTGAACCCCTTAGAGATGACTCACAGTAACGTCGAGCTTCGAGGACCAACTAGACGCCGAACGGAACCTATAACCCGAATTTCATCAATTTTTTTTTCATGGTAACTAAGAAAAGTGGCCCGTACGGCGTACGGCGTACGGCGGACAGACAGAAATATTTTTATTGCAGTTTTGGATTCTACATATACCTTGAAACGTAAACCATCAAATTTTGAGGGGGGGTAAGAATTTTTTTTTTCATGCTCGATTCCAATGGTTCATTATTGAAAATAATAAACCAAAAGAAGAAGAACTGTTTTAGTATGGTTAATGTATGTCCTTCAAGATGGACCTCACGTAGAAAATCAACCAAAATATCCAATCCAACTACTCCAGTAACGTTCAGGGTATTTACCAACAGTAAAGAGACAGAAAGTTAACCCGTCAAATTTCATTTGAGAACTTCCGAAACATTCTAAGCCAATTACGAATGACTTTTTTGGTTTATTATTTTCAATAATGAACCATTGGAATCGAGCATGAAAAAAAAAATTCTTACCCCCCCCTCAAAATTTGATGGTTTACGTTTCAAGGTATGTAGAATCCAAAACTGCAATAAAAATATTTCTGTCTGTCCGCCGTACGCCGTACGCCGTACGCCGTACGGGCCACTTTTCTTAGTTACCATGAAAAAAAATTGATGAAATTCGGGTTATAGGTTCCGTTCGGCGTCTAGTTGGTCCTCGAAGCTCGACGTTACTGTGAGTCATCTCTAAGGGGTTCAAAATAGGGGTTGAAATTTTCAAAACGCCTATACCATTTTTTTACGTAAACATTTTTACGGTTTTAAATAGTTCTTGAACTTGCGAGTTTTTTAAGACCATCCGGAGCATCGTACGTCCAGCCGTTCGTTCACAGTAAGGCCCCAAAGTTTGCACCGACAGGCATTTTCGACTCCAGTGTGAATGAAATTGTATACAATTCAAACCAAATCTCGTAACCAGAGACGCGCCCACAATAGGAATTTGTGAATACGGCCAATCATTGGTAGGGATCACCTGATTATATTGGCGGAGTATGAAGTCGAGTTGGTTTTTCTGTGATATTATTTCGCTTGAAAAATGATGGCTCTTTTGGAGTTTGTTGGTAGGTAGTGAAACTTGAACAAACGTTGAAGTATTATTGATGGGTAAATTATTACTATGGTAAATCATTACTCAACGGTAAATTATTACACAACGGTTCATTATACCATCTACGTAGAAGGGGCTGGAGTTTGTTGGTAGGTACTTTTGCAACTTTTTTCACTCCTCATCAACAATTTCTTTTCAGAACTTCATTATGTGTGTTTCTTTTTGTTAGGTACTGTTTGTCATCGGCAGAATTATTTTAGCAACATTTAACTCGTGATTTAGGTAGGTACCTAGTAACGAGTACGGGGTTAGGTACTAACCTACGGAGGGTCTGCGATCTACATAATATGTATATAATAGAATAGTACATATCATATTATATAGAAGGGTTATCTATACATAGAGCTGTGATCTGTAACAGGAGGGTATTCTATACAAAATAATAAACCGTTGTGCAGGGATTTGCAGCGTTTTTCATTTGGAAGGTGGAGCAAGTCTCGTAGTATAGAAATAAGCGTAAACATTTTTTAAGCTTTTTTTGTCAGCATTGCTTATAATAAAGCTCATCTGAAAAACTATTAACTAGACAAACAGAGGTAACAGAAAAATTCACAAAGAACTTAACGGTATAACGAATGAGAGGCACGTTTCCAGAGGAAGAAATTTAAACATTGACCTAGATGGCTGGTGCCTTCATTAAGGATACAATATTTTCAGCGAGAGGAAATTCTCGACTGCCCCACTCATCCTTTGAACCATTGTTGTACAATTCAGGGGCTATTAGAGTTAATGTTTTTCTAGATTTAATTAAGATAAACTGCCGTCTTTCGCATGAAGAGTGACTTATTTCAATTTTCAAAGCAATGAAAAAAGAAAGATAAACTGTTCTCTCTTTCAGATCAAACTATCATGCTATTTTTATATTTGTATCATGATTATAAAAATATAGAGAGGCACTGTTATCAATGAAATGAAGAAGATTTTATTGCCGTTCTTACCCAGCAGTCCCACATGCACCATCCTCGTACTAGTCTATAACTAGTAGGTGTGTAACTGTACATACCTATAGGGTAACCTACCTTCGATTAACTACCTCCAAAACTGATATATATATTACACGCAACCAACGGGTTTGCGAGTAATGCAGGTGTGAAACCCTAATTTCGTTTATCGGTATAGCGTAACATGCAAATTCGGTTAACAATGATGATGTGTTTTATGGAGTAGTGACTAGGGGAGGGAGGATTTAACACGTATTTTCAAAGAAATAGTGTACACCTAAAGTTTCAATATTAGGAGAATCCCGCGAGATTTATTTTACTCGTTCTACACGTTGACTATGTTCGGGTGATAGCTTATTATGATATTTGAGTTGTGTTCGTTTCACAGTACGGCATTTAGTTTTAATAAGCATTCTTATAATAAAGTTATGTACGTACCAAGAAGGGGAGTACGAAGAAATTTTCAGTAATCAGCATCTGGCATATTTTGTATATATATATAGGAAGCTATACGGAAAACCGTTCAAGAAAACACACCATTAAGCCATGCAAACCACCGGTTATCATGAAATTAACAACAGGGTATCATAAAATTAAAAAAAGGTTATCATGAAATTAAAACAATTTATCATGAAATTAAAAACATAGGAAGTGCGTGACCTACAAGAAAGCCAAAACTGTGAATCTCCGTGGATCTTTCAATTACTGTCATGTGCCTCAGAATCTGAGTCTGTCCCATAGGGAACTAAGTCACTCTGGTCTGGGACCCGACGCACATTCTCATGTGAGTATTTGTACGTCCGATTGTCTTTTAAATTTTTCAACAAATAACGGTCATTTTCCAAAACCTCAACAATTTTGAAAGGGCCCTTGAATTTAGGATCAAGTTTGCACTGGTGACGGGGCTCATTTCTCAACAAGACCATGTTTCCTTTTGAATACCGTTGGACAGCCGCCTTGGACTTATCAAACCTAGCCTTATCATACTGGGAACGTTTAACTATGTTACGTGATGCAAGTTCACGAACAGAATCCAAATCAATTTCAGGTGGGGATACAATACTTTCAGATGGAGTGATCATACTGATAGGTTTCGCTACTTTGCCAATCAACATCTCCAAAGGTGAAAGACGTGTTACCAGAGTCATGGTAGAGTTCATGGCTAACTGGGTGTCACCGAGGGCCTCCTGCCAAGTTCTGTCACCCAGCTCGATAGCTGTCAACATATTAGTGAGAACTGACATTACCCTTTCACACTGACCATTGGCCCTAGGGGCCGAAACTGCAGTCAAATGTAGATCTATCTGATGCTTGTCACAAAATGATTTAAAATCCTTGGAAGTGAAGCATCTTCCCTGATCAGCGACTCAGTAGAAGGTACTCCAAATAAGGTAATTAATTTATGCAATCCCCGAATTAACGAACACTAGGCAGTACCTACTCCTTACTGTCTCTTTTCCCAGACAACTTTCCAGAAACATCCACATGAATTACTGACCACGGTACAGTACCCTTGGTGATAGGATGAAGTGACATCATCTGTCTCTTCCCTGACTGTGTCTTGGCTACCTTGCATGTCAGAGGCAGTTCTCACAAAAAATTTTCACATACTTCGCCATGCCCTCAAACCAATAGAAATCAGCAGCCTTTTCCAACGTTTTTTCAGAGCCTAGATGCATTACAGATTCGTGAATATTTTGAATAATGACATAACGGTGGAGTTAAGGAACAATAGGTAGAGTTCGGGTGCGATGGCCTCGTTGAAACACCCTACACAGAACACCTGAGCTCAACTCATAGGTATTTTTGACAGAATCAGGCAGAGCATTATTTTTAAATTTGGCGGCTAAATCCGCAAGTTCACCGTCAGATTGCTGAGCTAGGAGCAGCCAATCATCAGAAAGAGTGTCAAAATTTACAGATTTTTCCTTAGCTAGGCGAGCGTTGTGACAAGGAGTCGTCATACAAATATCACCATGACGTATATCTGAAGGATTTTCGTAGACGTTAGCTATCACCACAGTGTTGCCCTCATCATCCAAGGGGTGCCGGGACAAATAGTCTGCATGTTGCATACGACCGGCAGGACGATAATGAATTTTAAAATCAAAGGTTTGAAAAAATGACCACCAACGGTGAACTCTGGCATTTAAATTTTGTTTCAAGAAGGAATCTTTAAGAGATTTGCAATCGGTAACAACTGAGAAGGCAATGTCCTTGTAACATGGTTTTATAATGCAAAAGACTTTTGACCACCGCCATGGTTTCCAAGTAGGCAACAATTCTAGGTTTGCCATCGTATAAATTTACTAAAATTCCTGACACTCCAATACTACAAGCGTCACAATGGAGCTCAACTGGTAGATTTGGATCAAAAATTGTCAAAACCGGTTCTGATGTCAGATGTTTGAAGGACTAAGGTTTGACGAGACTTCTCGTGGACGTCATTCCAAATTAACTTTCCTTTGGATGACAACAATTTGTACAAGGGGGCAGCTATTACTGAAAATTTAGGTATGAACGATCTAAAGTACGAAGCTAATCCCAAAAATTGTCTCAGTGACGTCACAGTGGATGGTGGTGGTAACGCTATCAAGGCATCTATTTTCTTAGTGTTAGGGCGCAATTCTCCGTTTCGTACATTGTAGCCTAGAAATTCTACTTGGGTAACAGCAAAACGACATTTTGTGTGATTCAGAGACACTCCTGCCTGAGTCAACGCAGCTAAAACGTGATCGAGTCTGTCCAATGCCTCTACCTCACCAGTAGCACCTATCATCAAGTCATCGAGGAAACATATGACATACTGGTGAGCGAGTTCACCCAGTATATCTAAAATGGCTCGCTGGAACGCAGATGGAGCGTTAGCACCAAAGGGGCAAACAAGAAATTCCCATTGAGCTTCAGGGGTTACAAAGGCCGTTTTCTCAATGGAGTCAGGATGCATTTTAATCTGATGAAATCCACTTAGCAGCGTCTAATATTGTAAAGAATTTGAATCCAACCAACCTGTTAATTTGATCCTTGATAAGGGGCAGGGGTTGGTGTTCAGAAATGGTATTATCGTTAAGAAAACGATAGTCAATAGCAAGTCTCATTTTCTTATTCTTTTTAGGTACTAAAAGAATAGGGCTTGCAAATGGTGACTGATTACGTCTAATAAGTCCAGCCGCTTCTAGCTCTGCAAGATGTCCACGCAAATATTGTTTTTGAACATTAAACATCGGGTAAGGCTTTCTATGAACTATCTTTCCATGGTCTTTCAGTCTAATTTTAAATTCTACATTTTTCAAACGTGTTTTGGGGAATCCTGATGTGAAAAATGCTGAGTATTTACCCAAAATACTATATAGTTGGGGCTTGTTAGCATCTGAAATTTCGGTTTGAGCCAAACGCGGATCAAAAATATCCTCACTCATTTCTAAGTGGCCTACCACTAAAAAAATCATCAACTTTATTATTCATGAGTGCGAGACATTGGTCAGATTTCTTATTTACAGATTCATAGGGTTTTAACTGATGGTTTCTATTTTCGAACTCAACAGCTGAGTGCACAGGTTGACCCTTATTCAATTCTTCATTTTTTTTTTGCAAAGACTTAGACAAATGTAAATTAGAAGGAACTATGGTGCAACTATTCTTGGCAAGAGTTATGCTGACACCTTGTTCTAACAAATCAGACCCTAAAATAATAGAATGCGGTATTTCTAGATCTTCTACTTGATGCCAATTTATCTGTACATCTAGTCCATCAATTGTCACACTGGTCAAGATCTGGCGAGGAGACACAACCTGGCCTTTGCCCGGCCCCTTTAATGAAATATTATCAATTATTATTTTACCTTGGAACTTATCAAACAAGGTATGTATGACTAAACTACATTCAGCACCAGAATCAAAGTTAAATGGAAAGAGACTACCTGAGTGATTAAGCTGCCCTACTGGTGTGCGTGAGCAGAGGTTCACTCGTCGTTCCTTGTTTTTTGGAAGTGTTGCCAAGACGAAGCCCTTTTGAAACGGGCCAGGACGAGAATTGAGATGCTGCGGGCGAGCTTGAGGGCAGTCACGCACGAAGTGGTCAACAACACCACATCTATGGCAGGCATTATTGTGCTTTTGGGGCTGGTTCTGTTGAGACTTGGCTGAGCTGTGTCTCTGCCAAGTCGAATTTGGTGCAGAATCAGGCTTACGAAATGATTGTTGATTTACATGATAATTTTTGGGGTTATCATTTGAACGATAAGATTGTTGTTGATGAGAGCTCTTAAACTTTTTGTTGGGAAATGACTGCCTATCATTTTTATCCTGAGTTCGTTTGGCTGTCATTTGGATCATAGCAATGTTCATTTCCCTGATCAACTTTTCCCTAGAAAAAGTATCAGTGGAATACAGAAGTTTCTTTAACTTCGGTTCAGTTTTGGAAAGATGAACTAGTGTTAACATGGGGAGCAATTCTGAAGTAGGAAGGTTGGCCAAACGAGACTCCAAGACATTGAGCATACGTGATGCAGTACTTACTAGATTTTCATTTTCAGTAGGATAAGTTGTCAATATAATCAAATAAAACTGTAGCAGGAGTCTCAGTGAGACAGTATTGCAGAATAAATTGCTCTCCCAAATCAGGCCAAACGTCATCCCTGGTGATAGGATTTGAGATAGCCAAGCTGCTGAAGAGCCCTTGCAAGCAGCTGACAATAGTGAATATAGCTCAGATCCAGAACGGGGGTTTTCAAGCATAATTGCACCTATTTTATTGAGCCAAGAGCGCACATCGAAATTGGTAAGGTCAGGAGAAAATTGTGGCAGTTTGAACAAGTATGATTGGAAAGGGTTCATTTTGTTCACCAGTTCTCCAATAGTGGAAGCAAAGTTCTGATTTTGTGCTTGCAAGACCCCTTGAATCGCCCCAGCTATTATTATTTGGGTTAGATCCCCAGAGAACGGTAAATTAGGGGCAGCAGGCTGGAAGCTAGTCGAGGTCGAGGGTAGAGGTTGAGATGGAACAGGTATAGGTACTCCATCAGGGGGAGGAAAGAGGTCATCATAGTTGCCAACATCATTTCTGCCTGTAGACATAATATTAGGAAGTGAGTTGGATGGTCTGAGCGGATTATTTTTCTCCGACACTATCACGATGGGAGTTGAGGGTCCTGGCTGGGCCAAACTCGAAGATGGTGTGGGTCTTCATCGGATTTCTCGTTTTCCATCCAACTTCTGATGTCAAATAAAAGAAGGGCCTATCCCTACTATCTGAGGGCGCAGCGAACTTTTTGTTTCATGGTAACTAAGAAAAGTGGCCAGTACGGCCTACGGCGTACGACAGACAGACTGAAATTTTGGTTTATTATTTTCAATAATGAACCATTGGAATCGAGCATGAAAAAAAAAAAAAAATTCTAACCCCCCTCAAAATTTGATGGTTTACGTTTCTAGGTATGTAGAATCCAAAACTGCAATAAAAAAATTTCTGCCTGACCGCCGTACTGGCCACTTTTCTTAGTTTCCACGAAACAAAATTGATGAAATTCGGGTTATAGGTTCCGTTCGGGGTCTAGTTGGTCCTCGAAGCTCGACGTTACTGTCAGTCATCTCTAAGGGGTTCAAAATAGGGGTTGAAATTTTCAGAACGCCATAGCTCGAAAACTTTCGATGGAAGGGTATGGTTTTTTTAAGTTAATGAATTTGTCTTGAGCTAAACAATTTTTCGAGACCACCCGGAGCATTGTACGTCCAGCCGTTCGTGTGCACCAAAAAGCTTCGTCAACACGATCCTGAATCAAACGGTATAAATCCAGCTCAGATAATCATCACTGGGGAGCACCTGATTATAATCAAGGATGGACTTCTGAAACTTGAACAAACGTTGAAGAATTATTGACGGGAAAATTAATACAAAATGGTAAATTATTACACAACGGCAAATTATTACACAACAGTAAATTATTGAACAACGGTAAATTATTTCATAACGGTAAATTATTACACAACGGTGAGTTATTACACAACGGTTCATCTACCAAGATGGGGCTGGGTTTTGTTGATCCGTACTTTTGCAACTTGAACAAACGTTGAAATATTGTTGACGGGAAAATGAATAAAAAATGGTAAATTATTACACAACGGCAAATTATTACACAACGGTAAATTATTAAACAACGGTAAATTATTTCATAACGTTAAATTATTGCACGACGGTTCATCAACCAAGAAGGGGCTGGATTTGGATGATCGGTACTTATGCAACTTGAACAACCGTTGAAGTATTATTGATGGGCAAGTTATTACACAACGGTTCATTAAAGGTATTGACCACAGAAATCAGTGATCTACGCAGAAGGGGCATCTATTTCACTCCACAACAATTTCTATTCAGAACTTCATTATTTGCGTTTCTTTTTGCCGTTTTAGTTACTGCTTGTCATCGACATAATTATTTTAGCAACATTTAACTCGGGATTTAGATAGGTACCTAGTAACGTGTACGGGGTTAGGTATTAACCTACGGAGGGTCTGCGATCTACATAATATGTATAGAATAGTACATACTATATTATATAAACGGGTTATCTATACAGTGAGCTGTGATCTGTAACAGAAGGGTATTCTGTACAAAATAATAAACCGTTGTGCAGGGATTTGCAGCGTTTTTTGCCCTCTATGCGTTCATAAACCATTCATCCGATTGCGTTGAAACTTTGGTGAGTTGTGCGCACGCTCACGAAGGTTTCTGAATTAGTAGGAACGTGTTAATATTTGGTGCGCCAGTGTTACTCGTACGGTATGTGGCTCACGTGTCGAAAAACCTTCTGATTTCATGTACGCCCCAGACAGGGAAAAAAGTATCCAAAAGGACTTCAATAAAAAAAACTGAAACACAAACAGTTCCCTACGTTGGGTAGCAATGCAGCGCATGCTACTTATCAATATCAAGCGAGGCGGTAGCCGAGCGATGCCAAGCATGAACCCGCGCCCGGCTTCCCCAGAGCGTAATATAACTGAGCGAAGAATCGGGCAAACTTTGGCCCCCTCCCGGGCCTTCCCCGTTATTTCTATATTTTATTCGCGCGTATATATTTTGTGGGGCAAACACCCTGAGTCGCCTGACACCAAATTCGAAGCGGTAGGTAGGTGTTTCGAAAACCTGCGAAAAATAGGGCTCAAAATACGTGTTTGGTGACTTTCTTCCCATTTTGCTTCCGAGTCTGCGAAGCAGCGGAAGCCTTGTGTTCACTTTCGTGAGCCAAAAAATTTTTGTCTTCAGAAATCAAAATTTCAACTTGCATTTTGCGTTTCAAAGCCTACTGAACAAATTTGGTTCTGTGTCTGTCGGTCTGTGAGTCTGTGAGTCTGTGAGTCTGTGAATCTGTGAGTCTGTGAGTCTGTCCGCATTTCCTTGTTACAGCCATAACTTCCACGATTTTGAATTGATTCAGCTCAAATTTTGAGGGATGGTGCGGATAAGGCCCCTTGAGGTCCCATACAAATTTCAACATGATTGATCCAGCGGTACGCACTGCGCATGCGCTAACGTTAAATTCAACAAACACGCATAACTTTCACAATTTTGATTCAATTTCGCTCAAATTTTCAAGGGTTGTTTGGACAAGGCCTAGTGAGTTCCAGTATGAATTTCAGCATGATCGGACCCTCGGTGCGCTCTGCGCATGCGCTGGCGTGAAATAGATTCAATTTCCTTGTTACAGCCGTAGTAACCAAAGATTTCACCCAATTTCAATGTAATTCTCAGGGATTAAGCGGGTAGGGCCCATTGAGGTCCCATATAAATTTCAACATGATAGAGCCAGCGGTTCGCCCTGCGCATGCGCTCTGTCTGTCTGTCTGTCCTTCTATGCACGGCCAAACGGCTCGACGGATATCGACCAAATTTGGCACGAATATCCACTAGGCTCCCAAGTTGTGCAACGTCGCATTTTCAATTCCCTGACCATAGCGGAACTATGGTCGACCATGGTCAACTCCTGAATGGCTTGACGGATATCGACCAAATTTGGCACGAATATCCAGTAGGCTCCCAAGTTGTGCAACGTCGCATTTTTAATTCCCTGACCATAGCGGAACTATGGTCGACCATGGTCAACTTCGTTAATTGAAATGGTAACCCCTATTTTTTATCGCGTATTCGTAATCTACGTGAAATTCTATCTACGATCGACCCTTCGGACTACCCCCGCGGTCGACCATAGCGCGACCATAGCGAGTCTGCGAAGCAGCGGAAGCCTTGTGTTCACTTTCGTGAGCCAAAAAATTTTTGTCTTCAGAAATCAAAATTTCCACTTGCATTTTGCGTTTCAAAGCCTACTGAACAAATTTGGTTCCGTGTCTGTCGGTCTGTGAGTCTGTGAGTCTGTGAATCTGTGAGTCTGTGAGTCTGTGAGTCTGTCCGCATTTCCTTGTTACAGCCTTAACTTCCACGATTTTGAATTGATTCAGCTCAAATTTTGAGGGATGGTGCGGATGAGGCCCCTTGAGGTCCCATACAAATTTCAACATGATTGATCCAGCGGTACGCCCTGCGCATGCGCTAACGTTAAATTCAACAAACACGCATAACTTTCACAATTTTGATTCAATTTCGCTCAAATTTTCAAGGGTTGTTTGGACAAGGCCTAGTGAGTTCCAGTATGAATTTCAGCATGATCGGACCCTCGGTGCGCTCTGCGCATGCGCTGGTGTGAAATAGATTCAATTTCCTTGTTACAGCCGTAGTAACCAAAGATTACACCCAATTTCAATGTAATTCTCAGGGATTAAGCGGGTAGGGCCCATTGAGGTCCCATATAAATTTCAACATGATAGAGCAAGCGGTTCGCCCTGCGCATGCGCTCTGTCTGTCTGTCTGTCCTTCTATGCACGGCCAAACGGCTCGACGGATATCGACCAAATTTGGCACGAATATCCAGTAGGCTCCCAAGTTGTGCAACGTCGCATTTTCAATTCCCTGACCATAGCGGAACTATGGTCGACCATGGTCAACTCCTGAATGGCTTGACGGATATCGACCAAATTTGGCACGAATATCCAGTAGGCTCCCAAGTTGTGCAACGTCGCATTTTTAATTCCCTGACCATAGCGGAACTATGGTCGACCATGGTCAACTCCTGAATGGCTTGATGGATATCGACCAAATTTGGCACGAATATCCAGTAGGCTCCCAAGTTGTGCAACGTCGCATTTTTAATTCCCTGACCATAGCGGAACTATGGTCGACCATGGTCAACTTCGTTAATTGAAATGGTAACCCCTATTTTTTATCGCGTATTCGTAATCTACGTGAAATTCTATCTACGATCGACCCTTCGGACTACCCCCGCGGTCGACCATAGCGCATCCATGGGCCCCTCCATGGTCGAATCCCGAATTGCTCAACGGATATCGACCAAATTTGGCACGAATATCCAGTAGGCTCCCAAGTTGTGCAACGTCGCATTTTTAATTCCCTGACCATAGCGGAACTATGGTCGACCATGGTCAACTCCTGAATGGCTTGACGGATATCGACCAAATTTGGCACGAGTATCCAGTAGGCTCCCAAGTTGTGCAACGTCGCATTTTTAATTCCCTGACCATAGCGGAACTATGGTCGACCATGGTCAACTTCGTTAATTGAAATGGTAACCCCTATTTTTTATCGCGTATTCGTAATCTACGTGAAATTCTATCTACGATCGACCCTTCGGACTACCCCCACGGTCGACCTTAGCGCATCCATGGGCCCCTCCATGGTCGAATCCCGAATTGCTCAACGGATATCGACCAAATTTGGCACCAATATCCGGTAGCCTCCCAAGTTGAACGTAGGCGCATTTTTAATTCCCTGACCATAGCGGAAATATGGTCGACCATGGTCAACTCCTGAATGGCTTGACGGATTTTGATAAAATTGGGCAAAAATACCCGGTAGGGTATGGGATTTTTCCGTCGTTTGTTGGTTCCACGATACTGCGTACAGCGAATCTCGGATTGCGAGCGAAGCGAGCGGTCAGGCTAGTTATGTATAATGGACGTAATGTATTATGGAAGTCATGTTATGTATAATATGTATATTTCATGTAATGTTATGTTATGTAATGTTATGTAATATGTATATTTAACGTTATGTAATGTTATGTAATGTAATGTAATGTAATGTAATGTTATGTTATTTTGCTTCCGAGTCTGTTCTATTTTATAATGGGTCACTCTGATTGTGACGAGGAAGCTCCTGTGCCATCACCTTGGCAGTGTATTTTTTTTCCACCCATTCTTTGTCACGCCAGTTCAACCCTTTTACCTCGACCGATGTTTATGAAATTTGGTATGTAGATCAGGTTTGGCGTGGTGAAGTGCCTTTTGGGAGTTTTAACCGTTTTCGCGGAAGCAAAGGGGGGGTCCCGGGGGAGGGGGCTTGCTTTTTTTCCACCCATTCTTTGTCACGCCACTTCTACCGTTTCCCCTCGACCGATGTTTATGAAATTTGGTATGTAGATCAGGTTTGGCGTGGTGAAGTACCTTTTGGGAGTTGTAACCGTTTTCGCACAAGCAAAGGGGGGGTTCCGGGGGATGGGGGCTTGTTTGTTCCACCCATTCTTTGTCACGCCACTTATATACCCTCTTCCCTAGACCGATCTTTATGAAATTTAGTACCGATCCAAATCATGTTAATGCGTGAAGTGATTTTGGGTGTTTCCATCAAAACGAAAATTAAAAACTGTAACGCCGAAGTGACATGGCGAATAACGGGAGGTCTACCCTTTCCAATGTGAAGTGTCAAGCATTTTTAGCATTGCTTGTGTGAGAATATCGTCGTTGCACCACATTGATTCAGGCTTCGGATCAGATATTGTTGCACCACATTCATTCAGGCTTCGGATATTGTTGCGCCACATTGAGCCACATTGATTTCAGCTTCGAAACTTACTTGCGACCTTTCAAAATTTGTGATATCTCCTAAAAGAAACACTCCCTGTAAAAAAAGATGCCAAGCTACAAAAGGTGTGATATCCAGGTTGTGCCAAGCACTGTGCCTAATAATCTTCCGTCCACATCCGACAGTTCATTTTCGACGTTAATTTTGAGGTATAGACTAGACTTAGCTAACAGGGTGAGGAGGAGTTAATCTTTAGGAAGTGTGCTGCTTGGCCGGTCTAGTTACTGATCTATTAAGTTCCTACACGAAGGATTCGAAGCCATCAAAATTAATGATTCAAATTCTACGTGCCTACTAATCTTCCGTCCTCATCCGACAGTTTATTTTCGACGTTTATTTTGAGGTGAGGAGTGAGTTAATCTTTAGGAAGTGTGCTGCTTGTCTGTCTACGACATATCAGGCATATAGCATGTGAATCATTAATTTTGATGGCTTCGAATTCTTCGTGTAGGAACTGAATAGATCAGTAACTAGCCCGCCAAGCAGCACACTTCCTAAAGATTAACTCACTCCTCACCCTGTTAGCTAAGTCTAGTCTATACCTCAAAATTAACGTCGAAAATGAACTGTCGGATGTGGACGGAAGATTATTAGGCACAGTGCTTGGCACAACCTGGATATCACACCTTTTGTAGCTTGGCATCTTTTTTTACAGGGATATTATAGTCACAGCGATTATAGTCATAGCGACTATTGTGTGTTGAAATCACCGATACATAACTATATAATAATATCTTTATACTTTACACTTTCGTTTCATAAAGTATTGTGCTGTATCACTCACTGTAAGTTACAAGCAAGTTGTACCTACCTGTAGAATTTTAATTTGGAGATTATTGTTGTTGTTGTTGTTATATTATCAGGCTCCAGGACATCCGGGAAGAAGATTGTTCCTACGGATATATTTTGCACGCTCGTGAATTTGGATTTTTCTTCGAAATGTTAAATGGGTCAACAACCTCTGTGAAGAAGGGAAGGATCCATTTACTCAAATCAAAAACAATTAATCACGCAAAATCATAACATTAGCCCATAGGTTACTTTACAAGCGTTAGCCAAAGCTGTATTTACGCCAAAAGGAATATCATCAATCTCTTTCCAATGGCCCTAACCCTCGTCCCCATCTGTTCACGTGGAACCATTAAAGGTGAGTTCCCCTTCTTCCACTCCGCATTCCATGTCATTTACCTACCGACGTTAGGGGTTACATGGGAATCGGTAACAAACATAATACCCACCTCGTACGAGCTATTCAGACCAACCCATATCAAATAAGAAACGGAGAGGTTGAAATGCTGTCTATTTCCAGTAAGAAGGAATCCCCCCCCCCCTCCAACAACCCTGTTGTAAAAATTTACCAGCAAAAAAACCTACTCAGCCGCAAAAAGCTGGCCATCACTCCATTTGTCAATCAGTGTTAGCAATCCAGTGAATAACATATTTTGAGATGATCAGGATGAAAAAGAGTTTCTCTTTGTGTTTTGAATGCCTAGGTATAAGAAATAAAACTGAATAAGAAATAGGTAGAAGAAGAAAGAGGTATAAGAAATAAAACTGAATATTTCGAACTCGAGTTATCTATTATAAGAGACTGATATCCATTTCGCCCGCCGAAGTAGCATTAGTGGAATTAGACAACCTCGATTTTTATTTCTACGTGAAGGACTCGCTTTGCTCACTCCCGAAACCCGTGGAGATTGAGACACATAAATAATATTCATATACAACGATCGTTTAATAATATTCCGCATTTCTCCCTTATTTTTGTGGATAGTTTCGTTGCAATATGTCCAGAATTTCAAGTGTTCAAATTTGGGTTGTTGTGTCATGAACAATTCTGAAAATCCTTCCGCAACGATTTATTTATAATCTTTGTGGATATAATCGCTTTGTCTAGATACTGATGAAGAAGAGAAAAAGAAGAGAGAAAAGCCTTATTTTTACAATAAGTCAGTGTAAAAATAATACGTCGATGAAGTGTAGGGTTGCCAGATCTACTACAATGTATAGTAGGTATCCTAATTTATTTTCGTTCAAAATACCTGCTATATAAAAATATAACATCCACGCATTCCACCAGCTAGAGCGAGACTTGTATAACTTTACGCGTCAACGGTTTTTAGATGGGACATCAACGTAATTCTTCAATGATAAATAATGTGATTGAGTAGGTGTTCTTACTTTCAACGCTTAGATGCACGGTAAAGAAGGGATTTTCTGTTCCGACTGTTCATTAGTCAGGATTCTTTTATCAACCGAGACAAGACACCAAAGGAGCAACTAAATGACCTCCCAGGGGGCACGACGGTTTAAAAAAAATGCTGTATCCGGGCCAACATTCTTTGCCTTACAGTGAGCTATCACGGTCGTAGTGAGTAGGAGGGCGTAAAGTTTGTTGGAGCTTATTTATCAGCAGGTAGTCTCCCTTAAACCAACACGAAGCCGCAAGTGAATATTTTCCATTTATATGGACGTACTAGGAAAAGGAATATTCAACCAATGATATTAGCGGCAGAAAACTATGTTATTATCTATATTATTACCAACATCAATAGCAGTTCATAGCCTTTCTCGAAGAAGCTACGTTACTGCAAGAGTCCAAAATGTTTTTATGTGTATTTATTTATTTTAACATTGTGACATGATTTTCTGAAATTTTTTTGTTAGTGAATATTCGTTTTAGGACATTGAATCCCTGAATCCCTCCCGAGTAGTCAACGGTGTACTCCATTATTTTAAATATTGAACAACAACTGAAATAATCAAGAAAAATAGGTAGGATAGTCCTCTCCCCCGCCAATAAAAACCGTTCTTCAAGGGTTCTGTAACTTCATTTTCTGTATAAACGTCTAAACAACCCTCCTCTCCAGACCTCTATATCACTTTGCCCTACGCTATACCCGTGTAACGCTCATAAGCACTTCTATGAAACTGATATATTGAGGATTTGACCGTATTTAAAAGCTTCAAGATACAAATTGAAGGTATCGTAACCAATTATTGCAAACGGCTGATTAAAATCACAAATATTTTTGTGAAGTCGACGCTTTTCCGAATAAATTAAGAAGGTACTCCTTAGAGATGGTCAAATAATATGATGAAAATTGGGTTGTTATAAGCGCCACAATAGCCGTCCGTCCTGTGAATGATTAAAGAAGAATCCACAAGGAATGTGGCTTGCGTCCAGCCAACTCCTCCCTAATCGTCTATTAACCTCCAAAACAGATGGAGACAATTATTTGTTCCGAGAAATTTACGAGTCAGACCCATTAGCTGTAACTCAAGTGCGCCATTAATTCATGTGCCTCGGACATCTTAGAGGTTCGATAAGAGAAAACTGCCGCCTAACCCATGAATCAGCTGCTCACTTCATGCATCTAACTACCGAACCCCGAACCAAATTTGTTCAAGTTGCACAAGTACAATAAAATTCAAAATAACTAAGTACCATCTATCTTCAAATGAAATAATAGAATAATATCACGGAACAACAAACTCGATTTCATAAAGCCATGCGTGGAAATTATAAGCAGCTGTTCCCTAACAATGATATGACGCCGAGCTTCCCGGATCAAGTAGGTTTATCCCAAGAGAGACCTAGAAATCGAATTCCTATTCGACTGGTAGTTTCAATTAGAAAGTAAGAAAAGCGTGGAGTACGGCGGAAGGACATGAATTTTTGGTTATTATTTTCAACAATGAACCTTTGGAATCAACCTTGGGGAAAAAATATATACCGATATACAAATCCGTTTCAGGGTACCGATGTAGAATCTGAAAATGGAATTAAAACATATCTGTGCGTCCATCATACACCGTTCTTCACACTTCCCTTAGTTAAAACCAAAATTAATGAAATTTGGTTTGTAGGTCCCATCTGGGGTCTAGCTGATCCGCGAAGATCGGTGTTACTGTCAGTCATCTCTGTGAGAAAAACGCTGGAAAGTTCTTGTCATATGGGTTTATTATTCTACTGGTTATACCTACAGAAATATTGGCTGTTCATTTATTGTTTTTTTCATGTGCAATAATTGAAATAGCCATTTTAGATGGTTTCCACCAATTTTGGCTCCCAAAACACAAATTAGGCTCATTTTTTAAAGTTTTATTTTTATTTTTAAATTTTCAAACGATTATATTATTTGAAAATTGATAATGCCATTGAACATTGTCTTGATCCACCTGCTAATACAACTTCTAGTGTTATTATACAAATTTATAGTGATTTCAGACGATTTCCCAGGTTTTTGACTCATAAAAAATCAATTTTGGGATCCTGAAAATTTGGTAGAACCTCAATTTTCCACTGTTTGGTCAAAATCGACTTCATATTCGGTCTTCTCGTCCCCAAAAACATGGAAAACGATACCTCAAAAGCTCATGTTACTAAAACACGAAAAGTAGGTACCAATTTTTATACACATTTTCACTCATAAGACCCTTGGGTATATTCCGATTGGGCTGCAAAGTTTCGGGACACAACTAGGGCCCGAATGGAGCACGCGTGCGAAAGAACGAATTTTTTAGACCGAAAATGAAGCCGGTATGCGTGATACGGCGTACGGCGGACGGATATTGCATTTTTGGAATCTACGCACTTTGAAACGGACAAAAATTTCTTTTAGGGGGGTTTATAAATATGGTTCGCTGAATAGGTGTATTATTAAAAGAATAATAAACCAAAAATGTTGAGTGGGTGTTATAAAAATGTTTTGCAGAGCGAATACATAGGTGTATTATTTACAAAATAATAAACCAATAGGAGTTGATAATGCAGCACGCCCTAGCTCGACATGATCGTGAATGAAACGGTATTTCTAGCTATATCATTGAGGGAGAAAAGTTGAAAATAATCACGCGTGGCTGTATGAAGTCGAGTTCGTTGCTCCATGGTATTATTTCGTATGAAGAAAGATGGTTAATTTGCATTTTGGTGATAGGTAGTGTAGTACCTATTTGTTGATAGATAGGTACAAGTCTGTTGTTCACTGCCAAGCAAATCATCCCAATATATGAAAATCTGGGAATTGGGCGATAATAATAAACCGTTTTATAATAATTTGCAGCGTTTCCATGCTCGAAGCCAATGATTCAATGATTAATTATTGAAAATCATAAACCGAAAAGCCTTACAGGATAGGAGTTATTTCATTCTTGACTGCATACTTGTGCTGTCCCTTCTCCCCTACCACCTCAAAATAATGAATATTATAACATGAGGAAGAAAGGGCAGCCGGATGTATAGCCCACTCCTGAAATGGCGTTTACTTTACTTTTGGTTTATTATTCTGTGAATAATTAATACACCTATGTATTCGCTCAGCAAAAAATTTTTATAACAACCCCTCAAACTTTTTTCTTTTCCGTTTCAAGGTGCGTAGATTCCAAAAATGCAATGTCCGTCCGCTGTCCGCCGTCCGCCGCCGCCCTACGCCGTACGCCGTTCGCCGTATCACGTCTACAGGCTTCATTTTCGGTCTAAAAAATTCGTTCTTTCGCACACATGCTCCATTTGGGCCCTAGTTGTGTCCCAAAACTTTTCAGCCCGATCGGAATATACCCAGGGGTGTTATGAGTAAAATGTGTGTAAAAATAGGTACTTTTTGCGTTTTAACAACATGTTAGTAACATGAGCTTCTGAGATATCATTTTCCATGTTTATGGGGACGAGAAGACCGAATATGAAGTCGATTTTGACCAAAGAGTGGAAAATTGAGGTTTTACCAGATGTTCAGCTCCCAAATTTGATTTTTTATGAGGCAAAAACCTGGGAAATCGTCTGAAATCACCATCAATTTGTAGAATAGCACTAGGAAAAGTTTCAACACGTATAGATCAAGACGATTAAATGGCACTACCAATGATCAAAGATAATTTGGAAAAAAGAGCGTACCTAATTCAAGTTTTGGGGGCCAAAATTGGTGGAAACCACCGGAAATAGCTATTTCAATTATTTTACATGAAAGCAACAATAAATGAACAGCCAGCATTTCTGCAGGTGTGTCCAGTAGAATAATAAACCCATGTGACAAGGACTTTGCAGCGTTTTTGCTTTACATTCACTCAACATGGGGAGGAAGGTTTGAGGTCAACTGGAAGATATCAGTACTGATCGGAGGTATTCTTACAAAAAAATCTTAAAAACACGTATGTGATATCTCAAGAAATTCGATGCTCTCACTACGTCTGTCAACACCGAATTCATCGAAAAAAACGCTGCAAGGTCCTTGTCACATGGGTTTATTATTCTATTGGACATACCTACAGAAATGCTGGCTGTTCAATTATTGTTTCTTTCATTCATAATAATCGAAATAGTTATTTCTGATGGTTTCCATTAATTTTGGCCCCTAAAACACAAATTAGGTACGCTCCTTTTTTTTTTTTTTTGATCATTGGTAGTGCCATTTAATCGTCTTGATCCACCTGTTGACACTTTTTACAGTATTATTATTTAAACTGATGGTGATTTCAGACGATTTCCCAGGTTTTTCACGCATAAAAATCAATTTTGGGAGCTGAACATTTGGTAGAACTCAATTTTCCACTCTTTGGTCAAAATCGACTTCATATTCGGTCTTCTCGTCCCCAAAAACATGAAAAACGATACCTCAAAAGCTCATTTTACTAACATGTTGCTAAAACGCAAAAAGTACCTATTTTTATACACATTTTCACTCATAACACCCCTGGGTGTATTCCGATCGGGCTGAAAAGTTTCGGGACACAACTAGGGCCCAAATGGAGCATGTGTGCGAAAGAACGACTTTTTTAGACCGAAAATGAAGCCTGTACACGTGATACGGCGTACGGCGTACGGCGGACGGCGGACGGACATTGCATTTTTGGAATCTACGCACCTTGAAACGGAAGAGAAAAAAGTTTGAGGGGGTGCTATAAAAATTGTTTGCTGAGCGAATACATTGGTGTATTATTCACAGAATAATAAACCAATAAAACAACGAGCAAAGTGATTTTCACCAGCTTCAACTGTTGAACCTTTATACCATTGTTTGTACTTTTGTAACATTATAAAAATGTATTCATTTTACTTTTTGAAGTAAACTTGCGAGGAACTGGTCCACATTATTCAGTTCATGAATTTTCAACTTCCATATAAAAATCTTCAAAACAATTGAATCTATGCTTTCATTTTAACAATTTTAACAAATATTTTCGGAGAGAATGTTTACGTAAGTATGCAGTGCAACTCCCTCCTTCGGATCATCACTCGGTCGCATTCCCGAACGCGAATCAATGGTCTTTTTAAAAAATTTGATGTTCTTCCACCAAGATTGATATTTGTTTATTGCTCCCTGCTTCGTGTACACAAGATTAAAAAATGTCTACCCCACCGCATTGTCCTGCGAGTCACCCGAGCAACATGCAAGGGTAGCCAAATTCGAGTTCCCCGCCCTACCACTGATTTTTTCACAAGAAAATTTCTATGGCTGCCTCCCACAATATACGCCTCACTTCCGACTACCTTACAATCAGATCATTCGACTAAATCCTTCAAAAAAAGAATAGGCGCATACCTGCTGCAAATGCACAAATCTGACCTGCACACTGACTTCTTGAATAGGTTTGATCTGTAATTGTAACTGTGTTACCTATGTATTTAGGTAATTACTATCTTGGAATATGGATGACATAAGTGCTACATACCCATACATAATATACATTAATTTTTTTTTCAATCAAGTTGAATATTTTCTGTAAATATATTGTTTCCAGCTAAAAGTACTCGCTCAATCCAAACTAAAAAGCTAGTTCAGTGAGAACCAGCCCCTGGACGGGTCGTCAAGACCTTAGGGGCCCATTCATGAACTTGGTTTTCTCATGCTTCTGTACTTATATTCTCCATTATGTACCAAATATGTTTTTGAATAAAGAATTGAATTGAATTGAAAAAAAATGGTAGGTGCGTAGGTGAAACGTACCTACCTTCACGTTTCACCTAATTACCTACCTACTGTTCGAAGAAAGAAAGAATCTACCTATCAAGTTCAGTCTTTTCTGTGGATTGTTAACAGCAATGTCGGAAACACCCTTTCATTACTCTGCTAACTAAGGTCAGGAATAGTTCGATAATAGGTAGCCAGTAAAATTATGCCAGCCTAGGTATTGTGGCGAACTAGTAGGCTAAGAGAATTCGCTTGTGGTAGAATAATTTAGGTGAACCGTACCTACGAATAATGGTAATCACTCGGAAAAAGGTTCAACAAGAACTCAGTGCTTTTGCACCCACCTACGAATCAATTCCTCTTGCAGGAAAGTTAGTTAGGTACATAATTTTATAGACAACTACATTAGTTACTTGTAGTAATTGATTCACACAATAAAACCTTACCTCGTCATCTTCACTCGTTTTATTTCGAAATTCCCAAGTTCTATTTTTGACACGAACTCGCGCAGGCTAGATGTACTGAGAGGCGGTAAGCGGAAAGACGACGTCTCATACCCATCCTTCACTTTAGGTATTTTGTCCATTATTGCAATTATTGTTGCATTAATATTGAGTAGGTACAGCATGAAAAGTTGAATGAACAGCACCAAAAAGTCGCGAAAACACTACCAACGATTCAGTAACGTGAAGTGCACAGGGGAAGTGGATGGTGGATCAGACATAAAGACACGCGGGATGTGACGTCACGCTCGGGGAGTGGGCGGAAATTTAATTTATTTTTATAAAATCACTGGCGCGTCTGAAACAAATTTTTCTTTCACCATTCGTCTTCAAATTCAATCCATTTTTGATTTCCGCAATAAATAAAAAATCGTGCAAGTTCCTCATTGTTAGTAGCATCATGTTCGTGAAAAGCTCATCCGAAGTGGTAAAAAGCCGGAGAGGAAAGGAAATTCAAGTTTTTGATGCGATACATTCCCACAAAGTCATTTAGAATTTCAAAGGACCAACCTAAAAAAAAAAAAAAATAATAAGATGGAAAAATAGGATGCAAAAGGGGTAATGAGATGTGTAGGTAGCACTCTTCCTTTTCCCCGAGCGTCCCTCTGTGGGGTATAATAACTGGCGGATATAAAGGCAACTCGTGGCATTCATCGGAGGTAAGAGAACGACCTTGTTTGCGGGACCCTTCTCAACTTTAGAGCCCATTAGAAAAAAAAAGAAAAAAGAAGCAATGAGATTTTAAATCACCTGCAGCCTGCATAAATCTCAGCTCTGGCCTCATATTAAACGAGTATGGTCCCCTTTTTTGCTCATACAGATAAGGATGAAAAGATTGAGGATCAAAGGTCAAGCCTCACAAAAAATTGCGAAAACCTAGCCATAATGAGAATACAATTAAAACTAATACTTACTATAACAATAAAACAATAATTATTGCATTTGCCGTTCGTTTCGTCCTTTGTAATTAACCACGATAATCAACCTTTTGTAAAGCATTCCAAATTGGTTGGTTCTAAGATACGTGAAATTCGAAAATTAAAAACAGAAAAGAATCCAAAATTTATTCAACATTATTTGAATTGAAATCCCTGTATCTACATTACTGTTGCATAACTGCTTTGTTAGATTGAAGTGCTGCTAGGGCAATCTTATTGATCTGAAATATTGAGAGGGAATTTTGGGCTGGTCCTCAGTGAGTCTTGTAAAATACCAACTCTTCAGAACCCGCCTTTAATTTATTTTCGTCTCTTGAAAACCCTATTCTATGCCTCGTATGAAAAGGTAGGTACATATCGAGTTAATTCTTGACTTATATCGACGGGCAGGGTAGGTAAAACCATACATACTTACCGTACTCTGGTAGGTAGAAAGTGCTTACCTGTTGACTACAATATCCTGTTGATTTGGCCCTAACGTGTAGCTGAGTAACGGAAACGTTTGTATATTCACAGACGAACTTTAATTTTGATGAGTTTTACTTGGGACCAACCTGCTCAATATTTTGGAACACTAGACAGTGCTTTTGTATATTTATGTATTTGGGCATAGAGAGGCAGCAGGGGGTAACGAACAAGAGTGATCTCAGAAAAAGAGTGAGATGCATCGCCTTAGCATACGTACTATTATACTAAAGCTTTCACTAGCTTTGCAGAGTGACTTTCGTGACTTATTTTGGCCAGATGCCTTTGACAGTACGATGCAGAGAAAAGAAACTTGCTTCAGGTTCTTGTTACTTTCAGGGCGATCCGCTTTGTCTGTGAGGCTGTAGCCCTGTCAAAGAAGAACAAAAAGAACAACAACGAGAAAAAAATAACATTAGAAAACTCGGCGCTCCGCGCCTCGCCAGGGGGCAAGCCCCCTGGACCCCCGGATGCTTACTGCTTAGAGCCTACGGCTAAAATTCAAGAAACATGGAACATGCTTTAGCCGCGTAGTTTACTACAACAAAGTGACAACCAAACAAGCGTCATTGTTTACTATCCATTTACAACATTCATTTATATAGTTATATTATGAAACTAGGATATAAATACCAAGAACAAATACGAAATACATTCGTGATAAATCAAGAGCTTTCCAACGAATGGAAAACGATTTTTGTCCGATGAAAATGAAAGAAGTTTCATTTCCCTAGCAACAACTCGGTTGTAAGTGAAAATCATTGTTAAAATTTCGTTCCACTTCCGCGTCACCCATCCCGTGTAACGTTTTTCGGCTAGTTAGTCCAAGGCTAAAGCATGTTCCATGCTAGCAAGAAGAAGAAGAACTTGAGAAAATAGCGATTTTCAAACTTCCATAACTGCGGCCCCTGATGAGAGTTGAAATTTGTCACACGTCCTCAGAGGCTCCTAGAGAATGGGTGTAACACAAAAAATCAACATCGGAGACCCCCAGGGGGCCGCGAATGGGGGGGGGGGGGGGTAAAAAGTCTACTTGTTCTGTCGTGTAAACGGTGTTCTTGGTCGCTTTGGAAATCATTGTTAAAATTTTGTTCCACTTCCGCGTTCCACTTCCGCGTCACCCATCCCGTGTAACGTTTTTCGGCTAGTTAGTCCAAGGCTAAAGCATGTTCCATGCTAACAAGAAGAAGAAGAACTTGAGAAAATAGCGATTTTCAAACTTCCATAACTGCGGCCCCTGATGAGAGTTGAAATTTGTTACACGTCCTCAGATGCTCCTAGAGAATGGGTGTAACACAAAAAATCAACATCGGAGACCCCCAGGGGGCCCTGAAGGGGGGGGGGGGGTAAAAAGTCTACTTGTTCTGTCGTGTAAACGGTGTTCTTGGTCGCTTTGGAGGTTTTCTGTTTTCTTGGTGGGCAGGACGTTCCCGCGTCCATAGATTATAATAATATATTATATTAATATCTTATGATATAATATATTATAATCGGCGATATGGGGGCTGCGAGCGTATGGAGACGCGAGTATGTGATTTTAGGATTTTGTGGAGAGGTAGTGATCATCCGCCTGTCTGATCAAGGAAACCAGGAAGGTTACGCCTCCTATAAACTTTACGAGCACGAATGGAAGTTAGGAAGGGTTATACGAGGAGAATGAGGATACTGGTGGACGAATTTTATTGATTCAGAGGGGATACCTCATCTGAGTACTTACCAGAATAAGCGCCTTCCGTCATATCTACAGAGTTGTAAGCAGAGTAGTTGCCAATGTTGAGTGACCATGAAATGTTTACTATTCCATTTGTGATACAATGATAGTAAACCGGGCCGCAGTACGAGAGCTGTAACTTTTACAATAACCCCCCCTCCCCACAGGTGTGAGGATACTGACAAAAATATTAATGAATTTGAGAAATTACATAATTTATAGCTTTGGGTATCCGGATTTCGTAATCAAGGACACACAATCAACTACGTAAACACGAGTCTGAACTTTAAGTGCATCAGGTAT
The DNA here is from genome assembly GCA_954871275.1 of Leptopterna dolabrata. NCBI lineage: Eukaryota > Metazoa > Arthropoda > Insecta > Hemiptera > Miridae > Leptopterna > Leptopterna dolabrata. The sequence continues at coordinate 34,635,987 of OX940976.1, forward strand.
ACGGCGTTAACAGTACGTATGGCCCATCACTGCCATACGGTCGAACGCAGGAGATACGGGAAAACGGATATGACACCAAGAGACTGTTTATTCGACCATCTCCAAATTTGAACTCGAAACGCGATTCATTCTCCTCCACAAACATTTAATTGCTTCGAAACTCTTCAAGACTCTTGATTCAGCTTTGAAATGGTCGGAGTTTGGCAGGCTTCCTGGGGATGAGTGTGCTGTTCCCTAACAAAACAGCGCAATCATCCAAACCGCTGCTTGAGCGTTAGAAGAAGAATTGCTTCGACAACACTCATTCCTTTAGCTTTTGTCCGATCCGGTGGTGGGAATTTCGGAGAGAATGGTAAAATTGACAAAAAACCAAACTACCATCCAAAGGTTTGGAGTTTTTTTTCTTATAAATTCACTGATTTATTCCGTTGTTGTTATTATTTCATGATAACGAAAATAGAAAATTGGATGGAAACAATGCATGTTCTACACAAAGGTTTACTATTTTCCTGCATAGATAACCCGCGGAGATCAGTGAATTCCTGATAGTTTAAGACGTCGATTTGGGTGGGTCTTTTTTTTGCGGTGGATACATAACTATCGCGCACCCACGCGCACACAGATCATTCATTTTACTTTGTATTTACATTTGTTGTAACTAGCGTTACCTACTTACTATACAATACAGGTATACTTATTTTGACTTTCCTACCAGCTCATCAAATTATAATTTCGTTCAAACCTAAATCGTCTACTACATTTTTGTAGACTGATTCACTGATATTTATTAGCAAGTATATCAGGCATCATGACCCTACTGAAAAGTTATTTTCCAAAAAATGAAAGTTGAGAGAAATACGATTCTTTATTAAGAATTTCAATACTGCAGATGATATAACTTACTTTGCCATCATGAATATCTGCTTATGATGAACCTTCATTTTTACTAATGCTATACTGTTCTCTAGAAAAATGTACAGCGTCCGTGTAATTTACCTGCAAAATGATGTTATCATCAGGACCTGTTTGGTCCTGTAATTTACACCCGATATTTACACCATCATTCTGTCCCCCCTCATGAGAATTGATGGATTTGGATGGATGAAGCCCGTCAATCAACTAGACCATAATTAATAACCTTAGTCGTTAATGGGAACTTCTATAGAAAATATCAATTTCCCGATGGTTTGGGCAAAGTTGTTGAATTGGTGATGGGAAGGCTGGGATGGTCGATAGAAAGCGAGGGGATTTGATCGAGCCAGTGCTCTCCCCGTTTTCCTCTCCTTTTTTCCTCCCTCGAAGTGAATAGGTCCTATGAGGAGCCTGGCCTCATCAAGAAGGTACGATTCTTTTTCCAAGTTATCCATTCCCTGAATTCCGATAGAATTATGGAAATAATTGCTAGGATTTTCTCGTTCTTCGAAAATACTTCTCAATAACACACAGGCGACAGACAGGAGCTTCTGACAGTTTCAAGGCTGTTCAGCACCATTTTCCGAGGAATCGTCTTCTCAGTTTCCTCCCTCTTCAAAATCCAATTAAGGTCGCACACGATGGATCGAATAATGAACCTATAAGACTCGATCAAACAGAAAGAGAGGGAGAAAGGGGGGGGGGGCAGAGAGAGAGAGAGAGAGAGAGAGAGAGTGAGAGAGAGAGAGAGAGAGAGAGGGAGAGACAGAGAGAGAGCGAGAGATTGATTGATTGATTGATTGTTTTTATTTAGCCACCAGGGAAGGTTAGGGCCTTAAGGCCCTCTCCTCCACCCTCCCTGGATACAAACGCACAAAAATCCTCTTACAATCGTAATTAAAAATAAGTATACAAGTTTGAAAAAAATAAAAATTAAATCAATACTGCTATAAGAAAATATAAAAAAAATTACTGAAACTCATCATTTTATTGTACTAAAGTAATGTGTGTAAGTATTAATATCTCATCATTAACATATTCTTCATTTTGTTTCTAAAAGTCTCTGTTTTTTCCTCCAAGTGTGTTCATTGTAAATTTTAATACCTTGAACAATAAATGACCTGTTATATAAAACTGTTCGGTGGGTGGGAATCTGCATCATCGTATCTTTATTTCTAGTGTTTTCGTATGTATCTGGGACATCCAAGCAAATTCGTTGTATAGATAGTGGGGTCTCCTAAATTTCAAAATTTTGAACACCATTACTGCTATTTGTAAGTAGTTTTTTTCTTTCAGTTATTTTGAACCAACCTAATTTTTTTAAATATGGAGTTATATGCTCGTCTAACTTCACTTTCAAGACGAATCTGACAATAGCATTTTGCGCTTTTTGTAAGCGATCAACATCCTCACTCTTCAAGTCACATAGAGCTGCCGGGGCATAGTCAAAAATTGGAAGAATTAGTGATTGAGCTAATTGCTTCCTTACATGTGCGGGGAAATCCATTGAGACTCTTCTGAGTTGATATAAGCTTTTAAAAACAGAATTGCACATCTTTGTAACTTGGGATTCCCACGAAAGGGTGTCCTCGACAATAATTCCTAGGTTTTTAAATGTATGTACATATTCCAGCTCAGTAGAGTCATACACAACTTTTCGAATTGTAGAAAGATTGAATTTTGATAGGATTTTATTATAACCGAGCACCATCACTTTGGTTTTTGACTCATTTACCTTCATTCCGTGTTGCGAACACCAGCCTGCAAGTTTAGCCAAATCCTGATTCACTAGGTCTACAGCTTGATCGATTTCACCAACGTCACAAGACCGATAAAATTGCAGATCGTCAGCATACTGCAGGTTCTACTGCAGGCGAAGTGTTGGCATAGGTACGTATTTATGATATCAGGCTTTGTTAGTTCTTCGGGCTTTCTGCAAAAAGGTTCATTGAGTTCATCTATCGATACAGGCAATGGTTCGTCTTTGGTGTCATTCTTATTAATCCCTAAACCACGAATGATTTTCCAGCAATCGCTCGATTGTTTATTCTCGCTAAAAATTTCATAATAATATTTTGCTTTAGCATTTCGAACCATTTGTTTCACTTTATTCCTATTTTTTTTTTTTTTTATTGTGGGTTTCGCGGCATTTAGTTTTCACATATCGTTTATATATTTTGTCTCTGTCCTTCATTAGATTTCTAATTTCATCGTCGATCCACGGGGCCGGCTGATGTTTGGTTTTGATCTCAATCCATGGGCAATACTAGTCGTATAACTGCAAGATCATAGAATTAAAAATGTCGATTTTTTTATTTAAGTCGGGTTCGTTGTAAACTGCGTCCCAGTTTAAGGATACTGCATCATTTATAAAAGCTTGCCTGTTAAAATTTCTCATGTCTCTTATGCGAATATATTTTCTACCTATTTTATTAGATTTTAAATTTAGGGAACAATAAACAAGATCGTGTTTGGATAACCCACTGGCATGGCATTGCCCATAGTTTGAGACCACATCGATATCGTTTACTAAGATTAAATCTAACAACGAGCTCGAGTTAGCTGAATGGTGCGTGGCGTCGAAGGGTAGGTACGAAATATTTAGAGAGTTTATAATTGAAGTGAATTGGCGGCTATATATGCGTTATCGGTTAATAAATTAGTGTTGAAATCGCCAAGTATAACAACATGTTGATATAACGTTAAAAAGTTGGCTACAGCGTCGAAAACTTCATCGATCTTGCCTATCTTGGGAGGCCGGTACACCACTCCCACCACGAGTCTTTGCTTCCTATATTCCAGTTCAACAAACAAATACTCCGGGCTCCTTGAATAGATTGACGGCGACTTACTGAGCACTTTGAATTTAAGGTTCGAATGAACCAATAGAGCAACTCCTCCTCTCCCGAGTCCCGTCCGATCATTGCGAACCCACTTATAATTGTGCACTTTTATCGAATCAGAATTGATGTCAGGTTTAAGGAAAGTCTCACTAATGGCAATTACATCGAAGAGATCTCCTTTGAAAATCTCTTGAATTTCATCTAAATGGGCTATAACCGACTCCGCGTTGATATGCGCAAAGTTAACAAACCTTCGGCGATTCCCAATCCGCGAACAGATTAAATCATTCAAGGAACCCATATCAAAAGTGTTAGGTTTATTGCAATTACTGATTTGCATGAACACAGGGGGGGTAGGTTCCGTTATATGCCCCCAATTCTTAATGCCCCCTCGTCTAAGTAGTGCGCTCCAGCAGGTGTACAAGAAGTTTAGTTCCCATTCCGCCGCACGCATTGTCAAGCGATCTGGATGCTCGCTAGCGCTCGCATCTCAAACAAGATAAACAATCCCAGAAACTATCCCGTGAATGAGCAGGTTGTTTGGGACTTCTGAATAGATTCGGAATTCCCGAGAAAGATAAGATAACAGCGATAACAATACTGACCGGAATACCTGTAAATCCTTGTTGATTGATGGAATGTTAGTTCAGTTACTCGACTACATCATTTTTATAAGGTTTAAAGTTAATAGAAAAAATGTTTAAGAATTGGGGGCATATAGTTGTTAAGGGTGGTACTACTATAACATTGATATTAATTACTTTTGAAATTTTCAAATAGAGAGAGAGAGAGAGAGAGAGAGAGAGAGAGAGAGAGAGAGAGAGAGAGAGAGAGAGAGAGAGAGAGAGAGAGAGAGAGAGAGAGAGAGAGAGAGAGAGATTGATTGATTGATTGATTTACGTTTTATTTACAGATCTCGCAAATTTTGGTCCAGATAGCGGACCATTCTTACAATTAACGAGAATTACAATCATACATTCAAAATATACATTAGTCTTCGTCTTTAAATCAAAATAATCTTAAGTAATTTCCAATTGTGCTAACAATACATTATAAACCGAAAAACAGACTTGAGTAAGTTCAGCGTGCCAATGTGCAACTCGATTAAAATAAAAAACAAAAAAAGAAGTACCTAATGCAGATAATAGTTAATGCGTTCAACATCCTAATTCTAGCTAAAATAAATTTTTCTCAAATTTCATCATTGTACAATTCAATTTAGTTCCCTGATCAATATTTTTTAATTAAATTAATTTTTAGATTCTTCTTGAAGGTTACAATTGTTCCTGCATCCTTCAATTCGTTTGGCAACCCATTGTAAATTCCTATACTTCGAACCAAGAACGAATCATGGAATGCCTGCGTACGACAGGGTGGCATGCGGATCATTACATCCTTATTTCTAGTCCCCATACTATGCGCAGGCATTAGTTGATGATACTTCTCATATAAATAAATCGGTTTCCTATTTGTTAATATTCTGTACATGATAGTTGAAACAACATAATCCTGCATTTCTTTTACCTTAAGCATACCTAGCAATTTAAATTTGTCATGTATCCTATCATCAAATTTCAAATTCAGGATAAAACGAATGCACTCATTTAGGGCTCGCTGCAACTGGTTCAGTTGTACGTATTTCAAATCCGTCATGATCGGCAGACTATATAGGAGTTGCGGGACTACAAGGCTCTTCACTAGGGTACTTTTGAGATTCCTAGATTTGTATATAAGTAGTTTTCTGAAGGAGTAAACGTATGAAAACATTTTCCCTGTCAACGCCTTCGTCTGTGCACTCCAAGACAACCCCCTCTCTAGTTTCACTCCAAGGCATTTCATTTCATTACAATATTCTAATGGTACTCCGTCTATAAATAACTTCGGCATATTACTCGAACTGAAAGACATGTTAGCAAGGAGCCTTGGGTGCCCCATAACCATAGCCGCACATTTTGTGGCATTTAGAATTAACCCATGTCTTTTGCACCATATACCTAACCTTTCAAGATCCGAGTTCACCCTACCAATACAATCCTCAATACTCAACAAATCCGTCTCGAGGAACAAGTACATATCATCGGCATAGATACTCCTTTTGCAAAACTGAATGGCATCACACACATTGTTAATGTACAACGCAAAATAATAGACGATAATGTAGACCCTTGCGGAATTCCTCTCTCAATATTTCGCCAATTTGACAGCTTGCCATTCGGTGTTCTAATACACTGTCTGCGTGTGGACAAATAGGAACTGAACCAGGTCACAGCTCCCTCTGAGAATCCAACCGATTTCAATATCGCTAGCAATAGTTGGTGGTCTACGCTATTAAAGGCATGACTAAAATCCAAGCTTGTAAATAGAGTCAATTTACTACGGTCCATACTTTCTCTCACATCGTCTGTGATGCTGATTAAAACCGTCTGTGTACTATGGCCCTTTCGATAACCAGATTGAAATTGATCCAAGACATTATTGTCCTCAACGAACTCAGCTATTTTAATGTATATTATTTTATCAAATATTTTCGCGAGAACATTTATTATATTAATTGGTCTAAAACTTTCCATACCAGTAGGTGGGTATTTTTTATACAACGGCAATACAAATGAACGTTTCCAACTTTCTGGATAGATACAACGTGTTACAGACTCATTAAATATGTGACTAAGGACCTCAACAATATGTTCCGAAATTAACTGAATCAGCACACAAGATATATTATCAGGACCTAGAGCTTTGGATGATATACCTTTTATAGCTTTCCTAACATCATCCGAAGTTATACTGCCGAATTCGAACACAGGCCGACCTTGAATCTGTTTACACTCATAGTGCCTTCTCATGTTAAGGTCAGCATCTACTCGATTTCCAAGACAACAAAAATAGTCGTTCAGCACATCCAAATCGACATCTGGATCCTCTGTTGCAGTATCTTTAGATTTAGCTACTCCTTGTTTCTTCTTCCGAGAGAGAGAGAGAGAGAGAGAGAGAGAGAGAGAGAGAGAGAGAGAGAGAGAGAGAGAGAGAGAGAGAGAGAGAGAGAGAGAGAGAGAGGAGAGAGAGAGAGAGAGAGAGAGAGAGAGAGAGAGAGAGAGAGAGAGAGAGAGAGAGAGAGAGAGAGAGAGAGAGAGAGAGAGAGAGAGAGAGAGAGAGAGAGAGAGAGAGAATGAATGAATGAATGAATAACGTCTTTATTTTACAATCTGGCGAGATTTGGTCGCTGAGCGTCCACTCTTACACCTAACCAGAAAAAAATAGGTACAAACTGGAATTACGTCTACGTACTACGGCTAATTAGATAGTTACAAAAATAGCAGTACAAAATTGAACAAGTGTTTGAAAGGCCAATAAGTAGGCATAAGCAGAATCACGTATAGGCGATAAACTATATAGCGGAAGAAGTGATAGTGCTAATAGCGTGAAAATAAGTCATTCTTCAAAATAATCTTAAAAGTGTCATAGGTTTTGGTCTCCTTCAGAGCTTGGGACATCCCATTAAAGTATAAGATACTTTTGCAGAGAAAAGATTCGTGATAGGCAGAGGTTCTACATGATGGCAAACGGAAATTTGTATCTTTGTTTCTAGTGTTTAAATTATGGATATTAGAGAAAGTTTGAAATTTATCATTTAAGTACGGTGGCTTTTTATTGGAAATTATGCGGTGCATCGTTGTCAAAACGCTAAATTGGATCAGATCTTCAATTTTCAGAATTCTCAATTTCTTAAATTTGTCGTATACCCGATCATCAAACCTCAAATTTAAGATAAACCTCACGGCTGAGTACAGTAGTTTTTGTAGCTTCTGTCTGCATTCAAAATTCATGTCACACATAGCTGAAAGACAGTAAGATAAATGCGGCATTATCATTGCTTGAAACAGCCTTTTTTTAATGTTCAGTGATCGGTAGATTAATAGTTTATTCATTGCATACAGTTGAGATCGTGCCTTACTGCATATTCTATTTGTTTGGCTACTCCACGAAAGATTCTGTTGTAACATAATGCCAAGACATTTAACCTCATTACAATACACAATCGGCTCGTTGTTTATTTCGAGTCCAGGCACTTCCGATTGCGACAAATTTGCCAGCAACCGAGAATGGCCGAAAATAATACTGGTGCTCTTTCGTGGATTTACCACCAACCCATGTCTCTTGAACCAGCACGACAGGTACTTAAGATCTTCATTAACGCGTTCTACATTTGAGTTCAAACAGTCGATTTTAGTTGACAGATATAAATTCAAATCATCTGCGTACAGACTTCGTTTGCATGTTAAGATGGCGTCAGAAATACGATTCAAGTACAGAGCAAAAATCAGGCTCGATAGCGTGGTACCTTGCGGTGTCCCTCTCACAAGCGTAGACCAAGCTGAGGTAGTACCTTTGGTCGTCCTAATACATTGCTTTCTGTTAGTTAAGTATGACCTAAACCATGACACCACCAGGTCGGTACAACCTATTGACTTAAGGATGGACAAAAACAATTGATGTTCAAGGCTATTAAATGCATGGCTGAGATCAAGGCTTACAATAGCGTTAATTCACCTTTATCCATATTTTCTCTAATGTCATCGGTTACTTTTATAAGAGCAGTTTGAGTACTGAAATGTTTTCTGTAACCAGACTGATATTCGTCGAGAATTGAGTTTTGTTCGACAAACGCAGAAAATTTGAAATAAACCACTTTATCAAGGATTTTAGCCAAGACACTTATCAGAGTGATTGGCCGAAAATCACCGAAATTCACAGCAGGACTTTTCTTCATTAACGGGAGTACGAACGCACTTTTCCATACATGTGGATAAATTCCATTAGTCAGCGAGAAATTGAAGATATGAATGAGGACATTTATAATTTTATCTGCTATTAATTTTATTAAAATACACGATATGTTGTCAGGGCCCATGGCCTGGGACGAAATGCTTTTTATGGCTAGTTTGACTTCGTCTGAGGTAACCGGTGTAAAATCAAACTCAGCTCCATCCTGTGTGGCTATCTGCGTATAAACTTTCAAAAGTTCGGGATCGACATTATGATCGCAACCTAATTTAGAGAAATAGTCATTAAGGCCGTCCAAATCAACGGTGGGATCATCATTATTAGTATCCGTAAGCTTACCTATTCCTTGATCTTTAAAAATTTTAAAAAGCTCTTTCGGATTCTTGGCATCTTTTATTTGATTCTTAGCTGATTTTAAACTAGCATTTCTAACTATGTTTTTTGTCCTGTTTCTCAATTTTTTATACAACAAATGAGCACCTTCATCCTGCGGACAGCGCCGAGACTTACGGGATGCTTTATTACGGTCTTTTTTTAGATTTTGAATTTCTGGTGTTAGCCAAGGCGCAGGTTTCTTCGTTACCCGGACTTCCACAAGAGGAAAGTGCCTGTCCATGAGCCACTGCAAAAATTCGGTGAGCACAGAAACTTTTTCATTCAAATCAGTCGATTGATATATGGCAGAAAAGTCAAAGCTACCGACGTCGCTTTCAAGCGCTTTGATATCGTACTTCTTAAAATTTCGGACTTTTATTATTTTATGAATTCTGGGGCGATGGCAGAAGGGAAGACACGCGTAAACAGTATCATGGCCTGACATACCAGTTGATGGAAACTGACCAAATTTGTGAACGTTATCGGCATATTTGGTGATGATGAGATCGAGGCTTGAGTGTACATTGTCTCGATGAAAAGTAGGTCCTAGAGGCAAAATTTCGAAATTCAAATTTTTTACCAGGTTGAGAAGTTGCGTCTTGTATGGAGAATCTGCTGATGGGTTGACATTAATATTGAAATCCCCAGTAATATAGATATTTTTGTATGAGGTGACAAAACGTTCGATTTCTGCGAAGAAATCATTCAGACCTGAGGCTTTCGGGGGACGATAGACAACTGAAACTAAAATTTTGTTGAAGTTATTGCTGATTTCGGCTATAATGTATTCGAGGTTTTTTGTATATTTTCCATCCGATTGTTTGAGTACTTTACACCGAAGATTTTCACGGACAAAAAGAGCTACCCCTCCTCCTTCTTTTCCGATCCGATCATTACGAATGGTTTTAAAGTTGTCTAACCGAAAAACAGAGGAAGGCAACTCTGGCTTCAAAAAGGTCTCGCTGACCGTTATAACATCAAAGATGTCATTGTCGTAGCAGAATAAAAAATCGTGTTTGTGGGCTACGAGGGACTCTACATTTGTGTGGGAAATTTTCAGATGTCTCCTGCACTCCTTGAAATTAGTTGTGGGAAGGAGTTGTAGAAGGAGTTGTGGGAGGTGAGGGGTGAGAGCGAGGGGGAGGAGGAAAATCGTGCCTTTATTGTTTTTGTAAACGTAGGTACCTATATATTCTTGCAGTTTGGCGGACATTATAATGACTGTGATCAAAATTAAACTCATCGAAAACGAACTCTATGGTATCATCACATCGGTATTTAAGATTCATGATGATATTTTATGCTTTAATATATGCAGCAGTAAAATGACAAATCATTGAGGATCAATAAATTATTTTATCAATTTCGATCTATTGCATCTATTTATTATGTAGTCACAATTTATTTACTTTCCACGTAATTGTCTATTTTTGCGAAATGGTCACTTCTAAATACTTTGGAGGGGGAGGGACAGCGATTTCACCCGGAAATCTGAAATTGACCCTTAGCCACGAAATCGGGGTTTCTGAACGACTTAGTGAAGGAAAGATTGATCTAAGCAACGATTTACGTTGTTAGGTAGGTATGTTTATACGCAAACTAATTATTTGGAAGTTGTATGTTATTTTGATAGGAGGCTTACAGCTGTTTAGTAATAATAAATTACACTATACTATAAAGCCCATTTAGAACGGGAATTGGACCTAATTTGCGGATATTTCTGAACATAGTAGAGATTTATCGCGGGCAATGATAAGACAAAGTATAAGGCTCAGGCTATTTTATGTTGGGATCCACTTGTTGCGTTCGTCACGCTGGTAATACGTTTTCGAAGCGGAACAGTGGGAGGGAGCCCTCCCTGGATGATGAAAATGGTCGGTACTGGGATTCAGCCTCCCAGGGATACCTCCCAACCTCAGTCCTCAGCCTATGTTGCTGATGCTCCCAAATCGTTTCTCCAGTGCGCATGCGCCGATCGACCCTTAGCCGCCAACCGCCCCTGCCCATAGTGGGGGCTCTGCTGCCTTTACACCTCAGCACTACGCTCCCAGACACGTAACTTACTTTTCACACTCACGGCCCAGGTGAATATGACACATTAATAAATTGTTAGTTTAGGAAGCATGTCTAGATTGTTCAACAACCCTGACATGTGTTAGATCCGTTCTCATGTATAGACAACCATACCTCATCCAAATCCTCCCCACTTCCTTTTTCCGTCAACTCATAGGTGGACCTGCATGCCTGATGGAAGGAAATAATAAAGAAGAACCACAATGTTGAGGCGTTCATAGTATTTCAGCTCTCGAACTACTTCACAACTGCTGAAAACTCCCGACAGAACCAGAGGCTAGTAGGTACCATTGTCATGCTTGAACTGTTAACCTGTTGCTCCAGACCCGGCCGTCATACCCTCAACATGCTGCAGTCTCTTCCTCTCCCCTCCTTCTTCCCAATCCTCCCCGCCCTCCTCGTCTGTTAAAGCAAATAACGTTGCATATGTTGCGCTTGGCGTTTGTGTTGTCACTGTAACGTCGTAATAATAAAAAACTTAATCTATCTAGTTAGAAAACCATGCGCAGCTCGAAAACTGCTGGCAATTAAAAAATAATTTAATAATAATAATAATTCGAAAAAGCTGCTTTTTAATATGGACGATCAAACGAGATTTGGAGAACGCAGGGATGAATGACGTTTTCGAAGAAAAAAAAAATTTACCTACGTTCAAACCTCCCGAGCGATTCTTCAGAATTTTCTATATCGATGATGGTATAGTCACCTACATTATTAGATGTGAATATAGCCAAATATATTATAATATACCTACATAATACATAATTTTCATATATTATAATATATTTACATTATTATCAAGTGTACTTAGTCATTAAAGTTGAATCAAAAGATAAAGAGAGTCTGCGAATTTGAAGAAAATTTAGAAGCGAGAACTCCACGGGGGGGGGGGGGGGGGATGGAAACCCAAGCCTACCGGAAATGTTGGTGTTCGCAGTAGGCCCTACTTACTATAATTTTCTCTATACCTAATCGATTATGAAGTATAATTTGCATTGAAAAACAGCTTTCCAATGAAAAAAATGTTTCGAATAATGAAAGAATAAACAAATATACGTTCGATACGCGTTAGTAGTAGTACTAATGAACGCACATGCGCTCACTGACCTCATCGTATTTTGTAAAGCTCGTAGAGGGGAAGGAACTCGCGGAAAGAGGTGAAGGGCGGTGAAAAATGGCGTAGAGCTTCGAACGCGAATCCCCGACAGACGAACCAATTACCTAATCCATTCGACTGAGAGAAAAGTTAAACAAATCCCCTCCATTCATTTATTGTTTAAACGCAGGTTGGGTAACGATCACCTGTTGCTGAGAGTTCACTAGAAACATTGCAGACCTTAATACGGCTTCTGGTCGGATACAATCACTTTAAAAATATCTATCACCGTTTCATTACTATTACTTATGACTCACGGTTCGAGGGGTGACCGCTAAGCATTCATTACCTATAGGATTAAAAGTCAGTGGTAGTATAGGTGGTGGTGTTTAATTCAGTATAGAAATCGCTATCACTTTAATCGGTAATATTCTATTAGTAGGCAATATAAACCCTCTCAGTGATAAGTACCTAATTGGAAGTGGTAACAGTACGTAGACGTTAGTGCTACGCTTACTTATTACGTTAGTACTTTCCTGAAATCGCCGGTCAGATGTGATACAAAAATAATATAAAACGAATGATATGAGATACTCGGGGCTCTAAAAACCAATTCCCGGCTGTAAACATAAAATTATTACTAAATACCTATCGACTCCTTTTGAGAGAGGTCATGGATAAATAGCAAGATTCCAGGCCCTAATTGAAAACTTCCGACATACGAGTACGATGTAGGACCGCCAGGGTGACGGAGGTGGACAAAAAGGGATTGGGCAGAAAGGTAGGGGAAGGATGTAGGGGAAGGGGGGCCCAGGCTTGGAAATCAATAGTAGTAGTAGATTGTAATGCGAGTAGCGCCGTGAGTAGTAGTATGATCATGACCTTGGAAATATCGACCCCTCGTATTCACAATGATTAACTAGCGTTACGTTAATGATACCTACGAGTGCATAATAGAAGATAGCGGTGTGGTTACCTGTCAATAATCACATTGTCCTTTAAAAAATTTAAGCTGATCTAAGTTACATAGAGGATAAAGTCAATCAATAATTAAGTACTCTTTGTGGATAATGCCTGTTAATCTAGTGAACTTTATATTCCATTTCTGCTGGCCAGACTTTTAAGCAAAACGTAGATTTCCTTGTATAAACTATAGACAGGGTTGATGGTGTAGTGATCCAATAACGCTGTATAAATAAGAACCGAATTCCCAAGATTCAAGTAGGTACTTTAGAAATGACATTAGGCATTATGACTCAACCACGCTGGCAACAATTTGTATAGAATTTTTCTATTGTTGGCTGTCACTGTTTCTATTACGATGGGACTAATCAGCGCTCAGATTATTCCAGTGGCAATGAAATCGATTGACCTACTTAATATAACTTGTGTACTCATAATTTACTCATTAATAACGATATCATTACAAATGAACTAACAATATTCCGTGGAACGAGGAGTATTTTAGGACTCCGTTTCACGAAATGACGATCAATTTAATTCAGTTATTATCTACTATGAAAATTTGAGATTTTGGTTCGAGCTCATATTGTGGACACTCGATAATAGGTACCTGCATGATATCGTAAGCCGTCTACTCGCCCTTCCGAAATAGGTAGAGTTTCCATGTTCGGCCCGGAAATAGTTCAAGAAGGCTTCCATAACTGTCAGCAAGATGGGATGCAAAATAAAGCCGGAACCATACTATTATTATTATTTAACAACTAATTTCTCGCAGGAATGTTTTGCTCAGGATGTTCTACGACCAGTCTTTTGCACTCCACGGGCGGTCTGGAATTGTACCCGAGATAAAATCATCTACAAGAGCATCAAGCAAGTGTCCTACACCTGATTGAAAATCGCCTGATAAATCGAGTTTTCTGTTCTGAGGTACCTTTATGGTCCCAGGAAAGAAGATAAATTTAGATATGTTTCCGTTTTTCGGCAGGTGGGTGATTATTATTAATTTTCGATTACCAATCGTTGGAATCGATCAAAAATAATATTTGCAACCCTTTGATATCTTTTAGTCCAAGATACCTAAGTAAAATCTAAAGTCCTTCCAGAAAAATGAATGCCGCAAATTATGCCACAACTACTGTATGAGTTTCAGTATAGTGTGGTCTACGTAACTGCTACCAAGTCTGTCACTAAGCAATAGCCGGCGAATGACCATGGCTATGCGGAAAGACGGTTTTGAGGAGCTGAATCACTGAGGAGAGGTTAGGATTATCGCAAAATGTAAAGGAAACTTATGAGCTAGGACACTGGTGGGTGGTGGGTTCATTAAAATTCTGTCGAGGACATTCAAGCATCACAATATAAACCTCCAGATTATTATTGGTACTGAACACGTACTACCTAGGAAAATAGATTCCAAGCAAACATGATGTTTGTGCCATTGAAATGCAAACAGATTCCTATCACTATGATAACTGGGCTGCAGTTATACGGTTCTTCTGTGATAACCTCATGGTACTACTGTAAACAAATGGCTAGTTCTACAGAGACCTAGTTGGTTAAAAAAAAAAATATATATATAAAAATAAAAGTAGGTACCTACCTATAAATATTATCTGCACCACAAATATTGACATTTCAGCATTTTATCCGGACCCTCTTCGACGGAAATGTCCGCGACACTAGCTTCCCACTGCCCACAGCAATGCCCGTTTAAATAATATTATGGTTTGGTAAACATTGTGACATATAAGAAGTATCAGTAAACCAAATTAATGTGAATTAAGTGATAAGAGATAAAATCTCTTATCCAGGTGTGGCAACATAGCTCCAAACCATCATTCATTCATACCCTCCCAATATCAAAGTGTTGATGGAATTCGTATTGGAAAATTCACAATTAATTTAGGCTTTACTTACTTTACATACTTAATTTAGGCAAGCGTAGTCTTTTGTAAATATTAGGAAATATACACAAATAAACACGTAACTAAATTTGTGTGAAACGTTTGAAACACAAAATACGAGTTCAACTTTTGATTTTAGGTTAACAATATTGCCGATGCCCCCATAAACCCAGTAGCAATAACAAGTTCAATTTATTTACGCATATTACACTCACAATAGCTGTATCTACGCCCCGGCGAATCGTGAACGCCAACATGCAATACAAACATTATTTTGCTGCAACCCTGACTCCTACTTCATGAACAACTAAAGACAGCTAAGACGAACTGGTTTCTAGTTGTACATAAATCGTCGGATGTATGTACCTATTTGTAGCATTTTACATCGGGTAACGGGGTGGCAGGAGTGGTTCGTAAATAAGTCGTGTGATTGGGTATAGTAATTTGGAACATATGCATCGGACAAGAGGCAGATGAGAACTACAGGCCGAGCGGACGGTTACGGTTCAATTCTTCCAACGCCAACTAGTTCATGAAGTGTTACGCGATATTATCCGCCTCCTAAATCGCAGTCCGCTTGAATCACCATCTGCCCACGTTATTTGCGTTGCCTCCACCATTTTCACCTCATCAAGTTCAATATGCAGTATGAAAACACCTCATATACTCCAATTCACCCAGCTCCCTGTTTAGGAAAACACTACAGCTCAATAATATGGAAACCCAACACTAATGGAAGAGACGGGTTAGGTTAATGGACGGACCCGCCGCGTCTCAGCAGTGCAATGAATTGAGGATTTACTTCGACGTTTGAGGAGCTTCGTTTGAACAATGATCGAGCCATTACGCTGTCAAACGGCTACTTTCATGCCGGTCGTGTTGACACGCCTGTTCTCCGGCTTGTAATCCACGCCGAGTGTTCCGTCACACGTTTTGCGTACACGGACAGACGAGAGTGGCTGTTTTACCATAACCCTGCCCACGCATATCTAATGTTTCTGTTGAGTTTCCACAGCCCTGGAGCCATTTCCCAATATTAATACGTAGGGTAAGGTCCCTATTGGTTTTCAACTTATTTCTCCGGTTTACGACCCAAAACATCGGCTTTATCGTTGCTGTGGTTTTTCATTGGTAGTGCTGATTCCAGGGGAATCGAGGGTTTACGGTAACGATGAAGCGGCGTGCAGTTAGACAATTCTATTCATGATGATACCTATCATGAATCGATAAATCAGGGAATTTCGAAGAACCTGCCTAAACTACTCCACAACGCACGACTTACTGCTTTATGAACGGTTTCCATAGTTTTCAACCATAAAAATCCAAATTTGAAAAATAGTTTGCTCTTTTACCGTTTTTGTATTGAAATAACAGTCTATCGTTTAAAATTGCGTATATGCATCCTTTATCTTGTTGACTATACCAAA
This sequence comes from Leptopterna dolabrata, assembly GCA_954871275.1. Lineage (NCBI taxonomy): Eukaryota > Metazoa > Arthropoda > Insecta > Hemiptera > Miridae > Leptopterna > Leptopterna dolabrata. Next base: position 34,652,365 of record OX940976.1, read on the forward strand.
TTAATTTCCATTTAGACCAGTTTTTCATGTCATGTCAGTTTCCATTCAAGTTCATGTCATGCAGCATGACCATACGAGCGAATGTTGAAAGTTTAATCATATGACAATTTTAGTGATTTAAAATCCGTTCTTGTTAATTTTTTAGCAACTTTTACAAAATGTACGCAATTATTGTCCCACAATATCTCAGCCACAAAAGTTGGTCAAATTTTGATCCATTCGTTTTTGGTTTTCGTCTTTCCGTCTTGAGTCAAATTCTGGTTTATTATTTTCAATGATGGAATCAAGCCTGGAAAAAAATTAAACCCATTTAAATAACATTTTGATGGTTTGTGCTATAATCCAAAATGGAATAAAAATGCGCAAATTACTACACAACGGTTTACTATTTTCCTGTATAGATAGGTGGTTTTCTGCGTAGATCATTGTTTTCTTTGGTCAATACCTACCCATTTTAAGTATACAGTTTTTAAGTATAGAGTCTGTTTAGAGTATTAAGTATATTTTACGCATAATTCTTGGAGTTAATCTAAAGAACCTTATCCTCGCTCTTTTTGAATTCACCAATGGATGGTTGAGGGGTACTGAAATAACTTAAGAGTGTTCAGTAAGGAGGAGTGTGACGAGTGATAAAGTATATTGAGTGGAAATGGAGTCCCTACAATGCTGGTTAACAGGTTTGTTCGCACTGGCTTTTTCTGACGGTTATCTGACTCCTAGAAAACAGTAAGAAACCAATCCCAATCCAGTGGGATCCAATACCATGTTGATGAAGCGTTTGATAAGGGTTTGAGTTTGATAATGGTAGGGAATCGTAGGGAGTTCTCGTCCGCCTTATCTTCTGTGTACTGGAATCACGATCAGAAAACTAACTTTGGATAGTCAGGAAAACACTGTGAACAGCGGGTCATGGATACTATATGTACAGTCAGAAAAGAGTCCGAGAATCACTGCGAACGGCCCAACGCCTTTCTGACGGTCAGGTAACCATCAGATGGTCACTGAAACAAACCTATTATCTTCCACTATCTGACATGAAGGTATGAACCACCAGAGAAACAGGATTACAAAGGTATAAACTTTCCCAGCACAACTAGTTTTGATGTTTAATCACAACGCAATTCAACTTGGCGAGTAACAGAAGTTGGAAACGTAGTTGCAATAATCCCACTATAACAAGGTGAACTGCTTCTTCACCTGAGCAACTTTGATAGACGATGATGAATTCCTATAATTTCAATTCGTTTGTCCATTCCAGGGTAGACTTTGATGGTGGGTGGATGTCTGGGAGGGCTGAACTACGACGGCAAGTAAACAACCACAACAGCAACTCCTTTCAGCCTTGGCTCCAAACCACAACACATGACAAGTAAGTCAGCTTTTCCCTTGACAAGCTACTTATCCAAGTCTAAGAAGCCCCTTTGACCTAGGAACAGGACCTCTCACTGCCTAATATCATGGTGAATCCCAGTTTTGCAAAATGTAATTCCTTACCTACCTATTTTGGGTTTGGATCTTTGGTCGAGTTGGTGCCTTGAATAAAATGGGAAGCTGGAGGAGCACCTCTTGATGTTAAACAAGTCTTAATTTATGTTCTTTCTGTGTCGCAGCTTAAATAAAACCCTAGGATTGCGACTTGAGTAGCCTGAATGGTTGCAGTAGATAAGTAGCAATGAGATCCGGCAACTTTCTAAATATCTATCGGATTTTGCTATTCGAGATCAAGCGTTCATTATGGTATGTTACACTTTGTACGAGTGGTTAAATACTGCACTATTACTCGACATTTTGCCTTGCGGTATTTGCAAATTACATTGTGTTTACCCCCACCAATCAACATCATTAGGACAACCACTCAAAAATTCAGCAATGGCCAACTTAAGAATTTCCAACGATCGCCATTTCAGAAGCAGTCAACTGCAGTAAACTTTCCCCCATTACTGTGTTGACGATCTCATCGACATTTTGACAACGCTGGCTTGAAGAAAATTACGCGCTACAGGAATGTTAACTAACATTCTCAGTACCTTACAGCGGCTAATATTCTAGAGTGTGACTGAGTGGTAGTGAATTCATAGTTTTACTAAATTATAACTACCCCCTGTTTTATATAGGAACGTGCTAAATTATAGCTCCTTCATTCATTTATCATTCTAAAGGTGGCTTCGGAAATGTAGGCAAGACCCGCAATACTGTTAGGTATTGAAGGTGAGGTAAACCTTCTGCCCCTTTCAAGGCCATAAATTACCTACCATCAAGCCATGGCACTCATGCATTACTTACCATCAGTAGGCCATGTACGAGTTCGTCAGGATTTTATAGGTACCTACATACTAAATTATACCTCCTGTAGTCACGTTTCTCATTGTAAAGATGGCTGCTTATCGAAAGTAGGCAAGACCGTGTTGGAGGTGAGGTAAACCTTCTGCTCCTTTCAAGGCCATTAATTACACCTACCAGCAGGCCATGCACGATTACTTTCGTTTTTGTGAAACCACCCGGAGCATTGTACGTCCCACCGTTAGTTGGCAGTACAGATCTGAAGTTAGAACCGAAAAGCTTCATTAACATGAGTGGGATCGTACGGTAATACAATCCGGCCTTGATATCACTGATAGGGAAAAGTTGACTATAATCACGCATGGCTTTAAGAAATCGAGTTTGTTGTTCCGTAATATTATTTCATTTGAAGGAGGGTGGTTACGGTTTAGAACGGTGGACGGATGGAAAATGTTTTTTTCAGTTTCGGATTTCATGCGCACTGAAACGCAATTACCATCACATTTGAATGTTAAAATGGTTAAATTTTTTTTTTTCATGCTCGATTCCAAAAGTTCATTATTGAACCTTGAAAATTTTTGTCTACCCGTTCAGCCGTTCGTTCACACTTCAGGCCCTGAAGTGTGAAACGAAAAGCTTCGTCAACATGAATGTGAAAGATACGGTATACATCCATGGCTGTATGAAATCGAGTTTGTTGTTCCGTGATATTATTTTGAGGAGTGATGGTTGCTTCAGATTTTGTTGATAGTTCTTTTTTAAACCAAATTGTTGATAGGTTGTTGATCACGGCCAAACGAATTATCAAAATTAGGTGAAAATTGTCGGGAGTTCTACTTCATGGTTCAGCTTCATGGTTCTGATTCAGTTCTACTTCATGGCTCTGATGGTTCAGCGATCATCAGAATTTCGAAAAAGCCTGGGTGGGGTTCGTGGGGCTGTAATGGCGCGTTACAGAATGAGATAAACAGCTTTTTCTTTGACTCTAGTGGCATTTTTGTCGTGTCTGTGCGTGTGTAAGTGCGTGCGTAAAGCGTAATGAGTAGGTCCACCGCAACAAAAAAATACCCTACTAAATTACGGTGTTGCGGTAATAGGAATTCAGTGATCTATGCAGAAGGGGGTTTCTTCTATACAGTAAAATAATTATTTTTATGTAGATAATAATTTGCAACGTTTTTGTTAAAAGTTCGTTAGAGATGAGATGATCTATAGAAAGACTTTCGCATATTTGCAAGTCATGCTGAACTTAAAAATCCGACTCTCTGGACCTTAGAACATAATAATATAGGTAGGAAAATGTTCTACCTGTTCATCGAAACTTACTTCAGTTCTAAGCTCTTTGAACGGTTTTGTTCCATGCCATAGTTCAAACGAATATCAGTTTTTCAAGTGAATCGAATGAGTGCAAGCGAAAAACCTCAAACTTCGACAATGAAGGCTTGGTGAGAGGAAATCAATGTTACCCCCAAAGTCCCAGTGGGAAGCCCAGCCGTATTTTTCTTCCGACGAAGCCCTCGGGGGTTCTGGCTGTCTGCTAGGTTGGGCTAAGTCCCCATCCCCCCCATCACTTTCTCCACGCCACCTACCCCATCCTCCGTTTCTCCAGGCACTCAACTCTCTCAACCCTTCTCCGTCCAAACAGCTGCCCTCTATATTTCTCATTAAAGGTCCAGTCTTAAAGCCGTGGGTCCTTTCCCTCTCTATAAACTTCAAAACTCCCCCTCGCTAGCCTCCATCACGATTTTGATTTACCGATTGAAGTGGATGTGTGTGAGAGGATAGTAGTACTCGCTACCACACGAAATTACTTTTGGAGCGCGACCAACGAAATGGGAATCATTATTGGCCTCTACGCATCGTCGTTCTCGAGTCAATAGTGTTTTTTTGAGGGGGGGGGGGGGGGAGGATCGGGTAGCCTTGAGGGGTTTGTATAACTCTGCTATTGGTTCAATCGGTAGAATAACGGCTTTGGGATCAACCCGCATTATCCAAATGACTCTGATACAAGCCTACCAAGTGAAACCATGCGGGGAATATACTGATCGATAGCAATCATCGGATACAGCAGAAACCTGAGTTATTTGCTCAGCATCTTCAGTGCTGGGACGATCCACCGAGTGAGTGATTGGCAGAGGGTAGCAGAAGAACGTTACCATCTCAGCGTGATTATTGCTAGCCTGCACCGCCAATATAGTTATCAACACTGGACACTCATAAAACAGGCTGTCCCCATAAATTCATTGATGGATCCCAGTTAGATAACAGATATCTACATCACACAACTTCTCTTACTCGAGTACGATAACCATGTTTTCTTTTAATAATATCTATAGCTAGCGAGTAGTGTGTGGTGAGGAACCCTCCCCCAACCTCATTCCACGCAGCTATATTCCACCAGTTCTTTACTGGACCACCAACTCGTCAGGCCGGCCTGTTTGGCGGAAGGCCGGCGTACAAGACATCGGTGGAAAAGCTGGCTTGAGTAGATCCCCATATTTGGAATCAACGAGCTGTGACTGGCGGAGGAGCCGACCCAATCCAAACCCACCACTACCTGTATTATCTGTACCAGTCAAAACACTCTGCACATTATGTACGCAACATTTCATTAAGATATAACATTGCGTCATCCAACCCCTTATAAAAACTGGAGCTAGCCCACCCCCTCAGTCAAATTTGAACTCACCAAGCAGTAATTTATAGGGATGGGTATCGAACTACAAAACATCGATTACTGGCACTCGATTAATATTTTCACTAATTAATCGATACATCGAATAATCGACGTCTACGAAATCGATTAATCGATACAACGATTAATCTACAACTTTTTGAAAAAATCAAATTTTTATCTAATTTCTTATTGAAATGTAGCCACTAGACATCAAGGTCGTCGTGACGGTGGCGATTAATCGACATATTTCAGAAAAAAATTTGTATTTTAAAAGATTAACATTTTAATACCAAGAGTAAAAACATAAACATAAAAATAACATAACAAATATATTAACATGTATCATGTTTTAGCTCTGGTATACTAGCATTTTTTGCGAGTCGATTTTGCGCGTCAATTTTTTTCGCGTAGTGGTTTTCACGTACAACCGAGTAGTTGCTAGGGAAATGAAACTTCTTTCATTTTCATCGGACAAAAATCGTTTTCCATTCGTTGGAAAGCTCTTGATTTATCACGAATTTATTTCGTATTTGTTCTTGGTATTTATTTCCTAGTTTCATACTATAACTATATAAATGAATGTTATAAATGGATAGTAAACAATGACGCTTGTTTTCGCGCACAATGCATAGTGGAGAGTCGCGTGGAAACATGATACATGGTTTTTCGTATAATATATTTGTTCTTGGTATTTATTTCCTAGTTTCATACTATAACTATATAAATGAATGTTATAAATGGATAGTAAACAATGACGCTTGTTTTCGCACACAATGCATAGTGGAGAGTCGCGTGGAAACATGATACATGGTTTTTCGTATATTTGTTCTTGGTATTTATTTCCTAGTTTCATACTATAACTAGGTATATAAATGAATGTTATAAATGGATAGTAAACAATGACGCTTGTTTTCGCGCACAATGCATAGTGGAGAGTCGCGTGGAAACATGATACATGGTTGCAATTTTTGTTTCTTAAACATAAATCTCTCGAATCTTGATGAAAACGTTTACCTACCAATCACAATGGTGACGCTTATGGGTTGTAAACAAAAAATTCATTCTTTGAATTTATTTAAATGATCAGTTACTCCAATATTTTTCGTTTACATATTTTAGAAAAAGCAATTTATTGGCCAAATCTCCTGTCAAACGGTTCCTTTGTTCCCTTAACATCTGCCCAGCTTCTGAAATTAGCCTCTCCGATGGTACCGACATTGCGATTGTGGGGACGTACCTTCCAAAAGAATGAAAATTAATTTCAAAATATAATAATATTTATATAATTAATATATTTATTTATGTAATAATATAATATTATATAATCAGTTTGAAAATAAAACACCCCATTGCAACATTAGAAACTGCTGGAAATGTTTCTGCCATCTGTTTCCAGTACAATATAGGATTCTGCTCGGTTCTTTCTTGAGGAGCTCTCAAATAAATTCGGAGCTCCTCATCAATCGAGCCTGATGGCGATGATTCGGTGCTCTTCCGTTTTGACCATGCCTTCTGTTGTGCTTTTTAAAAAGCGATGAAGATGCTGATGGCGGTGAATCTGAATCTGAACTCTCTGTATTAGAGGTTCGGGTTGGAGATACGTTATGATTGTCTTTTAATAGAGAGTTGTCGCAACCAAAAATTGACGATCGGGAGAGAGAACGTAAACGCAAGTGCTACGTTCGAGACGTAAGTTTTGGCGTTTTCAAGACTTGCGTTGCCCAGCACCACGTAACTATTGGAAAGATGCGTGTCGAGCATCTCAAAGCTACGTACTACGTAACTCGATAAGTAAACTTCTTCGCGGATAACCAAATTCGATCTCCATGGCTACGCTATCGCATCAACCCGAATTTTATAGAAAGACAGGAGGGGCCGGCCTCGGGAAGGTTTTCCGCCGTTTGCGATGTCTTTATTTTGGGTTCTCTTTAGGTACCTATATGTGGAAGCTTGAACTTCATGTGGTTCGTGTACCTATTCATCTTGAGCATTGCCATCCGAAAGCCATGAGCACGGTAAGTGAGTGCCTCATAAATTAGCAAGTATTTTTCGGGTTTGTAAATTATACGAATGACCCGTCTCACGGTGCCGTAAGTACGGTTTTACAGTAAAAGGGCACGATTGGTCTACTAGAAATTGTTCAAAACTCATAGAAACTATTACTGAATAATTATGTTACGAGCTAGTTTTAGAATAAAGAGGTTAACTTGACAGACAAATTATATATCATTGACAAATTATTACGTTAACGTCACTTCAAATATGTCCGGAGTTACGTAGACACGTAACTTTCTCATGGAACGTACGTTAGATAGTTAGCATCCGAATTTGTCACCCTAGAACAGAGTTACGTTTTACATGTTCCCGAATCTTTTTTTATGTCGGCTTAGCACTGATGATTTCAGGGCCTTACCAATAATGTGTTTTGGCTCTTTTGCTTCCTTTTGATATAGCTGCCACAGGAATTGCCATGCTGCTCGTTAAGTAGCAGTCAGAGCTGATATCCTTTGTGACCGTTGCCAGTGGCTCAAGTATCTGGCAAACTTCCTGCAGGAATTCCATTTCCATGGCAGACAACATAGATGGAGCACTAGCGTTTCGATTAATTATGTCGTTAATATGAGCTCGCAGCTCTAGAAAGCGTGACAGCATGTCATATGTGGAATTCAACCTTGTTACTACATCCTGGATGACGGTCTTCGGTGATACTCTACGGAGTTCATCACACGCAGAAACGGAGTGATGAAACCATCCAGCAATAGCCTTCACTTTTTTAAGGATATCAGACAACTCCACCTCATCGCTGATGGCCCTTGTCGCAAGTAGATTCAGCGTACAGGCAAATCATAGAATATGTTTGCTTCTACCGAACATGAGTTCAACAGCTTTTGTTATGTTCCCAGCGTTGTCAGAAATTAAGTACAGCTAAAGTTTTGTCCACCTCCAGCTCCCATTCTCCGAAAATGTTTTGCATTTTCTCCACAATGTAATTTTCTGTGTGCTTCTCTGTGAGCTGGAACATTCCAATTGTTCCTTTGCTTACAGTGCCCTCGTTAACATTTACATACTGTACAGTCATGCTAAGAAAGCTTCCATAAATTACTAATTTATGGAAGTAATTAAGCATAAGTTGAAGTGGATAAGTTGAAGCTGACCAGTGACCAGTGACTAGAAGTGGACAGCATTCAGTATAAGTTGTGCAAGCAGAAATGAGAAGCTTTAAGAATAAGACTCCAATCCTGGCAGCATCCGCACATGGCGCCACCAGGTCGGGGTTGAGATGGTTCATACTCCGCTTGTAAGTGGAAGGTGCACGTAGTGATGCCAGGTCGGGCTTCAGATGGACAGTGCTCTGCTTGTAGGCGAAAGGCGCATGTGCTGATGCCAGACTGGGCTTCAGATGGATCCAAAGTGTGAGACTTCCTCACAGGGAATGGGATGAATTCAGCTTGCAGCTTCTCGTCATCTCTGTGAGGAAGTCATATGCGTACGATCACGGCCGGCTTCAGAGAAGGCCGCGGCACAAGATCTGGCAACGCTGTAATAGCTTCTTGGTTCAGGCACCTTTCCTAACCACTGCGTTCTTTTAGCTCCAAGAATGAATCCTTCACTTACTTTATTATTACACCTGTATATTGCGAGTAGGTATAATTAATGAAAACAACCATCTTCTGAATGATGCATTATTTAAAAGAAAGGTACAAGGAACAAGCAAGATGACTTGGAGAAAAGGAAATGGAACATGAATTAATTATAGTTTGCTTATAGTATTCTACTTCTGGAACTTCTTCAACTTGCGACTGTCATTTTTGTTAATTATTCTCCAAATACACCTATGTATTCGGTTCGGAACATTTTTTTGGAACACTCCCTCAAAATTTTTTCTACGTTTCCAGGTATGTAGATTCCAAAAACACAATCTCCGTCCGCCGTGTCATCGATATCTTCCTTGATTTTCGTTCTAAAAAAAAAACGTTCTTTTGCACACAGGCTCCATTTGGGCCCTAATTGTGTCCCCTAACTCGGCAGTCCGATCGGAAAACATCGAGGGGTGTTATGGGTGAAAATTGGGTGCAAAATTAGGTATTTTTCACGTTTTAGTGAATTTGAGTTTGTGATGTATTGTTTTCCGTGTTTTTTAGGGTGAGGAGACCAACAAATATGAATATGAAGTTGATTTTGACCACTGAGTGAAGTATTGAGGTTCTAACGAAGTTTCAACTCTCAAAATTCAATATTTATGAGTCAAACACCTGTGAAAATGGCTATAATCGCTAGAAATTTGTATAATAACTCAGAAGTGAATCCAGAAAATTCAATGAGAAGTTCAATGATCGAAGATAATTTGCCAAAAATAGGAGCCTAGTTCGAGTTTTTGGGGCCAAAATTTGTGAAAAATACCAAAAATAGCTATATCAATATTATTACACATGAAATAAACAGTAAAAAATGAATAGCCAGCTTTTTTTATGTCCAATAGAATACCTAATAAACCCACGTGACAAGGATTGTGCAGCATTCTTTGATTTTTGATCACGAACATTCTTGGAATAATGGTGGTGGTGACAAATATTATGATGTCTTTTTGATTAGGAGCCTTCAAAAACTTATCCTCGAACTCTTGAGAGATTAAAATGTTCATAATATTCAATGATGAATGTCATAGAATATTTTATTGTCATACCATCACCGTAGCTGAATGGTGGAAAGCACTGTAGGTACGTATCTTTAGGTTTTGCAAGGGTCCATTCTTTCTATTCTCCCTGTTGAAGGTACCTACTTATCTACTGTACCTAAATCATTTTCGGAAAAATGTTATAAATACAAACCACTGACCTTAGTTTTGGTTCCCAATTAGTACGGGGAATCGCACGAATCCACTTTTTCTCTTCATCCTTGGGAAAACGAAACGAAGTCACAACATATTCTTCTGTACATTCCTAATTAATTTGGCACTCTGGCACGATACAATTTTCCTGCAGTCTGTTATCATTAAAAACAATAACTTTTGTTAACGATATTACTGTTGAAAATAATTTTCGCGAGAAGATCTATAGGTAAACTATCGAAACCCGGAAATAAACTAACCTAGGCTTAATGGTGGGTGGTGTCGCGGCCGGCCTGAAGTGCAACGTTGCCAATTCTCTTCTGCCGCGGCCTTCTCTGAAACCGGCCGTGGTACGATCCATCTGAAGCCTCAGGACGAACGACCTGCCAGACGATGAGAACCTGGGCCATTCTCAACGAAACGTACAATCGACTGTTCCAGGAAATTTTTCCTACTAAAAACCACTTTTTTCGTGATTTTTTTAATTTTTATTCTAGACATTTTTACGCCCTATATGCTCCATATACATTTAATTGCATAAAGATATTTATTATGTATGATAAATTTGTTTAAATACCCCAAACATCATTCGTTCACCCTGTCGCCAACCGACTCTGGCAACTTCAAGTCACTCCCCACTCAACGTAGATTATGAATTATTTTGTTTTAATTCCAAGAGAGTCTCATTTATGTTTACTAGATTCGAAAATCAGAATTCAAGTTTACGATATAACGATTTGCTTTAGTTTAAAAAACGAAATAAGTGTGTCGCCACTGCTTTCCATCATTCGTTCACGCCTGAGGGTTTTTCTCGCCTACGGCTCTCTTCCCGCCATTTTGATGGAGGAGCGGTGTTCGTTGACTCCGTTGAACCCTCGCGGAGCCACCCCAACAGTTTTTAAAGGTCGCCAGTCGCCAAGTGAATTTCAGTGCAAGAGGATCATTGCTGAGGAATGTCAGTATTTTTATTCACCATCATTCTACCACTTGCTGTATCCCTGTAAGTTATTATTATTAAATCATGTTCTTTTTCTCCATGATAGTGCTTTGGTTCCTGATTAGAATGATATTATTTTTCTTCAAACGAGTGTTGTGGAAAGAAATAACCTCAAAACTCCTTGAATTTCTCATTCGTTCACCCGTCATTCGTTCACTCCAGAGGAAGTGAACCAATGACAAGCTGGGTGAACGGATGACAGTCAAGGTGGGAGCCATCTCAGAATTGCATCATTTTCACATTCTTTCTCTCAGAAATTGAGAAGTATGCAAGCAAAAGGGATTTTCTCACATCCGTGGCAAATGTAAGGCTCTTTTAGGTTTCTCATCTTCATATTAGCGAATTTTCGAAGAAAAGGAAGCTACTGTTCTCGGTCCAAAATTTTTAAAACTCGAATTTCCGAAAGATTTTTATACCAAAATCCGTTCCAGACCATCCTGAATTCACTGCCGAAAGACACTAAAAATTGTATGTATATATATATATATATATATATATTTATATACCTATATATTTATATATTATATCACCAAGAGTGTTTTCCCGTTTCCAAGTTTGCATATATGTATGTGTCATTCCAGACGATAACTCTCGAAAGAATTGAGATAAAAAGTTCAAATTTGCACGAAAAATCTGTCTTGGCAATCGACAGGCTAAGTTCGTAGATGCGCAGAATCAGGTCACTCTAAGGGGGAGTTTTAGGGGGGGGGGGAAATTACCCATAAATTCCCAAAATGAAACAGTCTGACAAGTGACACCTCATTTTAAAGGTTTTTGTACGCTGAACACGATGGTGAAATCAGAATTGCGATATCTCATTCCGTTCTCAAACTGGAGCACTTTGAAGATGAAGGAACGTGGTTATTTCTTGAGATGTTCTTCCTGGTTCGTCTGCTCTAATCTGATAACGGAATGGGATATCGCAATTCTGACTTCACCATCGTGTTCAGCGTTGGAAAATCTACAAACCGAGGTGTTACTCGGCAAAAAATGGAACAAAAAATTTGTTACGTATCCAATACCTACTCTGTATTGGATACGTAACATACGTACGGTACGTATGTTGGATACTTAACTGTACGTATATTGTAGTACCAATACTACAATATACGTACATACTTGAATACCTATAATTACCCAATAAGTTTAAGATTGCCCATATTTCAATGGGATATCCCAAACATCACATTTTACATAAAATCAGTTATTTCTTCGAAAATTCGCTCTTATAGCCATGCTGCATGACTGTGGTTTTTTTTTCATTTCAAAGACTGTTGTGAATATTTGGAAACTTAGCATTGTGGATGGTTTTTGCTCATTGTAGGTTGGGAGCCATCTCAGAATTGTATCATTTTCACATTCTTTCTTTTGGAAATTGGGAAGTATGCAAGCAAAAGGGGGTTCCTCACATCTGTGGCAAATGTATGGCTCTTTTAGGGTATAATAAAGGTATGGACATTAATAGTTACCGCCCATGAAGTCATTCGTGCACCTTTGCGTCATTCGTTCATTTTATTGATTTCTTTTTTAATTGATATTATTATTATGAAAGCATATTAAGCGCTGCTGCAGGTCACATTTGGTTGAGTTTCCATAAAGGAACACACAGATATACAAATTTCACCAAAAAATAAAAATTTTAAATATTGATGAAAGACCTGTTCGATTGTACGATTCGTTGAGAATGGCCCACCTGGGAGCTGAGTTCACCCCATCTCCTATGAGGAAGTCGTATGTGTCCTATCCATCTGAAGCCCAACTGGTATCACCCATCGATGTATATAATGGTCCATTATATACATCGATGGTATCACCACGTGCACCTTTCACCTGCAGGCATAGTAAGAACCATCTGGAGCCCGAACTGGTATCGCCACGTGTGGAGCACAATACATCTAAAACCCGACCCAGGACTTTATTGTCACCACGCCTCAAAACTGATTGTTCAGCGACCTCCTGTGTGATCAATGCTCCGGGTGGTCTCTCAAAAATTCTAAAGTTCGGAATCACCTTTAAAACGTAAAAGAATTTGAGATAATGGCGCCCTGGAAATTTCAACTCCCAATTTTCACATCTTAGAGATGTCTGACAGTAACGCCGATCGTCGATATTTGTTTCGACCCCAAATGGGACCTACAAACTAAATTTCGTTAATTTTGGTTCATGGTAACTAAGGAAAGTCGCAACAGTGCAAGGCGGACGGACAGAACCTTTTTCATTCCATTTTCGATTCTACGTAGTTGTCTTGAAATGGAAACCATCAAATTTTCATCAAATGACGGGAGGAGGGTTGAAATTTTTTTTTTTCCTGCATGATGCTAAAGGTTCTTCTTTGAAAATAATAAACCAAAATCCGCTAGGTCGTTAGGCAGCTCACCTTGTCCTCTTTGAATACCTTTGTACCCTTATGGTCTGCGTGCTCCCAATTGAAGTGCCATTCCATCTGAACCTCATAGGAATATAGAACATTCCTTTTCTTCTTTGAAATTTTCATAAAGCAGTTGCTTCTCTCTCGGGCCAACTCCTTGTCTCGGTTTTCAAACTCATCTTCTAGTGAACATCAACATGTTTCGACCTTACCTCTGGTTTTATTCTCCCAAATCTTTTGTAATATCCATTAGTGATGATCAATGTGCTCAAGTACGTATAGGTCATCTTAACTGTCATTTTCATCATCTAGTTGAGGAACTCCGTTGGCTCCTGAGTTTTGAGTGTTCCTGCCGAAAACAGATATAACAGTCTTCGTCGCTACTGAAGAATTTATCATGAAATATCGTTATTTATATGCACGACAAAAACGTTAATCTGTATTCAAGGGTTGCTGAGAACTAGAAACCGGTTGCGGGTTAATGTTAAGTACCTAATTATTTATGATCCAACACTCACAAATCCTCCTGATTTTTAAGGGTTGTATCCGAATAAGGTTTCAATGATATAGAAACTGGGAAGGTGGCGCTAGAAAACCTTACGTATATTATGAGGATTACTCACCGGTTCAAGCTGGCTTTTGGAAACAAAATGCCTATATCGGTCTAGAACAAATTCGCACAACACTTTCAATATGAAGGATTTATATTGAACTGTAAACCACCTTTTCGAGTTTGGTATAACGAATAGCTGTTGTCAAGAGAGAACGTAAGCGGCTCGAGAGCATAAGACAAGATGACGAGAGCAAAGAATTAATCGTCAGATGAAACGCAAAACAAAAGAATCAAGTACAGCGTTACCAATACTACAAATCATTATAATCCATATAAGGACAATTATTTACGATCCGTGTAAGGATCCATGGCGGTCTTATTTTGAATACCCATTTCCAATACTCCCTCCTATTCAAAAAAATACAGGACTGTGGCTAGAGAAACCAGAATTCAAACAAGAAAGGTTGACACAAGATAACCTGCAACAGTAGCTTAAGCATGTATTGGTCACATGTAGTGAGAAAATTAAATTGAGAGCAAGTTGCAAATTTTAATTTAAAAATATCATAAATTTCAATTTGAAGCAAAATTTTAGAGAAAACAAAATTAAATCAAGAAAACGTGTAGCTGACCGCAAGAGATTTTACATGAAACAAGAGAAGGTAAAAAATGTAGATCGCATGTTGTAGAACGAGGAAAGAAGTTTCACGGAGGCAAGATGTTTTGCAGAGTCAAGATTATGCAGACGGATGGGTCAAGGGAAGGACGAGTATGACGATTCCGGTATTCAACTCCAAGACTCTTCATTTCCTGGGGAAATTTACAGAAGAGTGTTAAAGTTGGTCAACAAAAGGTTCCGAAAATAAACAAATTTATCATAAGGCAATGCCTTGGTGAATGTATCCGCCATCTGCTCATTGGTAGAGACCCAAAGTATAGAAACATTTCCATTTTTGAACATTTCATATACGAAGTGCATAGACAATTTGACAATATGCTTCAAGTTGCGAGAGTCATTTGTCATTGCGACAGAAATTGCTGGGGCACAATCGCACTTCAAGATGGGAAGCATGTCCAATCCAATGAGGAATCTACACAAGCTTCGGATACTTGTAAGTTCCTTACATGCTTCAGACATGGCAATGTATTCTGCTTCACAGACCGATAACGCCACATGAGTTTGCTTTTTCGATTTCCAAGACACTAAGTCCCCAAAAGACTTAATTGAAAACCCAGTGGTTGATCTGCCATTAAGGGAACTGGTACCAAGAGACGAATCCGAGTAGGCTACCAAGTCTTCAGTTTCGCCGGAAAACAAAATTCCGTAATCCAAGGTTCCCTTGAGATACCACAGTATCCGCAGAACGCACTTCCAGTCAGAGAGTGTGTACCCAATTTGTTTCCTGCTCATGAAATTGACTGCAAACGAAATATCAGGTCTCGTACAATTTTGAATATACAAGAGAGAGCCGATTACTTCGCGATATGGGACATCCGGAGGTGGTTCTGAATCCTCAGTCAATTTCAACTGTGCAGTTAACGTACACTCTGTTGCGGACATAGGAGTTGAACAAACCTTTTCCTCTGGGGAGAGAAATTTGTCCAGCAAGTTTTCAATGGCGGATTTCTGATGAAGGAACATCAGCCTTTTGGACTTATTTCTCTTGATTTCAAACCCCAAGAATTTCTTTGGTGTGCCAAGGTTTTTGATTTTTACCTCAAGCTTCAGCTGTTGGATAACTTCCAGGGCTTTCCTGTCATCGTTTGAAGCTAGGAGGCAGTCATCGACATAAATGATGATCAGCGCGTATTTTACACCATCTTGCCACTTGAAGATGCAAGTTTGGAAGGGGTAAACTTCAAAACCCATGGCAAGAAGAATACTGCTGAACTTTTTGTACCACAAGTTCGGAGAAACCTTTAATCCGTACAAGGACCTTTTAAGACAACACACATGAGACTCCTTCAAGTTCGGTGAGTAGTATTTTAGCTCAATTAGGCCTTCAGGAATGTACATATATTATGTACAGGTTTTTCAAAGTTTCCATGCAAAAATGCAGTGGTTACATCTAGTTGATAGAGGTGTAAGTCCAGTTTGTTCACAATAGACAAGAAAACGCGAACATCACCCAATCTAGCTACAGGCGCAAATATTTCTGAAACAAGATATTCGTTTGTATCAGCAAAGCCTTTTATTACCAAACGACTTTTGTACTTGATGGAGCCATCAGATTCAAGTTTCCTCTTATGAACCCATCGAGATTTTATAATTTTGGTTCGAGGGGCAAGATCTGATCTGGGGACAAGTTCCCAAGTATTCATCTCCTCCAGAGAATCAAGTTCATCACGTATGGCCTCTTCCCTGATTCCATTGCTTCTTTGTAGGAAGAAGGCTCCAACAAGTCTACCTGTCTGTCTCGTTGCAAGGCCACAATTTCTGTGGGGTTTTCAGCAGCGTAATTATTTTGATTCAAGTTGTCGTTCATGTCAAGAATTGTGGCAAGAGGCTTTGGATAATCTTTGATTCGATCGCCGTACACTATAGACTCAATAAATTTGGCATCACAAGAATTAACAAGGGTTTGGTGTGCTTCTGAGAAAATCACATATCCGGTATCATTGCACTCCAGCAAGTAGCCCTTTTTCGCATTTGGCGCAAATTTAGGTTTATTTTTTATGTCTACATAGTGCACAAGACAACCAAAACGTTTGAGAAATTTTAGAGAAGGTGCATATCCTATCACCTTTTCAAATGGACTACTAAACATATTAGAAGAGTGAGGCATTCTGTTATAAACAAATACGATGTAATTTAAGGCGTGCCCCCAGAAAGAGTAAGGCATTTTAGCCGACAGCAAGTTTACTCTGATTTTATGTTTCAACTCTTGATTTACTCTCTCGGCACATCCATTTTGTTGAGGGACGTGAGGCTGACCAGGAGCCCAAAGAATGCCCTCTCGGTCCATCAGCTCCTTCATCTCCTGTGTTTGAAACTCGAGGCCACGATCAGACCGGAGCTTGAACACGCTCTTGGATTGGGACGTGATGGACGCGATCTCTATCAGACACTGTTTGAGCGCCAAGTGTACCCCCTTTTTATTTTTGAGAGTGTGAGCAAAAACGTAACGGGAAAAATCACATACAAAGATCACAACATAACAATCGCCAGTTCGAAAATTTGAGGGACTGATAGGACCCATGAGGTCTGTGTGAAGCAAGGCAAAAGGTCTATCAGCGCTGTGCCTCACCTGAGTGTGCGATTTTCGAATCGTATTTGCTTGATGACAGTCCTCACAATTCAAGATCTGATCCGTGAATGTGACAAGGTTGAGTTCTGGTAGGAACTTCTTGGCGGCCTGCAAGTATTGCCTTGAGGTGTGATTAAGACGCAAATGCCACAAGAAATCTACCCCAGGGGGAGCAGGCGTATCTAAATTTTGCCTATCAAAATCGGAAAGTTTTTGTTGTATCGGATCAAGAGAATCGACCTCAGGCATCCTAGGACACTCACCAACCTCAGGAACCCTCCCTCCCAGGATGGCAGAGACTTCAGACGACAAGTGACCAGACCTCCCTCCCAAAACTTGAGAGTCAGCTCCACTACAAGGAGTCATAGTTGAAGGGCTACCAGACTGTACAAGTGAGGTGGTGAAGATTGTATCAAGTCTGCGCCGCTTGTGATCAGAAATTGTCTCAGGGATCCCAGAAACAAATTGAGCAGGAGCGATCGGCAGTTCAATCCACCATAACCCGTCATGGAAATAACCAGACTTAATTATTTGACCAGTGGAGGCCTGAATGAAGTCAACCTTATCCTTTGTAAAGAAGGAATTAATTCCAGCCTGAGCAATTTTCCTGACAGAAAACAGATTAGTGGACAAACCTGGTGTGTACAGAACATCTTTCAAGGTTGAGATTTGACCATTGTTTACAAAATTTAAGTCCCCATAGAAATTCACATTCAAGTCTGCAGATTCATCCCGATTAGCGCATTTAAAGACACGTTCTTTAGGAAGGCGTCTAAAATTAACCAAGTATTCTCCGGAGGAAGTAAGATGTTCGGTACAACCAGTATCAACAATAGCAAGAAAACAATTTTTACCTTCTGAAATGGTAAAGGCTTTTCCAGAGCCTTGGCGTTCCCGCATGTAGTTCAGTGTGGCAATGTGTTGCTCCTCTTTGCCACCCATAGACACCCAAACCTCATCAGTGTCGGAACCAGTTTGAGGCCCCAGGATGGCAAATCCAGAATCCGGATATTTGTTGAACTCTTGAACCAGTAATTTTGCCTGACCCAAGGGCATTTTGACAACGGAGGGTTTGTCAGCAGCAAATGAGCCCGCTGGTTTAGGCATTGGTTTCGGCTTTTGCTTTGGCTGCAGCCTATTTTGAGCCGACTGAGCGCCTTGCCGAACAAACAGGGGAGAGGGATTCGGGCAATTTGAAGCAGAGTGAGATTTGGACACACCACATTTGAAACAAATCTTGTTTGCCCGGAAACAAATATCCCTAGTGTGACCGCGACGACGGCAGTAGATACAAAATTCTGACCTCTTTATGGATTTTGAAGCGCCAGCGGATGAGGATTGTTTATTTGGTTGGGACTTGCCAGGAATACCCCCTTTGACACTCGAAAAGCCACCACGGCCCCGAGTAGACGCAACTCTAGCCCGAAACAAGGACATGCTAGACCCCGATGCCTGGTTAGCACGCAGCTGTTCCTCAAGGAGCATGTCACGCAAGACCGGAATGTCAAACTTGAAGCCGTGAAGCTCCGCCTTCTGGTATGTGACAGACCCCTCGATCGCCAGCTCAAAGATGGTTTTTATGTACTCTGGGGTCAGCATGTTGGGGACTATAGTTGTGAGTCTCTTCTGGAGATCGTCGAATCTCCCCAGAAACTCAACGGCTTTCTCCGCTCCTGGGTCAAAACGAATTGAATTAAATTCGTGAACAAGACGTTTCAATTGAAACGTGGAGGAGGGGTCGCAAGTAGCCTGGAGTTTTTCCATGATGGCTTTGGGGTCGCTCAATTCATGAACCAAGTCTTGGTAATAACTACCAAGAGATTCAAATAATACCTGACCTTCCGTTTGGCTACAAGGATTTCACTTTGGGAAAAGCAAGCTGGACTGGGCTCAGACGGGTCAAGTAGGAAGAGACACTCCTGTGTCTCTACCTGTCCAACAATACTCCTCTTCCAATACTTGAATTGATCCTCGCTCTCCAACCGACCATCAAGAGGTCGAAATCGAACCGCGTCGATTTTTCTGACTCGGTAGGAGGGAGGAGCAGCCAAAGTATCCGAATGCGGAGACCCACCAGGAGGTACAAGGTTATCCACATCCATGGCTGAATCCTCAACCAAAGAGGTAGGATCACGATTTACATAGGCAACAGGAACCTTTGGAGGAGCTTGGATTGGCAGGACAGTTAGGCGCTGGCAAAGTCCAGCTGGGAGAGTCGAGAGTTTATTTGTCCAAGGCTGCTTAACATTTTCCAGAAACCTGGAGAGGACATCCTCGGACGTTTTAGCGGCCTCCAATCGCAAGCGTTCAAGGCTGCCCTCACTACCATCAGAGGATGCCTTCTGCGGGTGTAGGGGCGACTCAAGTAGCCCACCTTCCTCCAGATCCAAAATTGAGTCCGTGTCACTCATCCTCACAATTTTTTTTGGGGGGGGGGGGGGGGGGACAAGGATATCAGTCACAATCTGCAAAATTCAATTGGCATTACGAACTGAACAGACAAAATACAACAGCATGCGGCAAATAAAATCAAGAATCATCAAAATTCGAGTGAATCTACAATATTTCGTTAAGTTACGTGTTATAGATACGTAAGAAATTAGTAAATCAATTTTTTGTGCAAAAAAATCAATTGTGCAAAAAAATTGTTAATAGGTCTGGTGAGTAAAAAAGCTAGAAGTAAAGAAGGGTTAGTCAAATTTGTGCACATACTTGAAACCCAATTCAAATACCTATTCTCGTAGTTCTACTTGACTGTATGAAAGAACGATCTCAGACACCCGTGGATGACAAGAACAAATTATGATTATAGGATCCAAGTCACCCCCCTCCGACCAAGTGCAAAGTAGATTTCAGACCGTTGGTCATCATCCACCTACCATGGACGAGGGTGATCCACGGGGCCCGCTCCCACGTTGATTGAATCAAAAATAACGCAATTTTTTTTTTAAATTTAAAATCTTGAGCTTGGGATCGGGATTCCCTTCCAGTGACTCGTTTCTATACATGCAGCTTCCCGCGTCGAGTCTCGTTTAGTCGAGACTGAAACACACCATTCGTGAATTGAATAAAAATTCAATTAACTTGGAACTTTAACCTCAGAGGTCTTGCCCGAATCAAACACCTCTTCATTTTGAGTACGGCCCTTTTATTGTTCGGATTGTGATCGAACTGGGAAATCCTATATGTCGCCAGACGGGAATCAAGTTCGTGCACACTGATTAGATGGATCAAGATGAATCAAGTTTGTGCACTCCATAATCAGCCTTCGTCGGACTCGGAAGGTCAAACGTTCGATATTTAAAATATAGAACGTAACCTCGCGTACTCAGTCGCCTGAACGGATTGTGGGATAATCCGAACAGACATACGCACTTGCGCTGAGGACGGGTAAGCAATGCTTTCACATCTGTTTGCAGGTATGAGTGCGAATTACTTCGATGCGATCGAATCACATCGAAGTACAAGATGAGTGCGCTCGGCCGAAAGCACTCGCACTAGAGCCACCATGGAACGCAGGAATTGATGGATCGAAACAACCCAAAAGTTGGAAAATCTAATAAGACGATGACCTTCGATGAAGAGAAGCCGACATCTAGCCCAGGGGAATAAAAAAATTGAATTTGAAGACTGAGACGAAAATCGACAAACGCTGCCGGCGGCCATGTTCCAGGTTTCGACAACAAAGGGACAAGAAAGATGACGCAATAGTTTTGAAGGGTACTCCGTCACCCAAGCTCAGTCAATCAGACGATCATTCGCTTCAATGTTAATGGGCTTTTTAGCCAAGTTGCGAGTCATAAAGGTAAACTTGAATTTCAAATCATTACAACCGAATTCAATCAAGCTTGAATAAAACGATATCGTATCCGAATAAGGTTTCAATGATATAGAAACTGGGAAGGTGACGCTAGAAAACCTTACGTATATTATGAGGATTACTCACCGGTTCAAGCTGGCTTTTGGAAACAAAATGCCTATATCGGTCTAGAACAAATTCGCACAACACTTTCAATATGAAGGATTTATATTGAACTGTAAACCACCTTTTCGAGTTTGGTATAACGAATAGCTGTTGTCAAGAGAGAACGTAAGCGGCTCGAGAGCATAAGACATGATGACGAGAGCAAAGAATTAATCGTCAGATGAAACGCAAAACAAAAGAATCAAGTACAGCGTTACCAATACTACAAATCATTATAATCCATATAAGGACAATTATTTACGATCCGTGTAAGGATCCATGGCGGTCTTATTTTGAATACCCATTTCCAATAGGTTGTTATCTCGCTTATCCCTCTGATGTATTTCAGTGATTTTTCATAGCGTATTATCTCATAACCTTGTTGTTCGGATGACCTGGCAGGTCGAAGAAGTGCTGAAAACCCGTAGGAAAGACCGTTGAAGATGTGACAATGTTGTCTCCTTGCCTTGTATTGACGGAGATGCCTCAGTGAATTTCAGCCTCACCCCGTGTACAACGCTTGGGGCTACCGCAGCTTTGAGCGGCTCGAAAATAATTATGCTGATACGAAGAGGCCACTCAACGGCTTTGAATGCCGTTCACGGGTTTTCAGTGAACCTTGAAGTGAAACACCTTGTAGTACAGTAGGGCACAGAAACCCGCGAGAAACCTTCTCCAGTTACTAAATATCTGACTATATAAATGGTTGTATGACTGTCTATTCATTTGTTAAGGTTATGAACGGGAGATGTGTAGGTAAGATAACTATGGGAAACTTGATAATATCTGTTGAATTTACGTGAGAAGAAATACCACCATATCTCAACTAAAATAAATGAAAGAAGAATTGATGATACCTCAATATTTGAATCATACTAGGAGAGGGAATCGCATAACACTGGTTCGATTTTTCCAGTTCTGATGAAAAGGTTGAGGGGTATTTTGTGGGTTTGCCCTTACCTAGTTCCATACATAACGTATCACGGAGTACGATGACCAGTAATTTCGAAAAACGCGGTCAACGACGTATCTACTAACCCTTTCCCCTCATATGCTCAAGTAATAAATGGACGTGAGAATGGTTTAGTTCACCAGAACGAGCTGTTTCGCTCAAATCAATACCCTCTCTCGACTTTCCATCATTTTTCAATTAAGGACTCTCTTTTCTTGAGATCAAAAGACGCCACGAGGATCTTTAAAAAAATTATTTCTCGGAGCTACCAATAACCTGAACGCTGAAAAACTCTACTACTTGACACTATTTATGGCTTAGGTATATTCGTTTTCCTTTGCCCGTGACCGACTTTGTCAACGACCTTATAAAGCGCAATACATACAGACATACGAACTAAATCACTTTCGATGAAACAGCGAAAACCCATCAACTCTCAAATAAGAAGGAAGTTACTGACACGTTGTCTATTTCTACTCTGGATAAAATTAATACTCTGTCACGGTGATCTCCAATGAAAAACAATAAAAATGTTACTGTTTGTTAGTTATGTTACTAGTGATTGTGTATAAGTATATTATAGTAGTTGAATAAGAAATATAGGCAGCATTTCAATAACTCCGTTCTCAATCCACACGCGTATGTATATAACTTCCTTCGTAATTTCCACATATGAATCGCTCGCGTGCATGTCGATCTCACATCTCTTTTTGAAATCTGCTTTTTAAGCTTCTTTCATTTAATTTTTTCCCTTTATAGTTACAGCTTCTGACCACATCCGCCATTTTATTGCCGAAATTCACAATTCATGGGGAGATTGAGCTAAAATGTGAAACTGGGACGGGTGTGTTTGAACGCGCTATTTGTTTGGTCTCGTATTTTTCTCACTGTCGGTTTCGTCCTCATATATGAGCTGAATGGGATTCAGCTGTTAGCTGATGGAACTTGTGTTACTGAGCATAGAGTTTGACATAAATATATTATCTAATTGTGGGACGGCATTTGAATCTATTCAAAGGGATTCATCTGTAGAGGTTAGGACAGTAACGCTAACCTCTCTCCACTTTACCCCCTTTATGAAAACGTAATACCACTGTAGATCGTCTAAAGGGAACGGATATCATACATGATGAATCCAGGACGTCAGTCACCTTTGGGACCTACTCCAAAAATATCCTGTACAAATTCATTTTTGCCTCAACTTGCCCTTACAGCTGCTCCAATTTCGGGTGGTCTCAAAAAATTCCCATGTTCAATTTAAAAACGTAAACAAATTTGAGATAACGGTGCCTTGGAAACTGTAACCCCTACTTTTCACCCCTTAGCTTAGCTGGACGTATAATTACCTGCCAGCCAAATTTCAGGGCCTCGCTGTGAACGATCGGCTGGACGTACGAGTACAATGCTCCGGTTTGTCTAAAAAAAAAAAAAAAAATCCGCAAGTTCGAGATCAATTTATAAAAACGTTAAAATAACCATACCCTTTTACTGAAAGTTTTCGAACCACGGCGTTCTAGAAATTTCAACCCCTCACCTCTGAAATTGTCACCCCTTTGAGATGACTGACAGTGACGCTGAGCTTCACGGTTCAACTAAAGCCCAAATTGGACCTACAAATAATATTTCAATAATTGCCGTTCTGGCGGTAACTAAGGGAAAACTATAGGTGCGGGCGTAATAATGGACAGAAATAGTTTTATTCCATTATCGGACACTACGTACCTTGCAACGGAACCATCAAATTCTGAGTGGGGGGGGGGGGGGGGTAACAAATGTTTCTCATGCTTGATTCTAAAGGTTCATTAGTATTGAAAATAATAAACCAATAAACTAATAATAATGCTCAGTGCGTGATTAGTTCAATTTAGAAACGAGATACTCACGCTATCTTTTCCCTAGTACATTCCGGCAATATTGAACTAATGGAGGGAAACGGTACATTAACACTGAAGGTAAGTAACTTACCTTTGAGCGGGAAAGGGTCGGTGAAACCATTATCAGGACTCGTAAATCCTAACCTGTCGCTACTGGCTCTGGATTCAATTAAAGAAGGGAACCATCCCAACCACAGTTTCTCAGAACTGCGCTCCACCGGCTTCGTGCTTTCCACCGACTTACCTAACTGTTTTCATTCGATAATGCAGATTCTCAGATTCACCAAGAACGCAAGCTACGTTGTATAAATAGGGACACCCGGACGCGGAACATAATTATTTCATGATACACCTCCAATATCATGAATGCGCACAAAAGGTTTTTATAATTTTCGATTTATTTGAGGAGTTAAAGATGTTAACAGGAATTTGATTGTGTAACTTTTATAATTCGAAAGCGCCACATACGAAGATCTAACTCCTCAAGTTGCTAATATTTATTTAATTAATTCATTCTAACAATAATTCTCAAATTGAGCTTAAATTTGCTTATAGTTCACCCAAATAACAAATCGCAACAAACACAACACACAAAAACAAGAATAACAATTCGCATAATAAAAAAAATTATAAATTCACAGAACACGACAGAGGCATGGACAATAACTGCTAACGACCTAGCAGCGCCCCCTTAATTCCTTTAGCTATTCATCATACTTGGAACTGTTTTGGAAGCTGTGTGAAATCCTGTCGCGTGATCTTAATGAAACTACTACTAAAAAAAGGCAGCCGTAGAGTGTCAGTGACAAGTTATCACTGGATTCTGGGAGGCAAAGATTATCATCTGAGTTGAAAAGTTTCAGCAAGTACCTGAAGTATACCTACCGTCCTGTGCAGTTTTGGTGATTTGTTCAACAATCAGGTTTTGTGCGTTATTATAATTTGTTTTTACCAACAGAAACAAGAGTCGAGTAATCGGTATGTACCTATACATATTAGTCCACCCCTAGAAATTTGGCAAGCAATCGACGTCACACATGCCTACCTACTACAAAAAATATATGATGTACCTAAATATTTCTCGTATAAGTAAGCTGCCAGGTTTTTTGTATGGTTAATCTTGCTGGATACCTGAATACTATGATAATTAATTAATTAATATTGGACATATAGTTTTATTGTTATTACTATTAATGAATTAATTAAATAGGTAATAATTGATAAATCGCTCAATAATTTAATGTTAGCTGTAGAATGCAATTCCATGTAATAGAATGAAATAGAGTGGAATGAAGGGACTGCCTATCCTCATCTTTTTAAATCGGTTTCAAGAAGAATGACATGTTTCATTTTAGCAGAACAACAACATGATGTCAACGTTGACCTAAGACAGTAACCAAGGACAATGACCATGTCCACCCTAATGGAACTTGGCGAGCGCTAATCATGGGATAGAGCAATTAAGGGTCATTAAGCTTTTTGCTGGGACGCGCGGGTCTTAGAGATCACGCAAAAACTCATGTGAAGAGCGCCACACTGTACCTCAACGTTAAAAACAGTCTCCTCTGAGGGATACTCTTTACACTGATGCTCAACCGGAAAATTATCAAGTAGGTATTGCCATTTAAGCTTAATATCAACCTTATAGCTAATGCACTAGTCGTCTCCCGGGCCTCATCATTGATTTGAGTCTGCGTAGATATAATTATTTCGTTGTTTTTCTAAGTCACCACTGTTGAAATTTGGCTTCACTGGCATTCGTTGAATGACTTTGTTCCAGGAACAGACATACTTGATAGGTTGTTAATGTTACGTAACATGTATGTACTAGGTATACAATAATAATATATTATGATGAGGATGAATAACCACAAGAAGCATAGCTGTACTGTTATTATTACTCATAAATATTAGAAATAGTAATTTAATGTCTATCATTGCGCTTGAACTAAAGAACAAATTGTCTTGGTTCTGGTCACTATCATTATTGACACTCTACACTACATAACGGAAATAAATATAGCTGGACATCCTTTGAAAGACCAAGTATTTACAGTTTGTTATCCATTCACAAATTTAATGTACAAGACTGTCACTAATTGTACAAAAAAAAGAAGAGATTTACTGTCTGAGAAAAAATAATTCATGCGAACGTGTTCGGTAAACTTAAACCCGATATACCAACTGAGCCACGGTGCATTCCCCTGGACGGTAAACTGAAACCCGGTGAACCTCCTCAGGTAAAAGCAGAGCAAGCATACTTTCCTTCCCATTTTCTGCAGACTTAGGACTGCCCACTGCTACGATTTTTTTGTAAAGCTATTTTTACAGCTTTTCTTTTAAAAAACGCTGCAAATCCCTGCACAACGGTTTATTATTTTGTACCCTTGTGTTACAGATGACAGCTCTCTGTATAGATAACCCGTCTATATAATGTAATAGGTATGTACCTACTACTCTGTAGATATTATGTGGATCGCCGATCCTCCGTGAGTTAGTACCTACGTAACCCCGTACTCGTTACTAGGTACCTATCTAAATCACGAGTTAAATATTGCTAAAATAGTAATTCTGTCGAACTACAGTACCTAAACAGTAACAGTAACTAACAGTAACTAAAACGGCAAAAAGAAACGCAAATAATGAAGTTCTGAAGGAAAATTGTTGATGTGGAGTGTAATAGATGCCCCTTCTGCGTAGATCACTGTTTTCTGTGGTCAATACCTACCTTTGTGGTGAAGTATAATGCACCGTTGTGCAATAACTTGCCCATCAATAATACTTCAACGGTTGTTCAAGTTGCAGAAGTACCGATCAACAAAATCCAGCCCCTTCTTGGTAGATGAACCGTTGTGTAATAATTTACCGTTGTGTAAAAATTTACCGTTATGAAATAATTTACCGTTGTGTAATCATTTACCGTTGTGCAATAATTTGCCGTTGTGTAATAATTTACCATAGTGTAATAATTTACCCATCCACAATACTTCAACGTTTGTTCAAGTTTCAGAACTACCTACCTTCACAATCCAATAGTCCATCACTTGTCAAATGAAATAATATCGCACAACAACCGACTCGACTTCATACAGCCATCCTTGATTATAATCAGGTGCTCCCTAGTGATGATATCCCGGCCGGATTTATACAGTTTGATTCACGATCGTGTTGACGAAGCTTTTTGGTGCACACGAACGGCTGGACGTACAATGCTCTGGGTGGTCCCAAAAAATTGTTTAGCTCAAGACAAATTTAATAACGTAAAAAAACGCTGTAAATCCCTGCACAACGGTTTATTATTTTGTACGGAATACCCATATGTTACAGATCACAGCTCTCTGTATAGATAACCCGTCTATATAATATAATATGTACTATTCTATACATATTATGTAGATCGCAGACCCTCCGTAGGTTAGTACCTAACCCCGTACTCGTTACTAGGTACCTACCTAAATCACGAGTTAAATGTTGCTAAAATAATTCTGCCGATGACAAACAGTACCTAACAAAAAGAAACACACATAATGAAGTTCTGAAAAGAAATTGTTGATGAGGAGTGAAAAAAGTTGCAAAAGTACCTACCAACAAACTCCAGCCCCTTCAACGTAGATGGTATAATGAACCGTTGTGTAATAATTTACCGTTGTGTAATGATTTACCATCGTATAGTAATAATTTACCCATCAATAATACTTCAACGTTTGTTTAAGTTTCACTACCTACCAACAAACTCCAAAAGAGCCATCACTCATCAAATGAAACCAACTCGACCAACCAACCAACAAACCAACCAACTCGACTTCATACTCCGCCAATATAATCAGGTGGCCCCTAGCAATGATTTTATCTCCGGCCAATTTCCGATTGTCGGCGCGTCCCTGGTAACGAGATTTGGTCTGAATGTATACAATTTCATTCACCCTGGAGTCGAAAATGCCTGTCGGGCAAACTTCGGGGCCTTACTGTGAACGAACGGCTGGTCGTACGATGTTCCGGGTGGTCTTAAAAAACTCGTAAGTTCAAGAACTATTTAAAACCGTAAAAAGATTCACGTAAAAAAATGGTATAGGCGTTTTGAAAATTTCAACCCCTATTTTGAACCCCTTAGAGATGACTGACAGTAACGTCGAGCTTCGAGGACAAACTAGACCCCGAACGGAACCTATAACCCGAATTTCATAATTTTTTCTTCATGGTAACTAAGAAAAGTGGCCAGTACGGCGTACGGCGGACAGACAGAAAAATTTTGGTTTATTATTTTCAATAATGAACCATTGGAATCGAGCATGAAAAAAAAAATTCTAACCCCCTCAAAATTTGATGGTTTACGTTTCGAGGTATGTAGAATCCAAAACTGCAATAAAAATATTTCTGTCTGTCCGCCGTACGCCGTACGCCGTACTGGCCACTTTTCTTAGTTACCATGAAACAAAATTGATGAAATTCGGGTTATAGGTTCCGTTCGGGGTCTAATAGTTGGTCCTCGAAGCTCGACGTTACTGTCAGTCATGTCTAAGGGGTTCAAAATAGGGGTTGAAATTTTCAAAACGCCTATACCTTTTTTTTAGGTGAATCTTTTTACGGTTTTAAATAGTTCTTGAACATACGAGTTTTTCAAGACCACCCGGAGCATTGTACGTCCAGCCGTTCGTGTGCACCAAAAAGCTTCGTCAACACGATCGTGAATCAAACGGTATAAATCCGGCCCAGATAATCATCACTAGGGAGCATCTGATTATAATCAACGATGGCTGTATGAAGTCGAGTTGGCTGTTCTGCGATATTATTTCATTAATTTGATAAGTGATGGACTATTGGATGTTGTTGGTAGGTACTTCCGAAACTTGAACAAACGTTGAAGATGGGTAAATGGGGGTAATTGATGGGTAAATTATTACACAACGGCAAATTACTACACAACGGTAAATTATTACACAACGGTAAATTATTTCTTAACGGTAAGTTATTACACAACGGTTCATCTACCAAGAAGGGGCTGGATTTTTTGATCGGTACTTTTGCAACTTGAACAAACGTTGAAGTATTGTTGATGGGTAAATTATGACACAACGGTAAATTAGGTACTAAATAACGGTAAATTATTTAACAACGGTAAATTATTACACAACGGTAAATTATTACACAACGGTTCATCAACCAAGAAGGGGATGGATTTTGTTGACCGGTACTTTTGCAACATGAAAAAATGTTGAAGTATTATTGATGGGCAAGTTATTACACAACGGTTCATTATACTTGACCACGAAGGTAGGTATTGACCACAGAAAACAGTGATCTACGCAGAAGGGGCATCTATTCCACTCCACATCAACAATTTTCCTTCAGAACTTCATTATTTGCGTTTCTTTTTTCCGTTTTAGTTACTGCTTGTCATCGACAGAATAATATTATTTTAGCAACATTCAACTCGTGATTCAGATAGGTACCTAGTAACGAGTACGGGGTTAGGTACCTACTAACCTACGAAGGGTCTGCGATCTTCATAATATGTATAGACTAGTACATGTTATTTTATATAGACGGGTTATCTATACAGAGAGCTGTGATCTGTAACAGAAGAGTATTCCGTACAAAATTATAAACCTTTGTGCAGGGATTTGCAGCGTTTTTTATTGCAGTTTTGGATTCTGCATACCTTGAAACGTAAACCATCAAATTTTGAGTGGTGATTAGAATTTTTTTTTTTTTTTCATGCTCGATTCCAATGGTTCATTATTGAAAATAGTAAACCAAAAGCTATTAAATTAAGTGTTAGGAATTTTACGTAGCTGTAGGTATGGTTAGAAATATGCCAGTTCATGCAATAATATACCAGTATAGGTTAAGGAGGAGGGAGAAATTTACCAGCCACTATGTTTACATCCTCCACGTCAGTAGAATTCAAAAAAGGAAGTCCAAATACTGCCCTCAAACAGCTTCCGCTCTCGTCGCGCATTTTGTAAGTATTTGTCAATCCAAATCGCTGAATGGCTGTATACCAGCTCTCCCCAAGGTGATACCTACAACCAGCGATTTGTGTAGTTGGCCAAATAGTGACGATTGCCTTTTGTACTGCCACTTCAAAGTCAGCATAGACTGTTTGGGGTTGTAAAATAAAAGCGTATTTCGTGCAAGCATTACGTAGCGTACGGAAGAACGCAACGTAGCATTCGGTTTTTTTGTCAGGAAGAAGGCCGAACACGAGTGGGACGCAGTTGTCGTTGGTGAGACCTTGGTCAGTGAACACTTGTGTAAACATCGCGGGGGCACTTAAACGTTCCGTCAACGTACAATGTGACTGATTCGTATAAGTTCCGCAAGTTGGTGACTGTAGCAAACGAAATTATGCCTGCTTCAACATCATTCACTAATTGAAATTGCTCCTTTTCGCTAGTTTCTATTTCCATTGTTGTCAAAATCGCATGAAATTTGTGTAATGTTGACGGTAACTTTGGAAAGCACTGCGCCCTGGCGTTTCTTATGTTTCGGCAGATCAACAAACTGCTTGTCTGATGTAGTCATCGTATGGGTGAAGTGTGACTTGTTATGGTTGTGAATAAGTTTTGACGGTCGGCTTGAATGGTCTCTAACGGCTTCTACTTTGACGGCATTGCTGCACCTCTTCCTCTCCAGAACGTTTGCAGGAATCGGACTATGCCTGTGGTCTACATTTCTCTCCAGAACAGTCCCTAAAAACAGTCATTATGCTGTCCTTCATTTATGAATTCAAGTTCAAATGCCAAAAGGTACCGTAAACGAAGTTCGTACGTGATAAATTTTTTAGAGTTAATATAAAGTAATATAATATAACACTCACCATTTCTTATCTTCATATAAATATATGATCTCCATCCCCGTTCGCAACACAACCACCTTTCTACGCCGTCCCTCAACACTTTTTGGTTTCGGAATCGGTAACCATTTTCAGTAAGGTTCACTACGCATCGATTCCATATCGACAACTAACCAAGAGATGTAGGCAGCCGACAGATGTGTTATCAGGTTAACCCCACCGGGTTTGAGTTGTATGTTTGTCAACAAGGACCCGGGTTTGAGTTTACCGGTCCAGGTATTCAAACGGATTAGCGGGTTTCAGTTTACCGCCAATCAAGAGGTAGAGCCAAAGTGATTTATCTGGGGAAAAACACTACTGAGCGAAACCAACCTGGTGACCGGTTCCCCACTTCTCACCACTAAAGGTGCATGGAAGCCTTATGTATGTGCAGGTTGGGTCTCTAATAGTATGCCATAAATTGATAGCGTCTGCTCATTATAATGCTTATGCGAAAATAAACGAGCTACAAGCTACGTTCGCAAAGATAACATCAGAGTTACCTTCTTACTGTCTTTTGGTGTCATGGCATAAAAGAGACATTAAAATTATCATTAACAGTATAATAAAAAAAGTAAATTATCAGTATAATTTAGAGTCAGTTTAGAGTGTCAGTATAATTAAAATATACTGAGCTCATTAGAAGGCGATTGATGCCATGTCCCAATTGACAAGTCCCAATAGTTGTTCCATCCCAACGATGGAGGTTGATCACATAGAGGTTAACCAGATGAGCGCAATTCACTGGACCTCTGACAACATTATCCGCCAATACTCGTATAGGAGCTTTGTTCTCCACCAGTAAAATATTATTGAGGTAGTACCATTACGATGGAGGTTATTCACCTTGAAGTTGTTCAGATGTCTCTTCCTGAACCAGAACTTCATACTACTTTTCATTCCCCCTTTTCCCTCTCATACTTCTTCTACCCAGAAGTATGTCATGTGGGGATCCCCTACGCTAATACAGCAAAGTACTTAGGGATGACTCTTGATGCCAAATTAAGATGGAAGGAACATGTGATTAAAAAAAAAAAGATCAGTTAAATATCAAGTTCAAAAAAATGTACTGGTTGCTAGGCAGATATTCTATACTATCTGTACACAACAAATATTGCTAATCTACAAGCAAATACCTTTGTGGACTTATGGTATCCAGCTCTGGGGCTGTACTAAAAAGACAAACAGCAAGATTATACAAACTTTTCAGAACAAGGTACTGAGGAGTATTGTCAACGCCCCTTGGTACATCAGAAATGATGACCTCCATCGAGACCTCAAGATGGAATCCGTCAGCGAAGTGGCCAAGCAACATGCGATTAAATACGAACAGCGGCTTCATGAACACATGAATCCAGAAGTTCTTCGACTCCTAGACAACAGCAACGCCACCCGCCGGCTTGATAGAACAAAACCTTTCGACCTTGTGATGTGACAATGTGACAAGTAGTGTAGTGATTGAGTGTTCTCTTGAGTTACAGCCACTGGGCTAAAAACTCTACAAACAGTTGAATAATATTATAGCAAACTAACTTGATGGGCTAAGCTCAGTTGTTATGTTACCGATATAGCAAATATATCGATTATTAAAAAAAAAAATGTATGGAGGAGTGTAACAGTGTGGGCTGTTCTCGATACATTTTTTCTTCCGGTGGAGACGGGATCGGTTTGGGGAAGCCTAATCGATATCCCTTCTTAACCGGTGATAATCTCGCTGGTATAGGAGGGGGACTCTCGAGGTCCCCCCCCCCCTGTTACACTCTGTCACACGTTATAGTGTGATACCGTATATCTGTATGACATATTTAATATGTCATAGTTTCTTTTTCTAACTCCCAGTGGCAGTGTATAGGGAGAGGGAGGGGGGGGGGGGGGCTTAGACATCATCATATTGAATAGCGTGTCACTGAGGGCAATATCATCTTCGGTACTGTCATCAGTACTGCTTTACGTTTAGATTTAACCCTCGATTTTTTTGGGCAAACTGGTGGGTCAGAGGGCCCTTCATTGAACGTACAAGGCTCACAGTAAATACTTACAGTATTTGTACCACAGTGTAGCACGATTCTCGCGACCACGGGTTTGGGAAACACTGCCCTTCTGAGTATGCTTTCTGCGTGTGATTATGTGCCTTGGTTTAACTGCGCACCAGAATCGGGTTTGATTTGGATACTGACTCGTTGCTTTCGTTCCTCACTAACAGCCTCTTTCCCTGAAGCTATGTCCACAAAGCGAGGTCCGCAAAGACGAGGGAAGCATCTTCCTCAAACAGCCAGTCTTCAGCAGGTCCATCCCAATACCCATATACGAATTATTTATACCATAGAACCACAGACAGTTCGTCCACGAATTTACATTGTGTAGCCAAGTTTTTAACTCGGGCAGCCCACTCACTTGCCCTCTCATGTGGTCCTTAGGTTGCACAATAAAACACACATTTTATTGCTGAAATACGATGCTGATAATTTTCTTGTAAATGTTTCACCAACTTTTGTACTTCACATCGTGCAATTTGTCGGGCAGACACTTTCCAGTAGTTTTGTTGCTGAGTCTGAAACGACTGTGAGAAGTGCTTTGCTTGTCTTCATCACTTGCGTCCTCCTGAATGAAACAGCTTTTCAGTTTCGTATGCAATACGTTAAAATCGTTCGTTTCTTCAAAAAAGATACCGGTCAGAATACACTTTTCAGAGATTCGTGAACTCGTTACAATGTTGTTGGATCTAGGATTATTATTAATCCCCTTGATCTCTTAGGTACTTATGAAAATCAAGAATTATTTTGGGAGAGTTAGAATTCTGAAAACGAGCTAAATGAACTGTCTCTTTTAGTAACATAGTAATGGCTAAACAAGGAAAGTAAGAAGGTATAGGTAACTTTTATGTTACCTCTGAAATAGTCTCTTACATGGACGGTGTCTTCCATGAAGTTTGCCATTCAACTGGATGTTTTGGCAGAGGCCTCACAAAAAACGTATTTTACAGTAAGAGTTTAAAAACAAATTAAATAAAAATAATTGATGTGAGGGTGTCCAGGCTCCTGGACTCATTAGGTAGGTATACTCTTCTTCATGAGTACTATTGTTATTGTGAACGGTGAACTCAATCTTGATTAGTGCCGTGAGTGAAGTAGTGGGGATTCGCGTCACAAGCGTCAGCTCCTACATGATTCGCCAGTCCCTCTTGTGATGATCATCATAATGATCTCATTGATTTTCTCAACCATCCATCCTATATCTTACCTCGACGCCATCTTGACCAAGTGGCGTTTCATCCAGGTCATCAGTATCCTGCGATTTTCAATCAATCACCAACGGAATAATGTAAGTACTTACCTTCCTGAAGGATCACTGGCTCGCCATACTCCGCAGCAATAACATTTTTTTTATTAATTTTATTTTCGAAACAGCACGAGACTTGGGAGGCAGCTCTATCAACTCTATCATCTCGATCATCTCTATCTTCTCTACTCAACTCTAGTACTCCAGATCAACCCCAGCTCAAGCGTTCTTCTGGACTTCCCGACTTCAAGGGACCAGCTGGCCTCCACTTGGATTTACCGTCACCCACCAGAGCACAATTTTCTACCAACGGGACTCACTGGTCAGAGCATTCCAATTATACCTACCTACCTCATAAGGCACTTGATTGCCATCGATCTATCGAATATTGCATACATAAATTTAATCATTTAAAGGAGCTCCTTCATAGGTAGGATTTTTTGAAACTATTTATTCGAATTAAATTCAACTTTGAGATAAGTATATCGGTATATTCCTTGTTCCCGGAAACCCATACTTATTGCTCAAACAGAGGGAGCTATGCTACCAGGCAGAATTGTTTCTTCTGTAGGTATAATTTCGTTCCAATGGCCATTTCATGTTTAGGTAAAACGATTTCACTTTCATACCATAATTTTCAAGAACATTTTTCATTTCAATTAAAAATTGTTTCGAACAAATAGCCCTGTGGCTGGGGTGAGTCGGTGGGAGCCGGTTACTTCGTGATAGGGTTTAGGACGGCGACTGCAGCCCGTCGGCATCGGTTCGAATCATCTCAACGCCGCTCTTCACACCCTTGGGCAGTGAGGCAATAGGTAGCCATGAGCGAAACGATTGGTCAAAAAATATGCTGATCCTCCTGAGAGAACCGTCGATCTCGTCCGAACGCCGGCAAAGCAGTTAGACCACCTAAAACGTTTAAAAAAAAAATTAAACTACGTCCAATTTGAATAATTATAATTACCTGCTTACTGTGTGATCTAGCGAGTTACAAAATATTATGAAGCCACTTGAAAATATCAAAAATAAAATATATTTATTAAATGATCACAAATATATTTTCATATCAAAATTGTATTATATCAGAATGTATTATAATAGTCTGGCATTGATAAAATCAATATTGTAACAGGCAACACTAAACTCTCACTCGCTCTCTTTTTTATCGCCCTTGAGTTGTCATTATTGACAAGTGAGATGAAGTGGAAGGCGATAATAAGAATAGGGCTTCAGTGTTATCAGTCAAAACCCAGTGATGTTCCTAACGACCCTGACATGCGCCCTCGTTCAGAAGAACGAACGTCGGAATAAACGGGTAGTTATATTTTGATGGGCCACAGAGGTTGTTTTACGGCTGTGGAACGCTTGGCGAGGGGTAGAGACCGTAACACGTGTTGGAAGATTATTGATAGAAGAAATGGCTTTTATATCCCGACAAACTGGCCCGCGGCCGTTACTTTGATTCACTCAAGTCAAAGGAGGGCCATCCCTTACAATATATTCCGCTTGCTCTCCCTGAGAACACCACCTGTCATGTTTAATTTTCTCTCGTAATTTTACTTTTAGTTTTTCTAGATGTGATTTGGGGAATTGGAAACAAACTAGGTCTACCCCTATTAAAAGGTAGTACTCCCCAATCCGTCAGTGATTTTCGCCCTACAAGTATTCTTCTCACATTACCTTCTTATCTAAAATTTTAGAGCTCCTTGTTAACAAACAAATCATCAGCAACATAAATCAATAAAATATTTTAAAGCCTTTTGAATCAGGTTTTTGGCCAGGTCTTACTGCTCTGCAGATGTCACTGAGAAAATTCGCCTGGGAATCAACGAAGGGAAATGCACCATTTTGGCCCTACCTTCACTGTTTTGGTTCAGTTGACTTCAACAGTCCCCCGCATAAATCATCTCGCATCTTTAAAAATTAAGTTCGTAAACTGAGTTCGTTAATTTTGCCATCGTTACTCGCAGTGCTTTAGACAACTTGATCGATCTTCTTCATTCCAAATAGATGAGCTCCTTAAGGGTTAATTTCGGGACCAGTGTCACTCTTCATGAACTATAATATTACCGGTGCACTCAGATCAGGTTTCTTCTACACGTTTGCGGATGAATTTTAGCTTTATGTTTAATCTCTCCCTTCCGATCTAATCTAAAGGGCGATTTGACTTCGAGAAGGCTCAGTGGACCTACAAGAAATAGCAAGTTGAGAAAAATAAAAATTAAGGCTCGTTAGCCTCATTCTCAGTTACTTACAGGAAAAAATGCAACTAACCTTAATAGGAAAAACTTGGCAAATGTACAGCAACAATAGACTGTCTCAATTGGGTCTAGAAAAGAAGTGGCGTATAGAGCCCAAAGCTTATTTTCTTTGAAAATTCTCTACAATAGACTGGTAAATTTATCCTTTAGGTCTAAGTAATCCATGAGCTGGATGCATGGAATTTCAGAAAATCATTCATTTTATGGTTGAAATATAATATGCAGCCATCATGAGTACATCGATCCTAGCACATACAATACTGGCCTCAAGTGGTTTTCGATTGAAAAGAGCGGCGGATGTCTGTAAGGTAAACCTAAGGATCTGCTGCCTCACATGAATGCAGATGGCATTTATTACACAGAATCTCTCGACTTCCCCAACTGCCAACCAACCACCGCGCCTACCCCGGTTTACTTCCTCTCCACTACGGGTCTTACATGTAAAATTTGAATCCAACGCCATTCTGGTCCCACGGACCATCACTTATATCATCATAAACCAATAGACATTTTGTTCGCCATGCGGAAGATGGTATACAAGTTGTTATCACTTGGACAATTACTTTTCGAAGGATTGTAATATTACAAGTTTATGAACCTGCATGAATTCACTGCAGATTAACAATGAAACAGTTGTTGATAAGTACAATGCGGTAATTGAGTGGGGCTAAAATTGCCAAGTTTTATTTTGACATGTGTTCAGTCTCAATATGCCATGTTTAAGCTCGAAATCCCACACAGTTTGACCATAAACTGGGTGAAAAGATGGCATCTAACCCTTATCTATTTTAAGTGCTGGGAGTACGGTAAGGGTCTAGCTGATCCGCGAAGCTCCAACTTCCAAATTTCCAGGACGCCGATCTCGAATTTTTTTCACGTTTTGGAATGATCCCGAACTTGAGGATTTTTGAGTCCACGCCCTGAGCATTGTACGCCCAGCCGTTCGTTCACAGTAAGGACCTGAAGTTGCCCCGAAAAGCTTCGTCAACATGATCGTAAATGAAACGGCTTATATCTAGCCCAGATATCATTGCTTGGGAACACTTGATTATAATAAATGACGGTTATTTTGGATTTTGTTGATATGTACTTTTTTACTCTAACAAACGTTAGGCTTCATGGATAATAACAAGTAATTAATGGTAGAATACTTGAATCCAGCGCATATTTATGAAACTGTAATTGTCTGGATGGCTCCAGTAATGACCACATAAAATAGTGATTTACGCAGAAGGGGCATCTGTACAGGTAAATAATAAACCGTTGTGTAATAATTTGCTGCATTTTAATTTCTTTTTAAAATGAATAATAACCGCCATCTGAAATTGGCTTTGATAATTATATGTATAATATAATAGAATACAATCTAAATTAAATAGTTGAAGATCCGATGCGTATAGTGAGAATTCCACCAGCAACCGATCAATCTTACCATTTACACGAGCGGACCGGGCCGGATACTCCGATGCTCCTAGCTAGGAGCCTCCTGACTCGCTCCGTGGGGGGCGGGGCTTCCTTCCCTTCGGGCAGCCGTTTACACGACCGGACCGAAGACAAGAACGTAATAAACAGTTGTATAACAATTTCCACCGTTTTGGTTTATTATCTTCAGCAATAAATATGTATAACACCCCCCAAAATTTTTTCTTTTCCG
The DNA here is from genome assembly GCA_954871275.1 of Leptopterna dolabrata. Lineage (NCBI taxonomy): Eukaryota > Metazoa > Arthropoda > Insecta > Hemiptera > Miridae > Leptopterna > Leptopterna dolabrata. The sequence goes on from OX940976.1 coordinate 34,690,135, forward strand.
TTTCAAGGTGCCTAGATTCAGAAAATGCAATGTCTGTCCACCATACGCCGTATCATGCATACGATACCGGCTTCAATTTCTGTCTAAAAAGTCGTTCTTTCGCACACATGCTCCATTTGGGCCCTAGTTGTGTCCCGAAACTTTGCAGCCCAATCGGAATGTACCCAGGGGTGTTATGAGTGAAAATGTGTATAAAAATAGGTACTTTTTGTGTTTTAATAACATATTAGTAACGTGAGCTTTTGAGGTATCGTTTTCCATGTTTTTGGAACGAGAAGACCGAATATGAAGTCGATTTTTACCAAAGAGGCGAAAATTGAGTTTTTACCAAAGGTTCATTTCCGAAAATTGATTTTTAATGAGTCAAAAACCTGGAAAAATGTCTGAAATCACCATCAATTTGAATAATAACACTAGAAAAAGTGTCAACAGGTGAATCAAGACAACTAAATGGCACTACCAATGATCAAAGATCATTTGAAAAAAAAGGAGCGTACCTAATTCGTGTTTTGGGGGCCAAAATTGGTGGAAACCATCATAAATGGCTATTTCAATAATTATTTCACATGAAAGAAACAATAAATGAACAGCCAACATTTCTGTAGATATGTCCAATAGAATAGTAAACCCATGTGACAAGGACTTCGCAGCGTATTTGGTTTATTATTCTGTGAATGATACACCTATGTATTCGCTCAGCAAAAAATTTTTATAACACCCCCTCAAACTTTTCTTTTCCGTTTCAAGGTGCGTAGATTCCAAAAATGCAATGTCCGTCCGCCGTACGCCGTATCACGTGTACAGGCTTCATTTTAGATCTAAAAAAGTCGTTCTTTCGCACACATGCTCCATTTGGGCCCTAGTTGTGTCCCGAAACTTTTCAGCCCGATCGGAATATACCCAGGGGTGTTATGAGTGAAAATGTGTGTAAAAATAGGTACTTTTTGCATTTTAGCAACATGTTAGTGAAATGAGCTTTTGAGGTAACGTTTTTCCATGTTTTTGGGGACGAGAATACCGAATATGAAGTCGATTTTGACCAAAGACGCGGAAATTGAGGTTTTACCATTAGTTCAGCTCCCAAAATTGTTTTTTTTTTAGTCAAAAACCTGGAAAACTGTCTGAAATCACCATCAATGTGTATACTAACATTAGAAAAAGTGTAAACAGCTGAATCAAGACCATTAAATCGCACTACCAATGATCAAAGATGATCTGGGGGGAAAAAAGTGTACCTATTTCATGTTTTGGGGGGCCAAAATTGGAGGAAATCATCAGGAATAGCTAATTCAATCATTCCACATGAAAGAAACAATAAATTTAACTGCCAACAAGAATCTCTAGAACTTCAATAGAATAATAAACCCATGTGACAAGGACTTTGCAGCGTTTTTAAACTATATGCATGTTTATAGGGATGTAGGTACCTAGTCCTGGAGAAGATCCTGAGCGGATATGCGTTTACACCACAGGGTGACAGGGCAAACGGGTGGGGAGAGTAGGATCGTCCGGTGGGGGGACCCTAGATCCGAAGGAATTTCCATCGGGCCTCCCTAGCAAGTGGGAACGCCCATAACCGGTCCGGACGAGCGTTTAGACGGCAGGGCTGAAGTACGCACTTACTGTACTCCTCGGATTTATCCGGCCCGGTCCGCTCGTGTAAACGGGTAAAAGTGAATTACCCGGTCCAGTCTGAAGTAAATCGATAATACTAGGGTGTTTTCAGCCAAGTCAGATGTGCCATTCAATTTCAAGGTAACTTCTTGGTGACAATAAGCATAAATACAGACAATTTCACCCATCAATGTCTAAAATTAGCATTGCTGAATGATAAACATTGCTGATGTTGATACCACATAAATTCTTTCAATGGCGCTATTGCCAACAATAGTCACATTCATGCCTGAAGCCATGGGGATATTAATCTTTTAACAACAAATATGTTAAAATACCAATCTAATGGTTGTACCTGCAGGGCTCATGGAAACTGGCGGATGTTGCCACCGCCGCCTAACACCAGCGCTCAAAACGTGCAGACTACCCATCAAACGCCATCAACTCAATCAGTTCAGCCCCAAAATGGGATCCATCAGCCGGGCCAGACTCAACCTCCGTTGATTGAAAACGTGGAGTATGCTCCACCTTTTCCAAGACGGCAGCATGCACCTATATCGGTAAGACTTATTATTGTTGGGTGTGTTCTAATATGTCCAATCTACAGGCCTTACAGAAACCATTATTTGGCGTATGATTCTAATAATAATAATAATTTAAAAAAATATATACCGAGCTATCTACTCTAGGAGCAGCACAATTCCTATACAGGACGGTGAACCCCAGTCACAGGAAACACATAGTTATATTCAACTACCTACTGTATTCAAGCTCTAGGATCCCCCCCCCCCCTTTCCATTTAGATAATAGATATTTCAAATGGTTTCAAATATTGGTTTACTATAAAATGAATTACTTTTACCTATATATGAACATATATATTATTTGTCCAAAATCGTTGCAATGTTATTTATTTTGCAATTTAAGGTGTAAATTGAACTGAGTTACTGATAATCCGAATGAAATGATTTCTGGTTTCCAGTTTGGCTTTTCTATTAATTATCGCAGACGTTACAATCTCATCAATGGTATGTAATGAACTTACTAGATTAATAACTACACACAATGCAATGATGGAATTCAGGGAAGGTAGCGTCAAAACCAGCTTCTCTCAATTGACGGAATTACCTATGGCCAAGAACATTATCATGGCACTTTTACAGTTATCTAAGCAGAAAAACGCAAAATGCACTTTTTTCCTTTATTGATTATTCACTTAATGAAATATTAATAACCATCAATCAATGCATACGAATTCATTTTTAAACACTTTAGAAAACCAACAAAACGTAAAACGAAGGTAAACTCGAGCTGAATTACGGGAATTATTCAGACATGCGATTCGATGAACGGAATCACGTTCACCTATATCATGTAAGCTCAGTTCATGCAAGCTATTCACAGCACGAACATCCAACGTAATTTTTCTTCCTCAAAATCAACTGCAGGCAGGGATATACAATAGAAAAGGCAAGCCTATTCAATTTCTTTTAACTGCCTTCTCAATAGTGTTCATATCCAGTGAGTACAGTAACTCTTTCAATACCTAGATCATTACATTTTGGATGTGGAAATAGTTGGCATGCAAATCTTCTGATTATTTTTCCCTTTTTTCTTCCAAAAATCAAATCAGTTCAACCCGGCGGAGGCGAAATAATATGGCTTTGGATACCATTCTATTGTTGAATGTTCGACCATAAATTGGAGATCGTGTCCGTTTGAAATATCGACCTGTCCATTCTTACTTGAAACAGACTTCACTCGACTCAAATTTTCCGTTGGAGTTCATATTGCTATTTTGTGTCGGACAACTAACGAGGTCCAACATGACTAATATGTAACACTCGTCTGCAAACGAGAGAAACTCGGGATGAAAACATGAAAAGAGAGGATGATCCCCAATCAAAACACCTCACAGCGTCCGCAACGTTTTTAAAATGATGGACACTCAGCATTTTATCAACCAAACTTTGCTTTCTTGTCATCAAATAGAGCCGCTTGTGAAGGCCATTGAGGTCAACACAAAAATTGTTTGAGTAGTGGAAAACAAAATTAAGGGTCCAATAAGTGGGTAAAAACTGAGAACTGAAGTTCAAATGAATTTCAGTACAACTCTTCTTCGCCGTGAAATATGAAACTTTGTTCACCGACAGGGCTTCTACTAGGTACCATTCATTACAGTTGTTGCGACACAACCAACATTAAAGCTGGAGTAATGAAATGAGGACGTCCTGCAGATGTTGTTCAGAACACGATTTAAAAAAACGCTGCAAATTATTACACAGCGGTTTATTATTTACCTGTATAGATGCCCCTTCTGCGTAGATCTCTGTTTCATTGGTCAATATACCTACTATCGAGCTTCCCCCAGGAAAGCCGTAAATCGTGTATTGGAGCCGGCCAGGGAATTAGAGTTTCATAAAAATACGAGGGATACTTACTTGTTGTTATTCATGAAGCATATCGTTTGTTAAAGTTGCAAAAGTACCTATCAACACAATCGAAAATACCCGTCGTTTTTCAAACGAAATAATATCACAGAACAACCAACTCGATTTCATACTGCCATCCATGATTATAACCAGGTGATCCCTAGCAATGATATCTGGGCCGAATTTATACCGTTTGATTCACGATCATGTTGACGAAGCTTCTCGGTGCAAACGAACGGCTCATCGTACAATGCTCTGGGTGGTCTCAAAAAATTCTTCAGTTCAAGACAATTTAGAAACGTTAAACAAACCATACCCTTCTATTGAAAGTTTTCGAGCTACGGCGTTCTAAAAATTTCACCCCTTAGAGATGACTGACAGTAACGCCGAGCTTCGCGGACCAACTAGACCCCAGACGGGACCTAAAACCCAAATTTCATTAATTTCGGTTCATGGTAACTAAGAAAAGTGCGAAGTACGGCGTATGGCGGACGGACAGAAATTTTTTTATTCGATTTTCGGATTCTACGTACCTTGAACGTAAGCCATCACATTTTGACGAGGGGTTAAACTTTTTTTTTCATGTTCGATTCCAGAGGCTCATTAGGTAGGTACTGAAAATAATAAACCAAAAATTCTGCTGCAAGCACATTTTAACATGGGATGAGCGTTCTTGAAATATTATGTTATTATTTTCAGTAATAAACCAATTATTTGCATTACTTTCAATAATAAACCCTTGGAATCGAGCATGGCAAAAAAAAAAATTAACCCCCCCTCCCCATCAAACCTTGATTATTTCCGTTTCAAGGTACATAGAATCCGAAAACGGAATAAAAAATACCTGTTGGACCGCCCTAAACCGTACTTCGCTTTCGTCTTAGTGACCATGAACCAAAATTAATGAAATTCGATTGGTAAGTCCCAGTCTAGTCGGTCCGCGAAGTACGAAATCTGTAAAGGGGTGGAAAATAGGGATTCCAATACTCACGAATGCCGTAACTCCAAAACTTTCAATAAAAGTGTATGTTTTTTAACGTTTTCAATTTGATCTCGAACTTCCGGATTTCTAACGCCACCCGGAGTACATCCAGGCGTTCGTTTACAGGAAGGCTCTGAAGTCTGGCATCGTTAGCCAATCTGACGGTATAGGTATTCGTACATCCAGCCCAGGTATCATTGCTCGGGAACAGCTGATTATATTCACTCATGGCTGTACGAAATCGAGTTCATGGTTCCACGATAGTATTTTATTTGAAGGAAGACGGCTATTTTGGGCTTCGTTGATAGGTACTTCGGCAACATGAACAAATTTGGTTCGATTTCTGTTCGTCTGTGTCCGTAAATCATTGCCACATGCATCACTTCCTCAATTCGAATCCGAGTTTGATGAAATTGGTGGGTTAGGCCTCCGAAGGTCACCTGTGAATTAGGTACAGATTGCTCGGATCATTGGTACTGCCACTGCGCATGCGCAAACGCGAATCTGATGGACGAAAATTTCTTACGAGTCAGTCGCCCGATTTTGCTCAAATTCGGAGGGTAGTAGGGGTTTAGCTTATAGATGCTGCCATATGAATTACAGAACGATCATATCACTATTACAGTCACTGCGCATGCGCGGTCAACACGAATCCGCGGTTCCGAAATTCTCGCGAATAAAAGGGCCCAGTTTTGTTCAAATTCACATGCTAGTTGGGGTGCAGCTTCTAGATGATTACCCAAGAGTTATAGAACGATCGGATAAATGGTGTGACCTCTGCGCATGCGGAAACGTGAAATCAGGTGTTCTCAGTTTCTCATGAACCTATGGCCCGATTTTGATGAAGGTTTCAGGAACTTTTCTTTCTTGTTTTTAAACTACACGTTTTGCTTCATGCATAACAACAAGTAATGGTAGACATAACGCTTAAAACCACCGCATACTAAAGAAACTGTAATTGCCGGCCGGCTTTAGTGCCTTGAGGGAGCACGAGGGGAGATTGACCTTATTGACCACAGAAATCAGTGATCTACGCAGAAGGGGCATGTAATAAAGGAATGTAACAAACCATTTTTTCCCCCCCATTTAGGTAGATTTAACGATCTTCACAATAAATACTGTAGAGGTTATTCATGATTGTGTTGCAGTAGACTCAAAAGATTTTTCTTCGTCGGTACTGAACATGAGGTATATACCTACCTGCCTATATATCGAACCTAGTAGCTACAGTGTTGCTCGAATACAAAAAATATAGTTAGATACCTACAACTATAGTAGAGGCCTACCTTACGTATAGTGATACATAGTATCTTCCTAACGCTGGAACCAGATGTTACATATTTCAACCGAACTCTAATCATCTGAATTCATCTTTCTAGAAAACTTCAGAATTCAGTGCCTCTGAAAAGTCGACCAACAATTCAGTTTTTTGACGTGCGGAACCCCTAGGACATTTCCGCTACAATGATAGTCTCCTACTTTGCTTTTCAGAAAGTCCCACCTCCTGTCCCGGCGAGATCACGGCCGCCTGCTGCGGTCAATCGACAGAGACCTCCACCACCACCGAGACCTCAAAGGGCGAGTGAAATCACACCGATTCCTCCACCACCACCTCCGGTCATCATCAACGAGGCTGAGCCATCTGCAGTGACACCATCACTCCCGACCATCCCTCCCCCATCATATCACGAGCTCTACCCCATCAGCGCACAAACTATCTTACGAAGGTATGGAGGCTCGGTCACCATTAGTCCCATTGTAACAAGAAATCCTCATTTCGACTCATAACCTCACTGGGCACTCAGCTGATCTAGTGCCTCCTTATATTGGTTCTACCAATGAGACCTCATTGTCAAATTACACCATCGTAGGTTGAATAAGAAACCAGTAAATTAACCTCAGCCTTAGGTTATCATAACGCACTTCGTAACGCACTTTTCGAAAGTTTTTAGACGGATTGCTGACCTGAAAAGGGAATACAGTTCTGACAAGTGTTTTGTGAAATTTAGTCCACTTTAGTCTACCATAGTTGGCCAACTCGGTACTCCACTATCTCTCACTTGTTCTTTATATTTGACAAATGATTTTTCCCCTAAAAGTTTTAGGGATAATAAAATAAACAAATGGTGGCTCGAGACAGAAAATGACTCTTTCGATATTTGAAAAACTGACAACAACTGACTGAAAAAAATAGTTTGATCAATAGTGGCTCATAATTATTGATAAAAAATGCTACAAATCCCATCAAATATTATAGGGTTCGCTGATGAAAATTCTGCCATATGGTCATGCAACATGACGAGGTTTACGAACCAAATCACTCGCGAAGAAATCGTGGAAACCCATTTCAAAGAAAAACGGAGTTATTGAAAAAATAGTCTATTTCCATTTTTTTTATGACGAGGTTTCTTGTTATATTCTGTTTATACATTAAAAATAAGGTGGTCTTTCTGCGGGAAAAAGGAAACCCAGTTGCCTCTCAACTCATCACTGGTACGCATCATCATAATATCAGATCTATGACAAAACAAGTTCTGTTCCCTTTACCGGGTGGAACTTGAAAATCAATGGAATAATTTCGTGTTTCTCTCTTTGTTTAGGCCTAAATGAGAGGTAAATGATGGAAAAATATTTTATTCGTCGTTATTATGAATTTTAGAGGTGCGTGCCCTGGAGGTAACGTTGCCCGGTTACCGGAAAACGTGTTCTGTGCCCTGGGAGTAACGTTGCCTGTTTTCGGGAGTCAAAATAAAAAGACAAATTAGTCAACGTAAAAATAATTATTATTTCAATTAAAAAAAGTTACAGCACTTGAAATGCATATCACATTGGTGAGAATACTCGACAAAATTACCAAATCAAGGAATTATTGTGCACGAGCCGCTTAAATTATACCTAATGGTCCCTTAGATTAGATAATTCGAACTAGAATCTTTTGTCTTAAGATCTTACTACTAAGTTAGGTAACATGGGTTACTCAATGCAATTTATAGACATAAAAAAAGAGAGATAAAATTGGACGTACAATTGTATAAATGAAAAATGACCAGAACATAACGAGGGTAACATCATTCTTTTGATACTTGAGTGAGATCATTGTTTTTTATGAAACTCTGAAAAACAGTTCCTTTCTATCTTCAGGCAGAGGCGTTGTTTACACTTGTCGCACTGCCAACAGGTGCGACCCTCTCCACAATATCTGCACCTCCCTTTGGTGGTAGCCTCTGGAGCATGGCCAGTTTCGTCAAACCGAATAGAGTCAGGAATGTGTAATGGCTGTTGCTTCTTGAGCTGTTGGTTTCCGTTTTTGGAGCGTTTGGGAGACAATTTGTGCTTGAATGGTGGGGAAGCATCACTTGGTCTGCCCCTTGACTTTCTCTGGTAAAGCTGCAGCTGCTGTGCCAGCAAAATCCTGAAATCCTTCAGAGACATCATCTTCTTTTGACCTTCTCCTCCCTCTTCACTATCATCATTCCCAGCTGATCTGAAGTGACGTCGGTACATGAGCCATGCGTTGTTTATGGCTGCATCCAAAACTTGTGACCAAATGCACATATACCATTTGCGAGTTTTCTTCCTCGTCCGGTAAAACGACACAAGTTGCCCTGACAGGTCGACTCCCCCCATGAATTCGTTGTAAAGCCCGATCATGTTGGGACGCTTTACAGGAACATGCTGCTTTCCTTCCTTTGACCATCTCATAACATCAGGTGTGGGTCCTGCGTCACAAAAATTACTCACAAAATGAACGGCCTTATTGCCCATCCATTTCAAGGCAACTAATTGTTTGTCGTTTTCGACCAGAATATCAAAACTTCCTCTCCCTTTTCACCTGAGTTTGGTGTCATCGAGAAAATTCAAGCCAGGGAAACGGTTCGTTCTTATAGTTCCAAGTGCCAATAATCCATATTCTTTTCGTAGATACGACATGAGACCAGGGTTCGAGTAGTAATTATCGAAAAATATGAACTTCATGGAAGGGTCCACGATAGTTTTTGAAAGCGCCACTACTGCCTGTGCAGAGACTCCAAATTGTTGCTCCTTTGGGGTGAAATCGACCCCGTGAAATGTTTTTGGGTCGCCATATAAAATTAAGTCATACAGAATCCCACTAACTCCCGATCTCACAAACATTTTTATCCCCCATCTTACAGGCTTGTATTTTATAAATTGGCGACGTGAGCCAGCCCTTGTGCCTTTGTAGGGTATCATCATCTCATCGATGGAGTACCTGTCCTCGCCTGGTATAGCCAAGAAATTCTTTCGTACCATATCCACAAGAGGACGAACTTTGAAGTATGTATCGTCAGAGGGCTCCAAGGAACTATCGTTGAAGTGGAGAGACCTTTGAATGCCTTTAAACATTTTCACAGGCATCGCATTGGCAACGAGATCGAACCTGAGTTTGTTAGATCGTGGGTCTTCGAGAGAAGGAAATTGAACGATTCGTGTCAGAATTTCGATGGCAATGAAATCGTACAATTTGTATTTATCAATAATGATAGGTTTTTCCTCTTTTGTTTCTTTCCTTCATCCTTTTGTTTTTGGTTTTTCGTATTTTTGTTGTTTCTTTGATTGACAGCTGGCTGTTGGTTCTGTTTTTGTTTACTCTCAGAGGAAAGTCGTTGTTGAGTTGCATACAGATTCGACTGAAATACAATGTGGTCAATAAGTTCATCATCAAGCAACTGCAAGAAATATTCAATCGGTTCACGAACGAGACTTGATGGTGAGATACTTGGAGTTGGCATGGTAACCTCATGAAGAAAAGGCACTCCTCGTAGCCAGTTGTACAGTTCCTGAGATTTTTTTTTCTTTTTTTTTTTGTAGGCAATCCTCGTTTGGGTATTTTCTTTGATTTAGCCGTTTTCTTTTTCTTTTTTTTTTTTTGGCTGGCACACTTTGAGAAGAGGTTCCTGGCTGGACGTCTGGTGTTCTGGTGCTTGCTGATGGTGATGGTCCAGGTTGATCATTCATTGAAACACAGTCCTCATCTTCAGTGACGAAGACATTTTCCCAAATCATGGGTAGAGCAATTTCACTCTCCTCCTCATCTTTTCTTTGGAATTCGCGTTCGTTGGCTGAAACTTGGGTTCGATCATCCACTTGTGAGGTGGTGTCATAAATAGGGCAACCTTCTCCATTCTCTTCAGTCTGATGCTGCTCTCCACGCTCCGAGTCGCCAGATGTATGAGAAAACAAGAGGTGCGGATCATTGTTGGACGGATCATAAATTTCTTCAAAATCCTCCTCCAAGTAATCAAAAAACGCTTGAATTCGTCGATGAGATTGCTCATCATCTGGCCCATCATCTTATTCACTGCTACTCTCCTCATGGTCCGAAGGGATGTTGCTCTTTGGCACAATGGCCATTATCTTTTCAGCGCGCGATCTGAACCCCTGTCGAAAAAATGAATAGTAATTGAAGTAGGTACTAACTAAAAACAAAATTACAAACGAAAAAATTATAATCGGCTAGTAAGTAGTAAAGAAGTGTTTCTCAGTCTCAGCCAAGTTTAGGTGAGGAACTTGGTTCACCCATTAGTTCAACTGGAATTCGAACGAATTTATAAGAAAAAATAATCGGGAATGAAATGTGCTTCAACAAAAATAATAATTTCCTGGTACCCACCAGATTTATATTCTGTCTAATGCATCCTATCCCCATAATGTACATTTATTACAGGGCTAAAAGGCAATAAAATCGAACGAAAAATGAGATTTCGTCATAAAATTACCATGTGTCCTGGAGGTCACACCGCCCACTTCGCAAAGAATCTTCCAGGAAAAGTGGTCATGAAAAAAGTTTCGACAATCGGGCGGTGGTACCTCCAGGACACCGACCTATAATCTAACTTAGCAACCAAATAATCCATCAATATTTTGAAAAAATAGCATGAATCGCAACTCAAGGATGCTGGAAAGTTGGAAGAAAAATCAAACATTTAAAAGAACGATAAAAATAAGCTATTTCCATCAGCAAACTTACCGACATCGTTAGGCCTCGGCGAGAGCACGTTCAAAACATAACCTGCAACGCAAACCGGCGTTTTCTCGAGGTTTCTGTTGAACTAACGCTAATGTCACTCTTGAGTTAAGTAGTTGAAGGTTGAATAAAGAATTTGTGGCCATAGATATGGAGTATGAGCGATATCCTTACAACAGGATTATTTCAAAAATCGCGTAACCTGCAGGTAACGTCGCCCGAAAAGGGTTAACATACGAAGAATCCGAGATTTTCACCAAATTTTCCAATTGGTTCAGAACCCACACTGTAGCAGGCAGGTTACAGCGGAGATTCAACAACTACATTTTTGTAGATACCTTCGCATGATGTAAATTTGGTGTCGCATTCTTGAGCTCAAGGTCAATAGTTATGTCTGGCTATGCAGCAATGTAATGTAATGATAATCTCTGGTGATCAGAATGTGTGTCAGACTTCTTTAGGTGCGAATAGCATACTGGTCCATGTGAATAAAGCTACATCATTATCGCCATTGTAATGAAAGACGTTGACTCTCCATCAACCGATGAGAGAAAATTGGAGCATGGGATGGTGGTCAAGTTCGGTTGGAAAAGCTTCGTCAACACCACCTCCCGTGCCTCCTGCTGTCGGAACGTGGGCCCTTCTGACCGATGGTGTTCCAACCAGGCAGGGTATAACAGTAAAACAAAGAGCGGATTCTCTCTTTTCTCAAGTTTCGCGACTCATCAATCATAATACTCGGTTAAACGTCAAACCTGATGCGGGGCTGTGGTAGATACCGAACTCTTCAGTGAAGCTAATTCTTGATGGAGAAGAAGGACGAGTTAAATAAAAGCGACATGCATTGATTTTTTGGAGTTTTCAAGTTTTCTTTCCATCCGGCATGCGTTGATTACAAATGACACCATTCTAGCGTTTGGGATCATTTGTCACTGTCACTGGGACGGATTTGAGTGATTTTTATTCCATACCCGACGACTTTTTTCCCACTTAATATGAAACGAAGTTCCATCACTTCCACATCCACAATCTCGCCTACCGATAGTTGTCCCAGCACAATTTAAGTTCACATGATCAGTTATATTGCCAACCGTACAATTGATTCCATCTGAGATCTGACCATACAACTGACCACCGAGAGTATTATCCTTGACCTACAAAAATGTTACTCCTCCACTACCTATCTACTGGCAGAACTAACCTTTTAGGTTTAGTGTTGGTTTGGCTGTTTTACATTCAACATTGATTGTTTTTGGGCTAGGAAAGGGGTAATTCAAACATCTACGTCATCATTGGGCGGGGGGGGATAACACGTTACTAAACGTTACTCCTTGTTTATTGGCACCTGAATTACTATAGAGGGGGAGCTGAGCTCACAAAAAATATCAGATAAGTCAGAGAAAAGAGAATGTACTAACGAAGTAATCGGCATGATCTGGCGTTTTCCGTGTAGCTGAAATTTCAACGAAGTATTTTGGTTTTACTACGCTGCCGTTGTACACAGTATTATAGGAGTATAGGGCCCATGGAGACACTTCTTTTAACTCGTAGTTCCGTACGAAGTATTAAGTAGGTACCTTGTCTGTATTATTTACCTTCATGTGTACCTTAAATTTCATTTGCTCCCTACTTATTTCCTGGTCTCCATTTTCTGATCATTTTTACATAATGAATTTTGCAATGCAATTTAAATTTTACAGGTACTCCCACGGCCAGGTACCAGATAACCGAGACGAGACGCACAAACTACCTCCTCCCAGGCCAAACCCGCCGAGTAGGAAATTCTCCGAAGGGAATTTACCGTCTGACATGAACTACAAATTCAATCACAAACGGAATACAACCGTCGTCCTTCCGCCTCCCATCCAAACTGATTTCGAACCTCCCAATCCCGACCCGGACAAAATATCGGAGCGGCAAGATTCAAATGTGTCGAGCGACAGTTTTTCACAAACGAGCTCTCCAAGCTACACGACGAAGAGCATGGAAGCACCTTTACTCCCCAGCATCAGTAAAGGAGGGAAGAATGGTAAGTGAACACCTTTCATAACCACTTTGCCATTGAAAGATAATCGTTTCCATATCGAAGCTCTTAGTTCGCTTGCCATCCAACTCTCCTAAAAAAAAAATGCAAACTCTCCTGACCACCTGATCCTTACACACAAGCCCTTATCAATTTTCATCAGCTTTCCCCTCTCTAAATCACCCACTTTGTTTACATACATAGTGTGTGGTTTTCAACTAACATACCGGTTCTCATGGTATGAAAATGCTCCAAATTCTAAATTCCAATACAAAATATTACGTCGTTTTCCAAGCAGGAAACCGAAAGAAGAAGTATGGGAATGACCGGTGCCGCGATATTTGTCCCATCAGTATCGACAATGAAGTAGCCATAGTACCAGACCCCAACACATCACCGATCACCAAGAGCCACTCAACTCCAGCCAGCTTGCAAACTATAGTCAGGTTCCACAACGGCTCCAACATGTCCCTTCATCACAGGGTAATTATATTTCAACTAACCGTTGCACACGGCCCACATTACGCTGATTGATAGCATAGTATCAATATTAAATTTAAACATTCAAACTGATTGTGATCTATAACCTATCAAGCAATTCTAACACCGAAGTGCGAGAAAGCGTATCATAAATAATTCATGTAATTAAAACATGCACATTAATTCGGATTTTGCATTACACATTAACGTTTGCTGAATCTTAGCACTCAAAATACATCTACGTCTAATGCAATGTTTCCATTTTATGTCTTTCCGTTTTATAGTCAAATTCTACGGAAATTGCACAATGGTACTTCTACTAAGTAGGCACAGTGACGAAATTGAACAGCATTTTTCAACTACTGGAATAGCCAAAAACATACATTTGCCCCTCTACCAAATCACTCGATTCCCTCACTATCAAGTTACAATAACGGTTTCGTCTGCAAACTGCTTGTTGAGTTTTAAGGATAATCATAAACGTGCTTGGATAAGTCATAGCGAATCGCCGTGATGATTCGAGAAGAATCCCCATTGATTTCAATTAAAAATTTCAGTTGGCTGAAGATCCTTCATTCGATGCCATTCCGTCTCACACATTATTTTCAACTGAATAATTTTGAAATTTTGAACGATTTGCTTGGGAATAGATTAAATGGGGACAAACAAGCACTTTAGGTATCTACTGAATTTCTGGTAAAAGTCCTCTATAAATTAAAGGCCCATGCACACAGGACGCGGACACACATAATAAGGGCAAGTAGGACGAACCAATGCAGCGAGAATACCGTCAGTCAAATAGTGGTTTCTCTCGGGAACCTGTGTCGTTCGTTTTTGTTGATACTATATAAAAATTTTCAGTAACTAATTCTTCCGACGTAAAATTGCTTCTTCTTTTTAGCATGTCCCTCAGTAGTAAGAGACGTTCTTATGTATTTGATCTGGGCAGAACAGGAGAACACTCAGCCGAGAATGAAAAGAACCACATTCAAAACCGTTTCAGATCATTTTGAATCCAAATCCGTGAAAAAAAAAACCATAGGTGTGTGTGTGTGTGTTTCGTGTGTGTGACAAAGTCTTGTGTGCGCTGCCCAGGCCGCAATTCTCAACTGAAGGATAATTTGTTTCGTAAAGAAAAACACATTCCCACGAACAATCCGCGTTCTGCTTGCATGCATGGGTCTTAAAAAACAAACATAATTTGCTCCAAACATTGAAAAATGCCCCAAAAAAATTCAGGGCAAATGACAGCTCCCAGCTGAGCTGCAGTAATGTCAGCCTAAACGTGTTTTCGCTCTCTGTTCCCATCTTCTATCATAAAAGTTCTATTTTCAAAATCCTCTCAAAACCTGAAGAGAGTGCTTCCCTCGATGAGTGAATAAGTCGCGCCCACTAATGTATAGCATCTGAATGTATTCTCTACCTGACGAATTTTAATCAGTTTCGTTCTCTACTGTGTGCCATTGAAGCAGATAATTCGTGATATGAGACGACCGTCCAACCATTACATCACCAGCGGAAGGTTGAAATTCCAGTTCGTCCAAGTACTTGTCAATGCGCTAGCTATTTTCGCTATAGCTGGAGGCCTTGCGCTGTACTTCAAAGGTAAATAAAATTATATTAAGTACGACATACGGAAGAAATCCTTTTAAAAAAATATATAATTACGAGCGATCCACAAATGTACCACAAATGTACTTCAAGTCTCGTGTTTCGAGTTTCTTAAAATACAATATTGGAATCAATCCTACTTATTCCATTCTATTTTCACCTTCCAGCATATCCTACTACAATACGTTACGTCAACAGGACAGTTACTGCGACGGTTAAACCAATTATTGACTTCAATCCTGCGCCAGGTAAACATTACCTTCTTAAAAGTTACCAATAATTTATTCTCTTCTCCGTGGGCAATCATTATTATTATTCACCTATTCATAAATGAATAAAATTCAATGTCGCAAGGCACTGTCTTTTATTTATAGTTATAGTCAGTTTACAACAGAATACATAATAACGTTCTTACGTCTAACTGTTCAGTTACTGCCAATATGAGTGTGGCAATACTCAAGAATTGTAGTAGTAGGGAAGTATTATTCACCGTTGTAGATATGCATGAGATTCACGATCGTGTTCCTAATAAAAATCATTATTACTGATTTGAAAAAAATATCTTCAAGATTTGTCGACGATTTAATGAGATAAGATAAAAATTCGTAGTTTCGCGTTTCAAGGTACCTAGGTACCAAACGGAGAAAATGAAAACCCGCAGCCACATTTTCCGCGATGTCGATAAGTAGAATTTTGAAATACATGCGGGTTTTGATTGGGCCGAGAATGATCCTGAAATAACTTTTTAAAACCCTACTTCTCCAGTGAGATCAGTGATGTAAGCTGGTACTTAGTGTGTGTACAGTACCAAGAAAAATCCTCCACTCCATTATAACGAATGGCCAGAAACTCTGTCGGAAAAGTTTTAAATTCACCAATGAGTCTGTTCCCAACTACCCTCTACATTCGGTCACGAATCAATCCTTTTCCAGAGAAACCTTTCCATATCCGAATAAATGATACACCTCTTACTGTCGGTTTATGTAGAATGTTAAGTATAACCAGATCGGTCCCAAGTAAATTGCATCGAAATCGCACTATAACTTCTACTTGCGCATGCGGAAACGTTCAAATCTAATTGCGGATACTGGATACTGCTCCGGTTTCTCCTGAGTTTAATAGGTAAGTAGTTTTGTGTGCGTGTGTGTGTGTGAGAGAGTATAAGAAAGTAAGTTTAGTAAAATTTTTTAGTATGAATTCATATGATGCATGAGCACATTATATATTACGTATCAAAGTAAAGACCTGAGGGAGCTCTACTAAGCTATACTGCTTTACACTTGACAATATCTTATCATTTTATCTTATATCAATTTTGGTTTACTTATTATTTTCAGTAATGAACCTTTAGAATCGAGTATGAAAAAAAAAAAGATAACCCTCCTCAAAATTTGATGGTTTCCGTTTCAAGGAATGTAGAATCCGAAAATGCAATAAAAAAATTTCTGTCCGTCCGCCATACGCCGTACTTCGCACTCTTCTTAGTGACCATGAACCAAAATTGACGAAATTCGGTTTGTAGGTCCCATTTGGGGTCTAGTTGGTCCTCGAAGCTCGGCGTTAATGTCAGTCATCCCTAAGGGGTGAAAAATAGGGGTTGAAATCTCTAGGACGCCGTTATTTCGATTTTTTTTAAACTTTTTTAAATAGTTCTCGAACTTGGAAGTTTTTTGAGACCACCCGGAGCATTCTACGTCCAGCCGTTCGTTCACAGTAAGGCCCGAAGTTTGCACCGACAGGCTTCTTCAACAGGAGGGTGAATGAAATTGTATACATTCAGCCCAGATATCATTGCTAGGGACGCCGGGAATTGGCCCGAGATAATCATTGCTAGGGAGCACCTGATTATATTCACGGAGTACATATGAAGTCGAGTTGGTTGTTCTGTGATATTATTCCATTTGAAAAATGAAGGCTCTTTTGGATTTTGTTGATAGGTACTTTTGCAACATGAACAAACGTTGACGTAATGGGGTAAATTATTACGCAACGGTGTGACAGAGTGTAACAGTGGGGGTAGACCCTCGAGAGTCCCCCTCCTTGACCAGCGAGATTATCACCGGTTAAGAACGAATATAAATTAGGCTTCCCCAAACCGATCCCGTCTCCACCGAAGAAAAAATTTATCGGGAACAGCCCACACTGTTACAACGGTAAATTATTACACAACGGTAAATTATTAACACAACGGTAAATTATTACACAACGGTAAATTATTAACACAACGGTAAATTATTACACAACGGTTCATTATACTATCTACGTGGAGGGGGCAAGTTATACAGGTAAACTGTTACACAACGGTTTATTATTTACCTTAGGCTTCATGAATAACTACAAATATTAATGATTTAATTATTGAATCCCGCGTATTTGTATGGATCTTTAATTCCCGGGCCGGCTCCAGTACGCCATTTGGGGCTTTCCCGGAGGGAGCTCGAGGGAATTGACCACAGAAAACAGTGATCTACCCACAAGGGGCATCTATACAGGTAAATAATAAACCGTTGTGTAATAATTTGCAGCGTTTTTATATTGTAGTTCACAGAGAAACTTATTTTACCCTCACTACAGCCGAATAAAAGTTATAGGTACTCGAATTTAAGGAATTCAAATAGTTTATACATATCCTTTCAATTTGATCGTAGAGGAAATGTTTGGGAGAAGGGCTTGACGGTCTTGATTGTTTTTCTTGTTGGGAAGGCGAGTAAGATTAATTACTTACCCCTCCCATCCATTGCTCCTCTCTGAACATAATCTTCACTGAATCAACTGAGAGCTAAATTCCACTTACCTACTGAGAAATCACTTGAAATTGTTTCATCGCTGCTCCGCTTCTCATTCAGTAATGGTGATAATACAAAAATGCTTTTAATCCGTTACAACTTCTCTTTCACAAGCGCTTGAATTGATTCCTTATTCCAGGGATAGAATACATTTAACGTAAATTTATATTATCTGGATTTTGAGATTTGTTCTCTTTAGTTTTAATTTTCTTATCAATTTGTTTAAGCGCGCGAGCTTTGGATAATCCAATAAACATCCATCCTCCAATAAATGACCCGGGTATTCCTAATTCAATACGAATAAATAATGTTAATCTCATTGGTGTTTCTAATGTCCCAGATACCATATTCATGGTATCTCAAATAGCCTAATAGATAGATTTGATAATAGTTTTTGGCTTACTACGTATACAATTTCGGCTTCAGGAAATGGTAGGCTCATACCTCTTAGCTAGATATGCATTTACCTTCTGGTGGATAACTCGGGCTTGGTTTGATTATACGAACAGGCTACCTGTACTTAATCATACGAACAAAAGTAATGATGTTGGGAGTTATAGGTACCCAGTTTCTTACTGGAGCTTTATAGGTTAAAAAAAAACCATAGGTATAATTCTGAATTCGGATGAAACTTCATGTTTATCAACGTATTTTATCGTACAAATAATTCATGAGTAGTCAAAATCAGTTAATAATAAACAAAAATTTAAAACATACTCATTCCGATATTGCAGCCTACTTCGTTAAGAATGTAATGTCTAAAATTAATTTTGCAACACAGAAACGACGGAAAATGTCTGGCAAGTGGGGATGATAAAATTAGCTTCAATACATTATTAGTTCGATTCATATCCTCAAATTTGAAGTGAAAAAAGCAAACCCCTGCTACCTATCAAACTTGGGCGAGAGTTGGAATTCAATAAAAACGGGTGAAAATTATCAGAGCCTCGGTCACGGCAGGTTGAAAAGCTTACATTGTTCGCACTTGCGCAGATGCTACTATGATTCCCACTGTACTAACATTCATAGGGGCCATGAATCGTGAACATTTCAGCAATATTAGTCGGATACAACCGGAGTTGCGGACGTGAAGAATGTCATGTTTGAGCATGAGCAGCTGGTTCCTTTCGATAAGATGTGGTGGTTACAAGGGTTACAAGGATTTGACCTACAGACATACCGTCAAACACACTGACAGGGAACTAAATTTTTTTCTTGGCGTCCAAATTTATTTTGAAGGCCATACCTTTTTTTCGACTCTCGCATGAATAGAAGTCCTTCAGCTGAAAGTAGATCATGACTTACATGTCTTATTCGATCCATGCCTCGCTCATCTAGATTACCTACGGATATATTGAACTGCTAAGTTATGTTGATTTACTAGCTGGATTACCCGTGCGTTGCACGGGGAAAATGAAAGAAACTGGTATCAGAGCTCACTCATGAATGTGATCAGGGCGGGGAATTCACGTAGCCCGCCGGTGTTTGAAGAGCACGCCAGAAAAAACCGCATCAAGATCCGTTCAGTCGTTTGGCCATCCACTCAAGAAATACATACATACATACATAAATACAAACTTTGAATTTTATAGATATGAAAACAACAGGTGTCTCGCAGCATTGATCAAAATGGGAGATCAAAACTAAGGAAGTTGTCCGAATATTTTATTGGTTGTGTGTAAAAACCATCAGAAAAGCGTCTGTAAGGCAAAATTGGTCACATTTTGGAATTTTTAATCAGAGGGATAAGACATTACATGCCAAAAGTAAAACTGGATTAGAAGCTGTACCTACCTACTAGAATGCAATATTGTTAAAAATCACAATGGTTGTACGTGGTCTTAAAATTGATTGTATATCACATGATAGAGGCATGTATGGCTATACTATAGTAGGAATGTATGTTACTTTTCATTCTTTCTGTTACTTTTTTCTCTTCCTCTCATCATTCATTAACTCATCCTTTTCTTTTTATCACAAAGTTAGAGCTGATTTGCGCCAAATGGGAATTGTGCTTACTCGTGCTTAACCACGAGATAATGAGAATGCCACTTTGGGGTTTATTGTAAGAGGAGTATTATTATTATTATTCAGTAGCAGGTATTATTGCAGTCTGGTGTAGGTAATTCGTTATCGGACAGAAATAATGCGCGAAAAGTGTAATCCATTCCTACGAAAACTCTCGATTACAGCTCCAGTTACCAATACACACAATAACACAAGTATCAAAATACCGGCATCTGTCAATACGATATGATGAAATCTTCGGTTAGTCGTCGTAATGTTTTTTGGTATCGAACTGCTTGTAGATTCCGGTGTTGGGGTATATGGCGGGTTCTCTGTGAAGTCGCCGGCATGATAGTAGTCGTCATAGAAGTGATATTCGGAACTCCTATCGTCAGCACTATTGTTGTGACTCCCACTGGATCCACCTGTGGTAGCTGCTGTTAACTCCAAACGGGGCTTACAGTCCGAATCATGCAAATCCATCCAAGGCTTGTGGCAATGATCATAAATATTTCCCCAAGCTTCAAATCCGTTGGATCCGTGTCGGCTGTGGGCATGGTAAACTTTGTGGACGACGCATTTGATGTCGTCTGTCAGATCGTCATCTGTCAGCTTGTCACAAGGTATTTTGCACTCCTTGCACCAATGGCGACCCCAAACCCGGAATATACCGTAGTGTATGCCGTCGTCGAATGACGTGTCGTATTGCGTAGCATGGTGAGCGATGCACACCCAAGTCGGTATTTGCCAAAGGGGCACATTGTGGTGCGGTTTGCCGAGTTCAACGGCAAGTTCACACGCCGTGAAGGTTTTCGAAAAAACACATTTCAAAACGACTAGTGTTACAGCAAATATCCGCGTTGCCTGTCTCATGACGATGAACTAACCATATCGCGCTATTCCCATCACGCTATCGCTGTATAATGCAACCGTCGCGATATTTGAGAAACGAATGAATGATAACCTCTGATTATAACAACAGACTGCATATGGAAGGCTTTTGAGCGAAACGATTAACCTTCCTAAACCCCCCAGAGCGAAATCCTTATTGATTAGGTCAATGTTTCTCAGTATTTCCGTCTGACATAATCACCAAGTTTTTTTTTTTAAATAATATCCCGCGCTAACTTGTTTTGACTGATTAACATCCAACAATACCTTTGAAAATTCCTCAGTGTTCTATTCATCTTACAAAATAATATGTGTGTAAGATATATTATACCTTCTCTCTTTTCGGTTCCTCATAAATTGATGGTTCGCGATTCAATGATTACACAACGGTTTATTATCTTCCTTTATAGATGCCCCTTCTGCGTGGATCGCTGTTTTCTGTGGGTAACACTACGTGTTCCTCGCCCAGGAAAGCAATAAATGCAACTGAAGCCAGCCGGGCATTTACAGTTTCATAAATATGCTGTGGATTCAAGAATTCTATACCAACTCGATTTAATGCAGATGCTTGATTGTAATCAGGTGTTCCCTAGCAATGATATCTGGGCTTGATGTATACAGTTTCATTCACGATTATGTTGACCAGCTCCGGATGATCTCAAAAAACGCTGCAAAGTCCTTGTCACATGGGTTTATTATTCTACTGGAGATACCTACAGAAATGTTGGCTGTTAATTTATCGTTTATTTCATGTGAAATAATTGAAATCGCTATTTCTGATGGTTTTCACCAATTTTGGCCCCAAAAAATCGAATTAGGTACACTCTTTTTCTTTTTAATTTATCTTTGATCATTGGTAGTGCCATTTAATCGTCTTGATCCACGTGTTGATACTACTTCCAGTGTTATTATACAAATTGATGGTGATTTCAGACGATTTCCCAGGTTTTTGACTCATAAAAAATCAATTTTGGGAGCTGAACATTTGGTAGAACCTCGATTTTCCACTCTTTGGTCAAAATCGACTACATATTCGGTCTTCTCGTCCCCTAAAACATGGAAAACGATACCTCAAAACCTCATGTTACTAACATGTTACTAAAACACAAAAAGTACCTATTTTTGTGCACATTTTCACTCATAACACCCCTGGGTATATTCCGATCGGGCTGAAAAGTTTCGGGACACAACTAGGGCCCAAATGGAGCATGTGTGCGAAAGAACGACTTTTTTAGACCAAAAATGAAGCCGCTACACGTGATACGGCGGACGGCGTACGGCGTACGGTGGACGGCGGACGGACATTGCACTTTTGGAATCTATGCACCTTGAAACGTAAAAGAAAAACGCTGCAAAGTCCTTGTCACATGGGGTTTATTATTCTACAGAAATGTTGGCTGTACCTACATTTATTGTTTGTTTCATGTGAAATAATTGAAATAGCTATTTCTGATGGTTTCCACCAATTTTGGCCCCCAAAACACAAATTAGGTAGGTACGATCTTTTTTTTTTTCAAATTATCCATGATCATTGGTAGTGCCACTTAATCGTCTTGATCTACGTGTTGAAACTTTTCCTAGTGCTATTCTACAAATTGATGGTGATTTCAGACGATTTCGCAGGTTTTTGCCTCATAAAAAATCAATTTTGGGAGCTGAACATCTGGTACTAACCTCAATTTCCCACTCCTTGGCCAAAATCGACCTCATATTCGATCTTCTCGTCCCCAAAAACATGGAAAACAGTACCTCAAAAGCTCATGTTACCAACATGTTGCTAAAACGCAAAAAGTACCTATTTTTACACACATTTTCACTCACAACACCCCTGGGTATATTCCGATCGGGCTGAAAAGTTTCGGGACACAACTAGGGCCCAAATGGAGCATGTGTGCGAAAGAACGACTTTTTTAGACCGAAAATGAAGCCTGTACACGTGATACGGCGGACGGCGGACGGCGGACGGCGGACGGACATTGCATTTTTTTAATCTACGCACCTTGAAACGGAAAAGAAAAAAGTTTGAGGGGGGGTTATAAAAATTTTTTGCTGAGCGATTACATAGGTGTATTATTCAGAGAATAATAAACCAAAAAATTTGAGGGGGTGTTATAAAAATTTTTTGCTGAGCGATTACATAGGTGTATTATTCACAGAATAATAAACCAAAATTCCCAAGTCCGAGATAAATTTTAACGCGTGAAGCACTTCAAGGTAACACGCGCCCTTGAAATTGCAACCCCTATTTTTCACCCCTTAGAGATGAATGACAGTAACGCCGAGCTACGCGGCCCATCTAGGAACCAAATGAGGTCCAAAAACTAAATTTCATTAATTTTCATTCATGATAACTAAGGAAAGTGCGAAGTATGCCGGTCGGACAGAAATTATTTCATTCCATTTTGGTTTATTATTCTGTGAATAATACACCTGGCTCAGCAAAAAATTTTTATAACACCCCCTCAAAATTTTTTCTTTTCCGTTTCAAGGTGCGTAGATTCCAAAAATGCAATGTCCGTCCGCCGTCCACCGTACGCCGTACGCCGTATCAGGCCGTACAGGCTTCATTTTCGGTCTAAAAAAGTCGTTCTTTCGCACACATGCTCCATTTGGGCCCTAGTTGTGTCCCGAAACTTTTCAGCCCGATCGGAATATACCCAGGGGTGTTATGAGTGAAAATGTGTATAAAAATAGGTACTTTTTGCGTTTTAACAACATGTTAGTAACATGAGCTTTTGAGGTATCTTTTTCCATGTTTTTGAGGACGAGAAGACCGAATATGAAGTCGATTTTGACCAAAGACGCGGAAATTGAGGTTTTACCAAAGGTTCAGCTCCCAAAATTGGTTTTTTATGAGTCAAAAACCTGGAAAACTGTCTGAAATCACCATCAATGTGTACAATAACATTGGAAAAAGTGTAAACAGGTGAATCAAGACCATTAAATGCCACTACCAATGATCAAAGATGATCTTGAAAAAAAAAAAAAAAAAAGCGTACCTATTTCATGTTTTGGGGGCCAAAATTGGTGGAAATCATCAGAAATAGCTATTTCAATCATTCCACATGAAAGAAACAATACATTTAACAGCCAACAAAAATCTCTAGAACTCCAATAGAATAATAAACCCATGTGACAAGGACTTTGCAGCGTTTTCGGGTTCTACGTACCTTGAACGGTAACACTCAAATTTTGAGGGGGGTTTTTTCATTCTTGATTCCAAAGAGTCGTTATTGGGGAGGGTGGCACTTTCCTTAGTTACATGCCATGAGCCAAAATAATGAAATTTTGTTTGTGGGATTTAGTTTGACCCCGAAGTTCGGCGTTATTGTCATTCATCTCTAGGGATGGAGACCAGGGATTGACCTTCTGAAAATGCCGTAGCTCAAAACCTTACAATAGAAGTGCTTAGTTTCGTGAGCTTTGATGATTCCGAACTTCGGGATTTGTGAGTCCCCTGGAACATTGTACGTTCAGCCGTTCGTTCACAATAAGGTTCTGAAGTTTGAACCGATAAGCTCCGTCAACATGAGTGTGAATCACTCGGCATGTACATAATCCAGCCCAGATATCATTGATACGGAACTTTTGATTATACTCACACATAGCTTTATGAAATCAAGTTTTTCGTTCCGCGATATCATTTTTCATTGAAGAAAGATGGTTATTTTGGATTTTGTTGATAGGTAAAAGTTTGTTGATCTCGGCCAAACGGATAATCCTTATTAGTTCAAAATGTGGGAATAGGTCGAGGGTCCTACTTAGAATGGGCGACATTCAGAATTTAGAATATAATCGGTCTGGGGGTTCGCGGGGTCGAAATAGTGCGATACATGAGATGGGGGCTAGGGAAAATGCATCCTATTTCTGTAACTGTGATTGCCGAACGTTAGACTGTGGCGGCGTTTGTGTGTGTCTGATGAGATATTCTCGGATAAATTCTTCAGTCGGACTTGACGCCTATTGCTCTGAATCACTACCTATGGATCTCAAAGGGGAGATCCCCTATCCGAGTGGCCCCTGGCGATTTCATTTTTAGGGTGAATAGAACGAGGCTAGTCTGCTGTTCATGTAATTCGGGTATAGTTCCGAAATTCTGGGTTCATGAGGGACGCACCTCGCATGATTCCCGAAAATATCATCAAAATCAGACGAATAGAAATGGAGTTACGGTAGTATCAAGAACTTCATAATTGCGCATGAGCAAATGAAAGTTACATTCAGATTCAACCAACCTGACAGACCGACATAAATACATAGAACTTATTTTTCCCTTGATATCTGAAACGAAAAATGCATTTGAAAGTTTGTGCTTTTTGGAAAATTGAGCTTTCATTAATTATAACTATACATTAGGGACTTTTCACCGTTACATCATACCATAATTATGTTGTCAATTTATGTAAAAGAATGCATATTTCTTGACTGGTCCTCAAGTACGGTATATGAAAGAATAAACCGAAATGAAGAAACGAGTTGAGAAAACGTTTGATAGATAGAATTCAAGTGAACACTTGTCTCGAAAGCCAATTATCTTGTCACCTCGTTCAAACAGGAGGAACAGAACGGGTGATGGCGGCCGGCTGCGCAAGGACTCTATCGGAAATTGAATCGGAAATTTTATTTCAAGAGGCTTGGAACTGGTTGAAGGAAGGGAGGGGAAATTGAAAAAGCGGGCGGTATTGGAAAGGCATTTAGGTTTTATACTGATTAAACAGTAGGTAGCACCTATTTATCTAAAAAAAAAAAAATTCCAGTCATGCAACATGGCTATGAGAGCGAATTTTCAAATAAATATTCGCGCTATTATTTGGAAAGATGATACAACGAGAAACCGTACCACTTTTCGTGAAATTATATAATTTTTTCGTGACCTCTGTTCTGTATGAGAAACAACTGATTGGTAATTTTCTGTCTTTACTCATCCTCTCATACCACTTTCAGTAATTGTATACCAACTTTTCGCGATTTTAGCAGTTTTACCGATTTTTGACCCCTAAAAATTCATATTTGACCCTCCAAGAATTTTTGAAAATTGCTCATCTTCGAACTCGTCCGTTTGAAAATACAAGCGTTTTGGCGAAATTTTGAATTCTGATCATGTACCCAAGGACAGATAATATATTATCGTCAGGAGTAATATATATAGAAGTTGATTTTGATGACTAGGTTGATGAACACAATTCAGGATTGACGAATGACCACTCTGTTCTTGTTTTCGAAGTTGTTTAATTCCCACAATGTTTCTACCCAGGGTCTAGGTCCTATTCATGTGGATTTGTGGTCCAAAGGTATTGCGCGATAGGTGGATAGGTGTTCATTCCACGTTAAATTACTGACCAGAGGTAAACAATCTAGGGATGAATTCATGATGCTCTGAAACGGATTTGCCTACTAAAAAAAATTCAAAAATTCAAGTTCTGAAAATGTCGGACTCACTGCAATAGCGTCATTGTCTTCGAGAATTCGCTTAAAAGAAAAAAAAATCCTTCATTCCTATGGTGAGAACTACGATCAGATACTTGGATTTCATTCAACGGTGCCTACTCAGCATACTGACCTTGAAACGAATTAAAACTACTCACATATTATGGTATTTGTTTCGAAATCCAAGAATCGGTGTGGTAAAAACTGTCCCTAATTCCTTGCCTAAACGCTGGTACCTACTTACCTACATGAATTCATCGGGTTTCCGGATCCCCGTCTTACCTTGGTTTTCCTTCCAGTTTATTTCGGTTATGATACTGGCGCTGGTTGACCCATCAGCTCCAATGAGCCAGCTGCTGAGGCAGATTCATGAAGCCTTCCCGCGGAGACGTATCGAATAGCAACCCATAGTTTCGAACCTAACGGGCTTGTATACGTTTTTGAACAGGGGATTTTCAATACTAAACACTGGCTTTCTAACCAACAAGGAACGTTGGGAGTAAATTTTTGAGCTATTTCTTGAGTTGTTATGTATGGATATTATTTCGAGCTGCTATCTGCTATCTTTTTAATGTTTTTAGAATGGCTGCATTAGCTGCACGAGTAGTTATTATTTTTTATTTTTTTATTTTTTTAAATGGGAAGTGAAAGGTACTTACTTGTTTTTCGTTCTGAGGTTACTGTCTTTTGTAGAAATGCACTGCTATCTATGTTTTAGGACTGTGCTTGCCGGTCATTGTGCCGTTCTGCCTCCATCACCGGGTTCCTTACAACTACACCATGTTCCCTAACTACATTGGACACTTCAATCAGCGCGATGCATCAAATGTACGTCTTTTTTGTTTCTTCCAGACTTGAAACAGCTTGTTGCAAATCCTACTGATTAATATTTTTTAATAGATATAAGTAAGTATAGTACCTACGCTTCACTATTTGAATGTGAAAAGAAAGAAAAACTCATCCATCTATCAACACTCACCCAATTATTACCACATTTCAACTACTACAGGAGCTGGAAGTCTACGAAGCTGTGGTTGACGTTAGATGTTACGAATTGGCGGCGTTGTTCCTGTGTTCCGTGTTTGTTCCTAAATGTGGCCCTGAAGGACAGTTAGTGAGGCCCTGCAAGAACCTTTGCTCTGGTAAGATCACCACTTTTAGAAATAACAATTGAGTGTTCCATATCAACCATGTCGGAACAACCGTCAAATCTATCTGGGGTATGTGTTTATACTCTAAGTTGTACTTATTACCACAGAGACAAAGAGGAGGTGCGGCTTTTTCTTGGACGTGTTCGGATTGTCCTTACCAGAATACCTCGACTGTGAACTGTTTCCTGAGTCCCCAGATCCAGATGTGTGCGTTGGACATACGGAATTCGAAGAAGCTGAGAGAAGAGCTGAAAAACCAGGTGTGGTTTTCTATTTCATCAGTACTTAACGTCTTCGACCCGTCAATGAAACATGGGGAATGATAATAAAACTGCTCAATTTCGTCTCACCCTGAAATCTAAAATGTTTCGAGAAAGTAAAGAAACATCCTTTGAAGAAACCTTTCAGAAACGTATTAGTCGTGGTTGGGAGTGTCCCAAACAATCGTATGGTTCTAACTTGCCAGGAACTATCAATAAAAATAGCGGCTGAGGTTTTACAGTTTAATAAGTATAAGAGGAAAGGGACAATTCAAAACCGACGGTCATTCAAATGCTTCAATTCTCTTTATAGCAACACTGGTCCTCTGGTGGTATGTACCAGAGGGCCACAAACCCTAAACAAGACCCAGATCCAGAACATTCTCTGATCCAGTGCAAACAGAAATAGTCAAGTTGAAACATTTTTGTTAAGTTTACGAAAAACAAATACTACCTTCTATGAATGAACATTCCTTAGAGTAAAGCAAGTATTGCTTAGGTACTACTGAGTACACCCACTGGTACACCCATATTTTAAGTACCATAGTATTGCTGTTACTAAGACTATATTTTGTTTCCACAAGCTTTTTAGATAAATATACTAAATTTAATCAATTGCAAGATGAACAATTAACATAAAAAGACAAGTAGTGCAGGTAGCATAAGTTTATTTGTAATCTACCCTAGAACTTAACTCTAACCCATTGAAGTTTTTTCAGTACCTACATATTGCTGGTTATATTGCAGCTTGCATTGGAGGCTTCCAGTGTGACGTAAAACGTTGTATCCCCAAAGATTGGCAATGTGATGGACACACGGACTGTGAGGATCACACTGATGAGAAGAACTGCAAGAATTGTCCACCAGGTCAGTTCGCATTGTTGGCGTACAGTTTGCACACATGTACTGAATGAAATGCATTTTTATTAGTGTCTACACCTCTTATTGCTAAATTTCATGAACTATTATAGTCCAATATATTTAAGGCAAATTGGGCATATGCCCGTGTATATCAATAAATAAATAAATAAATAAATAAGAGACATCATTTGTGCATGGGTGACGTGACAAAAACTTATTTACACACAATTTTGGCCTGACTTCCTTGTTCTTCAGATCAAATCCATTGTGGCAATAGCGTTTGCATTTCGAAGTCCCACATGTGCGATGGGGAAGTCAACTGCCCCTGGGGTAGGGATGAAAGGAACTGCTGTAAGTATCTGTTCAGTCAATATGCATGATTAATTTTAAGTACTGATGTGCATAATTTTTATTTACATAGTGATTCATTGTGACGTAACACTTTAAAAAATGGGTTCTTAATTCACAAGTCGAACGTTTCTGAAGCCCCAACTCTGTGAAAAGAAATTGCATTGGTTTCAGTGAGGCTGAGCGATAGGATGGGAGACGATGGCTATGGAAAATTGGAGGTATTTCAACCAGAATTTCAAAGTTGGAGGCCGGCTTGCGTGAAAGATATGAAAAACTGGGGACCAGACAGCCCAAAAGCTATATGCACGTCACTTGGGTACAGGTGAGTCATTACAAGTACCTATATGATGCCAACTTGGTTCTAAGGTACAAGCGGCTTTTTCCCTACTTCGAGGGTTTGATTTATGTTTTCAAATTAAGAAAATGCTTTTCCATACTTCAACTTGACGGTGAGGAACTTAACTGTTTTAGAGAGTTGAATGATAGCTCGCTGGCTGTGAAAGGTAACAGTGGGACTCTATCTTCAACTAAGGACACTCGCTACTACAGGAGAAAGAAAACCAATCTCTTCAAGGAAATTAGATCCTGCCAAAGAACCGACACCTACCACATCGTTGAACTGTCTTGCAAAAATATAGGTAACTTCCCAAGATGAAAAGGGAAACGTATTAATTTACTACTTTAGATCTTCACATGACTTCTAGTACAGGGCGTTTTATCATAGGTATTCATTAAATTGCAATGCCCTATTCATACTTTCATGACAATTTAAGGATGTATAGGGTTGTAAATGTTCTCAACACATTGTGAATAGTGATATCCCCCACACCAGCTTCTCTTTGACGAGTAGCGCAATTTTTCGGTCACACAGTTCCGCATGACTTCCTTGTAGCTCAGGGTAGTATACCACGGCTTCTTGCAGGTACAAAACCCAAGAGATCCACAAATAATATTCTCTGGAACGAGTGATTTGCAACTTTGGAACCAATCTGAAAGGTTTTGCTGTCGACAAATATAGTTTTGAACGTTCATTTTTTCATTTTAGTATTCTCAACACTGCTCACTCTTTTAATTTTCAGCTTTGTTTTAGTTCCAATTTATTATTTCAATAAAAACCTTTGAAGTTGACCAAAAGAGAATAGAAAATCAACCCACTTTAAAATCTGTTGGTGTTCACCATACATGGAATGGAATCGAATGGAAAAGAAAATTATAAATAATAATAGCAAATCAGCCGCCCGTTGTGCACACGGTTTTGTTCTTTTAAAATATTATATTAGATTATTGATATTCGATATGCGGTTCGGGCCATAACCCTTGGTTTCAGGAAGGGGTGAAATGTAGAAGGGAAATTTTCCGAATACGCATAGCTTTAAAACTTTTCGTTGAAATTTATAGGTACTTTTTTGGGGTTCCTGAAGTGTTCCCGGCAAGGAATGTTGAACAAAAAAGAAAAACTGACAGCCTGGGCATTATAGGAAATATTTATCTCTTCCCACATTCTTAATTCGTATCTGTTGATATGAAATCAGGCTAACGTGATTTCGAGCAATCTGATATGGATACTAATCGCTGGAACAAAAAAGGTGTTAAGAATTTGGACTAATAATCCAATCGATTGAAAAGTACGACACGAATATTTATCTTTATAAATCAGTAGGTACGATTAATCTCTAATTCCTGGCTTTTATTCAAAAAAAGGGTAAGAAAAGCACAAGTCTAAAATCAAATCGATTAATCAGAAATCACAAAAGCAAAAAACAGAAAATTCTAGAGAACAAAAAAGAAAACAGTCTTTTGTCTTTAACAGCTACACTTCATGGAGTTGACTGGAGCTGGTTGCTACCTACCTCCAGCTCAGATAAAAATTCCGAGGCCTACTTCCTCAACAAGAGGTCTGGGACAAGGAATTATTCATTACTGTTTATATCAATGTTATCAATTATTCCAGCGTACGAGAAATAAAAATAACAAATCCATACATACCTACCTCCTTCATTTTCCTCGGATTTTTCAGAATGTGGTGTACGCAGAGTCGAAAAAGTGCAACCTCAAACCAGGATCATCGGCGGGAGGCCTTCTCCTCCTGGGGACTGGCCGTTCCTAGCTGCTCTCCTCGGAGGCCCGGAGCAAATTTTCTATTGCGCAGGCGTTCTAATATCAGATCAGTGGGTTTTGACAGCATCCCATTGTGTTGGAAAGTGAGTTATTCAGATGTATACTTCGGATTCTACTTTTGATGTACCCATTAACTTAATTCAATTGCAAACGGTCGTAACCAGCGACAACTGTATACTAATAGTATCTATGCTTCGCCTCACCCAAGTTGGCGGTTAATATTTCAGTTTCAGTCATGGGGATACATCTGGATGGACTATTCAACTTGGCATCACCAGAAGACATTCACACTCCTTCTTTGGTCAAAAAGCCAAAGTGAAACGAGTCGTACCACATCCTCAGTACAACATAGGCATTGCTCATGATAACGACGTTGCTCTTTTTCAGGTGGGTACATAACGAAATTTCCAGAATTATAATATTCCCACGTTTTCTAACAAGCGGTATTGAATGACTGTCACTTGTTTCAGTTACAAAACAAAGTTACGTTTCACGAACATCTTCGACCAGTTTGCTTGCCGGATCCTGATCATTCACTCGAGCCCGGAACTAATTGTACAGTCATCGGCTGGGGGAAGAAAGAGGATAGTAATCGTAAGTTCATCTTGAAGGCTGCATGAGAAAAATTGCATGAGAGAAAGCAAATGCTTTCGTCCCACAAGATTTGTCGATAAAATGAATATCACCTGTCTATTAATTGACTATTTAGTAGTGTGATTTAGAATTTATTCTCAGTATTACCTTAGCATTTGTTGTATTTAATTTTGCATCGGGCTTCTATTTTGTATTAGAGAAATGGCATTCGGTAGAGACGGACCGAAGCTTTTTCTGTTCTTCCTTGAATATTCATCCGGCGATGCATAATAAATGTTTGGGTCGTTTTTCACATCTAACACCTACCTTTCTCCCGCGGGTCTCCCTCGCTGTGGCATCATCAATCGATAATAACATTACCTATTACTTTTTTTTCAGTATCTGAGTATGAGGCTGAAGTGAATGAGGTTCAAGTTCCCGTACTCAACAGATCTTTGTGCAACAAGTGGTTAGAGCCTCGCGAATTGAACGTGACCGATGGAATGATATGTGCAGGGTATGAACATGGAGGAATGGATGCTTGCCAGGTACACACGTTATAATTTATTTTTAATACATATTTATTTCTAATACATATATATTATAATAAAACTAGAATTCTGTTTGTCTGTACCTATATCACCGAGAAAAAATTTGCATGTTTCTTTTCCGTTTTGCAAAATGAGAAGACGGCCGGTAGAAAATCTCGATTTTCTCCTACCGTCTGTCTCCGTGACCGTTCAGGCATCATGGCTTCACGGCCCAAAGAATAATCCGGATTACGCGTACATGAAATTGAGGAAGATGTTGAAGGGAGAATTAAGTTGAAATCTCACCTCTCGACACAAAAGCCTTGTGCCCACGCATGCAGGATCAGGAAAAAATTCAGTGACCTTACGGGGAATTCCTTTGAGGACCCCTACGGTACTATTATGCTAGGCAATGGGTTAATTATATTTCTACGTGTTCTATCAATGGGAGACACCACTCAGAATCTGGACTGTTTGTGAGCTGCCCTATCAAGAAATGTTACCCGTGTAAGTGGAAATTTTTATTTTTAAGGGCGTCATGTAGCTATAAATACATCTTCTCTACCTTCGGTAAAAAGGGAGGAGAGAAGATATTGGTGGGAAACACGGGGCAACAAATCAGGACTTATGTGTTACATACGTATATTTATGATAACATAATAAACTTTACAGGAAGGATATATTTACTAACACAGTAATAATAATAAATGTATCTATAATATAAACTTTCATACCGAATTCTGCAATGAATTTTAGTCGTTACACATTGTAATTTAAAATATTTCAATGCAGTGAGAGGACGTTCAGAGATTATTTTAGAGGGAGACCTACATGACCTTTTAGAGAGAGATTTAAAGGAACTTTTCTGCTTCTTCCGCGTATATATTGTGTTCGTCATACTTGGAACGTTGAAAAATTATATGTAGTACGTACTTCATATTGAATGTGATATGAAAATACTCCCTAATTATGGGTATGGATGGAGAAAACGCAGCAACTTATTACACAACGGTTTATTTACTCATATAGATGCCCCTTCTGCGTAGATCACTGTTTACTGTGGTCAATACCCTCGAGCTCCCTCCAGGAAACCCTAAATGGAGGACTGGAGCCGGCCCGGGAATTAAAGTTTCATACAAATGCGCGGGATTCAATAATTAATTATTATTTGTAGTTATTCATGAAGCATAAGGTAAATAATAAACCGTTGTGTAATAATTTACCTGTATAGATGCCCCTTCTGCGTAGATAGTATAATAAACCGTTGTCTAACAATTTACTGTTGTGTAATAATTTACCGTTTTGTAATAGTTTACCGTTGTGTGATAATTTACCGTTGTGTAATAAATTAACCAATAATACTTCAGTATTAGTTCGTTGCAATACTACCTATCAACAAAATCTAAAAAAGCCTTCATTTTGGTTTATTATTTTCAATAATGAACCATTGGAATCGAGCATGAAAAAAAAAATTCTTACCCCCCCTCAAAATTTGATGGTTTACGTTTCAAGATATGTAGAATCCAAAACTGCAATAAAAATATTTC
Source organism: Leptopterna dolabrata (assembly GCA_954871275.1). NCBI lineage: Eukaryota > Metazoa > Arthropoda > Insecta > Hemiptera > Miridae > Leptopterna > Leptopterna dolabrata. The sequence goes on from OX940976.1 coordinate 34,723,765, forward strand.
TGTCTGTCCGCCGTACGCCGTACGCCGTACACCGTACGCCGTACGCCGTACGCCGTACGCCGTACGCCGTACGGGCCACTTTTCTTAGTTACCATGAAAAAAAATTGATGAAATTCGGGTTATAGGTTCCGTTCGGCGTCTAGTTGGTCCTCGAAGCTCGACGTTACTGTGAGTCATCTCTAAGGGGTTCAAAATAGGGGTTGAAATTTTCAAAACGCCTATACCATTTTTTTACGTAAATATTTTTACGGTTTTAAATAGTTCTTGAACTTGCGAGTTTTTTAAGACCATCCGGAGCATCGTACGTCCAGCCGTTCGTTCACAGTAAGGCCCCGAAGTTTGCACCGACAGGCATTTTCGACTCCAGTGTGAATGAAATTGTATACAATCCAAACCAAATCTCGTAACCAGAGACGCGCCCACAATAGGAATTTGTGAATACGGCCAATCATTGGTAGGGATCACCTGATTATATTGGCGGAGTATGAAGTCGAGTTGGTTGTTCTGTGATATTATTTAATTTGAAAAATGATGGCTCTATTGGAGTTTGTTGGTAGGTAGTGAAACTTGAACAAACGTTGAAGTATTATTGATGGGTAAATTTTTACTACGGTAAATCATTACTCAACGGTAAATTATTACAGAACGGTAAATGATACCATCTACGTAGAAGGGACTGGAGTTTGTTGGTAGGTACTTTTGCAACTTTTTTCACTCCTCATCAACAATTTCTTTTCAGAACTTCATTATGTGTGTTTCTTTTTGTTAGGTACTTTTTGTCATCGGCAGAATTATTTTAGCAACATTTAACTCGTGATTTAGGTAGGTACCTAGTAACGAGTACGGGGTTAGGTACTAACCTACGGAGGGTCTGCGATCTACATAATATGCATATAATAGAATAGTACAAATCATATTATATAGACGGGTTATCTATACATAGAGCTGTGATCTGTAACAGAAGGGTATTCTATACAAAATAATAAACCGTTGTGCAGGGATTTGCAGCGTTTTTCAATTGGAATAATATCACAGAACAACCAACTCGACTTCATACAGCCATCCTTTATTATAATCAGGTGCTCCATAGCAAAGATACCTGGGCGGAATGTACACAATTTGATTCACCCTCCTGTTGACGAAGCACGTCGGTGCAAGCTACGGGGCCTTACTGTGAACGAACGGCTGGACGTACAATGCTCCGGGCAGTCTCAACAAACTCCACAAGAACTATTTTATAACGTTAAAAAATTCGAGATAACGGCGTCCTGGACATTTCAACCCCTATTTTTCACCCCTTAGAGACGACTGACATTAAAGACGAGCTTCGCGGACCAGCTAGACCCCAAATGGGACCTAAAAACCAAGTAATCAGTTTTTGTTCATGGTGCGGCGTACGGCGGGCGGACCGAATTTTTTTTTATTGCATTTTCGGATGCTATATACTTTGAAACAGAAACCAAATTTTTTTTTTTTTTTGCATGCTCGATCCAAAGGTTCTTTATTGAAAATACCTAATAAACCAAAATATCTATCTGTCGGCCGTATACCGTACTTTCCACTTTCCTTAGTTACCATGAACCAAAATTGATGAAATTTGGTTTGTAGGTCCCATTTGGAGTCCAGTTGGTCAGCGATGCTCGTCTTTAATGTCAGTCGTCTCTAAGGGGTGAAAAATAGGGGTTGAAATGTCCAGGACGCCGTTATCTCGAATTTTTTTACGTTTTTAAATAACCCTTGAACTTGGGAGTTTTTTTAGACCACCGGGAGCATTGTACGTCCAGCCGTTCGTTCACAGTAAGGCCCCGAAATTTGCACCGGCAGGCTTCGTCAACAGGAGGGTGAATCAAATTGTATACATTCAGCCCAGATATCATTGCTAGGGTGCACCTGATTACAATCACGGATGACTGTATGAAGTCGAGTTGGTTGTTCTGTGATATTATTCTATTTGAAAAATGAAGGCTGTTTTAGATTTTGTTGATAGGTACCTACTTTTGCAACTTGAACAAACGTTGAAGTATTATTGGGTAAATAATAACACAGCGGTAAATTATTACGCAACGGTAAATTATTACACAATGATGAATTATTATCACATAACGTTTTATTTTACTATTTACGCAGAAGGGGCATCTTTACAAGTAAATTATTACACAATGGCTTATTATTTACCTTATGCTTCATGAATAACTACAAATAATAATTAATTATTGAATCCCGCGCATTTGTATGAAACTTTAATTCCCGGGCCGGCTCCAGCCCTCCATTTAGGGTTTCCTGGAGGGAGCTCGAGGGTATTGACCACAGAAAACAGTGATCTACGCAGAAAGACGCCTATACAGGTAAATAATAAACCGTTGTGTAATAATTTGCAGCGTTTTTTTTTCATGCTCGATTTCAAAGGTTCATTATTGGAAATAATAAACCAAAATGAGGTGTTGTTTTCATTTCACTTCTTTCATAGATACCTTCATTAGTATAATAATATTGAGTTACGATACTATTCTGTTACTGTTGTTATTACGTTATTACTTTAAGTTATTATGTTATTATGTTATTCCGTTATTACTTTAAGTTATTATGTTATTATGTTATTCCGTTATTATGGTTTGTTATTTCGTTATTACTGTATTACGTTATAATATGATATTATACGTTATAATATAATATTTTACGTTATAATGTATGTCATTACGTAAAAGTAATATTATATTACGTTATAATAACGTAGTAACATATTACGTTATAATAACGTAGTAACATAATTACGTTATAATAACTTAATGTTATATTACGTTACTGTTATGTTACTGACCAACATTAACGATTTCGTTTATTAACTAAATTTGGTTTACACCGCAATAAGAACATCTCCAGACGCCCTCTTTCCTGTAAATGATAGACATAATAACCCCATCCAATATAATTTGTTTTTCCTAGGGTGACTCTGGTGGTCCTTTGCTGTGCAGAACCTCTCCCAACTCGAATCGCTGGTTCGTCGGTGGTATCGTCAGTTGGGGCATCAAATGCGCTCATCCAAGACTTCCCGGCGTCTACGCCTACGTTCCAAAGTACGTCAAGTGGATAAGAAAACAAATGGCAATGTATGCCGACTAATCTCAAGACTCGAGTGTCAGAATCCACTGAATGCCAGTAAGAAAATTTAAATGTTCGCAGCGAGTATTCTCGAAGGTGTAGTCGGAGTAATTAATTGTCATCAGGGAACGAGGCGCGTCCAGCAGGGTAGGTGAACCCTAATGATGACGTGGCGAAATGTGAGATGGGATCGACTAGGAAATATGAAAATATGGCTGTCAAGTACGATTCATCTTCCCCCTAATATTTTTCATCAACATCTTGTCCAGAGATCGTTCCGCACCTAATCACCTACGCAATAATGTTGGCATTTCAACAAGCTGTGGAAACAATCATTGGTAACTTCTGGTTAAAATCCGGCTTATTCAGCGCGAAATCGTACTGATTCACACAAAACCTGTCTTAAAGTCATCGAAATGGCCTTTAATCCGGAGTACCTATGTACCCCAAAGCAACCTTTCATGCTGTGAAACTACTGAATTAATCAATTCTCTACCGAGGGACATCCTTTGAACCTCGAGATAAAAAAATAAAATTTCAACATTTAACTAAACAAAAACAAAACTTCGGGAAATTCGAAGCTAGAAATTGAGACAATATATGAAAGAAAAAAACAATAATTAAATGTAACCTAGAAAATCCAATATTTTAGAAAATAATTAGGGAACATCTCAAAACATACAAATTCCCATTTGATGTTTCAGTAGCTTACAAGAAATGGAGTAAGATAATGATAAATAATATAGTTTTGGTAACTTAGTTTTTAGTCGTACAGACACATAAGGCTTTTAGGAAACCATTCCTAAAAACTTAAATACTGCAAATGACAATAATACAATGTGCATTAATTTTAAGGCATAGATGTCAGAAGCGGTGTTCCTATTGATGTACTTTAATTCCCATATGGCAAATGAACATAATTTATTAGTCAAGCCCCTTACTCGATCATCAATATCTAGGCATGAACATGCAATGGTACTGTGAATCTCCATAGATACATAATTTAGATACAGATACATAGGAACTAAAGGTAAGAACCACATTGAGGAACTGCCAGTTTTTTCGACCGCGGTCGCCTAAACAAATTTTTTTTCTTTTTTTTTCTTAGAGAACATGAGTGGATGATATTTATTAATTCTTGATTAAAATCACAATAAGAACACCGATCTATTTGATGTATTGTGTTGTAGCTGACAATAATATTCCTCTGTGTGCTTCCAGCATCGACAATATTTTAGATTGCGAGTACAGAGCTGCGTACCGTGTAGAATAAGTGTTCCTTGTGTCAATAGATTAGCGTCAGTATGGGGTCAATTAGAAGTTACAGGATCACATAGCAATGTTCAAACATGCAAGAACAAAATGATGAATCCCCTCAACGCCACCTTACCTTCTAATCAGCATGTTTGATTGAGCTGATGGTGCTTAGTACGTAAGGAATGCTAGTATATATTTGTTATGAATGATGAGAATTTTGTTTTATACAAAACATATTATTTTGGAAACTAAAGTCTCTACTAAAAAAATGTTGTTGTGGATCAATGAAAAGTGAAAGAAAAGAAGGTACCTACATGAAATTCTAGAAATAAATTTGGAGATTATAGAATTAGGGAACTGTTGGTGCATGTTCTCATGAACACCAACAGCAGTTGGAACGGTGAGTGCAAATGTAAGTGCTAATTTTAATTATTGTTATTTAAGCATAACTAACTGAAAGATACTTTTCTTCGTGCTAGGCAATATAAATTAATATGGATGTCTCGAGTAATACTGGTAGTTTGGTGTTTAGTTTTAATTAGTTCTTCCGTCTAAGACTCATATAGTACTCAGTCTTGAAAATTCAGAGCCAAATTAGGGCATATTTACAATGAAAATTACGCAAAATTAGTTGATCTTAGGACAGTAAGTTATTGGCAGCTTCAAATAATGTTTTATTTCGTTTTCTGTAAGAGAAAAAGAAAGCATAATCTGAGTCTCCTTACATGGCAGATATTTAAAATTCAAAGATATGTACCTCTGTACCTTTTTGTTGTTGAAACATATCCAACAGTCCATATAAAGTTAATTTCGATTATTCATCCAGCAGATTCGATCTCTTCCACCACCCGTTTCCTAATCTAGTTGAATATATTCGAAAAGAGGCGAAGGGGTGCCAAAAATCATAAATTAATAATTGTCATAATAGGTTAGGATTTAAGTTGCTGGCACTCATTCCTACGAATAACTGGAACAGGAACGATAATTGACGAAAATAATGTAGTGCCAACAACTCTAGCGTACCTACTACCAGGCTGTTACTTGTAATAAGGGTATAAATCCACTGTAAGTCTCTTTCTTATTGAGTAAACTATTTTCGTAACTTTTTTACTGAATATAGATTCCTATTTACAAGAGAAAAAAAAATTGAATGCATTACAAAATTTGCTCATATAAGAGGTAATCCGCGGGATACTATAACAGTGTTACACATTCTTGATATTTTTTCTTGACACCGAAATCGAATCAAGAATAGAACATTCCTTGGTTACTCACTTGAATTACCGTACTGATTTTCCACCTATCAGTATAATTCGTCAGTTTCAGGTGTTACAATGATCAAGAATATCATTATCGGAATGCCATATCACTCATTAATAAATAAGTTTAGACTTAAATGTAAAATAATAGTTTTAAATGTCTAAAAATATTATACATTAGATTGCAAATGTTATAATCATAGAATGATAATATTAAAATTAGTAAACCGATCAGAGTCACTCACTATGAAACCTTTGCTTTCAATGTTTACAATCGCAGTTGTCTATCAAGTGTTGCAACCTGTCAATTTCTCCTCCAATTTCCATGAACCAGTCGTTTACTGGTAGCTCGTCCGTAGTCTTTTACTTGTGTTGTCTGTGTAAGTTTTATTCAAACACTGGTTTAATGACAGTGCTTTTCGATAATCCCAACTGAATCTAAATCTCACCTTCAAAGAATAATGTTGAAAGATCGAAATGTGGCTCACCTTCCGTGTTTTTTTTTAATTCAAGGATGCAAAAATGATAAGAACCTGTTTTGAAACTTTAATCGGTGTAGAAAAGTGAACTAAGTACCTACCTGGATTGTATCTTACGTTGAGAATAGAATAAAAGAATTTAAGAGAAGTTACTAGGTAAAGACGTGCTCAAACACAAAGTATCAATATCCTATATTTATATGACTAGTAATATATAAGCAGTGGAAATTTTTAATTGATAAGCTAAAGAAATAGAGTTTATATTGATTGCTTATTTTTTTACAACCTTATCCAATTCATCCAGTGCTTTAATAGCCTTATTTTTGGTTTGAACTTGGAATTTTGTCAAATGATCTCTGTTCTTCCTACTTGTGACTGTTCGATTGAAGGTTACCAACCGATTCAGCTATTGTTTCCATCAGTTCATTGTTACCTCGTTGAGTATTTTTGACCCCGAAGCTAAACCCAAGTATCAGTGTTATTGCTTACGGATCAGTAGTATATGTATTTATCTAGGCATTTCTAGAAAAATTTGTTGGAGTCCAAAACTTTGAAACTCGGAGAATAGGCTAATATAATAATAAATAAAAAATACAACGCACAAAAACCTTGAGCATACATATATTGCTTTCATACAACAAGTTATTAATGTGGATACCTATCACCTTTCCTTGTGTTATCAATTACCACAATATTGTATCCCAAAGTGTAATTTTTTCGTAGTTGTGGGTTAGGTTTACAGATATAACTGGTTAGGTTAAAAGAAATAACTGGTGGGTTTTAATACTATCGGTACCTTTTCCATTATACAGTAGCTTGTAAGATATTACTATTATTTTCGAATAGCCACACAAACCCTAAAATAATAGGTCACCCGTCCTGAGGTATCAGAATAGCCATCACAAAATATGAAGTGTATTTTTTTAGTACCTAACTATTAATTATACTGATTGTAGATAACGTTAATTTATTTACTAATTTCTACATGTTACGGACTATGCAAAAAATGCTATTTATGATTGTCTTTTAAATCTGGTAAAAATGATGAATTCACGAATTATGCCTTCGTTAAAACATGTTACAGACTATACCCAATTTACTATTAATTTATGACTCGTTTTCAAATCTGGAAAAAAATATGACTCCACTAATGATGCATATGTTACAACGTGATAACATGATCGGTCGGAAAACTGGCCACATAATAACTTCATTAGGTTGAGCTTAGTTACTTAGGCCACCATTTGATGTCCCTACCGAACTCTGGACTGCTAGACTACTCATTTCACTTGATACTTGTTCCTCCTGTGGTGCACATTCTTCAGCAGTAGGTCGTAGCAGACATCTCTCTTTTCGAACCTTGCCTTCCACGATATCATCAGGGTTCTTCGAGACACTGATACAGCTATGTCGTCCGCATAGGCGCTGATTTGCCCAAATTTTGTTGATGATCCGGGAAGGTTTTCCAGCCTACTGCATTCCTGTTTTGAGCGTGCTGTTGGAAGTCCTACTACTTGTTATGCATCTGTTCTGAGTTCTTATAGTGCAGTGGTTCTCAACCTGGGGGGCGCGCCCCCCTGGGGGGGCGCAAGCGAACTTTAGGGGGGGCGCGAGACTGTCTGAAAACAGTGGGTAACAATAACAAAGTAGGATTGGAAGATATTAACAGACAGGAACAGACAGGCGTCACGAGACCAAGGTGACAGCTGAGTAAACAAAACTGATCTCTACTCCAGTAGTTATAATGCGTGTATACATTGTGCTCCTGAACTAATCAGATGTTTTGCTAAACCTGCGTGCTTCTCTTTTTCAATTCAATCTGTGGTGGAGGGGAGGGGGGGGGGGGCACACAAAAAATGCTCATGATGCTGGGGGGGCATGACCGAGGAAAGGTTGAGAACCACTGTTATAGTGGAACCATACACAGACCCAGCCACCTTGCGGTCTTAGCCATGGATTCCGAAGTTCCATTCCCATCAACCAGCTTACTTTTCTGATCAACTTTTTTAGCGTTACTTGTATAAATTTGATCCCCGTCCGGCTTCAAACCCTATTGAAAACCTCCACTCAACTCACCAGAGTAGGTCGACTCATCCTTTCAAGAAGGATGTTCAAAATCACTTTGTTCGAAGATTCGTTGCTCATCGTATACAGCTACCTCAGGATGGTATCTTACCTATAGGTACAGGACATTAATCATTTATAACTTTAATTCATTAGGTACCTATCATGATCCAAATACCTACTCATTTGGTTGTCCACTCAGAGCGGCAATATCTTACACGCACAGGTGCGCATGTGTGAGAGAGGTAGAGGGAGAGGGAGAGGTGGAGGAGAAAGAGAGGGAGTGGGAGAGAGAGAGAGTGGGGGCAGGTAGGTAGGTGATTCTTAATTACTGTTTTAGAACCTTACGTTTTACCTTGATAAATAAAAAACGCTGCAAATCCCTGCACAACGGTTTATTATTTTGTATAGAATACCCTTCCGTTACAGATCACAGCTCTATGTACAGATAACCCGTCTATATAATTTATGATATGTACTATTCTATACATATAATGTAGATCGCAGACCCTCCGTAGGTTAGTACCTAACCCCGTACACCGTACACGTTACTAGGTACCTACCTAAATCACGAGTTAAATGTTGCTAAAATAATTCTGCCGATGGCAAACAGTACCTAACAAAAAGAAACACACATAATGAAGTTCTGAAAAGAAATTGTTGATGAGGAATGAAAAAAGTTGCGAAAGTACCTACCAACAAACTCCAGCCCCTTCTACGTAGATGGTATAATGAACCGTTGTGTAATAATTTACCGTTGAGTAATGATTTACCGTAGTAATAATTTACCCATCAATAATACTTCAACGTTTGTTCAAGTTTCACTACCTACCAACAAACTCCAAAAGAGCCATCATTTTTCAAATGAAATAATATCACAGAACAACCAACTTCATACTCCGACAATATAATCAGGTGATCCCTAGCAATGATTTCATCTCCGCCAAATTTCCTATTGTGGGCGCGTCTCTGGTTACGAGATTTGGTTTGAATTGTATACAATTTCATTCACACTGGAGTCGAAAATGCCTGTCGGTGCAAATTTCGGGGCCTTACTGTGAACGAACGGCTGGACGTACAGTGCTCCGGGTGGTCGTAAAAAACTCGTAAGTTCAAGAACTATTTAAAACCGTAAAAAGATTCACGTAAAAAACAGGTATAGGCGTTTTGAAAATTTCAACCCCTATTTTGAACCCCTTAGAGATGACTGACAGTAACGTCGAGCTTCGAGGACCAACTAGACCCCGAACGGAACCTATAACCCGAATTTCATCAATTTTGTTTCATGGTAACTAAGAAAAGTGGCCCGTACGGCGTACGGTGTACGGCGTATGGCGTTCGGCGTACGGCGGACAGACAGAAATATTTTTATTGCAGTTTTGGATTGTACATACCTTGAAACGTAAACCATCAAATTTTGAGGGGGGGTAAGAATTTTTTTCATGCTCGATTCCAATGGTTCATTATTGAATATAATAAACCAATAATAAAAGTACCTAATCTTTTCATAATTTATTTTGATGAAAAAATAACTTATTAACATAAATAGGTTGTGCCCCCCCCCCCCCCCCCCTATCTCCCCTCTCGATCTCCCTCTCCCTCCCCCCCTATATCTTCCTCTCGCTCGCTCTCTCTCACTCTCTCTCTCTCTCTCTCTCTCTCTCTCTCTCTCTCTCTCTCTCTCTCCCCAAAGGATCATATAAAAGGTGGAATGTGGAGAAAATGTCTTACATCATTTTGTTTGATTTTTCAACAGTTTAATTTCCACCAATGAATGAGGTTCTGTGAATATCATATCCACCCTAGTTTTCTACATCTATTAAAGTGAAATAATAAATTGAAGTAAGCCATAGTTTTTGTAAAGCGTCGACCTCCCTTATATGGTACATAGGTACCTTAGAAAAATATACCTATTTCAATAAGAACTAATGCTGAAATATATTAATGAAAAACCGCTACTAGTCCTCATAAACTATCCCATAATTTTTTACTTTTATATATTTTTTATCACTTATTGAGACATTGCTACCACGACGATGTCTCCATTTTTGCCCGGGCTCAGAGATAGGTAGATAGGTAGGTAATGAATCTCATCAGAGTAAATGTATAGTTAAGCTGCCATTTCATGTTTTCTAAATTGTTGGTTTAAAAAAAAAGAAGAAATTTGTTAATTTATATAGATTTTTATTTTTCAGGGTTCAGTGTTGTATATTTGTAGTTCTCCCTTTCGTATTAGAAAAAGCCGCCGATGGTGATTAGGTAGTTTCGATGTTAGTTTGACCTGAGGTCATTAGAACCTAGTTTCGCCAATTTGATTAGCTCCACACTAATGTTTTCCAATATCAGCTCTCGATAACTCCTAGGATCGTGTTGACGAATCTTACAAAGGTCAGATACAAGTTTACAGATTTTGAAGATGATAACTATTGATAAGGCATTAACTTCTGATGTCAGCAACCCTTAATGACGTGGACAATAAAACTTTAACAATAAGAGATTGAATTCCCGTAATAAAACGATAAAATTGCCATCTCCTTTGGGACCCGTAGGACCTAGATAGTACTGAAAAATGAAATGTGAACATTGTCAACTGCATAGTTTGACACTAACGGCTCTTTCCACCAGACAAACGAACGTTACTTCTTCGCAAAGGTAAGTCTTAAATGTGATGGAGGTAGAAGACCATGCCGATAACTAGTCATAATACTCAGAAGGACGGACGCGATTATTAAAAATGTTCTGGGCACGTTTAATGTAAATCAATCACCCTTCCGAATAGATGATTTCTTTATTCAAAGCAGTTATTAATACTTGTACCAAAGTGTGCTGCACAAGCAAGGGCTGAGGCTTTTGTGCGTGTTCATTATATTTTGAAAAGGAAAAATCACTGATATTGTTCTTGTCTGTTTTTCTTGTTGATGTCAGTGACATAAGTTGTTGTTTGTGGTGTATTTTATGGTTTAAATGTTATTTCGTATTGTAAAATTAATTGGAGGAAATATTCTTCCCGTTAGTACAAATTAATTTGAATCATTTTACCTAGTTGATTCCAAATTTTTTTGCAACTTTAATTTATTCAAATAAATAACTGTAAACCAATTAAAGACAATAAATGTATTAATACTGTGTAATAGTTCACCTCATCTAATTTCCGAATCTGTTCTTCACTGTATACTTATGTTTGCTTTTTTGCCGTTTCCAGTTGACTTCTTATTATTATAATCATGTCATCGAAGCTTCGTGGAACATTGCAGCATGATTAGATGTCCTTGAAATCTATAGATGTTTGCACTTGAAGAACTTTCAGAAGGCACTATTAGGGGTAATTTATGTAAATAGTGGATTTGCTCTACATCTCCACCTCATAAAAACACTACCTACTACTAATAGGGTTCGGAATGTCTGAACGCTACATTTTCTACTTCAAATTCGGCTTGACTATCCTCGAATTCTCCTTCCGCCAATTCATGGCAAGAGAGTTCAATTTAGAAATATTTGCCTCACAGATTACCAACTTAAATTTTCCTATCTTCTTCTTGAGGTGAATTTTTGGAAATTTCCTATAGGTACTATAACAAAGCGGTATTGTACCTTCTAAAATATTCTACGGAAATTTGAAAAAAGCTTAATTTAAAAAAATAGGGACCGACAGTATGTTTATCGTTGAGGTTTTTGGTTTCAAGGAAAACCACCTTGTAGCTGCCAAAGTTTTTTATTAGTCTGCGACGTTTCAATCCCCAAGTGGTGGGACCCTAATCATGCCTATATAATAATGAACACCAGCTTGAAATACATGGGGAGAAGACTATAACAGACATATACACTAAATAACTATATAGATAATGGTAACAGAAGTCTTGGAGCGGTCTTACCTTATTGGTACAGTGGAATTTTACTCATTTCACTAAATTACGTTCTTTATATTATAGGTATATCTACAATATTTACAATGATGTATTTACAGTTAATTTACAGTTTTGGTAGATAAGTAGTTTTGGTAGAAATGTGAAGATGGCAACATTATGATAACGGTGATAAGACCATGGATTGTAAGTATCCATGGGGTGAAAAGGTTGCTGTTGCTGTGGAGGAAGGCTTACTATGGGAAATTGGAAGAGTCTAGAAAGAGTGAGTTAGGGGAAAGAGGAACGTGGAACAGGATTAGATGGAGAATATTTAAAACTGGGAATGAGACTGGAATGGAATAAAACAGGAAATGAATGGGTTATGGTTTTAGAAGGCTATGATAAATTAGGTTTAAACCTTTCACGTCCTGTTTATAATAAATGACTTTGACTTTGTTGAGCACTATGTGTGATATTTCTTTAAATTTCCGTTTGAAGGTTTTAGATTCTTTTGATTTTATGGACCATTTATCAAATTGGGGTTTATGATTAGTTTCAGCAACATGTTTAGCAAGTGCTGATTTGTATAAATCTCATGGTCCGTTTTGACGGGCATTCCTAGCGTTCCTGATGTGTTCTTGCATTCTTTTTTTGGCTAATTGTTTGGTTTCTCCAACATAGATTGTATGACAGGAGGAAGTTTCATCTTTAGTAATTGGTGTTTTTAATTTAGTGAAAAGTTTTCTATTATTATTAGGGTTTTTATAAGATATTTTGAGGTGGTTATCAAACTGTTTTAATCTATTGCCTACTTTTTTAGATGTGCTGCCATAGTATGTAATTGACGCATAACAGGGATGAGAGGAGTGGTAAGCAGTGTTGGTATTAACATGATTGCTGTGTTTTGGTAGAGGGGGGATGGCAGTTGTAGCACCTCCATACCTCTAGGGCTAATTCTTAACATTGCACAATCACGTTGGCCCACAATTTCCAGGAATAATCCAAAACTGAGTAAAACTTTTTCACACGAATCCTCGAGTTCGTTCTAAAAACTCCAAGTACCTACTGCACCTACCAGAATAAATATTACCAGCAAAACCATGGTCCCCAAATGGGTGCACCTATATCTCCTTTTCTAGCAGACTTATGTCTTGACCATTTATTTAATCCTATAATCACTAAATTTCAAAACGGCATTCATTTTGCTAAAAAATATGCTGAGGACTCTCTTCTGATAGTCAACGAATCTAAAATTAACACTCTACTGCAAGAATTTAACAACATCATTCTATTGCCGACACATGAAGTTTGACAACAAGACACTAACAACAGCATCTCCTTCCTGGACATAAAACTAATGAAAATGGATAATAAAAGAATCATCACAGAATATTATTGTAGAAAAACTTATTCTGGAAGACTCATTAACTACAACTTTAGCCAACCTCAATATTACAAAATAAACACAGCCCGAAACCTGTTTCACAGAAGATTATACATACCTCATCCCTAATTTCACAAAAAGGTCGTTAATGATACCTTTTATTCTGGCCCCTAACAATTTCCCCGAAAAAACCATTAAAAAACTAAAACACTCTGTTATAGGTGAACTATCAAATCAGGTCAACTTGGTAAGCCCGCCTAACACCAGTGCTACAACTGCCAACCCCCCTCTACTACAACACAGCAATCATGTTAATACCAGCACTCCTCTCATCCCTGTTATGCGTCAATTACATACTACGGCAGCACATCTAAAAAAGTAGGCAATAGATTAAAACAGTTTGATAACCACCACAAAATATCTTATGAAACCCTAATAATAATAGAAAACTTTTCACTAAATTAAAAACACCAATAACTAAAGATGAAACTTCCTCCTGTCATACAATCTATATTGGAGAAACCAAATAATTAGCCAAAAAAAGAATGCAAGATCACATCAGAAACGCTAGGGATGCCTGTCAAAATGGACCATGAGATTTATACAAATCAGCACTTGCTAAACATGTTGCTTAAACTAATCATAAACCCCAATTTCATAAATGGTCCATACAATCAAAAGAATGTAACACCTTCAAACGGAAATTTAAAGAAATGTCACACATAGTGCTCAACAAAGACAAAGTCATTAATTTTTTATAAACAGGATGTGAAAGGTTTAAACCTAATTTATCATAGCCTTCTAAAACCATAACCCATTCATTTCCTGTTTCATTCCATTCCAGTCTCATTCCCAGTTTTAAATATTCTCCATCTAATCCTGTTCCACGTTCCTCTTTCCCCTAACTACTCTTTCTAGTCACTTCCAATTTCCCATAGTAAGCCTTCCTCCACAGCAACAGCAACCTTTTCACCCCATGGATACTTACAATCCATGGTCTTATCACCGTTATCATCATGTTGCCATCTTCACATTTCTACCAAAACTACTTATCTACCAAAACTGTAAATTAACTGCAAATATATCATTGTAAATATTGTAAATATTTAATATAAAGAACTTAATTTAGTGCAATGGGTAAAATTCCACTCTACCAATAAGGTAAGACCCCTCCAAGACTTGTTACCATTATCTATACAGTCATTTAATATCTAGTGTATGTCTGTTATGTATTTCAACCTAGTGTTTATTATTATAGGCATGATTAGGGTCCCACCACTTGGGGACTGAAACGTCACCGACAAATAAAAAACTTCGGCCACTACAAGGTGGTTTTCCTTGAAACCAAAAACCTCCAGGATGAACACTCAAAATCAGTCGGGAATTAGCCCCTCATCCTACAACAATATGGTATGTTTGATATCCCCTGCAGGCCTTATGCATCTCTTGTGCATCCAATAATTATTCACAATTATTTTTCATAGTTTCGTTTTTCACCAGACTGTCTTGTATCTGCTCAAAAACTTCTGCCTACCCATCCTCAATCAGGATTGATTGGAAACTGCAAAACAAAATCTCATAATAACTGAGATGGCAATCTTATGATTTTGTTCCAATATTGTACGCTCCCACCTGTATTAGTGCACAATAAAACTCGATGGTTCATCCTGTTATAGTGGTATTCTGTGGTATGAATGACACAAATTATCGTTGTATAAGTGTACATTGATGCTGCTTACAAAGCAATATTGTCAGTAATCCTCGATTCTCCCTTATGAAACATCACAGTTTAGAAAACAGTGTAATCGTTCAAACTAGGAATGCTTGATATAATTTCCTTTTCTGAATGCTTCAGCTTTACTATGTGATAACTGATAGATTATTATATTTATATATGTGAATGTTGCAGACTTGAAGGATCCCTAGCTATGTCTATTTTATTTGAACTGAGTGTAAGTTTTTCCATTTACAAGGAGTTGTAAACACTACCCTTCTCTTGATTGGACAATATTAGTTATTGTTTGTTGCGGAAATATTAAATGTCTGTCAATGAATATAAAGCTATATTTTGTAAACCTGTATTTCTCCTAATTTTGTGTCCAGTCACAGAAGAGTGTATGATTTTGTTCCAACATTACCTTGGTACTTCAACCAACTTGAAACCCTGATCATTCGATGAAAATTAGGCACCAATTACATTAAACGGTAAATTTAAATAATAATAATAAAATTATTATACCATTTTGATATATGAAAAACAAATTTGTTGAAAGCAAGATCCTGACTCGACTTTTGGTTTATTATTTTCAACAATGAACCATTGGAATCGAGCATGAAAAAAAAATTCTTACCCCCCCTCAAAATTTGATGGTTTACGTTTCAAGGTATGTAGAATCCAAAACTGCAATTAAAATATTTCTGTCTGTCCGCCGTACGGGCCACTTTTCTTAATTACCATGAAAAAAACGCTGCAAATCCCTGCACAACGGTTTATTATTTTGTATAGAATACCCTTCCGTTACAGATCACAGCTCTATGTATAGATAACCCGTCTATATAATATGATATGTACTATTCTATACATATTATGTAGATCGCAGACCCTCCTTAGGTTAGTACCTAACCCCGTACTCGTTACTAGGTACCTACCTATGTAAATCACGAGTTAAATGTTGCTAAAATAATTCTGCTGATGACAAACAGTACCTAACAAAAAGAAACACACATAATGAAGTTCTGAAAAGAAATTATTGATGAGGAGTGAAAAAAGTTGCGAAAGTACCTACCAACAAACTCCAGCCCCTTCTACGTAGATGGTATAATGAACCGTTGTGTAATAATTTACCGTTGAGTAATGATTTACCGTAGTAATAATTTACCCATCAATAATACTTCAACGTTTGTTCAAGTTTCACTACCTACCAACAAACTCCAAAAGAGCCATCATTTTGCAAATCAAATAATATCACAGAACAACCAACTCGACTTCATACTCCGCCAATATAATCAGGTGATCCCTAGCAATGATTTCATCTCCGCCAAATTTCCTATTGTGGGCGCGTCTCTGGTTACGAGATTTGGTTTGAATTGTATACAATTTCATTCACACTGGAGTCGAAAATGCCTGTCGGTGCAAACTTCGGGGCCTTACTGTGAACGAACGGCTGGACGTATGACGCTCCGGATGGTCTTAAAAAACTCGCAAGTTCAAGAACTATTTAAAACCGTAAAAATATTCACGTAAAAAAATGGTATAGGCGTTTTGAAAATTTCAACCCCTATTTTGAACCCCTTAGAGATGACTCACAGTAACGTCGAGCTTCGAGGACCAACTAGACATCGAACGGAACCTATAACCCGAATTTCATCAATTTTCTTTCATGGTAACTAAGAAAAGTGGCCTGTACGGCGTACGGCGGACAGACAGAAATATTTTTATTGCAGTTTTGGATTGTACATACCTTGAAACGTAAACCATCAAATTTTGAGGGGGGGTAAGAATTTTTTTTTCATGCTCGATTCCAATGGTTCATTATTGAAAATAATAAACCAAAAATTGATGAAATTCGGGTTATAGGTTCCGTTCGGGGTCTAGTTGGTCCTCGAAGCTCGACGTTACTGTCAGTCATCTCTAAGGGGTTCAAAATAGGGGTTGAAATTTTCAAAACGCCTATACCTGTTTTTTACGTGAATCTTTTTACGGTTTGAAATAGTTCTTGAACTTACGAGTTTTTTACGACCACCCGGAGCACTGTACGTCCAGCCGTTCGTTCACAGTAAGGCCCCGAAATTTGCACCGACAGGCATTTTCGACTCCAGTGTGAATGAAATTGTATACAACAGACGAAATCTCGTCACCATGGACGCGCCGATTTTATTAGTGGGTCTAAGAGGTCGAGTTGGTTGTTTTGTGATATTATTTCATTTGAAAAATGATGGCTCTATTGGAGTTTGTTGATAGGTAGTGAAACCGATTTTATTGGAGGGTTACCTATGAAGTCGAGTTGGTTGTTCTGTGATATTATTTCATTTGAATAATTGATGTGCGTTTCTTTTTGTTAGGTGCTGTTTGCAATCCACAGAATTATTTTAGCCACATTTACCTCGTTATTTAGGTAGGTACCTAGTAACGAGTACGAGGTTAGGTATTAACCTACGGAGGGTGTGCGACAGGCGCGTAGCGTCAGGGGTACGGGGGGTACCGGCGCTACCCTACACGAAAAATGAAAAAAATTATATTCCGTAGGTAGGTAGCAATTTGAATTGTCCACTCATAACTCCATCCTCCATGACTCTCCCTCCATGAACTATCCTCCAACCTCCATGTCTGCCAGTCATGGACGAAAAACAGCCAAGTATCGATTAGTCGATTAGAATCATATGGTTTTCGGCAGGTTTCGAATATTTGAAATCTCAAGGTCGCTGGGGTACCGCTACCAGTCCTGCGGAGGCCCAGAATCCGATGCGTGTGTGTCTCTACATCGTCTGTGTGAGTGTGTTTGCGTGTGTGAGTGAGTGTCTTACACATCTTCAGGAGACTGTGTTAGTAAGTTGGGCTAGCGCAAATATCCAGCGTATCCAATCTTGGTGAGGAGGGATACTGGCGTATGGATCGATTGTAGCTATCAATTAAAAACTCGAGAAAAAAACTTTGACAACTTCTAGTGTCACTGTCATCCATTTTGCTTTTCGAAAGCTATTCTTACGACGGCCTGTTTTCTCATAATTTTATTACTTGTAGTTTTCACAATAATTGTTCCTAATTTCAGGTTTAGTTGTTTGAATTCGAATCTTTCCTAGTGTCCTAGTCTCCTCCTAAAATGGATAGTTGTTGCGTTAATTGTTCCGTGGTTCGGCGTTCGTTTAGTTCTCGTAGTTTTAGCGAAAAGAACGACATCATCAGAGCCGGCACGGCCGGTCAACCTCAGCGTTGCCTGATTTCAAGAGAGTTGTGAAGGAACGTAACCGTGAGTACACTCGGCATTTCACTGTTGAAACATACAATAGGTACCAATGGTTATCAGGCTGTAGTTCGAAAAACCTTTTATTTTGTTTGCAAGGGAATGTTAGGAATTATTTCTAATGAATTTGGAAGATCATAATATCATAAAATTCCTTTGACAAACAGCTTGCTAAGAACTGCTTCACATTTACATTTTTAGAGTGTGTGAGGAAGTGTGAATGTTGGTGGGGGGGGGGGGGGGGGGGGGGTGGAATTCATTGCGGTACCCCCGTCACCAGAGGCACGCTACGCTCCTGGTGTGCGATCCGGCTGGATTTTGTTGATAGGTACTTTTGCAACTTGAACAACCGATGAAGTATTATTGATGGGTAAATTATTACACAATGGCAAATTATTACAAAACGGCTCATCTACCCAGAAGGGGCTGGATTTTGTTGATAGGTACTTTTGCAACTTGAACAACCGATGAAGTATTATTGATGGGTAAATTATTACACAATGGCAAATTATTACACAATGGCAAATTATTACACAATGGTAAATTATTACACAACGGTAAATTATTACACCACGGTAAATTATTACACAACGGCTAATCTACCAAGAACTCCGTAGAAGTGGAATCTATACAGGTAAATTATTACACAACGGTTTAGGGAGGTAAGTACCTAGTAACGAGTACGGGGTTAGGTACCAACCTACGGAGGTCCGCGATCTACATAATAGTGTAGAATAGTACATATGTTATATACAAGGGTTATCTATACGGAGACCTGTGATCTGTAACAGGAGGGTATTCTGTACAAAATAATAAACCGTTGTGCAGGGATTTGCAGCGTTTTAACTGTTTAATCTTCAGCATTTTGACCTAAGGATTTTGGTTTATTATTTTCAATAATGTACCTTTGGAATCGAGCGTGAAAAAAAAAAAAAAAATTAACCCCCCCCCCCCCCCACACACACAAAATTTGATGGTTCACGTTTCAAGGTATGTACAATACGAAAATGCAATAAAAAATTTCTTTCTGTCCGTCGTGCGCCGTACTTTGCACTTTTCTTAGTTAACATGTACCAAAATTAACGAAATTTGGTTAGTAGGTCCCATTTGGGGTCTAGTTGATCCTCCAAGCTCGACGTCAGGGGCGTTGCGTCCATAAGGGCACTTGGGCCATTGCCCCGGCACCCAGAAACACTAAGAGTAAAAAAACTCAACCATGTGTTCAGTTGGCATTTGAATTTCCCTCTATAAACTGTACCTAGCATTTTTCAAAAAATTCAACAGTGACTCGACAGAGTTCTCTGGCTATGGATATTCAATATGTGGTTCCGTCATGTTGGCTCCCTGTAGCTCCACAGACCCCATGTTATCAGAATATAGTGACAGCAATCGATGTCGTGCAATCGAAATCGAAACCTAGGCTCCTGAAACTGGCAGGCCCTGGGACCTGGTGTCGCCATGGCAACTGAGAAAAGTTGCCCGTCCGTGCAAGCTCAGTCGAGTAAAAATGTTGTTTGCCACGCATACATTGGGCCACTGCCCCAGCATCTGATTTCAACCCCAAAATCGTTCATTTCACAATCGATTCGATCCCTTCGATTCAATTTGTCATCTCGATACGAGATGCTTCTTCTTATTTGTTTTTGTTTTTCTCTGTCAGTTATCTGTTTTCTGATTTGTTATCACATTAGCTTTCTCTGTCAGTTTTCAATTTTTTTGCGCCAAATTTTGCGCGTTTTGTGTTCGTTCCGGTTCGGATGACAGATTTGTATTTGTGGTACTGTTTGCTGTTTGTGGATTGATCGGCGTCAACACACAGATAACTACCTAGCTTATAGTCAATAGCTTCTTCATTCAACATTCAGGTAGGTACCAGCCGACTGGTCATTGTTTTGCTGTATTTTAGTTTACCATATTTTTGGGGTATACATTCGGCCCAGATATAATTGTTAGGGAGCACCTGATTATAATCACGGATGGCTGTATGAAGTCAAGTTGGTTGTTCTATGATATTATTTCATTTGAAAAATGATGGATGTTTTGGATTTCGTTGATAGGTACTTTTGCAACTTGAGCAAATGTTGAGGTATTATTGGGTAAACACAAGTGTAGAAGGAGCACCCATAGGTACAGGTAAATTATTACACAGCGGTTTATTACGAGTTTATTACTTATTAAGCCTTATGCTTCATGAATAACTACAAATAATTAATGATTGAATTATTGAATCCCGCGCATTTGTATGAAACTTCCAGTACTCGATTTAGGGCGTTCCTGGGGGGAGCTCGAGGGTACTGACCACAGAAAACAGTGATCTACACAGGTAAATAATAGACCTTTGTGTAATGATTTGCAGCGTTTTTATTCCATTGATTGGATATGTCGTTGTTTTGGATTTTGTAGATAGGTACCTACTTTTTTTAAGCATATTTTTGTTGATAGATATTTGTTGCCAACGAATCATCCATATTAGTTTACAATTTTGGAATATGTCGAGGGTCGTCCTTAAGTTCAGCGACCATTAGTATTTCAAGAACGACCGGGTGAGGTTTTTTTTAAGGCCGAGATAACGCTTTACAGGAGATGGGGCAGTGGAAAAATGCATTTTTTGTACATGTACTCGTAATTGCAGAACGTTACAGCACCCATACTTCGGCTGGTGGCATTGACCCGATATATAGGGCTTTCCTGGGTGAAGCATGATGGTAGGTATTGACCACAGAAAACAGTGATCTTCGCAGAAGGGTAACTAAACAGGAAACTGGTTAACCGTAATAATTTGCAGCGTAAATATTAGATGGGGGTGACATCCAAAAGCAACGAGCTAGCGCCTGCTTCTAAGACTATAGTTGCCTTGCAATACGAATCAGTGTTCCGCTCTGCCTACCCTCACCAGAGCCGGTCGAGTAACATGCTGTTCAGAGCTTTGTTACAGTATGACCACGTCACCTTAATTGGGAGACATAATATAAATACGAGAAAGTAAATGATGATGTATTGGAGTAAACTTATTCTTACTCAGCTATTGTAGGTATATATATTACACATATATATCAAAATCACACACATGCTCTCTGGAAAAATCTAGATCTTCTAGTAGGTATATTAACATTAGAACCGCCAACCCTACTGGCCAATACGTGAAACTAATTAAAAAACGCGGACAATTTCATTATTACACGATAGTTTACCATTTTCCTGAATAGGGCCTTCTGCGTATAGGCCAGTTAATCTTGATCCTTTTGAGACCGGACGAGTACATGAGTGTAGGCAAACGTTTTATGATTTTAATCTGGCCACTGGACGTCTAATAGTAGTATCCTAGTTTTCCACGGTGACTCGAAGTCGGCACATAGCGAATGAGCGGCAAAACTTAATAATTCGGTCAGGTTGTATAATCGAATTCTATAGTCGAAAAATGACAATTTTTGCAGATTGGAGAAAAGGTGATACATGGTCACATTCCATCGCATCTAACTTCAAAATGTAAATAAATAAAAACGTCTGCCAATTCAAGTAGGCAGTATAACTTCCTCACTTGAATCACATGAACCTGTAGAATAGCTGAGTAGGTTAATTCACTGGACAGGTGGAGTATCCATGCATAGTTACAGACTAAACTACTCAGGTCAGATGGACTAACAGATTTAGTTGGGTAGGTCCTGTCGGTGGATAGGTTGGACAACGGACAAACGCAACAAGGATGCGCATGCGCAGAACATGATGGAATGCATTTGAGACCATCCAACACCTCACCTCCATCTGTCTTCCAAATTTCACCGCTCTACGATGATTTGCAGGGTAGTTATGGGCGCTACGAGGATTTAACGCTTGCGCACGCGCATACAAAGTTACTGTAAAATTTCAGCGATTTTGATAAGGGACCATCTGCGGTCCAACCCGCGTGGATCGCGGTCCATCCCGATCACTTTTCGCGTAGTTAGGATCGTTACAAGGAAATGGTGAACGTTTCATGTTTGCGCATCCGCAGACGAAAGTTGCGATACGATTCCAATGAAATTTATATGGAACTATCAAATTAATATTCATGATCCACCCACCAAGTTTGAACTTATTTCAACGATATTTAAGGTAGTTATGGCAATTTCAAGTATTTCACGCTTGCGCATGCACAGATGAAAGTTACAGTATTTTTCAATGATTTCGGTAAGGGACTATTTGCGTCCCAACCCGCACCTACCCTCCAAAGTGCAGCCCATTGTGACCATTATTTGGGTTGGTTATGGCCGTTACAAGGAATTGGCAACAGACAGACATAAGGACAGGCAGACACAGGACAAGAAATGGTCCTTGATGTCTGAAACGCAAACTGGTAGTTGAAATTTTCATGTTGGAGAACTTACTTTTTTTTTAACTCCATCGCGGATCAAAGGCTTCCCTACCTTCCGGTAATGAGGAAATAAAAAAACTCGGAAATAAAATTTTGGACCATCTAACTCTGCGTCTAGAACGCATAATGAATTCAAATTGTCATCAAATGTACACTCTGAAAATTTAAAAATTTGTCATCATCAAAGTTTTTAGAATGAACTTAAATCTGCTGTGCCCATTTTTCATCGTGTGTTTTGAGAACTTGTGAACGTTCCAAGACATTTCTTAATAATTTTTTTTTTTTTTTTTTTATATCATCTTTATTGTCACAACTGTGTGTACACATCTAGTAACTTCACTCTGTTAATTTATTTAACGTATTGTGGTTCATAGATCACTACCTACTACCACTCATCACATCACTTCAGTGAGATGTAACTAGGTCCAGAGGTTTGGTCTTTTCAGTCTTCGTAAATCGCCGCTGTTGTCCAGGAGGTTCAGTACTTCGACATTCCTGTGCTTGTGGAGACGGTTCTCATGATCCGTTGCTCGATTTTTTACAACTTCGCTCACCATCTTAATTTTAAGGTCGCGTGCGGATATACCAGGGGGCATTCACTATGCTCCTGAGGATTTTGTTTTGTGTTGTTTGGATAATTTTCAAGTTAGTTCTCTTGGTGCAGCCCCATAACTGGCAGCCGTAAGCCCAAATCGGTTTGATCACTTGCTCGTGCAGTAGCATTTTGTTATGTGTAGGCAGTTGGGATTTTCTTCCGATGAGCCAGTACATCTTCTTGAATTTTAGGTTTATTTCTTCCTTCTTCTTCTTCTTCACGTGCTCCTTCCAACGGAGCTTCGCGTCCAGAGTCATTCCGAGGTACTTTGCTGTATTTGCATATGGAACAATCTGGGAGTTCATTTCAATTGGTATAGGGCTCACTTTCCTGTATGTAAAGTTAATGTGCGTTGACTTAGCTTCGTTGAGTTTTATTCTCCATTTTTTGGTCCATTGATGGATGCTATTCACGGATTCCTGTAGTTTTCCCGAGGCTTCCTCGACTGTAAAACCTACTGCATTAGTGTCGTCTGCGAACGTCGCTGTGACAGCTTCTGCTGATTTTGGGAGATCCCTTGTGTATAGTAGATAGAGTACTGCCCAAGGACGCTACCTTGAGGTACTCCTGCTTTTATTACACGTAATTGGGAGTATTCATCTTCGTGTTTTACCCTGAAATGCCTTTCTGTTAGATAGGACACCAAAATCCTATAATACTGGGTAGGGAGATCCCTGTGTAGCTTTGCTTGAAGCCCCTTATGCCAGACTTTGTCAAATGCTTGAGAGACGTCAAGGAATACTGCTGAGCAGATTGCCTTCTCTTCAAAGCATTTCTCTATCACGCTGGTGATCCGGTGTACCTGATCGATTGTTGAATGCTGCTCTCTGAATCCGAATTGGTGATCAGGGATTAAATTTCTCCCCTCGATTATAGGTTTTAATCTCTTTAAGAGGAGTTTCTCAAAGAGCTTGGAGATAATTGGTAAAAGGGAGATGGGTCGGTAGGACTTTTTTTCATATGTTGGTTTACCTGGTTTGGGTATCATTATCACCTCTGCTACTTTCCACTGCCGTGGTACGTACTGCAGCCTAAAAGACGCATTGATTAGGCGTAGGAGTTTCTTTAGCCCTTTTTCTGGGAGTTCTTTCAAGATTTTCCCAGTTATAAGATCATAGCCTGGAGCTTTCTTTGGACTGAGGTTGAACATGATCTCATTTTTGAGTTCTTGAATGGTAATAGGCCGAATTTCCATTTCATCTGACTTTTCTATCATTGTAGCATCCTCATCTGCGGTCTGCCTTGGGAACGGGGTAAATGTTTCCTCAAGGTGGTTAGCAAACAAATCTGCCTTGTCTTTGGCACTCCTCGCCCAATAACCATCTTCTCGTTTAATAGGCGGTATTGGTATTTTGGGCCGCTTAAGTCCTTTAGTTGCTCTGTATAAAGAATAGTCCGTGTCTTTTCCAGCAGTTAGGCTCTGCAAGTTGATAGCCAATGTTTCATCTTCAATTTCTTGGCTTAGAGCTTTGAGCTCATTGCACAGCGCATTCAGCTTTCTTTTGTTTTTGCAGAACGAACCCTTTGCCAGGCTTTCCTAGCTTTTCTTTTGGCCCGTACCAATTCCCTTACTTCGAGAGGGTAGTTGGAATGGTAGAAAGGTTTCTTCCGGTTGATTGGGGTGCAGGACCAGCACGCCTCTTGGATGTTTTCGGTCAATCGTTCAACCTCTGTTTCCAGTTGATCTGATGTTCTGATGGGCACGTGTAAATCAATGCTTTCGGACAGTGTTTTTCGGAATAACTCCCAGTTACTGTGCTTATTAGTAAGTTTTGGAGTCTCTTCTCTGAGGATTACCGAGTCACTTAGCGTCATGATCACAGGAGAGTGATCAGACGAGAGGCCATCGCTATCCTCAGTATGTATGTAGTTACCCGATATTCCTTTTACTATAAAGAAGTCCAGGAGATCTGGTACTTCATTCACGTCTGTTGGCCAGTACGTAGGCCCTCCTCCAGAGTGAAAATTGCATTTAGTTTCTTGACCTGCTGCAAACAATTGTACTCCCTTCGGGTTGCGCGTTTTTGAGCCCCAGAATTCGTGGTTTGCATTGAAATCACCCTCTATAATGAAGTTATGTCCGATTTCGCGAAATAAGTCCACGTAGTCATCTTTTTTCAGAACATACCTAGGTGGGCAGTATATGGCAGCAATGTTGATAGTTCTGTTATTTGTACTCACTTGTACTGTGATGACTTGCATTTTTTCGATCTCTATTTTCAGCTGTTCCGAGTGTTTGATATTGCTCTTTATAAACACAGCCGAGCCTCCCCGAGCGCGATCGGCGGGGTGGACGGAGCGATAAATGTTATAACCTTTGATATTTGCGTAGGATGTTCTTGTAAGGTGTGATTCCGAGATCAAACATACGTCAATTTTTTCTTGATTGAGAAAAATCTCTAGTTCTTTTATGTTTTGAACTAGCCCGTTGGCATTCCAGGTTGCTATACGGAGTGTATTATGGCCCATATTTTTTGTAATTTGAGAGTTGCAGTTCTATTTTATCTAGCCTGTTGAATATAATTTGATTTATCTTACTGTGGTCTTCCAGTTTTTTCCAGCACTAGTGCTAGCATATTTTCTGTGGTGGACTTTACTTTCTGAACCTCTTTTACATTTTTTGTTATTATGCGCATAGGAGACTTCTCCCTTGGTCCATTTTTGACTCATACCTTTAGAATTCGATACACTCTCTCTTCGACATATATTTGTTGAGCAATGTTGAGTTCACATAATGCTGAATCTACCTACATGAATATAATTAAGACTGCCAAGGAATACGAACATCACATTAAAAGCTGTTTGAATCTTAATAAGCTCATACTGCCCGCTCTTTTACTCCGTCGAAAGGTAATATTTTAGAATTGCAGATGTGGAGAACCGGCATTCCTGGGGCGATTCCTGAATCGACCGCTGCAAGGACCCTCGGACGTTCATGGAGGGAAGGAAGAGAGTTTTGGGCGTGTGGGGAAGTGGTGAGTCCGGCAAGGACGCCGGGAACTGAGCCGACTTGAAAATGAACTTCCTAGCGGTAAAACCAGGGAAAAGTACTGAGGTAGGTAGCGTCTGCTCACCAGCTTTGCAATGGAACTTCTTCACATTATCGTTACACTTATTAATATTTCTTAGTGGTGGGTTAAGTGGGGCTTGCCAAACATGAATTCGGAAACCTCTGTACATACGAATGTTCACATTGACATGAGTGTTCATTGATTCTTAATTGTTGATTCAGCAATCCCAACACGAATGAGAACTAAGGTAATGGTTTATTATGAAGGCATACAATGTAGTTAACGTATCATGATACGGCATTCAACTCCGGGAGATGCCTACTCTTTCACTTTCCAATGTCTGGTATGAGTTTCCCTCAAACGCATTATTTTGTTAGGTTTTCTGAGTTACATAAAATGAGTTTATAACCAACACCCTGAAGAAAAGAAGGTAGTGAGATTCTACATGTAAGCTATTCCATTCATCTATAAATAAAAGAATCCCCCCCCCCCCACCATGCCATTTTGGTGGGCAAAATGGATGTCAATCCTTTTTGCGGCTGAGGAGGAGGTTTGGCGGGTAAATTTTTTTATATGGGGGGATATCACATGCATCGTTTTGCCTCTTTTTTAGTTTTTAGGTTTTCTTGGCGGGCAGGACACTCCCGTCCCTAGATATAACATTATGTTGATTAAATTCGTTGCCAAGAAGACTACACTGCATCTAACGTGAGTAGTCTTGTGTTCAAGGAGTTACCTATAAGAAATTCTCAATGCCTGACGATGAGCCATAAAATGCAAATCAAAACTCGTTAGATCTTGGTCATTTTCATCACGTCAGATTCCGCTTGTTCACTCTTGCAGTATTAGTATCTGCCTACTCGTAGCTTGAAAATGATACCACGTCCTTCATCCCATTTAAGCGACAAGTGTAACTTTAATCTGTATGAAACAACGCGAGCTGACATGCCCGAACCGAGAAAGTTTTATAAAATAATATAATGTCTTCGGCAATAGTGGTCGAATTAAATTAACATGTGGGTTGCCAAAGGTTCTTTTGCATGAGCCGAGTTGGTCAACTCTCAGGTGCTTTTGAGAGAATGGAGGCGAGATGTGGAGGAGGATGTTGGTAACTCCAGAGATCCAGGAAAATTGCTCTTCCATTGTGTTTGTTTGCATGTTGCATATGGTTGAATTTTTTGAAGACGGAAATATTGCGGTGAAAGACATTTTAGAATCGTTTTCTAGCGTCTCAAATCCATGGTAACTGTTTAAATCAGTAGCATAATGGTTACATACATACATGTTGATATTATTGGTATGTCATGCATTGAATAATCGCACTTTACTTATATTCACGTCATAAAATTCATGTCCTCTACAATGGATGTCTCATAATTAAAATGCTTACGCACTAACATGTATTCGGAATAAGTCGTAAGCACGAATTAGGCAAGGTGGAACAGTTTCAACGAAGTTTTTTTGGTAAGTAAAGGTGTTGGCTGTGAGGAAACACAAGTCTGCAAATAATGGAGGGTCGTTGCAGAAAATAAAAGTGGGTACATATAGGTACATCCATCTATATATACACTTCTAAACCCTTGCTCCTATCTGTAACATTCAAAAACCAATTCATTTACCCCTCCATCGACGAATCTACCACCCTCCCTCTCCCCTGGTATACCCCAAATTGTGGATCGGCAGGCATGCGCAGTTGACAGCTTCAAGGTGAACAAATATTTTATCTTATATTTCATGGATACCACATCATATAAACGCCAATCAGTACATGGAATGATACTCAGAGAACCTGAAACAACCATCAAGACTAATGTTTTCATATACTAATGAATACAAAAAAACTAAAACTGCAGAATAATAATCTTTCCATTCACAACGCTGAGCCAGTCCATTCACTCGAGAGATTGACCTAGATCACTGTAGAGTTTGGAACGTACGGCCGGCCTAATTTTGCGTTCGCAGGATGAAGCCAACTACGGAGGCATGCAGGGATTGTTACATAAGTTTTGACTAACTTTCAGTAAGTTACAATCGGCCAAACTTTTTCGGTTACCTCTCTCATAATGACATCAGAAGTAAATGCAACGATGGAGGTTTGTTGCAACAATACGTTCTAATAAGCATTACTACTATCAAAGACGATTTGTGAAATGTTTTATTCATTTCTAGGTGGTAGTTTTTTGATCAGCAAAATTAATTAAATTAATACCTAATTGTCGACTCGTTTGATCTGCAATGTCGGATCGTACTTTTATCGGTGCCTAAATTAAGATGATGAATCCTTTCCAAAACTAGGTATATATCATCCGAACTATCTCATTCCAAAAGATGGCTGATCATAATTCTTCATAAACTCATTATGACACATGAGCTTTCTATGCTGTGCAAGGAATTTCTGTGAGGGGTGATAAAAAATACTCAGAAAATAATTTTCTCATTTAGAAATATTAACGACACTAACAGCCTAGCAGATTTCTCCGCAAATGGTGGGTTTTCCTGGTCAGTTTCATTTTGTATTGTTGTTGATAACGATCATGCTACGTTCTCTCCTTCTTCTATTATGCGATATCTCGCAAAGTAGGTATATGGATAGGGTAGCCAGATGTGCCGGTTTCCAGGGACATGTCCCAGTTTTGGGGTTGCCCCGGGTGTCCCACCCAGGTTTTCATGTGTCCCGGGTACATCTGGTAAAAAGTTAAAAAATGAGGTAGGTACCTATGCACAAATTTTTCCCTTACCGAGAAAAACAAAAGATCATGGACATGTCTGTTCCATGATAATCAACCAATGAAACGCCTATGTAATGGCATAATTGTTTACGGGTCATCCTCAACAATGTGCATGGTAGTATCATACTTTTTAAATCAGAAAAACGAGGTAACCGAGTTCACGACTTCAGCTCTATTTCAAACGCGCTCCAGGTGATAACTTACCTAGTCCTACCTACTAAAACAAAAAAGGTTCTTTGTGAAAAAAAAAATGCGCTGTAGGTGATACACATACCTATTCCTAATCACTAAAACAAACGAAATTGTTTATCCAGATGATGTCGTTAGGTAGTCATCTTCATTAGTATCGCGCTACATTCTTCTTAATTTTTGGTTGACTCCAAGGAGGTTCAAACTACAAACAGCTCGGGCTATAAATTTGAAACACCAACCAACATTCTTAGTTATATTTACTTCCCCCGTTTTTTGTCCCCGGTCCCGGTTACTGTTTATTTCCTTTTCCTTTTCTTTTTTTGCTCGTTTCGATCCAGTTCGGTAGTGTTGCGAAATGCGAAAATCTATTAGCATTTGAGTGCACTTTGCTCATATTGGTCCTTAGAAGATATTTATTAAAGTTTATTTGCGTCCATTATGTTATTTTTGTTTATATTTATGTCCTAGGGTAAGTCCCGGTTTCTGAAATCTACCGTCCCTGTTTGTCGCGGTTTTTTACACGGGATGTCCCGGTTTTCTCTAAATGGAGATGGCAACCCTATACATAGATCGTTCCTGAATGATGATTTTGCGACACATAATTTGGATTCCTAGATCGATGAATAACGGCGAAAGTTGTTTGGAATAAGTCACCGGGGTAAAAAACTGTTAACATTTTAATGATAATTGCATCCAATTACCCGCCGCCACGGGCTAGTTAGTGCCGCGGCGTCTCGGAGCCTTTTGCCGATGGTTGAACCGGAGCCGGTCGACACCCTGTCCGGAGCAAAAGGTGAAGGACAACCTAGGAAACTTCCTTCTTTATCTCAAGAATCCACAGGTACTTGCGGGGGTGCACAGCCTCTCTATAAACTTCTGGAAAAAAGAACACTCGTGTCCTACCCAAATGAGTTTACAATTTTATATATGCCTCCTCAATAAATAAATATTGAAATTTTTACAAATTTCTACAAAACTACCTAGGCCAAAAACTAAATAAATTGTAAAGCGCTCCAAATTATTACGCGGCAGTTTATTATTTACCTGTGTATGTGCTCCTTCTGCGTATATCACTGTTTTCTGTGGTCAATACCTACCCTCGTGCTTCCCCCAACAAAGCCCTAAATCGAGAACCAAAGCCAGCCGGGAAATTACAATTTCATAAATATGCGGTGGATTCAAGAATTATATCATTAATCATTTGCTGTTATTCGTTATTCATGAAGCATAACGTTTGTGTAAGTTAAAGAAAGGATCCATCAACCAAATCTAAAATAACCACCATTCTTCTAATAAAATAATATCACGGAACAACCAACTCGATAAATCATACAGCCACGATTATAATCAAGTGTTCCCCAGCAGTGATATCTGGGTTGGATTTATACCATATATTATATATTTATCACAGATGGTACGAGTAGTTTGAAGGAGGATGAACTGCGCTCATATATGAACACGAAGCGCGAGATGATATATGTAGTTCATGAAACTTGGCGGGTAAAAAAGTTTTAATCGATGCAGAAAATGACAGAAAGGTGTTAAAAAAATAAAATGAATAAATTGAAAAACAAAAATGAAAGTTGGACGATGTTGCAGAGAATTTGACGCTTATTTCTAATGCGATTTATTTTCCACGCTCTGCGGTCTTTCCGATGTGACCACGCCCTGGCTGCTGGTTTGACAAGGAGAGTTCATACTGGAAGTTCAAGGCGCCAGGATTCATCCATTGCCAAGGCCGTTGCAGAGACCAGTCCCGCTGCTCGTAACTCGACTCTCAACGCCTTTCGAAAAAAGATACTGTTTTCCGATACTTTGATGGATCCATTTGTCTTATTTTAAAACAAGAGGATGGAATACAGACGACAGTTGAAAAGACCGAATGGGTAAAATCATTTGCTATGCGCTTCAGTATTTGATAAACTGCAGATAGATTTGGCTCAACAGTAATGTTTCAGTACAGTATGAGTATTATAGGAATATTTGACTTTAAAATCAGATTTATTAGGTACTTTCAAAACCCTCCAAGAGATTCGGTTGATTAAGAAAAAAATGGTGGAAAGATGCAACGATTGGAGGAAAATATCGTCGAAAACCGAACTATACAACAAGTCGTCAGAGCAGGCGTCAGAGTTTTCTCTCTACTGTTCCTGTTCACAATTTTATACAATTCAGACGGTTTTGAAACAGACTGTACGACATAAACATATATCTGGAGGGAATTTCGTAACTAGCAGGTTGGACTCAAAAATGCATTCTTCACTCACGGTCGCTTCAACTAATCCATGACGAACCTTCACGATATCGTTACGCTCATTGCTTTCATCTAAACAATCCTTCGATATTATCATTTAAACCTCATTCCCTCATCTCCTCATGTTCATGGAGAAGCATACTTTCGCTACTTATTGAACTTTAGCCAAAAGAATTATTGATGAAACGTGATTGCAAAATAACTGGCAGCTGTTCAACCGCCGCAAGACCTTGAAGACACCGCATGACAAACGATGAATTTCTGTAGGAACTGTAAACAGAACAAGCAAACAGCAGTAGAGCCAGATGTTTTGATATTATTATTTGAATCTTTATTTATTTTTTCCCAGAGAATCTGGCAACTTCAACTCCTGCAGAATCAAGTCCGACATGATTGTGATTAGGTAAGTTTTGAGGTAAGTTTTCAACGATGACCCAACCGTGACATAATTTGAAGACGCAGTACTTGATACCATTGAAGAATCGGAAAAGATTGTAAGTAGGTATAGGGTGTAAGGTGATGAAGGTAACACAAGATTGAAGGATGCTGTTTTCAAATATAGGAAGCGCAGCCAATTTTTACAGCGGTTTATTATTTCCCAGTACCCCTTCTGCGTAGATCACTGAACTCCTATTAGCGTAAGACCCTGAAATAGTTGTTGGATCGTTATTTGCGGTGGATATCAACTACCCGCGTAAACACACACAGACGTGATAAAATTGCGACCAGAGTAAAAATATAAGCTCTCTATAATTGTACGGCAATTCCAGCTATTTAGATACGCATTTTCCACCGCCCCCATCACCTATATAACTCGCCATTTCAGCCCCACGAACCGCCCACCTGGCATTTAACGGTAACCTGCTGAAAAGTTAGGTCCCTCGACATATTCCCAGAAGTTCAACTAATGTGGATGATTCGTTTGGCCTTGACAACACACTTGTACCTATCAATAAGTAGGTTTTATATAAATAAAATCCAAAATAACCGTATTTCTTCAAATGGAATAATACTACGAAACAACAAAGTCCATTTCATAATCAGCCATGATTATAATCAGCTGTTCCCTAGCAATGATATCTGGCCTCGAGTTATGAACCTCTATATGATTCACACTCACGTTGACGAAGCTTATCGGTTCAAACTTCAGGGCCTTACTGTGAAAGAGCGGCTGGGCGTACAATGCTCCGGTTGGTCTAAAACAATCCTCAATTTCGCAACCAACTTGAAAACGTCATAAAAACAAAACCCTCAAACCCTTCTATAGGCAATTTTCGAGCTAGGGCATGCTGAATAGTTCAACCCCTATTTCTCAGCCTCAATTTTGTGTTGGGGGAGGGTGTAAAATTACGGTTTACTCTTTTCAATAATGAACCTTTAGAATCGAGAATTAAAAAGAATGTTACCCTCTCACCTCAAAATTTGATGGTTTCCGTTCCAAGGTACGCAGAATCTGAAATGGAAAACGCTATAAATGATTACGCGATTACCTGTACACACGATCACTGCGTTCTGCGTAGATCACTGTTCCAATACCTCCCTTGAGCCGTCCCGAGAATTACAGTTTCATAAAAAGGCGCACAATTCAATAATAACTCAATCATTAATTACTTGTGGTTATCCATGAAGCATAAAGTTTGTTCAAGTCACAATGTACCGATCAACAAAATCCAAAAGAGCCATCCATCATTCTTCAAATGAAATAATATCACAGAACAATCAACTCGACTTCACACATCCATCCGTGATTATAATCTGGTGTTCCCTAACAATGATAATATCTGGCCGGGATTTATACCCTTTCATTCACGATCATGTTGACGAAGCTTTTCGGTGCAAACGAACAGCTGGACGTACAATGCTACGGGTGGTCAAAAAAATTCTTTAGTTCGAGATAAATTTAAAATCATAAAAAAGGCGCACTCTTTTATTGAAGGTTTTCATGCTGGGGCGTTTTGAATATTGTAACCCCTATTTTTCACCTCCTACAGATGATTGACAGTAACGCCGAGCTTCGCAGATCAATTAGACACCAAACGGGACCTACAAACGAAATCTCATTAATTTTGGTTCATGGTAACTAAGGAAAGTGCGAAGTATGGCGTCCGGCAGGGCGGACGGACAGACATATTTTAATTCCATTTTCCATTTTATTCCATCAAATTGTGATGGGGAGAGGTTAACCCTGCCCCCCTCCCCCCACTGCTCGATTCGAAGGGTTCATTAAGCAATAAACCGAAATTTCTGTCCTTCCACCGTAGGCCGCACTTCGCGCATTCCTTAGTTACTATGAACCAAAATTAATGAAATTTTGTTTGACGGTCCCATTTGGGATCTAGTTGCTCTGCGACGCTCGCCGTCACTGTCAGCCACTCTAAGGGGTGGAAAATAGAGGAATTTTCAGAACGCCGTAGCTCGTAAACGTTCAGTAGAACGGTACCTATGGTTTTTTTTAACGTTTTTAAATTGATCTAAAGAAACCCCTAAAGACCACCCGGAGCATCGTGCGACCAGCCGTTCGTTTGCACCGAAAAGTTTCGTCAATCTGATTGTGAATGAAATCGTACAAATCCGGCCCAGATACCATTGCTAGGGAACTCCTGATTATAATCACGATTGCTGTATGAAATCGAGTTGGTTGTTCCCTGATATATATTATTATTCAATTTGAAGAATGATGGCTCTTCCGGATTTTGTTGATAGGCACTTTTGTACCTTGAACACACCTTATGCTTCATGAATAACAACAAATAACGTTAATGATTGAATTATTGAATCTTGCGCATTTTTGTGAAACTGTAATTCCCGGGCCGGCTCCAGTATTCGTTTTAGTGCTTACCTGGGGGGAGCTCGAGGGTAGGTATTGACCACAGAAAACAGTGATCTACGCACCAGGGGCGTCTATACAGGTAAATAATAAACCGTTGTATAATAATTTGCAGCGGGTTTTATTCCATTTTCGGATTCTATATACCTTGAAACGGAAACCATCAAATTTTTAGGGCGTTAAAATTTAATTTTCATGTTCGATTCAAAAGGTACATTATTGAAAATAATAAACCAAATTTCTGTCCGTCCATCGTAGGCCGTTCTTCGCACTTCCTTTGTTACCATGAACCAAAATTAATGAAATTTGGATTGTAGGCCTGTTTGGGGTCTAATTGGTCCGCAAAGCTGGGTGCTACTGTCAGTCACCTCTAAGGGGTGAAAAATAGGTGTTGAAATTTCCAGGGCGCCGTTATCTCTTTTTTTTACGGTTTTGAACTAATCAAGAACTTGAGAATACTTGTATATAGTTGGTACGTACGCGTTTCAACGAGGGCATGGAGGAGCCGTACAATCACGCTTTCTATAATATGTAGGTAAAAAGATCTACAGCCGCTGAAGGACGCTCTGTGTACATGAAGTGTATGCTGTATTGTTACTCGGGTGGTTTTAGGAACTGGTTCATAAATATTCTTTGGCCCAAGGCTGATACCTAATGGGAAATCAAATCTCCATTTCCGTAAGATTATCATTTTTTTCAAGTAACGGCGTCAGGCTCATTGAAGTAATGTGCTTTAGGCTGCTGATGCATTGTTATACTTGTAATCTCAGTTTTCACCGGGTTCCCAGCTAGAAAAGCTCAAAAATCCGATATTTAAATTACTCACTCCATTGTTCCTCCAGCCAGAGCCACGAGTTGTTGGCCTAAGATGATACACGGATTCACGCAATGGGCTAGGTTTTTATATTAAATCAGTAAAACAAGAATGAAACGATTATTTACCTATTTATAATTCGCCCAAAGCCAATTTAATTCCCTGAAGCATTGTGAATTCCAAAGACGTCTCGCTTTCAAGGGCGCCTGTAGGTACGTACGACATTTAGATAAATTAATCCTCAGTTTCCTATTTGTGAAAAATATACTTTCACTACAACGGATGTGAATAATAAATACCTGAAGTGAATTACCTATTGGTTTTCCCATTAGGATCATCAATCTTCAATCGAGACTGACGCACAAGGACGGCTGGCCATTGCACCGACCGACGTGGAAGAACTGATATATCCGAGTGAGATTGTCTGAGCTAATAATGCGGAAATGGGGAAGGCACCTCTTCAGATGAGATAATGAGATAATAAGTTGTGAGATCTAATGGTAGGATTTATATAATTCAAAATAGATTAAACCGATGTGGCTTATTATAAGGAAATTTTGTCACAGGTGAGATTCATCGGTCGGGGATCCATACCTACTTCTCGTGTTAGGTACTAACGAATCTAACCCAGACTGTTGAGGCTTGTGACTGTATAGAGTAAAATGGTGTAGGAAACACCAACACTTCTAACAGTTCTCCTTCAGTTAGTGGTTCATAATTTGGTTCCATGGATTCCGATAGATTCTACGGAAGAAGACTCCTCTTGATTACTCAGCCGAACTTTAAAGTCTGTAATAAATTAAGCAATGGTTGCTGCTGTTTTCGTCTAATACAGGTTAGATTGATGTAGCATCCCATTTAGTACCTATGTTTTTTATCTTTTCAAGTAACACCCATAGTTTGAATCTGAATTAAGTAGTTTGGTGAATTACCTTTGAAGTAAATAAAGTGAACAACTCCACATGTAATATTTAAGCGCTAATTTAAAATTAGAAAAATTAATTACATAAAACATTTTTTAATCTATAGATTCAGCCCGAACGTCCGAACTAACAGAAGGATCAACAAACCGATGTACTCGTAGATGTTACAAATGCGTTTAGACCTGCGAATAGCTTTCAAGTTATTTCTCTACATCTGATTATGAGAAAATTGGCTTTCTCTTATCTTATTGCATGTAAAGGTACTTACGGCAGATGGCCCTCCAGGATAGTGTCGTCACAGCTAACATTATTTCATGTGGTTGGTCTCAATTTTCATGGACCTGAACATCGTCTCATAGGCACCAACGAGTAATGCCTAACATAGGTACTTTACACATACCAAATTCGAAATTGGAGCTAGATCCCAATAATTCAGTTTTCAATCATAATAACATCTTCATTCGTCCATGTCCAGTAATATTGACGGCCACGCAATGCTGATTTTAATTCCATGCGATAATATTTCCCGTTATCAAAATGTTCACTTGCGTCTTGCATTACAAAGTTCTTGGATAAAGCCTAGTATTGCCTAGTATTTTTGGCTATAAGTACAAAAATTTGATGTCTGCATACGTGCAGACGAAACTTTGAGTCGCACCTTTTAATTACGACAGTATTTTTAATGAATAATTCCATTAATTTGGAGACTAACTCGTATCGTCCCTCAATTTCAAGGGGTCAGTTTCTCAGAAAATTTTCGGTCATCGAATTTTTAGTGGAGGGAAATGTGGGGGGGGGAGAGGGGAGGGGAGAGAGAGATAAATGGAGTAAATTTAGTTTTAAAAACCTACAACATTCTTCATTGGTGTACCTATCTACATACGGACAATAGGTTGAGATTTGTAGGTGGTTCTCATTGCAAAACAATACACGCTCAGTTCCCATGGAGTGATGCCTCCTGCTCATCAGAGCCAGACTGCAACCCTGCCCCTGTAATTTCCCTGAAAAAAAGACCGTCTGACTTGAGAAGATCCAACCCCCCAGCTGGGACTTGGTGAGAGGGGGTGAAACCTCGTGCCCAGCGAGAGGAGTGG
The DNA here is from genome assembly GCA_954871275.1 of Leptopterna dolabrata. Taxonomy (NCBI): domain Eukaryota; kingdom Metazoa; phylum Arthropoda; class Insecta; order Hemiptera; family Miridae; genus Leptopterna; species Leptopterna dolabrata. The sequence continues at coordinate 34,760,903 of OX940976.1, forward strand.
TTGACATTGAAGTGACTTACTATAAAACATCGGGTGGGGCCTCTCAAGGTACCACTTCGCAGTTTGAGAGTTCCACGATCGAGTGAAAGCTCAACATGTCCCACGCCGTAAGTAAACCATAATGTCCACAACCGAAATGACGGAGTACATTAATAAATATTCGGACAAACATAAATACTTCCAAACTTGCTGGAAATAATTAAATTGTATAATATTACATAAATAATCATCAACATAGGATGAATACTTATCATTATAATAAACAAACCGTACAATGAAATTTCTAGATACGTCACTTGACTCCTCACTTCGCCTACCAGCTGTTCATATGTTTCTTATTTCTCACTGTTCGAAAGCAGTAATTTATACAACCTTTTGTCATCCTAATAACGTGGTGTGCAATAAAAAATCAATATTTCATTGAAGCAAGATCCATATTTTTAAATTATATCACACTTTAGCACCTCAGCGAATCAGGCATCCTGCGTAATTGTTGTTATTTGCCAATACTTCGTTATTTGGCACCATGCTTTTATTTCTCTTGAAGACGCAATGATTCTTGGATCATTTCTGATGATCATAATAGTAGTAGTAGGGTTTATTATTTTTAACGTAAATTGAATTGAGTTTAATTTGTACTGCATTTAAAATGTATTTTGTAAATCTTAGCTCGGGGTCCCAGAAATCTCTAAGAATGTTTTCAATTATTTTTCCCCCCGGGAATTTTTGTAAACAAAATACCTACGTACCTATGGTAAACAGAGGCAAATTTTTACTTGTAACATTTTATGTAGTACAAAACATGGATTGCTTGTCTCGGCCATTTCAGTTGAAAAACTGATGAAAACTTGACTGATAACTAAAAGCAGACAAATTTAGTTCAGCTTGGAATTCGTTGGAATCTCATACGAGCCAGGAGTGAAGCAGTGAGAAGTATATATTGTGGTTGTGAGAGGGAGGGAGCTAATTATGTCCCCTGACGGTATCATTTGGGGAATTCTTAGTTTATGAGGCCAAGAAAAATAGATCATGTAATGATGATCGGTCTGATATTTTGATGGATATATGCTTACGCAGTTGAACTTTGATGGCACGGTACAGTGATTGATTGTCATGTCCAATTTTATATCCCATAGCCCTTTTGTTTGGGATTTTAATATATTTCGTTAAATTGAAATCTTGTGACAGGAAGTTTTGGTTTTTTGGCAGTTAGTACTATGTTTGGCACTGCTGGCTTCGGCCTCTGCCCAGATCAGAGACGACGGCGACGACGGCTCCTACAACGAGGACAAATACGAAAAGCCGTACGAATACAGCTCCATCTATGAACAGGAGCAGCAACCACAGCAGTACCGGTCCCAACCCCAGGCCTACCAGCAACTGCCCCAAACATATCAGCCGCAGCCCCAAGCTTATCAGCAGCAGCCCCAATCCTATCAGCCTCAACCCCAAGCTTACCAGCAGCAGCCACAGTATCAACCCAGACAGCCCAGCTACAGCTCAGCTCCCCAAACTTACACCAGGCCAGTGACTGATTCCAAAAACGCCGCCATCCTTTCCGAGGCTCGTTATCTCCAAAATGACGGCAAATTCGGAGCCAGTTACACTCAGGTAAATACTATAGACCAGTATATTTACCCCGGCAAAAGGAATGCATCGTTGGTTAATACGTGAAACCCACAATTTTCAAACACAGCTGGTAAAATCCGTTTCCTATGAAGGTTTTTAGCTGTTAGTATGGAGGAACAAAGCAAGTTCAAACAAAACAAACTCTGCAAATTACAACACAACGGTTTATTATCTACCTGTATAGATGTCCCTTCTGAGTAGATCACTGTTTTCTGTGGTCAATACCCTCGAGCTCCCTCCAGGAAAGCCCTAAATCGAGTACTGGAGCCAGCCAGGGAACTACAGTTTCATAAAAATGCGCGGGTTTCAATAAGTCAGTCGTTAATATTATTTGTTGTTATTCGTGAAGGATAACGTTTGTTACAAGTCAAGTTACAAAAGTACCTATCAACAAAATCAAAAATAACCATCATTCTTCGAATGAGATAATATCACAGAACAACCAACTCTTCATACAGCCATCCGTGATTATAATCAGGTGTTCCCTAGCAATGATAATATTATCTGGGCCGGTTTTATACCGTTTCATTCACGATCGTGTTGACGAAGCTTTTCGGTGCAAACGACGGCTGGTCGTGCAATGCTCCGGGTGGTCTCAAAAAATTCTTTAGTTTGAGGTCAATTAATTTAAAAACGTTTAAAAAAACCCCTTTTATTGAAAGTTTTCGAGCTACGGAGTTCTGAAAAATGCAACCCCTATTTTTACCCCTTTGGATTATTGACAGTAACGCCGAGCTTCGCGGACCAACTAGACCCCGAACGGGACCTACGAACCAAATTTCATTAATTTTGGTTCATGGTAACTAAGAAAAGTGCGAAGTAGGTACGGCGTACGGCGGTCGGTCATACATTTTTTAGTTCCATTTTCGGATTCTACATACCTTGAAACGAAAACCATCAGATTTTGTGGTGGGCGGGGGGGTTAACTTTCCTTTTTTTCCATGCTAGATTCCATTATTGAAAAAAATAAACCAAAAATGACTTCAAATTGTACAAACGAACCCAAAATTTATCGCAAACAATTTGAAATTCGAACGCCTTCTTAGTCTTATGAGCTGAGTGTTTTTACCTTCAATTCAACCCCACGATTGGTAAAACAATATTATTCCCACTGACCAGAAAACCTTATGCCAATATTTTTCTAATAGTTTTGGTGATTGCCAGAAGCCTGTATTTGGAAGGAGAGTCTATCAAGGCGTTTTTATCGAAAACGGTTTTATGAATTAAATTAAATGATCAAGACCTAGCTACTTAAAGGATCAAGATCTAGAACTTAGCAGCATATTATTATCAGTCCACTTGATAGGTACTAAATTTATGTATAACAAAGTATTGGTACATGCACACTCGTGTCCTTTGGATTCTAATTTGCTGAAATTTGAGAATGGTAAGAGTAGCAATGAGCAATGTACTATGGGTGAAAATATCAGAATAGTTGCCTATAGCTACCATCTAACTGTTTGGTCAGTAATGAAGTTCAGTACTTACAGCATTAGGTTTCACTATTACCAAGAGGACGTAGCCATCCATTCCGTAATAAACGGGGACATGACCCGATTATTCCTCAAATCGGGAATCCCTGGAGCAAAAGTGGGCCTCGTGGGTTCCGTTCTCACGGCTTCGAAAGCGACTCTTTTCGTAACTCCCATGTGGACCGACGGTCATTACTTATTACACAAAATCAGCCGCTTTATGAGCATGTATGAACGGAAAAGTAACTCGAGCAGTCTACAGGCAGAGACCGATTACGGTTGGTAGCCGGCAAGGGCGCGTGACGGTTACAAAGCAGACAACATAATACCCCAATCACGTCGAAGGAAGTCGGACAGAAGAGTTGATCAATCGCTTTTCTAATTGAGAAATTTTTCAACGAACTGACCCCGTTCACACAACTATGGCAATCCACAATTGCGCATATCCTTCGAATTTGGTTCATTACTGGTTTATTATTTTCAATAATGAACCTTTGGAATCGAGCATGAAAACCAAATTTTCAACCCCCCCCCCCCCCTCAAAATTTGATGGTTCCCGTTTCAAGGTACGTAGAATCCGAAAATGGAATAAAAAATTGCTGTCCGTACGTTGAACTTCGCACTTTTCTTAGTTACCGTGAACCAAAATAAATTAAATTTGATTTGTAGGTCCCGTTTGGGGTCTAGTCAGTGCGCAAAGCTAGGGTGGTAAGAGGTGAAAAATAGGGGTTGAAATTTTCAGGTCGCAGTAGCTCGAAAAATTTCAATTGAAGGGTATGGTTTTTTTACGTTTTTAAATGATTGATCTCGAACTGAAGCATTTTTTGAGACCACCCTGAGCATTGTACTTCCAGCCGTTCGTTTGCCCCGAAAAGCTTCGTCTACATTATCGTGAATCAAACGGTATAAATCCGGCCCATATATCATTACTAGGGAGCACGTGATTATAATCACGCATGGCTGTATGAAATCGAGTTTGTTGTTCTGTGATACTATTTCATCTGAAGAAGAGCCATCATGCTCTTCTGGATTTTTTCGATAGGTACCTTTGCAACTTGAACAAACGTTATGCTTCATGAATAACAACAAATAATTAATGGCTGAATTATTGAATTCCGCGCATTTTTATGAAAGTGTAATTCCCGGGCTGGGTCCAGTACTCGATTTAAGGCTTTCCTGGTATGAGGGGGGGGGGGGGGGGGGGGTGCTGGTGGGTATTGACCACTGAAAGCAGTGATCTGCTCAGAAGGGGCATTTATGCAGGGGCATAAATAATAAACCATTGTGTAACAATTTGCAGCTTTTTATATTGCCTACAGAAATGTATTGGTATTGCGCTCATCACCAACTCACTGCGCTACTCATCACTGTACACTATCACTGTACACTACGCACTGGAACCCAGTTGAATAATTTGTGGTACCTATACAGTATAATTCTTACAATGTACCATAAGCACATACAATGTTTCTTGAGCGACTGATTGTTTCGTCGTGGTTTTGTCGTGATAACATTCACTTACCCTGGTCGCTCTTGTTTTCTCTATTTGGGAAATATCCGAGAATAGAGTGCCACCAAACTTAATAGCACCACCCAATTGAAAAGCAATATTTGGCTGATTATTTCTAAAAATATTCAAAATACAATAGATTAAGTAAGTCAATTGCACTTTAGTACTTGATAGATATGTTGAAAAAAGATTAAACATACCCACCTATCTACAAAGTTAGTGTGCTTGCCTTCTTTCATTGCATCTTGAATAACGATGACGATTTATCTTATTGTTAGTTATTTCTCTTCTCCGATTCTTTCAATTTAGTATTTTATTATCTTAGTGGTTGTGGTGGATGAGGGTGCATAAAATAGTTTGGAGTGTCCTCATGTGTTTTTAAATTCGCACTTGAGGGGAATACGAGTTAGAATGTTGGGTGGTCCATATAATATATTTATGACTGCACATTGTAAAAGAATACAATGACTAAAATAAGTAAATACACTAATTATCATCACTAATCATTAATTTGATCTTTCGTTCTTAGCAATGTTCATAAACTTGTTTTTCCAATAAATAAATGAAATGTAAATTTGACAGGAGGATGGAGTTGAGTTCAAGGAGGAATCTGATCCTGATGGCACCAGGAGGGGAAGTTACAGCTACGTTGACCCTACTGGCCAAAGGAGAAGTGTCTCTTACACCGGTAAGCACTTCGGAGTAAACACTCAACATTAAATTATTTCAAGGCCTTTTTTTAAACAGAAAAATGAATGAAAACTCTGTTTATTAGTGAATAGAAAAACAGGTACTTACAGCAGTTGCATCACAAGTACAAAAAACTTGAAAGGCAAGTATGAAGCAGACGATACCACACTGATCATAGATAACTTTCCAGAGATGCAGTTTTCTTTTCGTGAATTGAATAGCCCTGACTCACACGCTCTATCAATTTAGGCGTTAAATTTGTACAGTATTTAATTTTTGATTGCTTCATTCAGTAAATCGTTTAATGATACACATGATCTAGCATTTGGGCCAAGAATTTCTACGGTTTATTTGTTATTTCTTCCCTGATAACATAATTTACCCCACCCTGAAAAATGTTAGGCAGAAGCGGAAGTGTACATTCAATTGTATCTAACTATTACGTATATGTTATTTTCATTTCATTTGTTAATTGTTATTATAGAATGACATTATATTAATTCATGAATGTAGAGGTAAATAGTGTCAATTACTGTTTAAAATACTTATGGCTTCATTTGAAGTGAAAAATTCGTTTAAAATTTGTTTTCTGGCTGTTTGGAAGAAAAGAAAAACAGAAGTTCATTCTCATGTTCTCATGTTCAGTTCATTTCTCTGTGGTATAAGATTTAATTGTAGTCATAACAAAAAAATTCAAATTGTAGTCATAACAAAAAAATTCAAATTTGAATGCAATATCTGCATTTTGGCATTTTTGCACAATTCGAAAACTTGGTAAGGAAATTATAGATTTTTACCATTCCATTAGCCTTTCTGCATCAATTCTCTCGTTAAATACATGTTTAGAACTTCTAACTTCTGACTGGCACCTTGGATGAAATAATCATTGTCTTTTTTTCCAGCCGGTAAAGGAGGATTCGTTGCTTCTGGTGACCACCTGCCCGTAGGACCCGCTCCCGCGCCTGCCGCCCCCGCTCCACAGGCTTACCAGCCCGCACCTGCCACCAGGTCTTACCAGCCACAACCCCAAGCTTATCAGCAACAGCCACAAGCCAGGAGCCAAGGACCCCAAATCGGTCTGACGGTCGGCAACGGAGGCTACCAGTACAACTCTCACTTTTAATTTCTTGTTCCTCCTTCCTGTACCATTAGGTTTAAGGTTAACTTATTTACGGAATTCTCCCCGTCCCCCCCCAATGCCCCATTGTTGTGATATATTGTCCCTCCCAGTCCCCCCCCCCCCCAACCAATTAGGAAGTGGTCTTTTTATACGTTAATACGTAAATAAAATCGAAAAAATCAAATCCCTTGGTTTAAATGACGTTCAACCTTAAGCTTCCTTATGATTTAACAACTGTTTTGCTGTTTTCCAAAAAAAAAAGAAAAATTAGTCAACCCTCCCACAAAATTTGATGTTCTACGTTTACCTAACAACGGTCTGTGAACACCAAAAATATAATTTGAAAAAATGCACCGCCCAGTGCCAATTTGCACAATTACATAAACCACAGTGAATTAAATTTGAAATGAAGATTCCATTTGGGGTCAGTTGGTCCGCTAAGCTCGGCGTTACTCCGGTTGTCTCTGAGGGGAGAAAACTAGGGGTGAAATTTAAAAACGTTGTACATAGGTAGCTCGACTTCCATTGGAAGGTCAAGGTTTTCGTCGCAATTTTAAATAGTTAACAATTTTTCCGATCGAACGATACCACCGAACCTCACGACCAACCGTTCGCTCCCCACAAAATCATAGAAGTTGAATGGAAAAATTAACATCAACATGAAAGCTAATCGCAAAACGACTTTTTACAGAAGTCTCATTACAGAAGTAACGAGGCCGAATCGCAATTCAGCTAATTGCGATTTTATTCAAACTTTCATCAATTCGAGTTTTATAATTCGACTTTCGGAGCCGTCCGCGCTTGTTGACGATCGGTTTGCATCCTGCTCCCTGATATTTCAGATAGGTAGGTATTCCTTGCTCGAATGAAGTTGAACGACCCGAAATTGTAGATATTTTTTTCATTCAATAACCCAGAAAGTGCGATGGTATTGACCGTGAGACGTAGGTAGGTACAGCAGCCGGCCCGGGAATTACAGTTTCATAAAAATGCGTGACCTTCAATAATTCAATAGTTAATTATTCGTTGTAATTCATGAAGCATAACGTTTTTTCAAGTTGCAAAAGTACCTATCAACAAAATCCAAAAGAGCCACCATTCTTCAGGTGAAATAATATCACAGATCAACCAACTCGACTTCATACAGCCATCCGTGATTACAATCAGGTGTTCCCTAGCACTGATATCTGGGCCAGATTTATACCTTTGATTCACGATCATGTTAACGAAGCTTTTCGATGCAAATGAACGGCTGGACGTGCAGTGCTCCGGGTCTAAAAAAATTCTTTAGTTAAATATAAATTTAAAAAAGTAAAAAAAACCTTTCTATCGAAAGTTTTTGAGCTACGACGTTCTGAAAATTGCAACGCCTATTTTTCACCCCCTTAGAGATGACCAGCAGTAACGCCGAGCTTCGCGGAACAACTAGACCCCAAAAATGGGACCTACAAACCAAATTTCATTAATTCTGGTTCATGGTAACTAAGAAAATTTCGAAGTACGGCGGACGGACAGAACATTTTTTATTTCATTTTTGGATTCTACGTAACCTTGAAATGGAAACCATCAAATTTTGAGGGCGGGTTGAATTTTTTTTTTCTCATGCTCGATACCAAAGGTTCATTATTGAAAATAATAAACCGAAACAGATGCGGAGTGGTAATAACCAAAATTCTAATGCTCTTCACTGAATATAAAAACGTTGCTATCATATTATATCCATATGCACCATGCACGTAGGGCAGATCAGGTTGGTATGTGCAAGAATAAGTAACAAGTTGCGTAGTAGGTTTCATGTACCTACCTATTCCTTCTACAATATACCAACTAATTTAATGCATCGGGAAATCGCCAGAATGCGCTAGCAATATTTGGTGAGCAAACTACACTTACCTAGGTACCTCAACCTCTTAGAAAAGGGTAAATGCTTATTTTACAACTGCCAAATTGCATTGGTATTGAAGATGTATTACACACAAAAGAGTTCGTGGTGGGGGGGGGGGGGGTGGAGGGGGATATAATTATGTTGTCATTTATGTCACAGATATACATGTCACGGATATACGTGTAATTTACAGCGAAAGATTCTTTCATTCAAAATTGGTCATCATCAAGGCTATTTAGAAGGAAAAAACGAAGGATCATTCTGTTACGCAGTTTTTCTTTGAACTATGTAACTATTTCTTATGGCGCAGAGGCAGAAAATTCTCAACATACTACCTGCGGACCAATGATCCACTATGGAACTATCCATTTTAATAGTAATCACCTGTTTACTATCATATTTCGGCTGATGGTAGGTAGGTACCTACATAAGACAAAAATAAACAATAAGGATCAATACAAGATTTATTTTTAATTACCTGGATTGGACATATATGTGCATTTATCATCATATAAATATGATTACATGTAGGTAGAGAGAGAAATTTAAAATTCCTGTCATGAACTTGACTAAAATGAGGAAACTTTCGAAGTTAGTGGTTTTGAGGTGTTTTGGACAAAGATAGCCATTTTTTACCAACCGATTTTTAGTGATTTTTGACTCCTACAAACTCCAGTTTGATCCCACATTTTGTAGTAAATGATTTTGATAATCGACATAGTCTTTTGTAGTCCCAGTCACTATTCTTTACCAGTTTCAGCAAATTTATATCAATATTTGGTGGCTTCAATTTTTTTTAGCGATTGACCCATGAAAATCACAGGTTGCTTTCGAAAATCGCTGTTCTTCGAACTAATCCTTTCGTTTGCCGTCACACATATTTCGGCATCTTGTAGCCAAGTTCGGATATCGCCTGAAGTTTTTTTTTCCTCATAAGTGACTCCAATATAAAAACGCTGCAAATCCCTGCACAACGGTTTATTATTTTGTACAAAATACAGATCACAGCTCTCCGTATATATAACCCTTTATATCATATAATATGTACTATTCTATACATATTATATAAATATTTTTAACATACAAGTTAAAATCTAGGGATGGATTCAGAATGCTCTCGAACGGAAACAGTCTTTCAAAAATTATTGTTGTAATGAAAAATTCGAAATATTTATTTTACAACCCCTCACCTATGATTTTCAGTGTAGGTACAGGCTTGCTAGAATAAGTTCGAAACCGTTAACTGTACTACTATCCGTAAGACCTATGACGTTGACGATGTTAGAAAAAATGTAGGAATTTTGCAACACAGCAGCGGTTTAAGTCTCAAATTGAAGGAGCATTCATGGCACGACCTCCAAAACACATTTGGAATTGAAAATCGCTTGGTAGGAACAACTCCTAAAAAGATCGATTTGGACAAAGTGTGCGCTGAAAATAGTTCAAGGATAGAAATCGACAATAATGATGTGACAGTGCAAGATTTCCGAGGCCGAAGTTACGAGCGCCTCTACCTAAATGATCTACATAAAACTTCCTTCAGTGGTCTGAATTTACTTTGATGATGAAATACTGAATGGGCTGACAACTACCGACGATCTTTCACAAAACATTCACTTTTCAGCAAACTTTTAATTAACAATAACATCATTGATACTGTGGCGTATCACCAACGTGGAGTAAGGAAAATTTTGGGGTCCCACTGTGATCCAAGGCGATCACAGGCGCTGGTTGGAATGTTCTCCTATTGTAGGGACGGGAGGAACCTACCTACTACTAATATCCCGCGAGGATTAACTACAGCAGGCGCTAGATGGAAAAGATGGACCTAGTACTAATATCCCGCGAGCATGGACCACAGCAGGTACTAGTTGCTCCTATGGAGTCTTTTGGAAAGAGAGGACCTACTACCAATACCCCGTGAGCATGAACCACAGCGAGTATTGGCTGCTCCTTAGGAGTCCTTTGCTAGCACCCCGCGAGCATGAACCACAGCAGGTGCTAGATGGAAAAGATGGACCTAGTACTAATATCCCGCGAGCATGAACCACAGCATATATATTAGTTGCTCCTAAGGAGTCTTTTGCCAGCACCCCGCGGAATGGACCACAGCGAGTATCGGAGAAAGGGGTGGGAAAGAGAGGAGTCGCAAGTCAGGAGTGGGATCGTTGAATGACGAGCTGGGCCGGAAGGGCTAGTTAAAGGGACTTTTCAACCCGTCCCCCGTCAACAATCGGCCGATATGCCCCTTGAGGAGAGATGGCGGTTGGGAAAAACCCTATGGTTACTTTCCTCTTTGTTTGATATTTGCATTGTTTCAAGTCACCCTTTTATTTGAATGCTAAACATATCGGTTATTTACAAAATAACATTGAAATAAATTCGATGACTCTTGAGTCTAAGAATGGATCCGTACCAATATTAAATACCTACAGTCTTTCCTCCTGAGAGCCTGCGGAACTTTTCGTCATTGGATACTGGACATGTGGGAAACGATGAAACATAACAGGGTAAATAATTTTGTAATGGTAATTTCAGATAACGTAGACTGCAAAGTAGGCACGTATTCTCGGTGTGTATTTGCTTCCTCTCACTGAATGCTGAATTATCGGAATGTACTCAGCTACTAAACAGTGAAGACAGTGTACTAGCTGAAATAGGATGCAGTATCTTTCTAGGATAAAGGCCCGATTCGCCGGCCAAGGTCAGAGATGGTAGAAGACCCATAGAGTTGCTCTATTGTCCTCTGTGGGCTCCAGTTACCGACAACGGAATGTAATGGTCGTCAAGTCGTTTGATGAACGACGATAATAAATTACGACCTCTGCTGATATTGAGAAGCTTGTCTGTCTGCCGATCCAATAAGGAACTGGATCGCTCCCTATTATACCTGATCGAAACTGCTACCTACGTGCCGAATGGAATATAATACCCAAAAAATTGCATTATGGAGTAAGTGGCTTAAAGTAAGTTACAGATAGGTAGGTTCAGATTATTGAAGAGTGAACAGCGAGCTGGTGGTCTTGTCAGATGTATGGTTCCTGGGCAATAGGTCCGCTTAAAGTCAACCTCCAACTATACCAACCCCGGCAACATTTCCCAATAACATTAGTGAATTTTTCCTGCCCTTGCCCGGATAAAGTGGGGACCTGTAAACGGGCTTCTAGCGTAACTTCATGTCAGAAGCTGCAGGCTAATACGTTTTGTTCTGGAGCCTTTTAAATTAACAGCATTGAGTTGACTCTGACGTTAGCTCATGATCTAGTACATACTTGATTATTCACCTGTTTAATGTCATAGAAAAGGAAGAAGTGAGCAGAGTCAATCTCCTACACAATTTCTTGTGATTAGCTCTGCTCTATTTCGAACCGTGGTTGCACTCAACAGCTGGAGTAATCGCAGTCTATGATTGATGAACTTCTACAGTCAACAAATATTAACGATGCAAATTCTAACGTTGAAAGCAATATCTGTTGGGTTCGGACTCATCTACTTTCATCCTATGGGCGCGATCCATTTTCTTTCTGATGAGCCAATGTTTCTACTTCTTCTCTAAGCTTCCTTGATATGAAAATATTCCAGTTTCAATAGGTTTTGAGTAAACGCAGTTTCACCAATATCGAGTGCTTTAGTGGAGTGTTGATGCGACTTTAACCAGGGTTCGATAAAGCTCCTAAAAGCAACTTACTGCGAGTGAATGATAAAACCCCCGCGATTCCTGGCAAATAGGAGCAAAAAATGATTCGACTATACAGCTACGGGATTGTCACGCCCTTGACATTTGAAACAAGCGGCTCAAAGACTCTTTGTTGGAAATCTGGGCACGCCAGACGCATAAATTCATATGGATTTTCCAGAGTTAGATCACGGATATAATCTGGGGATTGGTATTTGGCCCTCAGAAGCCTTGGATCCAACAGAGTTCATTCTATGACTGAACTATGAACAAAACTTACGATCACATCATTAAGGCCGAATGATGATAATCCTAACACTGAAGGTGCTCGTCCCTTATGACTTGCCAATTTGGCGGTGAATTCTACCGGCGGGCGAATGTGATTGGTGTTGAACTTTTACTTATAGCGGAACTAAACTTTTGGATTCAAGTAATACCAATAGTTCTCGTATCCGAATCGTTGACAAACAAAAACGTTTTAAAGTCCTTGTCACATGGGGTTATTATTCTATTGAACTTACATACAGAAGTGTTGGCTGTTGATTTATTGTTTCTTTCATGTGAAATAATTGAAATAGCTATTTTTGATGGTTTCCAGCAATTTTGGCCTCCAAAAACACGAATTAGGTTTTTTTAAAAACAAATTATCGTTGATCATTGACAGCGCAGTTTAATTGTCTTGATTCATCTATTGGTACTAGCTCTAGTGTTATTATACAAATTAATGGTGATTTCCCAGGTTTTTGACTCATAAAAAATGAATTTTGGGAGCTGAATCTTCAATACAACCTCAATTCTTCACTCTTTATTCAAAATCAACTTCATATTCGGTCTTCTCCCCTAAAAAACATGGAAAACGATATCTCACAACCTCTTGTTCACTAAACCTCAAAATAAACCCCAAAAATTCCTATTTGTACACCCATTTTTCCCCCATAACACCCCTGGATGTATTCTAATTGGGCTGCCGAGCTTCGGAGCACACCTAGGACCCAAATGTGTTCCCAAAGGGGGACCCAAACTGTGTGCGGAAGAACGACGATTTTAGTCCAAAATTTAACGTAAATTTATGACTGAAACTTCGTTAGGACCTCAATTTTCCACTACTTTGTCAACATCGACATTATATTCGGTCCTCTCGTCCTAAAAAAACATGGAAAACGATACTTCACAAGCTCATGTTACTAAAACTCCAAAAACCCCCATTTTTACACCAAACTTTCACCCATAACACCCTTGGGTATATTCCAGTCGGGCTGCTGTTTCGGGACACAACTAGGGCTCAAATGGAGCCTGTGTGCGAAAGAACGAATTTTTTAAACCGAAAATAAAGTAAATAAGGATGATACCGCGGACGGGCATTGCATTTTTGGAATCTACGCACCTTGAAAAGAACAATATTTTGGGGGGGTGTTATAACAACTTTTTGCTGAGCGCATACAAAGATGTATTATTCACAGAATAATAAAAGTGGGTAACCTAAGCACATAGGTACCTAACCTAAACCTAAGGACTAAAACACTCAAATAGCCAGGGTCATGAATATACAGACACGAACACTTTTAAATAAACCTATTTATTAGTTTCACTCTTTTAGTGGGTTGCCCGAATGAATTCAAAGGTATAGATAGATATGAATATTTATTCTGCTTCTATCCATCAGTAAGTAGGTATTAAAATTGGCCAATCACCATCCAGTTCATTTCCTGCCGAGAGAATAAAATAAGTATGATGATAATGAGGGCTTGTAATGTTGGTTCTTGATATACCTACGACACCTATGAACAAGTTATTAAAGTTGCTCACAGAAACTTACCTACATTCTTTGAGGATATGGGATGCGATTAAACTACAAATTGATTTAATGGTCGTAAAGAATATACCCACCTGTCATGTTCGTCGTACCTCTTGAAACCCCGTCAATGGCAAAACAAAAGGGCTCACGTGCTGAGCGAACTTCTTGTCCTTCCTATCAGCCTTTGCGACCTTGATGAAATGATAATTCAAACTAGAGAATCGAATTCATAAATTATTTATACTATAATACTAGCAGACTTACCGGGCGGAGAAAGCAACAGAAATTGAATTAATTGGAGTTAGAAGATGATATGGCTGGTATATTTACATAAATTGAATAGCAATGAAACAGTACATAAACGTGAGGAGCAGGCGAAAAAGGACACCGACATCATGACGCTATACAGTCAATACAAAGCTGGCATGTTGCCAACGATTAATTTCATCACTAAAGTGGGCATGAAGATACAAGCAGTCGTTTAATGAGACCTACCTACTTTGCAAATGAGTAGCTAACTATGAGTACGTAATCTACTTTCATCTTGTACGTTTATATTATACCTACTGTGGTGAGCGGGAGTTGAGGAACCACAGCGAGTGCTAGATGAAGGAGCGTCCCACGGTTCTCACCACAGCAGACACGTAAGGAGAGGGATGCTAGCGCCCCACGATTATTAACACAGCAGGCGTTAGAGAGGGAGCATCCCGCGGTTACCACCATAGTGGATGCGTAGGGAGGCGAAAGGGTAAAAGAGGGGGGGAGAGATGGAGAGGGAGAGGATGAGTGTGAGGGGTGGTGGAGAAAGAGAGAGAAGAGCGTAGGGTGAGTAAGAGTGACGTCACAGGTATGACAGAGGTCGGTCGAAAGAAGTTGGGCGATTCGGGCAGTATATAAAGGTGCCTCCACCTCGTCCCTCGTCTGTCAACAGCCGTTAGGATCATTGAGAGTCGTTGGGAGCTCGATGGAGGGCACCCTCTGGTATTTTTCCCGTGGCGTCGCACAGCTCGTCTTTCTCCGTATTTTGTTTTAAGCTTTTTGACACTGACTCGATTGAGACGGGTCATACCGTACCCACTTCACCATACTCCTAGGTTGCACTTTTATTAGGGTATTTCTATTCTACCGCTGCTCTTCAGTTCTCGTATCTAGGGGTTTTGGACAGTTTGCGCTTTTGCCCTTCACTCTGGACTTTAGCGTTTTTCGGCTGCAGCAACTGGAATAAAACATGCTTTAACGAAATCTAGCTCGAAAACCGCTCCATACTGGTCCCAAATCTTGTTATGAAAGTAGTTGGGAGACAGCGTAGTATTGGACAAAACAATTTCAGTTTGAATTTATTACGGTCGCATATACCTACTTCAAGACAAATATGTACCCACAAGGATAAAACATAATAACGCAACAATTTTGGTTCGGTAAAAATCCTGCTCGCTTAATCAAAACAGCGCGAATATTGGGCTGATCAGGTTATCGTGTCTTGGGTGGGTTTAATTCTGCTTCGCACTTACTCTCTTGTTACCGGGCCGCAGTCAATGCGTACCCTGTGTACCGCCACAGCAGTACATACCAACAGTTGTCTCATCTCACTGGTTGTTTATTCTACATTGAGAGAGCCCCGAGGCTAATAAATTTCTCTCCTATTCAACTTATGGTTGAAATTTGAAATGGAGCCTCTTTGGGACTGCTGGTTAACTCTAAGGTTGTCTGTATCTATAAATAGGAAGGTACCGTACTGAGCTATAATACTATAGTGTGGCTAATTTCTTGCCTATTCAACATAAGATGCTGAATCCGCCTTGAGGGATTATGTACCTATAGGTACGTGTCTATAATCACACCGGACGACAATAATCTGACCTCAACTAGGTATACCTACACCATTTAAAATTTTTTTTTTAATCCTAATTTCGCCAGAATGTATGAAAGTCTCAAAAGACACAAAAAGAGGATACATTTGATGATAAACAATTTTAAAAAACACAAAAAAAGTGTCGAATTTGAGCTTTTGGTCATCGAAAATTGATAAAGTCTGCCAACGTGTGGCAAACGTTTGTTAGGTCAGATGCCAGAGTTTCTGGCTCCTCAAGGGTAAATGCCGTCAGTTGTTTCACACCTGATTTTCGAACTAATAATATTGGAATTTGCATGAACAAACCTAACCTCTTACCTGCGTCTTACTACAGGCGGTGAACTGTTTTGAATCCCGATGGGCTGTGTAGTTTGATGGGCAGCCGTGGTTGCGTTTGCGTTCGGCATCGTACAAAGGTTACCGTTCCGAGTGAAAATCATTTGAAGACCTGTAGCCGTTGACGGACGGGCTTGCTCAAAGTTTACAAATGGATAATTCGGGCGTGCAAGGTACATCGGAGAGTTATTTACTTCTTCGGAAGCAATCTGGTTCGGTATTCCACAAATGTACGATGGTTGGGAATCCCTTGACGATGGACTTTGTAGGCAGTGCCGTCTATTTCGGGACCTCCTATGGAGGTAATTCACAAACTCATACTTCATGGCTATGTATGAATCTTAAATTTGGTCAAGTGATGGATAACAATGGCATGAGACGAATTTCTCATCGCCTTTTTATTGCAATCAATTCACTCAACACAGCTTTACCCCGTCCGTAACTCTGTTCCCTGGAGGTCTCCGGTGTTAATTTGTTCACCCTCTCTCGAGGGGCCCCTGAGGACCTGTAGCAAATTTCAACCTTCGGGAACATTAGGTGCCTGAGTTATACAAGTTTGATAAGCGCAATTTTTCAAGTTTTTCTAATTCGTCTTGTTCTCGTTGTCTTCTTCTTTGACATGACTACAGCCTCACAGACAAGGCTGATCAAGGTAAAATGTTTCGCACACATTCGCTATGTTCCAAGGAACTGCCTTTTGTCCCCCCATTCGGTAGGTGGGGGGGGGGGGTCTAAGAGTAGGTATGTTAGGGATGGTTTTAAGAGATGAAATCTGGCGCACTTGTTCAATGGGGGTACCTGTGGAAGTGCACTAAATCTGAACCAGACTTTTTCTGTAGAAGCAGAGTTGTAACTGTTTGAAAACGCTGCAAATCATGGTCGAATAACCTATTTGACATCACGTTTAGAGCGCTGTACCCTTCGGTATACTTTTCTGCAGCGCAAATGTAAAAAAAAAATTTCAAAACAATTTTTTTTCAACAGAAAAAACAATTTTTTAGAAAATTATACTAAAAAATTTAACAAGAATTTTTAAAGAAAATAGAATGACAATTTTTACTCGGAAAAATTGTTACTGGGGAAAAATTTTACTGATAAAAAATGTTTATAGAAACCTGTTCTTCCCCCCAAACCTTGAAATCTTTCCACGCTGTTTGGCGGGCATCTTTTTGCCCCTCAGGCATTTGGGGGGAAGGAACAGGTTTCTTTACACACATTCAACAGAGGGGGAAGGAGCAAGCCTTTCCGCGGCTGAGGAGTTCTCTTGGCGGGTGAATTTTTACAACAGGGTTGTTTCTGGGGGGTTGGCACAGGATGGCACACATACCGAAGGGGTGAGAGAGAGAGAGGTATGGGTATCTGTCACCCACTGCAGCAATAGGCACCTGGACTATTGTCAGATAGGGAAAATATTCCCCATCAATCATGTATAACCCGCTGAGGGGGATGGGGTGGTTGGATTCCAGATAATGAGTAGTTTCATAAGGAACACCCACTGCTGAACACACTCCAGCAACGAGTACCGAACCACTAGCCAATGGTGGCAACGGGATAATTTTCCCAATTTGGGTCAGACAGTAAAAGGTAGGAATCATGAGCTTCAGAGAGCAGTTACATTATTCATTGTTCAAACTGAATTTCTGCTTATCACAATTAAAACTAGTTTGAACATTAAAATCAGTTTGAACATAACCTGAGTATTGAAATTAATCAATAAAACCACCCCAGCTGAGGCGACGCCCAGCTTGCGATTTCCAGTCCCTGTGGCCTTCTAAAGTAATTTGTCCATTTTGATTCATGCTTTTAACTTCAAACATTAACTAAGTAACGAATTTGAACATTTCGATATAAATTGCAATAAACTGGTAAGGTACCTTCGTGAACATGAGCACATGCACTTGCAGCATTTCTTCTCATACGCGGACATCGTCCAGTCCAAGAATATAAACATTAAAAGTGCTGTAACGGCAAACCGAAAGAAACTCCAACTAAACAAGTACCAAATTTTGAAGAAACATAATTTTTCGAAAGCCCAGTTAAAAATACTTTTCCAACATTCACAAATATTATCAAATATGTGTAAAATCATGGTTTTTTGTTTTTGTTGAAAAAGTGAAAAGGCTTTTTAAGGATCTACAGAATATTGAAATCTAATATGATAGAACGATGAGAATTTTGTATGTTTACGGTGTTTACCGCCGAAAAGATTGTAGTTAGGCAATGGCATCTCACACTAGCAGTTTGGAGTTAACGCACCACCAGTTTGATGAATCTTATATAGAAAGATTATCAAAACAATAATTGTTTTGATTTACGACACTTGGATTTTACGAGTAGGTACCTACCTAGCACCCAAACCTAGGTACCTAAACTTCAACTCGACGATTTTGTCAGAGTGAAATGCTTGTTTGGTTACCAGGTTGACAATTCTATCAAATGTTGATAGGAGTGCAAATCATTTTTCACAGTCGCAGATGAATTGTTTATTGATTAGTAAATCGAACTAGGTACCCAGTAATCCAAAAGCCGAAGCTTGTTGGGCCCATAACCTGTTGAGTGTAGAAGCTTATGAGCGGGAGATAACGCAGTGGATTATTCTAATATGACTGTTGTTATATTAATAAATATTTGAAAGATGTTGAAAGGGTTTTTCGTGAGCGGTGACACTGTGAAAATTGCTTTCTACAACTTTGAAAATGCACCAATCCAAGTTACTGCGTTCTAGTAATTGAATATGATATCCAGATGATGATTACTCATAATGTACTTGAATGACAGAAACCATGTAACTTGCCATTCATAATTATAATGAATCAACAGCTGATAAAAAGCTATACAAAACAAGAATGACCTGTTTTTATTCTTCGGAACTTATGGCAATTAGCACCTTTAAATGATTGCTTAAAATCATCATTAGAAAAAATACACTGCCAAGGTGATGGCACAGGAGCTTCCTCGTCACAATCAGAGTGACCCATTATAAAATAGAACAGACTCGGAAGCAAAATAACATAACATTACATTACATTACATAACATTACATAACGTGAAATATACATATTACATAACATTACATTACATAACATAACATTGCATAACATTACATGAAATATACATATTACATAACATGACGTCCATAATACATTACGTCCATTATACATAATTGCGAAAGTTATGCGTGTTTGAAGAATTTCACGTTAGCGCATGCGCAGGGCGAACCGCTGGCTCTATCATGTTGAAATTTATATGGGACCTCAATGGGCCCTACCCGCTCAATCCCTGAGAATTACATTGAAATTGGGTGAAATCTTTGGTTACTACGGCTGTAACAAGGAAATTGAATCTATTTCACGCCAGCGCATGCGCAGAGCGCACCGAGGGTCCGATCATCCTGAAATTCATACTGGAACTCACTAGGCCTTGTCCAAACAACCCTTGAAAATTTGAGCGAAATTGAATCAAAATTGTGAAAGTTATGCGTGTTTGTTGAATTTAACGTTAGCGCATGCGCAGGGCCGCTGGATCAATCATGTTGAAATTTGAATGGGACCTCAACGGACCTTATCCGCACCATCCCTCAAAATTTGAGCTGAATCAATTCAAAATCGTGGAAGTTATGGCTGTAACAAGGAAATGCGGACAGACAGACTCACAGACTCACAGACCGACAGACACGGAACCAAATTTGTTCAGTAGGCTTTGAAACGCAAAATGCAAGTGGAAATTTTGATTTCTGAAGACAAAAATTTTTTGGCTCACGAAAGTGAACACAAGGCTTCCGCTGCTTCGCAGACTCGGAAGCAAAATGTATGGAGGTCATGTTTTTTTAAATCAGCTATGGTCACATTTCGATCCTACCTTTTTGTATGCAGGCTCATGGAGCACTTCCCGTTCCCGGAGTCTCCCACAGGCGGCGCTACGGAAGAACGCCTTGGGAGACAGCAGTAATAGCAGTAGAGGCGGTGGAGAGGGAGGGACGAACCCCCACCCACCACCTTCTTGGCGTGGTGTTACCTGACATCATGTTTTTATCGATTTGTTATATTTTGGCGTGTGAATCTAAAGCACAGGGAAGTGTTGCGGGGTGGGCATTTGTTGTTGTTTAGAGCAGCGATTCCCAACCTGGGGTGCGCGCACCCCCCGGGGGTGCGCGGGAGCCCCTTTGGGGGTGCGTGGAAAAAATAGAGTAATGGCGGACATTTTTGGGAAAAAATTTGATTAATATTTTTCGTTCTTTTGCCACACCGCCGCTACCACAACCAACTGTGAACTGATCTACTCAAGTGTGAATGGGGTGTACCCACACATTTTTAATATTTTTTATCTTGAAAGTAGATGTTGAGAAAAGACAGGACCTACATCGTTTTTGTGCGAGGGATGTAGTGACGCGCCGAGAAGGGGAGGAAGAGAAGCATAGATTTGAGGGTATACTTGTCCACAATTGAACCAGATTTCAAAAAAATGTGTACCACGATACAGCCTCAAGGATCTCATTAATTTGCCCCAAAATTACTCGTTTATTTATTCATTTATAAATTTACGGGCTAGTCTAATTTAGTCTCATTCCTGTCTTCTTGTCATAATGTAATTTTGCAATATTAAAACATTATATTATTATAGTTACATATTATGTAACTCCTACTCTTTCGATCTCTTTATAGTTACCTACCTACCTACCTGTGTTACTTTTACCTTGATGCTCATGTGCATTGTTTTTACTACAAACTTTATTTTAAATCTGTGTGCATACTTATACACTATATTTTATACTTTTATATATATACTTATAAAATAAAATGTGTGTATACTTTTTTTTGTTTGTTTGTTTTGTTCAAGTCTGTTATAAATCAACTTCTGACACAGCGCCTTTACTATACCTATCTATTTGGTATTTACGTAAGTCGGGGGTGCGCCGGCTGAAACTGAGTTGCTGGGGGGTGCGAATGAGAAAAAAAACCAGTCATGCAGCATGACTTAATGAGCGAATTTTCAAAGAAATATTCGAATTAATGGCTATGGTTTTGAATAAAGGAAAACTTCGGTCTAAAATTTGGTTTTCTATGTACTTCGTATTTATTTTAATTTGTACGTTTTGTCCATCCTGATTCTACCGTTTGTTTATTACGTAATTGTACTAAGTGCTTATTTATTTGATCGCTGTGGGTAAATTCAAGGAGTTGTACTAATCGTTTGCCTCCCCCTTTTTTGCTTCGAACTCTCGTCTTCAATTAATACTTCTCACATATTTCAATCTGACCACTCTAAGGGGGTGGGGGGGGGGGTAAGAGTTTAAAGATTATCCTAGTTTTGGGTAATTTTTGCGCACTTTAAATGCTCTAATTTAAGAACGGATTTAGATATCTAAAATCCGATTTCACTATCGTGTTCAGCGTGCAAAAACCTTTAAAATGAGGGGTCACTTGTTAGAAAATAACATTTTGGGGATTTTTGGGTAATTTTTGCGCACTTTAAATGCTCTAATTTGAGAACGGATCAAGATATCTAAAATCCGATTCCACCATCGTGTTCAGCGTGCAAAAACCTTTAAAATGAGGGGTCACTTGTTGGAAAATAACATTTTGGGGATTTTTGGGTAATTTTTGCGCACTTTAAATGCTCTAATTTGAGAACGGATCAAGATATCTAAAATCCGATTCCACCATCGTGTTCAGCGTGCAAAAACCTTTAAAATGAGGGGTCACTTGTTAGAAAATAACATTTTGGGGATTTTTGGGTAATTATTGCGCACTTTAAATGCTCTAATTTGAGAACGGATCAAGATATCTAAAATCCGATTCCACCATCGTGTTCAGCGTGCAAAAACCTTTAAAATGAGGGGTCACTTGTTGGAAAATAACATTTTGGGGATTTTTGGGTAATTTTTGCGCACTTTAAATGCGCCAAAACCCTCCTTAGAGTAGGCCAATTTCGCCCATCTTCGAACTTAGCCTTTCGATTGCCAAGATAGATTTTTTGTGCAAATTTGAGCTGTTTATCTCAATTCTATCGAGAGTTATCGTCTGGAGTGACACATATATAAATAAATATATATATATATATACATATAAAAAAGTGTTAAATTTCAGGAATCGTTTTAGAATGGTCTGAAACGGATTTCTATGAAGAAAATTTCCAAAAATTTATATTATTTAAATTTCGAAGCCATTGCAATAGCTTCATTTTCTTTGAAAATTCGCTAAAAGGTTGGGAACCGCTGGTTTAGAGTATATTGTCATTTGTGAGTGCACAAGTCATGCTGCGGTGCATGATGAGCGAATTCCAGTCTAAGGTTCAATCCACTATTCTTCTGGTTTTAATTATTGTTATACAGGGTGGCGCAATAGGATCGGACACATTTTGAATTGTTCTGAAATCGTCAATTTTGAAGATATCGGGATGAAATAAAGCTTAAAATGTCGAGTAATTAAGGGAGTTATTAGTCATTACTTAGTCATCTTAAATGTGAAAAATGATATCCATCAAATGCCTTCCTTGCTGAGCGTAACGGTGAATTCTGAGCGTTATGTGAGGATGATCGAGGATTTTCTCATTCCACAACTCGAGCATAACGATTATGACACGGACAGCATGTGGTTTCAGCAGGATGGGGCCACAGCCCACACGGCAAGAGTTTCGATGCAGGCTGTTCGCGCTCATTTCCCAGGGCACGTGATTTCGCGTTTCGGAGATGTCCCGTGGCCCCCACGCTCACCTGATTTGACAGTCTGCGATTTCTTTTTGTGGGGCTACCTGAAAGCTAGGGCTTACGCCAGCAAACCCCGTAACCTTCAGCAGTTGAAGACATCAATACAGGCTGAAATCGCCTCGATCCCGACAGATATGCTTGAGCAAACCATGCGGAACTTCCGTGACCGACTTCAAGAATGCATCGCTCAGCAAGGAAGGCATTTGATGGATATCATTTTTCACATTTAAGATGACTAAGTTGTAAATAAACTCCCTTAATTAGTCGACATTTTAAGCTTTATTTCATCCCGATATCTTCAAAATTGACGATTTCAGAACAATTCAAAATGTGTCCAATCCTATTGCGCCACCCTGTAAAACCTCTGCAAAAATACTTCCCATCTGCCTAACTGAATATTTGCAATTCAGCATTCACATGACAAAAATGATCAACTAGGAACATTTTTATTTATAGGCATATCAAATAAAAACGCTGCAAATCCCTGCACAACGGTTTATTATTTTGTACAGAATACCCTTCTGTTACAGATCACAGCTCTCTGTATAGATAACCCGCCAATATAATATAATATGTACTATTCTATAAACATTATGTAGATCGCAGACCCTCCGTAACGTGTACCTAACCCCGAACTCGTTACTAGGTACCTATCAAAATCACGAGTTAAATGTTGCTAAAATAATTCAGTCGATGACAAGCAGTCACTAAAACGGCAAAAATAAACGCAAATAATGAGGTTCTGAAGGAAAAATGTTCATGTGGAGTGAAATAGATGCCCCTTCTGCGTAGATCACTGTGTGGTCAATACCTACCTTCGTGGTCAAGTATGATGAACCGTTGTGTAATAACTTGCCCATCAATAATACTTCAACGGTTGTTCAAGTTGCAAAAACACCGATCAAAAAAATCCAGCACCTTCTTGGTTGATGAAGCGTTGTGTAGGTAACAATTTACCGTTGTGAGATAATTTACCGTTATGTAATAATTAACCGTTGTGTAATAATTTGCCATTTTGTAATAATTTACCATTGTGTAATAATTTAACCATCAACAATACTTCAACGTTTGTTCAAGTTGCAAAAGTACCGGTCAACAAAATCCAGCCCCTTCTTGGTAGATGAACCGTTGTGTAATAATTTACCGTTGTGAAATAATTTGCCGTTGTGTAATAATTTACCGTTGTGTAATAATTTGCCGTTGTGTAATAATTTACCATTGTGTAATAATTTACCCATCAATAATACTTCAACGTTTGTTCAAGTTTCACAAGTACCTACCAACATAATCCAATAGTCTATCACTTATCAAATGAAATAATATCGCAGAACAACCAACTGGACTTCATACAGCCATCCTTGATTATAATCAGGTGCTCCCTAGTGATGATTATCTGGGCCGGATTTACACCGTTTGATGCACGATCGTGTTGACGAAGCTTTTTGTTGCACACGAACGGCTGGACGTACACTGCTCCGGGTGGTCTCAAAAAATTGTTTAGCTAAAGACAAATTTAATAACGTAAAAAAAACCATACCCTTCTATCGAAAGTTTTCGAGCTACGGCGTTCTTAAAATTCCAACCCCTATTCTGAACCCCTTAGAGATGACTGACTGTAACGCCGCGCATCGAGGACCAACTAGACCCCGAACGGAACCTATAACCCGAATTTCATCAATTTTGTTTCATGGTAACTAAGGAAAGTGGCCAGTACGGCGTACGGCGGACAGACAGAAATTTTTTTATTGCACTTTTGGATTTTTAAACGTAAACCATCAAATTTTGAGGGGGGGTTAGAATTTTTTTTTTCATGCTCGATTCCAATGGTTCATTACTGAAAATAATAAACCAAAACTGTCTACAGGATGGTGGCAGCGTCGAATCATTGGTACGGATGTGGAATGTCACACTCGAACGAATCGCAATTAAATGAAAGAAATGGTTAGTTTTACTCGCTCGAAGACGCATGTTTCACGTTTGAATTGAAATGCAACGCCTAATAGAAGGCCAACGTGCAATCGAAAAGCAAAGACCGATCAAGGACCCGTTCTCTCTATCAAACATTTCTCCCAATTATAGTAAACTCTGCTCCCCGCCTCAAAAGCAAGTACTGACCGAAAAAGTCATATTCCACTGTACCCTGGCATGATGAATAGAAAAATAACGTCCATTAAGCAGAAACAAAACTTTTGTTGTGCAGTGTTATATCAAACTTACCCGCCTTTCGGGCGAATCAAGCGAAATTAAATTAACTGGAGGGAAAAACCTTCAGTTTAAAAACACATTGACCTGTCTACCGAATAATTCTGCCAAGACGCCGTTGCTAGGGATGGCCGCTTTACAAAAAAGAAATAGGAAATCCGGAAAGGATACGACCGGCCATAAACCTTCCCTGGCCTGGTCAATTTATAGTATAGATTATTATATGGCAACAAATTATAAATATATACCTAGCTGGTGAACTAATCCTTACTCAAGTATAATAATATCGTAAATGGTGAATGATGGTCAGTTTCGCGCCCGAGGTATGAAGGTTTCACTATTATTCAGGGGAAGGTCCGATGCGATCCAGGGATCACTTCGTCAGAAACGACAAAGATACAAATGATTCAGTAATTGATATAAGTAACTGAACTATGAATAATAGTGGTGAATGATGGAACACCGAAACGTTCGCCGACTTAACCCCTCTCCCTCTTCCTTTTGTTATTGCATACTGGATAACTAACAACTAAACAAAAATTTATCTTCGAATGAAAGACAAGAAGTCGTCGAACAGATCATCGCAGTGGCAGACCAAGGTTGACCAAGGGCGGGGCGGTAACGGGTCCGGACCAAGGTCTGCCGCTCCCGGCCAGCCAAGGCCGAAGGAAGCAGGAAGAGTCCCGTGGGCATCACCGCAGGTCTCCCGGCAACTGTCCCGTGGTCTCTGCCTTTTCCCACAAAACGAGGATCTGATAAATATCAGATTTTTGTTCTTTAGCAGCACCTGCTTATTTAATTTTCAGATAGAGGGAAATTTGCGTGCCGTTGCTAACCATGAAAATCCTTAAATTGAGCTCTTCTTTCGCGATGAAAAGGAATTATGAAATTATGAGTCCTGGCTTCTGGCGATTGTTTGCTTCCCTATCACCAGAAAATTTTATGGTAATCAATACCGCGGCTTTCAGTATGTGAATTTAATTTAATGGCAGCAACTATCTATATGAGCCTCCAGTAGAGTTTCCCTTACTCTTCGTACTCTAGTTATAACTATTTAGCTTATGGAAGCCTCATGTTGTGCTTCAAAAAATTACATAGGTAACGTTGTTTCACCAGAACTCATCAAAAATTTCAAATATTGATGTACAATTTTCGCAAAGTAGAATGATCACTGATCAGTCTAATAAAAAATGCACTGAGTTGAGTTGTTCATGGGATAATTCAGTTACCTACAATTTGTAACCAACTTTTTTTGCAGAAAGTGACTGGTTCTCCCCAGTACCTCCAAGATGGTTTCCCGATAGTGGACTTGCATGTTGGTGCTCTACGGAAGAATCCAATCCAAGAGTACCAAATCATCAAGAAAAAACTTAGTGTGACAAATTTGTTTTTAGTCAAGTGAATGAAAAACAAATTTCTGCTGTAATAGCGACATCAATGGAATTAGGCGAAATATAACCTGGTTTAACGAACTAAAAAACTTAACAAATTAATTTATTGAGGTATTTACAAGAAGAGAGTATCACCTAAGCCTTGTTGAAAGTGTAACTGTAGCCATCTGGAGACCTGTTCAAACTAAGTTTGCCAGGAGGAAAGTACCTATGGGGCTGGGGGGTGGTTGTCCTGTAGGCCTGGGGTGCTGGTGAGTAGGCAGGCTGAGGGTTGTAGGCGGGCTGAGGGTTGTAGGCGGGCTGAGGGTTGTATGCAGGCTGTGAGTTGTACGCAGGCTCTGGGTTGTATGCAGGTTGTGGATTGTAAGCCGGCTGAGAGCTGTAGGAGGGTTGCGGCCGGTAGGCCGGCTGAGGGTTGTACGAAGGCTGAGGTATGGCCCTGGGAGCAGCCGGCTGTGGAGAGTTGTACTGGGGCAGAGGCGTGTAACCAGGGGTCGGTGCGACACCGAGCTGGTTGGGTCCCACAGGAAGATGAGATCCAGAGGCCTGGAATCCGTTCTTGCCAGCTATAACACATAAATAATGACAATATAAGACAATGAGGTACTTTATATGGTAAATTCAAAGATAATTTCTCCATCGCAAGTACGAGTAGGTACATGGTTTTGCGATGACCTCCCAACCTAAATCGTCAAGGAAGTCATATTCAAACTAAGAATCGGCGTTTCTGCTCTTAAAAAAAAAACCAAATGAAACAGTTCGTTATTGGAAAGAAACTGTTTCCAAAGGAAGAGGTCAAGTAAATGACGCTTCAAAAACGATGCTGTCAGAAGAACAGTAGCAGGTTCATGGAACTAAATCGTTTTCGCAACAGCTCCTTTTTTCTACTACAAAACATTTTAGAAACAATTTTTTCACCATTTCTTTTTTTCCATTTTACGGCAGTCATACTTTGTCCAGACGTCGTTTTTCCTGTAACAACTTTAGGTTTTTTAAAACTTTGAATGAATGACCACGGTGCCTAGGCACGTTAGGAAAATAATTTGTTTCCAAAAAATGGGAATGGGGAGTTTGAAATAAAAATCCTCCAATGCACACATTAGGTAGTTACTTTTCACTCTCACTAGTTACAGTTACTCTACCTCTGTTTCTGTTGTTCAGGTAGTGGAAAATGAAACCTGAAAGAAAACTTTATCTATAGCTGAAGTGTTCAGTGACAGCGCTTAATCGGTGGTAGCATTTGATTTCGTCAGTATGAGTGATCAGGCTTATTAAGGAGCTGGCTTCTCATTGGGGCTGAAAGGGAATAAGCCCCACGGAAAAAATCTACTGTCATTTTCGCTCACCCACACCAGCACATGGAAAGGTAGGAAATTTTCTGGTCTAAATTGTACAAACTCACTAACTGAATCATTGGTAACGCTCTATTTTGGTTGTACCTGCCTACCAGATCACCGAAAGAGGTGTGGCAGAACGGCTAACAACGGGAATCGCCACAAGCCGCAATAAGGCTCCCTCGGAAATTCCGCGTGTGAACAAGGCATTATTCTGTTCACGATGTCACCCGAGCGTCAAAACACTTCGCAAGCGCCGCACGCGATAGGCGCTAGGGTGGCGTTGCAACATCCTGCGTTGCGGCAAACGAAAGTTCGGGTAAAAGATGAACTCGGCCAAGAGCTGCACTTGTCATTTCAACACTGCGTTTCCGACGAGGAGAGTCGACCGCGATATTAATCGGTCTGCGACGACGGAATTCAAGCAACGCTCAAGACCCAGAGTTGGTAGGTACGTTATCAACGCTACGATGAAGGGGTTTTACCACTCCAGTGACTCCATGTTTTTGATAACAGATAATATCACAGACTCGTATTATCTCGAAGCAGTCTCTGGAGGTCTTGGAAAGCTAAACTTACATTTTTACAATGACTAATTCTATCAATGTTCACGCTGAAAAGTTGGTTTCGCATTGAGTAAACCCTTTGGTTTTATAAATTTTCCATTCCGTATTCATTACTTCCTGAAGTAGATAACTAAACCTTTTCTGACACCCCACTTTCGAATACTGTCGTACCAAACCACTCTCAACGTATCACGCGTAATTTCGAAAGTACCATCACAAATCTGGTCAGACCTTCAAAATTTGCACCTTTAGGAACGATGAAGCTGAAATCTAGTTGAGTTGGGAATTTGACAGTCTTGGAACATAGGTAGCTTATATTGTACGATACCGGGCGATGGGGATGATAATATTTATGCAGTTACCCCCGAAAGCCCCACCCAGAACCAGTTGCTGTTTTCGTTGTTTTGTGTTTTGTTTGTGAGGGGTCTCGTAATATATATATTATATATAATATATAATATATAGAGTAGTTACCCAGCTAAACAAAATCGGAAGCGATCGATAATCAGGATAGAACCAACAGACTCATAACAAAATATTACGAATAAATTATTCTTGAAAACATCAAGTCAAAAACTCACCAGTGTATGAAACAGTCTTCTTCTGACCCGAGGGGTCAATGTAGCTGTAGGATCCTCTTCTGGTTCCGTCAGCGTCAGTCTCTTCTTTGAATTCTACCCCATCTTCCTATATGGACAGGAGAGGAAGAAAATCGATTCATTCATGATACATTTCGAATGGGCCACTGAGTAAGCTAAGGATACTCAAACTGACTTAATCAGGAAAGAACATTTATTATTTCGCAATCCCCATTTCCATAACAACAAACTTTTTTTTAAATCGATATCATCATACTTTTATAATTTGTTATTATTGCAATAAATTGTTCTCCGTCACTGATCTCAAACATTGACAGAAAAGATGGAAAGTATTCAGAACTGTGCTCAAAGTAAGAAGTGCACTAATGCTAATGGTGCACTAACGATGTTTTATGACTGGGAACCTTATTATTATTTATTATTATTATTTTTCTTAAGTACCCCCATACAAAAAAAAATTCATTAGCGGAGATGTTCCTACCTGTGAATACGATGCTCCAAATTTGCCATCTCCGTTTTGGTATCTGGAGTCCGTCAGAATAGCGGCATTCCTTGGGTCACCATGATACGCTTGTCCTGTGACGTAGGCTGCTATGGCCAGTAGGCAAACCTATGGAAAAATGAATAATTTTTATAAATCACCAATCTCACTTACACACGAGGAAATAATCCCGTTAGTAAAGTAAGAAGAATCTTATGATGAGTTATAGCCTAAGCGTTCGCAATGGATTTTAAACTATCTGCCGATTTGGTGCATCCATTATCATTATTCTAGCGAGATAATGTGTAAACCCTTTTATTTTGATTTTCCACATCACCTTTCCACAGTAAATAATTAGGGAGAGCGCATAATGCTGAACGTTCGTGAGAACTATCTGTAGATTCAAATTATCAATAGCGATGCCTAACCAGAAGTCTACTGCTCAATGTTTTACATAGCTAAATGCTTTGCAATCCCAAGTAGATTTTTATACACTGGCGTAAAATATAGAAGAAATACTTCCAACACCCATATTGTTAGCAGCAACATGAGTTAGTTCTTTAGATGGATTAATATTATTCACACGGTTCTCTGAACTTGAAAGAATAGTATGAAATGGATTGTTAAATGGAATATAGGTGGCTTATATATTTTATTGCATGCCCCGTCTGAAGAGTATGGATTGCTATGAAACACGCATTTCATTGTGTCAGCAGCTTGGCAATAAGTATAATAATTAAAGACACCTGCATTCTAGATATTAGAGGGAACCAACCAACTTCTTATCATCGATCCCGGGCGCTATTAGGTATGAAAACAATCTGTTATCCCGTTGTAAGAGATCTAAATCTCAGAACGGCAACGGAATGTGGAAGAGAGCGAAAGTCCTTGGAAATCAACTCCCTAGTACTGGAGGTGACGCAAGTTTCCAATGCCTTCCTGCTCCTTCGCCACTTAACCAATGCCCAGGTACCTAGCAATGACGATCCACCATCAGGAAAGCCCCACATGTACCATTCAAATCTCAATCAAAGCCACTCGTTACGATGACAGCAGTCAACTCCTATGTAAAATAGGAGTTGACTGCATTCCCAGTAGGTACATTATATTTGAGTTTGACATGAATTGTTTTTAATTTTGTTGCGTTTTCGCGCGTTTTCACCAAAATTTCTTGATTTCAAAATCAAAGTAAGTACATAAAATCAAGTTTGAAGTTTTGAAATTGAACTGATAATCAAGAACGTGATCATACAAAATAGCCTCTTAACAAACAAAAAAAGTTAGAAACAAAAAAATACCAGCCTGTCAAAGGTTTTCATCGAATGAATTAATTAGTAAGTGTAGTGATTAACAAACTATGCCGCTAAAGCATGCAGTTATTCTATTTATCCCTCCATTCGTCTGGTGATTTTTAGGGGATCTGCAAATCAATAATTGGAGGAAAGCTGGATATAGTTTTAACCCCTTTTTATACCCGTTATTTTGGTATGAACATACTAAGTTTCCCCCTCCATCCTAACAGCAACAGCCGCCATTTCGAAGAAAAAAGTTCAATTTTTTTTCTTCGTGAATAAATGAAGAACGGCGCACCCTAGCGAATACTCACTCCATTCAAAGCTGTAATAGAGGATAAAATTTTGCATAGACTGAGTACCAGATGATCCACTTTTGGTGAAATATAACGTCACAAATTGATGTCTGAAGTGGGCCATTTTGACAGTGTGCGAATTTTCCAGAAATTTCTAATTGTGAGTAAAATGAGAATGGCTCTTCCTAGCAACAAATTTATTTAGTATACCCCTCACTGATGGGGGGGGGGGGGGGGTGAAGTGGAAACTGAAACTGAGGCCCGCACAGGAAAAAGAGCTCTGGAAATATTTTCCGAACGTTTCTCCAATCGTGGTGGGCCTCGATCAGTGGGAAGGACCACCGCGAATGAACTGTCTTATAAATATTCTTTCGTAATCCTAGTTGGCCCAAGTTTAAAACGGTTTAAAACAAACTATCCCCAGCCTTCCTACAATTATAGATAATAGCCTAGACCTAGATGATTAGGCTAATATCTATCGAATAAGCATGCCCCACAAAGCATGATATTCCAATCTGAAAATAGAATCGCAGTGGAAATGCCAATGATGACTTCTGTTTATATTTTTAAATGAAAGCAGGTTCCATTCTAAGAATGTTGAGACCAGCCCCACTCTCCTAGGACGAATAGTTATTTTTCTATGAGGTTTCAAAGTTTCGGCAACGAGTGACAATAATGCTTCAGTATATTCGAGATGAAGCCATAACTTCCTGGTATTCCTTCGATTTTCATTGATTTCTTGTTGGTATACATGTTTACGTCAGGGATTAGAAGCAAACATTTTAGCATGGAACATGCTTTAGCCTTGGACTAACTAGCCAAAAAACGTTACGCGGAATGGGTGACGCGGATGGGTGACGAAATTTTCTTATGATTTTCACGTACAACCGAGTAGTTGCTAGGGAAATGAAACTTCTTCAATTTCATCGGACAAAAATCGATTTCCATTCGTTGGAAAGCTCTTGATTTATCACGCATTTATTTCGTATTTGTTATTGGTATTTATTTCCTAGTTTCATAATATAACTATATAAATGGATGTTATACATCGATAGTAAACAATGACGCTTGTTTGGTTGTCACTTGGCTGTTTCGATGTGTATAAGCGTGGCTAAAGCATGTTTCATGTTTCTTGAATTGTAGCCGTAGGCTCTAAGCAGTAAGCATCCGGGGGTCCAGGGGGCTTGCCCCCTGGCGAGGCGCGGAGCGCCGAGTTTTCTACCCATTGTCAAGGGAGTAATGAAATGAAACTCAGGTGGCAACTAGATGTCAATGTTTAGTAACAGGCTGAAACCAAACTTATGTTATTAAAGTTCAAATAAATGTGTATTTCTAATATTCAAATAATAACCGTTAATTTATGCCTACTTATGATTGATAAAATAATAATTAATGGCTATACAAAATCCGCAAATTATTATCAAATAATTACCCAAGTATAAAGTGTCATGCAAGAATGTTTTGAGCTGGTCTTTCTCCAGCAGGTAAATCGAGAATCTTTTCTACATACCTACCTGCTTACCAAAGACCAAAATGAACAGTGCCTTGCATGAAAGCCTTTGAATGCGCCTTTATCAATGAATGACAAAACTAAGTTGATGGAACATTGTATTACTAATCAAGTACCTATCATTTGTGGTGGAAATCACTACATGTATGTAGCGAGTTGATAAATTGTTATGCTGGTCTTATTGTTTCGATTTCAACAATAACTGATTGGCGTATTCAACAGCAAGTTTACAATGGAGGAATGGATTGGAGTGCTGTAATATTGAAAAAAATAAGATGGTTCTGAACCGTTAAAATAGCTGATTATTTAATTACGAACGCCTAATTTGTAATAATTAGTAAACAGGAGTTTCTAACAATTAGTAGTAAGTAGTAGTAGTAGTAGTAATTAGTAGTTTAAGGATTCGTTACTTACAGTCCTAATCATGATTGGTGAGAGATATTGGCACGACTGAGAACCATGCACCCTCCCATGTTTGTCTTATATATGGCACCCTCTTCCCTACCACAGAGTGGTGGGTAGGGGTGCTCGCCACGCCCGCTCCTCGTCGCTGTCTCTTCTCCAGACCTCCCTTTGCTTAGTCTTCCACCCGGAACATTTTTCTGCGATTTGATCGTATTGCTAAACACGAGGAAGCCTTCTGGAGGAGTCTTCTTTTTTGCGTTTCTTTAAAAACGCGAGAGAACTAAGCCATCTGGGTTTTGGTTTTTTATTATTTTCAATAATGAATCTTTGGTATAGAGCACGAAAACCAAATGCTACCCCCCCCCCCCCCCCCCCCCCCCTCAAAATATTATGGTTTGAATATCAAGTTACCTACGTAGAATACGAAAATGGAGTAAACAATTTCTTTCCGTCCGCTGCGCCGTACACAAGCGTACTACAGGCCCTTTCCTTGGTAGGTCCGATTTGGGGTCTAGTTAGTCCTTGAAGCTAGGCGTTACTGTCAGTAATCTCTAAGGGGTGAAAAATGGAGACAAAATCCCAATTCGTCCCATAAAATGAGGTCAGATTACCGATTAGGCGGTGTTCACCTTCAGAAACATTTTTTCTAGCGTTGTTAAGGTTTGCATACATCCGCACACTGTAAAACGCGTTCTTCGTTTGGGGACTAGGGTAAAACCACCATTTTTCGGCACCCTTTAGGAATTTGTTTTGTTCTATTACGGGAGAATCCAATTACACGAGAGGACTTACAATGATAGTAATAAATAAAAGAAGAGAAGGAGAGAGAAGAGTGAGTTGAAATAAAAAGTACACAATGTGCATGAGATGCTTAAAAGTCAAAAAATAATGGAGATCAAATATATATCAACAGATATTAAAACAAAAATAAATAAACATTTGCATTGAAGATTAAAAGGTCGGGGAGGATGCCATTATGGAAAGGTCATGCCCCGTTTTCTTATTGTTCAGGATCTCTACTTTTGACATATTTAATCCTAAAACAGATAATTCACATGTTTATTTTCATATAAACGCAAAATAGTGAAAAGTTGCAAGAGTTAATTTTTGACACCCCAAAGAACCAGTAATCGGCACCCGAAAGAACTAGTTTCCGGCACCCGAAAGAATTAGTTTTCGGCACCCGAAAGAACTAGTTTTCAGCACCCGAAAGAACTAGTTTTTTCGGCAACTAAAAGACCCAGTTTTTGGCAACCATGGTCCTAGATAAGTATTAAAATAAAGGGAACGCACCATTATCATGGTAACAATTTTAATTTTTTAAATAATCTATTTATAGAACCCTTCATAGTTGATAAGCTGAGAGGTCGTGAATTAAAAAACGCAGCCAATTATTAAACAAGGTTTCTTATTTACCTACATTGGTCAGTACCTACGCATGTGCTTCACACAAGATAGCCCTAAATCGAGTATTGGAGCCAACCGGGCAATCGCATTTCATAAAAATATGCGGTGGAATCAAGACTTCTATAAGTAATTAATTATTTGCTGTTATTCATGAAGCGCAAAGTTGGTTCGAATTAACAAAAGACCTATCAACAGAATCCAAAATAACCATCATTCGTCAAATAACATAATATCACAGAACAACAAACTCGACATCATACAGCCATGTGTGTTCCCTAGCAATGATATCAATGCGTAGATCACTGCTTTCAGTCTGTGGTCAATACCCTCGAGCTGCCCCCAGGAAAGCCCTAAATGGAGTACTGGAACAGGCCCGGGAATTAAAGTTTAATACAAATGCGCGGGATCCAATCATTAATTAATTATTTGTAGTTATTCATGAAGTATAGGGTGAATAATAAACTAATGTGTAATAATTTACCTGTATAGCCCTTCTGCTTAGATAGTATAATAAACCGTTGTGTAATAATTTACCGTTGTGTAATAATTTACCCGATAGTACTTCAACGTTTGCTCAAGTTGCAAAAGTGCCTACCAACAAAATCCAAAAGATCCATCATTTTTCAAATGAAATAATATCACAAAACAACCAACTCTACTTCATATTATAGCCATCCGTGATTATAGTCAGGTGATCCCGAGCAATGATAACTGGGCCGGGTTCATACCGTTTCATTCACCATCATGTTGACAAAGCTTTTCGGTACAAACGAACGGCTGGTCGAACAGGACCTACAAACCAAATTTTATTCATTTTGGTTCATGGTAACTAAGAAAAGTGCAAAGTACGGCGGACGGAAAGACATTTTGGTTCATTGTTTTCAGTAAGGAGCCTACGGAGTCGAGAATTTAAAAACAAATTTAACCCCCCTCCCCCCCTCACCATTTGATGGTTTCGGTTTCAAGGTACGTAGAATCCGAAAATGGAATCTTAAAAAAATCTGTCCGTCCACCGTACTTCACACTTCAACTAATACAATTAATTATTGAATTATTGAATCCCGCGTATCTTTATGAAACTGTTATTACCGGTCCGGCTCCAGTACTCGATTTACTAGGGCTTTCCTGGGCGGAGCACGGCAGTAGGTAATGACCACACAAAACAAAGATCTACGCAGAAGAGGATCTATACAGGCAAATCATGAACAGTGGTGTTTTTATTCCATTTTCTGATTTTACGTACCTTGAAACGACAACCACCAAATTTCACGGTGGGGGGGGGGGGGGGTAAACTTTTTTCATGCTCTATTCCAAAGGTTCATTATTGAAAACTATAAACGAATAGGAAGGCAAATGACTAGTTAGCAATATAATATATAGTAATTTTTAGAAGGCGCTTTACCATGCACAAGTAACTAGGAAACTGCTAAACACCTACGGATTCAAGATTCGGTTTTGATTTCATATAGGTATTTGCAATAATAAACCTATAGAAACGAGCCTGAAAAAAAAATCCCCCTCCAAAATGGAATAAAACAATTTCTGTCCGTCCGGCTTACAAGTGTTAATCATAAGGTACCTATATACATGTACATCCAGCCCAGATATATGTTAGCATTGATAGGGAACAGCTGATTTTAATCACGCATGGCTTTATCAAATTGAGTTTAAACAAAGATATTTTTTTTTGGGACAGGGATCTATGGAGAAAGGGCATCCAACAGGTAAATGATAAACTGTTGTGTAACAATTTGCAGCGTTTTACATCAATAATAAGGGGGAGTTTATTTTTCGAACTCTTTGAAAAATCCCTTCAAGGAACTAGAAGGGAGAAATTATTTTTTGGGATTTGCTGGCCTCACATATCAACCTACAGGCTGCATTGCCTCTATAGGGAAAGTCCTCAAATACTTGTGCTGTGACGATTCTTCTCAATTATTCCAGTCTCAAAACCTTGCTTGATCTTGGACATTCATCTCGAACCTGACCTGGTTCATTTTCTGTCGAGTATACGCTAAATGACTTCCCGATCCACCGGATGAAAAGTGAAAACGGTTAGAGCCAACTCGTAAGGACTCGGCCTGTAGCATTGTTTTCCACCTCTCGCCTCCTAAGACCAAATAAGCTGAGCCAATTCACCTGTTATACAATGAAACTATGCGATGGGAAGCCTCCAGAGTTTTCCACCGTGAGAACAGCTACGTTGATTCGATCGTTTCAGCTGCGCTTGCTTGCGTCCGGTCACCAATAATTTAGTCTAATTGACCCGCAACGTAATTGTTTTGGATCAAACCAGGAAATCGTCTTTAGTGATAAGTCTGTCACGTAAGAAAACTTATGTGAGCTATTTTGATCATGTCTGTTCATACTAATCTTTGTATACACATAGGTATCTGAGTTATCAAAGGTATCTCGAGTATGAAAGGGAGCTAGATTGACTGAGTTCTGAATGAATTACCTATATAACCCTTCACCACTAAGTAGGTACTAAACAATCTATGGTCAAGACCGACCATGATACTGATACTGGATAACACCAAACTAAAACTCGAGTTACCTTCCAATACGTTAAACTTCTTTTTTAATGATTGTATATATATATATATATATAAAGTTATTTTTCTGTGACTAGGTAATTCTGATAAAGAATGAGGTGAAGCAATTACCAATCTAGTCGTTTTTTGTTGGTGAATTTTTATTTCTGGAACAGGACCCTAATCATGTGACAACATTAGGGTTTTGTATGAGATCGTATAATCAGCTTTTGTATAATTTTTGTATAATTTTGTATAAACAGCCTGGTCGCCAGGATGCAACGGATAACGGCAATAATCAATGAGAAATTATAAACTGAAGGAACAAAAGAAGTAGATAGGTAGCTAATGAGGAAGTGAAGTTAGCAGAAATAATATCACAGAACAACCAAATCGATTCCGTTCAGCCATCCGTGATTATAATCAGCTGTTTCCTAGCAATGATATCTAGGCCGAAATTATACCGTTTCATTCACGGACATGCTGACGAAGCTTTTCGGTGCAAACGAACGGCTGGACGTACAATAACCCGGGTGGTCCCAAAAATTTTGTTAGTTCAAGAATAATTTAAAAACGTAAAACACCATACCTTCTGTTGGGAGTTTTCCAGCTACGGCGTTCGAGAAATTTCAACTAATATTTTTCACCCCTTAGAGATGACTGACAGTAACGCCTAGCTTCGCGGACCAACTATGTAGACCCCAAATGGGATCTACAAACCAAATTTAATTAATTTTGGTTCAGGGCGGACAGAAATTTTGGTTTATTATTTTGAATAATGAACCTCTGAAATTGAGCATGAAAAAAAAAAATCCCCCTCAAAATCTGACAGTTTTTGTTTCAAGGTATGTAGAATCAGAAAATGGATTTAAAAAATCCTGTCAGTCTACAGTCCGCTGTACTTCGTAGGTACTTTACTTAATTTCAATGAACCAAAATGAATGAAATTGTTTTGTAGGTCCCATCTTGGGTCTAGTTGGTCCGCGAAGCTCGGCGTTTCTGTCAGTCGTATCTAAGGAGTAAAAAATAGGGGTTGAAAAGTAAGAACACCGTAGTTCGAAAACTTTTAATAGCCATGGTTTTTTTTTTGCGTCTTTGAATTGATCTCAAACTAAAGCGTTTTTTGAGACCACCCGGAGCGACGGAAGTCCAGCCGAAATGGTATGAATCCCGCTCAGATATCATTGTTAGGGAACACCTGATTATAATCACGGATGGCTGTATGAAGTCGAGCGTGGTTCTGTGATATTATTTCATTATTGCTATGAAGAATGATTGCTGTTTTGGTTTTCTTGATAAGTACTTCTGTAACTTGAACAAACCTCATGCATCATGAATAACAACAAATAATTAACGATTTAATTATTGAATCCTCCGCATTTTTATGAAAGTGTACCTAATTCTCGGGTCGGCTCCAGTACTCGATGCAGGACTTTCCTGGGGGGAGCTCGAGGGTATTTACCACAGAAAACAGTGATCTACGCAGAAGGGGTATCTATACAGGTAAATAATAAACCGTTATGTAATAATTTGCACGTTTTTGAGACCACCCGGAGCACTGTACGTCCAGCCGTTCGTTTGTTTTTGTTGTGTTTGTTGTGTTGTTGTGTTTGAGACCACACGGAGCACCGAAAAGTTTCATCAATCTGATCGTGAATGAACGTATAAATCTGGCCCAGATACCATTGCTAGGGTGGTCCCTGATTACAATCACGATTGCTGTACGAAATCGAGTTGGTTGTTCCCTGATATCATTTAATTTAAAGAATGATGGTTATTTTGGATTTTGTTGATAGGTACTTCAGTAACTTGAACAAATATTATGCTTCATAAATAACAACAAATAACTATTGATAGAATTCTTGAAGCTACTACAAGTTATTCGACAAAGGTTGCCTGTACAGATATGCCCCTTCTGCGTAGATCAGTGTTTTCTGTGGTCAATACTCTGTTTTCTGTGGTCAATACTCGTGCTTCCCCGAGGAAAGCGCTAAATCAAGTATACTGGAGCCGGCCGGGCAATTCTCGTTTCTTAAATATGCGGAGGATTCAAGTATTTGTTGTTATTCATGAAGCACAGCGTTCGCTCAGTCTGAAAAAGTGGTTATCTATAAAAAAAATCTTAAATAACCATCATTCTTCAAATGATATCACGGAACAACCTACTCGATTTCAGATAGCCACGCGTGATTGTAATCAAGTGTTCCCTGGCAATGATAATCTGGGCTGGATGTGTACCGTTTCATTCACGATCATGTTGACGAAGCTTTCCGGTTCAATGGCCTAACTGAACGAACGGCTGGATCGAAAAAACCCGCAAGTTCGGAATCAAAAAGTTATAAAAACCATATTGCCCTTCTATTGAAAGCTTTCGAGCTACGGCAGCGGCATAATTTAAATATTTTATTTTACGCCCCTTGGAGATAATTGATAATAACGCTAAGCTTTGGGACCTTCGAACCGGATTTGGTTGTTGGTATAAGTAAGGAAACGACGTACAGCGGACGGACAAACTTTTTCCAATCCATTTTCGGTAAGTACCTACTTACGAGTACTAAAGTAGTTAGATAGTAAGTAACTTAGATAGTAATTACTACCCACCGCAAATAACGACCCTACAAATTCAGATCTTACGGTGTTAGGCATGAATATGCGCATTGGTCACAAAAACAGTTCATGCTTATAACGTACCTACTGGTTTATAATTTTCAATAATGAACCTTTCAACCTTTGGAATCGAGCACGAAAAATAATGTAACACACCCTAAAAATTTGATGGTTTCCGTTTCAAGGTAGGTACCTACGTAGAATCCGAAAATGCAATAAAAAAATTTCTGTCTGTCCGCCGTACGCCATACTTCGCATCTTCCTTAGTGACCATGAACCAAAATTCATGAAATTTGGGTTGTAGGTCCCATTTGGGGCCTAGTTGGTCCGCGAAGCTCGGCATTAATGTCAATCATCTCTAAGGGGTGAAAAGTAGCGGTGGAAATCTCTAGGACGCCGTCACTCCGAATGTTTTTACGTTTTTAAATAGTTCTTGAACTTGGGAGTTTTTTTCGACCTCCCGGAGCATTGTACGTCCAGCCATTCGTTCACAGTAAGGCCCCGAATTTTGCGCCGACAGGCTTCGTTAACTGGAGGGTGAATAAAATTGTATACATTCAGCCCTGATATCATTGCTAGGGAGCACCTGATTATAATCACGGATGGCTGTATGAAGTCGAGTTGGTTGTTCCCTGATATTATTCCATTTGAAAAATGATGGCCCTTTCGGATTTTGTTAGGTACTTTTACAACTTGAACAAACGTTGAAGTATTATTGCGTAAATTATTATCCTACGGTAATTTATTACACAATGGTTTATTATACTATCTACACAGAAGGGGCATCTATACAGGTAAAACTAAACGGTTTATTATTTCCTCATGATTCATGAATAACTACAAA
The DNA here is from genome assembly GCA_954871275.1 of Leptopterna dolabrata. NCBI lineage: Eukaryota > Metazoa > Arthropoda > Insecta > Hemiptera > Miridae > Leptopterna > Leptopterna dolabrata. Next base: position 34,801,042 of record OX940976.1, read on the forward strand.
TAATTAATGATTTAATTATTGAATCCCGCGCGTTTGTATGAAACTTTAATTCCCGGGCCGGCTTCGGTACTCAATTTAGGGCTCGTGGAGGGAGCTGGAGAGTACTGACTTCAGAAAACAGTGATCTACGCAGAAGGGGTATCTATACAGGTAAATAATAAACCGTTGCGTAATAATTTGCAGCGTTAAAAAAAAAAAAAAAACAAGATTCCATTCTGAGAACTTTGCACCAACTGCACTGTCCTACAATAAGTAGGTAGTTCTTTTTCTGTGATTTTCCAAAAAGTCCGGAAGTTCTGACGTCACAGTGGGCAGGTTGTCCTGCCCAGGCAAGAGGGGTGCAATGACGTCAGAACTTCTGGAATATTTGAAAAATCATAGAAAAAAACTACCTACTTATTGTATGACAGTGCTTGGTGTCAAAACTCTCAGAATGGAATCTAGTGAGAATAAAAAAGTAAAATAAATATACTTGTGCATACCCCATTCAGTGGTCTCAGTGCTCTAGAAGGAGTACATACATAATTATACAGAAAGATAAACCGTTGTGTAATAATTTGCGTTTTCAAGTTTAACTTGAGGAAAAAGGGTTTCCTCACGTCCCTGTGTGCTCAAAAACTCTGTGAGTTTAGGTCCTTTGCAAAAACCTGCTCAACCTTTTGATAATATATAATATCCTATCGGAATGACCCCATGAATGACATTCACCCTCGCGCGAGGCGTATTGTGGCCAGGAGCTTCCTCGAAAGGCCAAGAGCGGCTTATTGAAGAAAGTGAACTACCTACCTCTACCTACCAAAACAGCACTACTCGCTCTGGTTGACGAACACTCGGCCGGAATGTGATCATGGCTGGACAAAATCATTTTATTGGCTCACTACAAACGTTTCGCTGAATTCCGAATACTACCAAAAAACGGCGGACAGATAGAACTTTTTTATTACACTTTCGGATTCTACGTAACTACCTACCTTGAAATGCAAACCACCAAATTTTAAGTGGCTACTTTTTTTCTTTCTCGTACTCGATTCCAAAGGTTCAGTAAGTAACTAGGTAGGTACCTCTGAAAATAATATCTAAACCGAAAGTTAATGTTTGTTACCGCCGATGGTTTGATCACCAAATACCTGCTATTTCTGGGTATAAACGTGTAAGTAGATATTTTGTTCTTAGTAGTACTTAATAGAAACGTAGTTTTTATTAGGAATGGGTTTCTGCGATTTCTTCGTGAGTACCTAATTCAATTAGTTTATGCCCCTGACCCATCCAATCTGGTGCATTCGGATACCTCACAACCGAAGCTCACGTCTGCGTTTCAGGAGTGGTCTGGAAGGTACCTAGTTTATATACTTGACTTCAGATGCCAGGAGTGGATGGGTTGGAGTCGAAGGTAGGAGAGAGTTGTTTAATGAAATAACGCTAGAATGAGCTGCATGTCGCATAGGTACGTCTCCGGCTCCTTCAAAGCTCTCCTTGTCGATGCAAAGGTCTTATTGACTACCTAAACATATTCTAGTGGTTATAACAAACTACTAACTTAGGAACCTTGACAAATAAATTAAGAAACTCATTCGACTTACCGGAATATTTGAGCTCATGTTGTGTATCAAGTCACAGCATAAAAATCTATATTGATTTTGAAAGAAAGGAATAGGTACCTATTATTTTGAAAATCCAAAAAGAAGGGTCAGGAGATTAGGAGATATTAGAATCGGTTTTAGGAAATGATCAACTGCCACATTACGACACATTATTTTCAGCTCATGTTGCGTATCAAATGACAATCATAAAAATCTACGCACCCCTTGATTTTGAAAAAAAAGGAATAGGTATAATTTTGAAAATCTAAAAACAAGGGTCAGGAGATTTTGGAATAGGTTTTAGGAAATGAGCAACTGTCACATTATGACAGTATTTTCAGCCGTTTTTGCACGCTCTGAATCCGTGGTCGTGGTGATATCTATTGTTCGAAGATACTGATATCACTGAACACTGAATTTTGATCAATGTGAACTCTGGTTCGACAGTTGGTTCGTTATCTGAGGGCAACTCTGTATATTATCGATCCTAGCATTCTGATTGGTAGGACGGGCAAGATTTGAAGACAGCATTTGGCAAACTAGAGGTTGACGACATTTACCTAATGTGGCATTAGAGATGTGAACTCGTGGTAAAGGAAACAATGAAATCCACTTCACAATCTCGATGTAATCATTCACTGAAATCGAAAGAATTCTACTCTTCCAAATATTGAAATTCTGCGTTGCCTCTCTTTTATGTTTTATAACCAATTGATTTTATCCATATAATTATTGAGTGTGCTGTGCTGTATGGTAAAACTGAATATCTTCTATTTTTAGGTTCATTTGCAATCCGTAGAATATTAGATCTTTGATGTAACTAGGGCTATGACTGAAAATATAACTTTCGTCTGACATTTGCAAAAGCAGAAAGTGCACTGTGAAATTTACTTACTATTTTTGTTCCAAGAACTTCTTCCTTTGCATTTTTATTATGATTTGGTTACGGTTTTAAACTCCTTTCCGACCACAGAGCTATGAACATTTTGACATCATAAAGGTAATATTCTTTATGATAACCAAACAAGAACGCTGTGATAAGGCTTTTATGGTTTTTGGCTCCGACCCCATGAGAGATGAAGCTTTTGACGTTTTATATCTTTTTTTGTAAGCGTTGTTGACAGGACACGTATTTGGGAACCATGCATGGACCCATGCTGTGTTCACCGATGCACAGGCGTGAGCACACAGAGGCTTCGCTTGAAATGAACCACTATTATTAGGAACACGAGGTGTTATCTGCAAAATCATCGTTAATCATCCTGAAATAATGTTACAGGCAACAAAACCAAATGTATCACATGCCTGTCGGTGGGTGATGAAATGATGTGTCATCACTGTGTCCTAAAATTTAAAATTTAATTAGTTATGCCTGTTCACTCATAACAAGTGTCCAGTTATCGAAGGGACAGCATAATATATACCAATTATAAAAATATTTTCCAAATGACCAGTCTTTAAGCTTATTTCGCTCGGATCCAATCTCGTTCCCAACAGTTCCGCTGAACACGAGATTTATGTTTTCTAATAAAAGAGAATTGGTCAGCACATGAAATATGGAGCTTAGCTGAAATATTAGCACTCTCAAGCGACAAGAAATGGAGAACAGTTTTTATACACTCGGTTTGCTACATTTTCAACCTCGAAACTCCTCTTTCGAGACAGCTTGGACCTTTTTAACGTATGCCAGTTTGAAATTGGTTTTCGTACGGACTTTGCACGAGTAAAATACGAAAAAATATGCCCGCAGCACCCTGGCTGAAAATAAACGTAATGTGACAGGATCCGTCCGCCTCACTGGACCACCTACAGCAGCACAGTGAATGTTATGGCGAGAGGTGTGGGGGCAGCGACAAGTTTTTGCTTATGGGGGAGAAGAAGATTGTTATCTAAGACGTACCACGCTGCTACCGGTTTGTACTGGACCGTCAGTGGGGTCGCTAACTAAGTTTCATACCCAGTCAGTGTAAGACGATCGAAAAACTCCCATACGAAATGTTTATTAGTTGTAGCATAAAAACGCTTCATGTAGACGCCCCTTCCATGTAGATCACTGTTTTCTGTGGTCAACACCTGTCCCCGAGCTCCTCCCAGGGAAGTCCAAAAGCGAGTACTGGAGCCAGCCAGGGAATGAAAGTTACATAAATATTCGGTGGATTCAACAATTCTATCACTATTTATTGTTATTCATGAAGTACCTACGAGCAACATTTGTGCAGGTTACAAAAGAACCTATCAACATAATTAAAAATAACCATCATTCATACAAATGAAATAATATCACGGAAACTAACTCGATTTCATCCACCCGTGCGTGTAATTAATCAAGTGTTACCTAGCAATGATATCTGGGCCAGATTTATACCGTTTCATTCAAGATCATGTTGACGAAGCTTTCCTGTGCAAACGAGCGGCTGGACGTACAATGCTCCGGGTGGCCTCAAAAAACACTGAAGTTCGAGATAATTTTAAAAACGTTTTTAAAAAACCATACCCTTCTACTGAAGTTTGCGAGCTACGGCGTTGTAAACATTTCAGCCCCTGTTGGTCAACCCGGTCTCAAAAAATTCTCAAGTTCAAGATCTAAAAAAAAAAAAAAAAACCCAAAAAAAACTACAGGATAAAACTAGAAATAGTCTATTTCCACGTAAACTAACAAACTGTAGACCGGTTTCGGTTGTTACACCATCATCAGTACACGATAGATACTGATAGAGTTTTCTATCGTGTACTGATGATGGTGTAACAACCGAAACCGGTCTACAGTTTGTTAGTTTACGTGGAAATAGACTATTTCTAGTTTTATCCTGCAGTTTTTTGCTATGGATTTCCACTAATCCGCCGCAAGTGATTATATTCAAGATGTAATATTTACCTGTACAGATGCCCCTTCTGCGTAGATCACTGTTTTCTGTGGTCAATACCTAACCTCGGGATCCCCCCAGGAAGGCCCTAAATCGAGTACTGCAGCCGGCCCGCGAATTACAGTTTCATGAAAAGGATTATGTAAAATGACAAAATTCAGGAGTAATTCTGATTGGGGATCCGAACCTGCGAACTTCAGCATGAGATTCCGACTCCTACCCATTGTGCTAAGGGCCGCACGGGTAAGAGGCAAGTGATGTGCGCTCTCAGTCCAGGTTGATGCCTGCATATACACTGCTCTTTAGGGCAAATTCAAATTTTATGGTAATATCGTAGAATGCCCCGGATGGACTCAAAAATTTTTTAAAAAATATATAAATGCGAGAAAACCCATACTAAAAATAGAATTTTCCGAGATAGGGATACTCCGGATATTTCGACCTCTATTTTTCACCCCTTGGACAGTAACGCCGAGCTTCGATGACCAACTACAGCCCAAACGGGACCCATATGCCAAATTTCGTGAATTCTGGTTCATGGGAACTAAGGAAAAAGCCGCGGATGGCGTACGGCGGACGGACGGAAATATGTGTATTTTATATGCGCACAGTACAACATAGATGTATGTTTCCCTTTGGAACACACGTATTATCCTGATAGCTGAACAACGCCTGACATGCTGGACTTCTACATCGGAAAACAAATTAGCCAAAAACTAACAGACATCCGGGTAGTACACGAGTTGAGCTCGGATCACTTCCCAGTTGTGGTAAAGCTAAACATAGCAAATCAATCTCCTTCAGTGACAGTGGACTCCTTAGCTACCCATTCAACTGGAAACGTTATACAGAACTTATGGAAGAACTCACAGATCTTCAAATCCCACTTAAAACCCCTAATGATATTGACATAGCCGTTTCAACACTTACGCGGAACATACAAATAGCGGCGGGTGAGGCTCATACCCCCAGACCCCCTGCACTACATGCAATAAAAAATCTTTTCCTAGTGCCCATATTTCGCAACTGCTAGCTGTTAAGAATGCTTCTAGAAGGCGGTGGGAAATATCCAGATACCCACTCCATAAAACGCTTTACAATCAAGCCATCAGGGAGCTAAAACTTGCTTTGAAACATGAAAATGAACAGTCAACTCGACAAAAAATCAGTCATCTCAACGCCGATTGTGGTTCGCTATGGAAAAAAACTATAAATGCTGACTAAAGACTTTTCCGACATACCACCATTGAAAATGGGGACGTCGTGGTACTCTTCCCCACAAGAAAAATGTGAACTATTCATGGGACTGCTGAAAACTCAGTTTCAGCCGAATGCAGATCAGGATCCCACATTCTCCCAAGAAGTACAAAACCGGTTGGGGGAACCCCTTCTGCTTAGCCCATTCAGCGATTTTGTAACCGAAATGCTATTGAGCGGTCATCCAATAGAAAAGCTCCTGGCCATGATGGCACCACCCAACCCTTGCTGAAGGCTCTACCTAGAAAAAGCATCGTTCTGTTAACCCAAATTTACAACGGTATTCTCATAACTACTCATATTCCTCACTCTTGGAAGCATGCCCGGATAGTAATGATAAAAAAACCAAGCAAACCTCAGAATGACCCCAAAAGCTACCGGCCCATCAGCTTTCTCCCGTTGTTGGCAAAAATACTTGAGCGGCTAATTCTACCTAAACTGTTACCTTACCTTGGCGAACTTATTCCGTCAACCCAATTTGCATTCCGAGAGGCGCACTCCTGTCCCCAACAGCTTCATAGAGTTGTCGACCAAATCCTGGAAACATTTGAAGAACGAAAAGTGTGCCTAGGAGCGTTCATTGATACCGAAAAGGCGTTCGATAGGGTGTGGCATCCAGGCCTCTTGGTAAAGATGAAACCCTACCTACCAGACACACATTACAAAATCCTGCAGTCATACCTGTCGGGGCGTACGTTCTCTGTGAGGTGCCGGGGAGCCGTGTCACGATCAGCGTTCATTGAATCATCCGTTCCACAGGGCCTCTTGGGGCCACTCCTGTACTTGGTTTATACAAGTGACTTCCCCACCAATGACCAATTAAATCTAGCGCACTATGAGGACGATATAGCGGCGTTATGCAAGGCAGATGATCATGACCAAGCTGTGAAAATTGTTCAGCACTTTACGCAGTTAGTAGAAAACTGGTGTCGCAAATGGAGAGTGGTAATGAACACTGGCAAATCAGTCCTGATCAACTTCACGCTCCGGCGCAGACGAACTGCCCCCATCGTAATCACTTTAAACAATGAATCTATCCTGGTCGACGAGTCAGTGCGATATCTGGGGCTAACTTTGGATAAGACGCTATCCTGGAAAGACCATGTAGAACAGCTTGCTTGGAACCAAATCCTCGCTCAGCCTTGACACCAAACGACTACTATTATACCTTTCTTTAATCCACCCCATTTGGATGTACTCGTGTGGAATATGGGGCTCCGCCGCAAATAGTCGGTTTGTTGTTCCACGGTTTCATTTGAAGAAAGATGGTTATTTTGGATTTGGTTGATAGGTAATTTTGTACCGATTTGGTGGTACAAGTTTGTTGTTCTCGGCCATACGAAACATCCAAATTAGGTGAAAATGTGTGAATAAGTCGAGGGTCCTGTGCGACCTCAAAAATCGGTGGACATAACGAAATTCTACCTCTTCATTCGGACAAACAAAGGCAACATCATTCCCAGGCGTGTGCGCCATCAGACAGCACTACGCCCCACCGAGGCAGGGCTATTGAACTATTCGAAAAATAAAATCGAGGCTGTCTTCCCCGGTTACTGCACAACTACGGAAGTCTCCGCGATGAGCCCAGCGCGAGTTTTATGAACTATTGGTGCCATCCGAAGAATGGGAAAGCCGATTGTGGCGGATTGACGCCCTCACGCCCGTAGGTAGTGACTCTCGGACGCCCCGCTATACTGGAGGGGGTCGGTCAACTCGGTCCCAACTGATACCAACTCGGTCCCCTAAGAGAAAGGACGTTCAGGTCCCGAGTGCCCAACTCGGTCCCCTAGGAGAATGTACTCAACTCGGTCCGACTAATACCAACTCGGTCCCCTAGGAGAAAGTACTTAACTCGGTTCGTAAAAATAAAAACTTTATTAAAACCACCACAAAAACCTAGAAGACTAGAGAAAATAAAAACATTACTAAAACCAAAACCACAAAAACCGTTGGTACTTGGGGTAGGTATCACACCACCAAAATGTAGTAGTTAACTTACTTTTGAAGGCCGAGGAGCGAAATCTTGAGCAGCTTTTCTCTTCACAGAGGTTGTGATAAGGCAAGTCTCAATGGAAACGCTTGGTTCGTGGCAGTGGGGAGTGCTGCTAATCACTTCTCCCTCGAACGTTTTCAAATAGCTGTTGCACTTGAATTTGTCTCTGGCACCACACCTCCAACGTTTCACCTCACCAGCCAACTCTTTGTGGAAATTAAACTTAAAATTATTATAAAATAGTAGGTCTGAAGACCGCTGGCTACTGCCTGGAACAACCTTCACGTCCATATCTGATAGTCAACTGATCATTACTGCATTGTAAACGTTGGATTAGGTCCGCGTACACCGCTATCTTGGAGTGAAAGTGCATGGTCCGTGTTATTCTAGCCGGACCGAGTTGTCTTATCGCCGAAGCGTTTGGACCAGTTTAGCGGACCGACTTGACCATTCGTTAGAATGAACTTTCTCTTTTCGGGACCGAGTTGGGTGTCGCCCGTTGAGAAGGAGGCATCCAGTATGGGCGACACCCAACTCGGTCCCGAAAAGAGAAAGTTCATTCTAACGAATGGTCAAGTCGGTCCGCTAAACTGCGTCCAAACGCTTCGGCGATAAGACAACTCGGTCCGGCTAGAATAACACGGACCATGCACTTTCACTCCAAGATAGCGGTGTACGCGGACCTAATCCAACGTTTACAATGGAGTAATGATCAGTTGACTATCCATGACAACTTCCTAACAACTACCTACTTTTTCTGCAGATGATACATTTCGTACGACCAATTCCCATTTCAAAGATAGTTTTTATTCCCCGCACCCGAACATAATAATATACATTCACCGATGCACTCATTGAGTACCAATGCGAAGTGTATGCGAAACTCAACTCCACAAATGAGGTCAGGATAATACTATAACATAATTATACAAAAAAGAGCATGAGTTATTATCAATCTATCGTCAATCCTCCATTGTTTTCTTACTTTAAGTAAATTATTTTAGGTTCACACTCCGATGGCGAGGACGGCAAAAAAAACAACGTTGGCTAAAAGAGTTAATAACACAACACAGACAGGGCATGCCATCCTACAAATATGTTAAGAGAGTATCTGCGTATCTCCGCCCCCATGTTGATTGAATACAATAGTGTTTTACCAACGGTTTTTGTGGTTTTGGTTTTAGTAATGTTTTTATTTTCTCTAGTCTTCTAGGTTTTTGTGGTGGTTTTAATAAAGTTTTTATTTGGTTTAGTTTTTAGTTGGTATTAGTCGGACCGAGTTGAGTACATTCTCCTAGGGGACCGAGTTGGGCACTCGGGACCGGAACGTCCATTCTCTTAGGGGACCGAGCTGGTATCAGTTGGGACCGAGTTGACCGTCCCCCTTCTCAACGCTGCTGCCGCCGGCGCCGTCTCCGCCGCCGATACGGACAATAATTCTCCGAGCACGAGAGCGCGGGCGCCAGAGAAAAACGGGACTGGAGAGCTTAGGAATGACAAGTTATAACAAAGACACGTTGTAGCATTAAAAAGAGAAAAAAAAGAAAAACGGAGTTATTGAAAAAATAGTCTATTTCCACTAATACACGAAAAACGCAAAAAACACTGTTATACCGGTTTCGGTGATCAAACCATCGTCAGTAACACACAATAACTGAAGGCGTACTGGAGAGGTGACCTTATATAATTGTCAAAAAGTGAAATGTGGTCGATTGGGATTGGTTGTGAAGAAGAATGGTGAAGGGAACAAAGGAAGGGGGTCGAATCTGATTGGTTGTGAAGAAGAATGGTGAAGGGAACAAAGGAAGGGGGGGTCGATTATGATTGGCCCAGGAAGAGAAGCCAAAAAGTGAAAGGAACATGAGGTGATCGTGGAGTCGGAGGGGGGGGGGGGATGAAGAGGGGTGAAACCAAACTGCTACAGAAATTTTTTTTTTTTTTTTTTTTTAATAATCGATATATTTGCTATATCAGTAACATAACAACTGAGCTTAGCCCATCAAGTTAGTTTGCTATAATATTATTCAACTGTTTGTAGAGTTTTTAGCCCAGTGGCTGTAACTCAAGAGAACACTCAATCACTACACTTGTCACATTGTCACATCACAAGGTCGAAAGGTTTTGTTCTATCAAGCCGCCGGGTGGCGTTGCTGTTGTCTAGGAGTCGAAGAACTTCTGGATTCATGTGTTCATGAAGCCGCTGTTCGTATTTAATCGCATGTTGCTTTGCTACTTCGCTGACGGAATCCATCTTGAGGTCTCGATGGAGGTCATCATTTCTGATGTACCAAGGGGCGTTGACAATACTCCTCAGTACCTTGTTCTGAAAAGTTTGTATAATCTTGCTGTTTGTCTTTTTAGTACAGCCCCAGAGCTGGATACCATAAGTCCACACAGGTTTTAGGATTTGCTTGTAGATTAGCAATTTGTTGTGTACAGATAGTTCAGAATATCTGCCTAGCAACCAGTACATTTTTTTGAACTTCATATTTAACTGATCTTTTTTTTTAATCACATGTTCCTTCCATCTTAATTTGGCATCAAGAGTCATCCCTAAGTACTTTGCTGTATTAGCGTAGGGGATCTGTTGGCCATTCATCATGACTGGTATCGTTGTTATGTTCTTGTTCGTAAAGTTAGTATGAGTAGATTTCAGTTCATTAAGCTTAAGTCGCCATTTTTTGGTCCAGGCGCTTACATCATCAACAGAATGCTGTAATTTCCTAGTTGCTTCCTCTACTGAGTCACCAACCGCAAGTATGGCAGTATCATCAGCAAAAGTTGCGATTGTCGTGTGTTCATTGCTAGGTACATCACGTGTATACAGAAGGTATAGTAAGGGCCCAAGCACGCTTCCTTGAGGGACACCTGCCCTTATTTTTTTGAGACTGGAGTATTCTCCTTCGTGTTTCACTCTGAAATGTCTTTCGGAAAGATATGATTTCAAAATTTGAAAAAATGGCTTCGGAAAGTCTCTCTCAAGTTTGTACTCTAACCCTTGATGCCAGACTTTGTCAAAAGCTTGGGAAACATCCAGGAAGACACTTGCACAAACTTGTTTCTTTTCTAGACAATTCTCTATTACATCAGTTACACGATGCACTTGTTCTATGGTAGAGTGTTTTTCCCTGAATCCAAACTGGTGGTCGGGGATTAGCTCTTTTTCTTGAACGATTGGTTTCAATCTTTGTATCAGTAATCTCTCAAAGAGCTTAGATATTACTGGTAGTAATGATATAGGTCGGTAGGACTCTTTATTCTTGGATTCTTTCCCAGGTTTCAGTATCATGATAACCTCTGCCACTTTCCAGCAGCGGGGTACATATTTCAGTCTCAATGCCGCGTTTATCAGATACAATAGCATTCGCATGCCTTCCTCTGGTAGTTGCTTAATTGCCTTTCCTGTAATGAGATCATATCCAGGAGCTTTGTTCGTTTTGAGATTGCGAATTTGATTTTTCAGTTCACTGAGCGTTACTGGTTGTATGAAGTGTATATCCGTGGAGGAGGATACCATGGGTAAGCCTCCTTCATCACTGTTCCTGGGGAGTGGCACAAATGTGTTTTCGAGGTGTTCAGCAAAAATCTCTGCCTTTTCAGTAGGACTTTTTGCCCATTCCCCATCATCTTTTTTAATGGGAGGTACATGTTCCTTCGGCTGCTTGAGTGATTTGGTAATTTTCCAAAGGGAATATTCCGTATCTTTTTCCGGATTTAAACTATGAATTAGTCTTAAGTGCGTTTCTTGCTTCATTTCTGCTGATAAATTATCCAGGTGGTTCTTCAATCTATTCAATTTTGTTTTATCGCATGGGGCTCTGGTATGTTGCCATATTCGTCTAGCTTTCCTCTTTTCCCTAATCACTTCACGGATTTCACGGGGATAAGATACATTATTAGCTGCATATGTAGTCTCTGGTGGAGTACTAACCCAAGCTGCTCGTTGAATACATTTAAAGAAGTTCTCAGCTTCATCTTCTAATTGCTCTGTAGATTTGAGGGGCACAGACAAATTAATATTAGCAGATATGTGCTCCCTAAATATATCCCAGTTGGTACGTTGTGTAACTAGTCTGGGGGGATTTTCTTTAATTATTATCGTGTCACTAATTGTGAGAACTATTGCCGAGTGATCTGACATGAGACTTCCACAGTCTTCGACGTGAATGAAGTTGCTTGATATTCCTTTTATTACAAAGAAATCAATCAGATCTGGAGCTACAGAAATGAAGACAATAATGGAGAAAAACTTAAAGGAACTACATCATTCAAAGATTTACCCAACCTATCACTCTTAACCATCGGGCCCTGGCACGTATGAGGCGAAGTAGATCGCCGGCGGGCGGTATGGAGTACCGCCCACACAAAACGGCACCTTTTTCCATAATAGGAACGGTTATTCGTAGTTTTGCGCAAAAATTAATATACCACCTAACTTAGCATTCAAAATAGCCTCTATAGAAATTGCGGAAACTTTTTTTTGTTAAACCGATGGGTAATTTTTCCCAAAAATGGTTAGCTTAAGTCTTGATCAGGTTGGCATTAATATAAAACATGCAAATTTTATAAAAGTTTGTAATTTTAAAACGCAATAGAACTTCACCATACGTAATTCAATAAAATAAAAAATATAGTATAAAAATATAGTTTTATAAAATAAAACTTATAAAACTTATGAGGTAAATCAATAAATTCAGGAACTGTAGGTCATTTGAAAAAAAAAAAAAAATCAGCCATCACCAACACTTGGGTGCCAATAGCATAGCTTTTGATTAGCAAAGAAAATGACGTAATCGGTAATGTCATCCTCTGAAAAAGTCACTGTCACTAGAATGATCATCGGGTCGAACAACTTCCGCTTCCCACTCACTCTCATCACTGAAGTCGAAAAGTGGAGCATGATCTTGACTAAAATTTTCTTCATCTTCTTCCACAGCTTGTAGAATGCTCGCGATCTCTGAATCATCATAACTTGACGACCACTAGCCGTTTCGGCAAAGGAACAAACAAAAACATTGGTCAAAAGTTCACGGGCGGGCGGTACACTGTGCCGAATTTATACATTGACCAGAACTGGCGGGCGGTACGCAGTATACCGAGAGCGCGCACCCAATCTCTTCACGAGATCATTGACGACTGATAAGAGCATAATGGAAGCAGTTAGGAGTACGGGGACATATTATGATAGTTGCATGAAAGATACCTGAGCGTGTTCTACCAGTGCTTTGACACATTAGAGAGTAATCATGATTTTGATCGGAAAGCGGCACTGAGTGCCGCCCCGCCAGTGCCCGAGGGTTAATAATTTCGAATTTTTGAAGTACATCCAACATGCTCCCTTTTGGGCAAAAATGAAAATATTCAGTGAACTGTCTGTCTGCAAGATCAAAGTTGAAGCTATGACTTCATTCAAGTGACGTGCAAAGGCCGAATCACCCTTATTATCCCTGAACTCTTTTTCATGTTCCTTTATTCTTTCTCTAAACTTCCTAACAGTTTGACCACAATACTCAAGTCCACAAGAACACTTTAATTTATAAACACCACTTTTATCTTGAACATTAATTTTATTAGAGTTCAACGGCAGTAACGCCGAACTTCGAGAACCATCTAGAGCCAAGGAATCCATATACTTACCTAATTTCGTGAATTTTAGTTCATGCGAACTTAGGAAAAAGCCGCGTACGGCGGATGACGTACGGCGGACGGACGGAAATTTTTTTATTCGTTATTCGTATTCTTTGACCCTTGAATGAATGTAAACCATGAAAATTGGAGGAGGGATTAAATTTTTTTTTTCTTGGTCGGTTCCAAAGCATTATTATTGAGCATAATAAACCAAAATCGGCGAAACATAAATAAAAATAAAAATAGGCATAGATTTTATGTTTGCAATAGCTTCCGTTAGGGTCCATTGTGAACCCCTTAAGTTTTTCCCCTCCGGCAAGGACGGTGTTTGTTGGTGGGGGGGAGGGGGTTAAATGTGTCCCCCCAAAAGGAGTGCTTTCCCGGTTTCTCGCTTACCATATATCCTAAACTACGCGAAATTTCGAAAAAGTGCTCTATAAAATTTGTAGAACATTAAATTCTGCGTCGAATGAGACCAAAAAAACGAATTTTTTGGACCGCCCGTTTCCAAACTACAGAAGGAAATAGTTGGACCAATTTTGGGCATCACAACAACATTTTCAGTTTTAAGCCAGTCATGTTTTTATGACATCGCCTGAAATACCCTGTAAATGAAAAAAGTGGCATGTAAAAAAGTTGTAGAGCATTTTATTCTGCGTCGAATGAGTCCACGAGCGAATTTTTGGGACCACCCGTTGCCAAAGTAGAGGGGGTCAAAATTGGACCACTTTGTTCAAGTAACCTTGAAAGTTCCGTTTTTCAGTATTAATATGGAAAGTATGTTAGCTGAGTTGTAATATGACATAGGTAATTATATTATATGCACACTTGTTGAATACTACATATTATAATGTATATTCATATATTTTACCAATCTAATGAGGCCTACACATGTTCATATCCAGTAATGTTATGGTGCAATGTATTTATGTATGAAATACATATTTTTATTTAATTCAGGATTGAGGAATGACCAGTCGAGTCTTGTTTCTGATGTTTTTGTTGCTAAAACACGTTGTTTTGTTGTTAAGAAAACATCAGAAACAAGACTAGACTGGTCATTCCTCAATCTTGAATTATGTTCATCAACCTAGTCATCGGAAATACAGCTGTGTCCATATCCCCTGAACTGAAAGACAGGGAGGTTGGTGATTCAAAATAGAGAAATATGAAATGTAAAACGCTGAAAATTATTACACATCGGCTTATTATTTACCTGTATAGATGCCCAGATGCAGGGTATTTCAGGCGGAAGATCTCATCAAATCATCATCAAAAAATTGCCGTAAACGGGTCATTCTCGTTTAGAATGTACATTTGGCCCTCCCGGCATCGTCCATTTACCAAATTTCCAAACTCACATTTCAAGCCTCTCGTAATTTTTTCTGGCTCCACTCAACTCTCAAGAGCACTGCACAATTTGAAATTTGCGAGTTCATTCGTTGGTATTCCTGTAAATCTGTAGTGTTTGCAAAATAACGTGGCCTAAACCTCATGTGTGTTACCATCATTGAACAATTATTTTAAGCCTTCCAATTTGTCGAGTTGGTCAAAATTATTTTCAACGGGCTATGCGGAACTACTTTTAAGTCATTTAACTCGAGCTCACTGGTAAAGAACCCGTAAAATCTATGATTTTGTACCATAAATTTCATGTGTGTTACCCACTAAGAGTTGTGTTGGCCATTCAGTTCATGGTTACATTCAACTACACCATATGAACTCTAAAAAACCTTTCACTACTGTTCAATAGCCATCACCTTTACTATTATCAAGGTGAGGTAGTACCAAAGCTTTAATAGCTGATCCTCCATATCAATTTTTATGGAATGGACACGGTAACACACATGGTAACACGCATGACCTACTCACAGTGTCCTGAGATAAACGCTCAAAGGGAAACAACGTTACAGACAGAAAACATTTATATAAACGACTAGCAAACGAATTTGTATTTAACTTTGTAAATAATAGTGCTATTCAAAATTAAACATAATTATTTCAAACTCAAGAAAAAGAATCACAGAACTGTCCATTTTGTCGAAATATAGAAAAAAACGCTGCAAATCCCTGCACAACGGTTTATTATTTTGTATAGAATACCCTTCTGTTACAGATCACAGCTCTATGTATAGATAACCCGTCTATATAATATAATATGTACTATTCTATGCATAATTATGTAGATCGCAGACCCTCCGTAGGTTAGTACCTAACCCCGTACTCGTTACTAGGTACCTACCTAAATCACGAGTTAAATGTTGCTAAAATAATTCTGCCGATGACAAACAGTACCTAACAAAAAGAAACACACATAATGAAGTTCTGAAAAGAAATTGTTGATAAGGAGTGAAAAAAGTTGCAAAAGTACCTACCAACAAACTCCAGCCCCTTCTACGTAGATGGTATAATGAACCGTTGTGTAATAATTTACCGTTGAGTAATGATTTACCGTAGTAATAATTTACCCATCAATAATACTTCAACGTTTGTTCAAGTTTCACTACCTACCAACAAACTCCAAAAGAGCCATCATTTTTCAAATTAAATAATATCACAGAACAACCAACTCGACTTCATACTCCGCCAATATAATCAGGTGATCCCTACCAATGATTGGCCGTATTCACAAATTCCTATTGTGGGCGCGTCTCTGGTTACGAGATTTGGTTTGAATTGTATACAATTTCATTCACACTGGAGTCGAAAATGCCTGTCGGTGCAAACTTCGGGGCCTTACTGTGAACGAACGGCTGGACGTACGATGCTCCGGATGGTCTTAAAAAACTCGCAAGTTCAAGAACTATTTAAAACCGTGAAAATATTTACGTAAAAAAAAATGGTATAGGCGTTTTGAAAATTTCAACCCCTATTTTGAACCCCTTAGAGATGACTCACAGTAACGTCGAGCTTCGAGGACCAACTAGACGCCGAACGGAACCTATAACCCGAATTTCATCAATTTTTTTTTCATGGTAACTAAGAAAAGTGGCCCGTACGGCGTACGGCGTACGGCGGACAGACAGAAATATTTTTATTGCAGTTTTGGATTCTACATACCTTGAAACGTAAACCATCAAATTTTGAGGGGGGGTAAGAATTTTTTTTTTCATGCTCGATTCCAATGGTTCATTATTGAAAATAATAAACCAAAATTAACCCGCAACTTGACGTAGAATTAAATGTTGACTCAAATATTGCTTTTGGTTTTTTCAATAATGAACCATTGGAATTAAGCATGAAAAAAATAAAAATCTAACCCCCCCCCCCCCCCCCCCCCCCTCAAAATTTGATGGTTTACGTTACAAGGTATGTAGAATCCGAAAATGCAATAAAAATATTTCTGTCTGTCCGCCGTTTGCCGTACGGGCCACTTTTCTTAGTTACCATGAATAAAAATTGATGAAATTCGGGTTATAGGTTCCGTTCGGGGTCTAGTTGGTCCTCGAAGCCCGGCGTTACTGTCAGTCATCTCAGGGGTTCAAAATAGGGCTTGACATTTACAGAACGCCGTAGCTCGAAAACTTTCGATTGAAGGGTATGGTTTTTTTTACGATATTAAATTTGTCTTGAGCTAAACAATTTTTTGAGACCACCCGGAGCACTGTACGTCCAGCCGCTCGTGTGCACCAAAAAGCTTCGTCAACACGATCGTGAATCAAATCCTGCCGGGATATCATCACTAGGGATCACATGATTATAATCAAGGATGGCTGTATGAACTCGAGTTGGTTGTTCTGCGATATTATTTCATTTGATAAGTGATGGACTATTGGGTTTTGAAGGTAGGTACTTGTGAAACTTGAACAAACGTTGAAGTATTGTTGATGGGTAAATTATTACACAACGGTAAATTATTTCACAACGGTAAATTCGACGGCCACGGTGAAGAAGTAGGTATTTCAGAAAACTGAAATTTGTAGGGGAGCAGTTTTTAAGTTGGACGCTGTCCGTAAAATCAGGTAATTGTGCTACAAATGAGATTATAATTCCAAAAATTTTTATTTTCCCCAAATTTTCAGAAAATTACTATTAATTCTGGAAATGATCTACATTTTGACTCCTAGAAGACTTACCCAATTCAGCACCGACGACTTACCTAGTTATGACCACAAGCGTGGAGGTATCAAGAAGGTAGAACTTGGAAAAATATGCACTCTTCTTTGCCAAAAACTTTATTTCAGAGGGGGGGGGGGGGGGGGGGGAATCCGTTAATAATAACATAAAAAAAGGATGCTCGGCGCTATTTTGTAGGTACTGCAAAAGTAGATTTAAAAAACGCTGCAAAGTCCTTGTCACATAGGTTTATTATTCTATTGGACGCTCCTACAGAAATGATGGCTGTTCATTTATTGTTTATTGTCATGTGAAATAATTGAAATAGCTATTTTTGATGGTTTCCACCAATCTTGGCCCCAAAAACACGAATGAG
Organism: Leptopterna dolabrata; assembly: GCA_954871275.1. NCBI lineage: Eukaryota > Metazoa > Arthropoda > Insecta > Hemiptera > Miridae > Leptopterna > Leptopterna dolabrata. The sequence continues at coordinate 34,818,796 of OX940976.1, forward strand.
GTGGTACGCTCCGTTTTTTTTTTTTTTTAAATTATCTTTGATCAATGGCAGTGCCATTTAATCGTCTTGATCCACTTTTTCTAGGGTTATTATACAAATTAATGGTGATTTCAGACGATATCCCATGTTTTTGACTCATAAAAAATCAATTTTGGGAGCTGAACATTTGGTAGAACCTCAATTTTTCACTCTTTGGTCAATATCGACTTCATATTCGGTCTTCTCGTCCGAAAAACATGGAAAAAGTACCTATTTTTATACAAATTTTCACTCATAACACCCCTGGGTATATTCCGATCGGGCTGCAAAGTTTCGGGACACAACTAGGGCCCAAATGGAGTATGTGTGGGAAAGAACGACTTTTTTAGACCTAAAATGAAGCCGGTATGTGTGTACGGAGGACGGCGACGGACATTGCATTTTTGGAATCTACGCACCTTGAAACGGAAAAGAAAAAATTTTGAGGGGGTGTTATAAAAATTTTTTGCTGAGCGAATACATCGGTGTGTTATTCACAGAATAATAAACCAAACAAAATTATGGAAGACACATAAATAGTAATAGGCACTTCGAAAAACGTCAAGGTACAACACAAGGCACTTGTATAATTTATGCGTCATTTACGGCATCCCGGTCGATTTCATGCAAATCAGGGTCTGTTGGTTTAATATTTACTGTCTTTAAGTTTCGGTAGAAATCATGAAATGCCGAATCAATTAGGGGAAGCAAGTCCATCAGATCTTTTTTTGGCCTTACTGATGGCTACAGGACTACTACTTATCAATGGCAATGAGCTCAGTGAACTTTGTTCTCCGCGGCGTAGATAATTGACCACTTTGAAGTTTTCGTCTTCGTCAAGTGAAAATTTAAAGAACCGTTTTCCTTCTGACAGCCTATACTGCAGCCATTGAATCGGGTGCCAAAGAAATGTTTCTCCATTTTCGATTACTTTTTAGGTGTGAATGGTCCTTGTTTTTTTATCGGAGTAGGTACCGAAATCATAAAAATCGCCGAGTTCCATTTTTACGACATTGAATGGTTTTTTATTTTTGGCTACTCTAACAAGCTGCATCCAATCACAGTAGTGATTGATTTTCATTCGCGTACCTATTTTTTTTAACTCTTTCTATTACAGCGTGGTCGTGTACGCTCCATATGAGTATGACCGCTGATTAAGAATTTGTGATTGATAACTCTAATGTGGCTGTCAGGTAGGTTTCGCAAAGAACATAGAAACATTAGAGCTACAAGATTGTTCTTATTCTGTCACTTATCACTTGATTATCTTATTATGTATCGCTCTGCTCAGTTCAATACGAAAAACACTAAGTTGAATTACCTGGAAAAAATATGTTTAGCTGTGCAGAATTGGATAAGAGGAGTTGCCTATGTGTTCAATGAACAGAAGCATTCCGGATATTTTTGGTCAAGTCGACTTGCCTACTTTGGACACTGAAAACTAGTGTGAAAAAATGGTTAAGTGACTTACCTTAATTTCAACGTCACTTGAAAGTGAGTGAAATATTGGACTTGTTGACATACCTAAAAAGTAACTCCACTTTCAAAGATATCTAAAAATGCACTTGTGGATAACGCCCTTATGGTGGTCAAGCAGACTTCCCAACTTCTTCACGGGTTGGGGAGTGGCTCATTGAGTCGTACTGACCACTTACCCCGGTTTGCTCGGAAACTCGACTTACCTACTTCTTCACCGTGGCCGTCGAATTATTACACAACGGTTCATCTACCAAGAAGGGGCTGGATTTTGTTGATCGGTACTTCTGCAACTTGAATCCGTTGACGTCTTATTAATGGGCAAGTTATTGCACAACAGTGCATTATACTTTACCACAAAACAGTGATCTACGCAGAAGGGGCATCTATTTCACTCCACATCAACAATTTTCCTTCAGAACTTCATTATTTGCGTTTCTTTTTGCCGTTTTAGTTACTGTTTATCACCGGCAGTATTATTTTAGCAACATTTAACTCGTGATTTAGGTAGGTACCTAGTAACGAGTACGGGGTTAGGTACTAACCTATGGAGGGTCTGCGATCCACATAATATGCAGGTATATACTAGTACATATTATATAATATAGACGGGTTATCTATGTAGGGAGCTGTGATCTGTAACAGAAGGGTATTCTGTACAAAATAATAAACCGTTGTGCAGGGATTTGCAGCGTTTTTCTTAGAATAAATGTAAAATTTGGTACCTTTTCTAAAATTGAAAATAGAAAAATAAATCCTAATAAGGCACCTCATCAGTCTTATTGTTCTTTGACTTCAACGTTCTTAGGAAATTTGTAAAAAACTCGGTGGCCCTTCAGAATCATCGCTGGGTTAAGAAGTATCTCTAATAGGTATCTGTGAATACTCAACAGGCCATCAGTCATTATTGTGAACAGTGTTTGATCGTCCGCTACCTGTCTATAAAACATTACTCTGATTTCTCTCGTTCAGTGGGCATTGCGAGTTCCAAACATAACCCAAATTAACCAAAACAATGACCCACTAATGTGATATTCGAAGTAAATCAGACTTTCCAAAATATTGTCAGTGAGGACCTCATGTGTGTTACCAGGAGCTCATGTGTGTTACTTCAGCATTGGTAACACACATGAGCGGTAACACACATGGGAATCTTACTTCAAAACGACTTTGTAGCTAACCTAAACGAGCTAGGAGGCCTACTCACACGTCAAATGAAACATGCATACCACTATGATTGGAGGGAAATAAGTGAAAAACTGAAGTATTGATTGTTAGGTTACATCTTAGGTAACATACATGAGGAAGAATAAAAATACTCGTCATGATTTTTGGAGAAACTGTTTGTAAAATCCCCCCACCCAGCTTCCACTGCAGGATTACAACGAACACTGATTATGGACCTCCTTCAGTAATAAGGAAGAGCTTACCGCCAAAAATAGCTTCATTCTTTCCAACAAAACAACGGTAACACACATGAGGGTAAGTTATCCTGAAAACCTATGGACACGCCTTTGTAATGACGCCACAACAATAAAGAATGTCTTCCAAGACCGAGCCTTCAAAAATCTGAAACCCAATGTCCAGCTCTACGAGTAGGATGAGCTAGAAACTTCCTATTAAATTCATGCTGTTGCTAGGCGATTGAAGAAGAGAACGCCTGGTCACTGTGGACGGTAACACGCATGAGGTTTTACCACACTTTTGTTCATTCTAATGGCAATAAATCCCAGAATAGACGTACGATTGATTTTTTTTTAGTGTTTTGTGTCAAATAGGATTGGTAGATAAGGAAAAAGATCAGGAAACCGGGATAAGCCTGAATGTGGGATTTGTAGAAGAGTGAGGACACGAAATGTACATTCCAAATGAGAATGACCCAAACACGAAAATTTTGAAATGATGTATAAAATTGGTCCAAATTTGAACTTCTGTCTTCTGGTAGAGGGTGGTCCAAAAACTTTGCTGTTGGTCTCATTTGACGCAAAATTTAATGCACTGCACTTACAAAATATGGAGGAAATTTTCCAAATTCGAGCAGTTTAGGTGATATAAGCGTCCAGTCATAAAATCTTTGCCTGGGTTTCGGTTTATTATTTTCAGTAATGATCCTTTGGGGTCGAGTATGAAAAAAAAAATTTAACACCTCCCCCCCCCCCCCCCCCATCAAAATTTTATGGTTTACGTTTCAAGGTATGTAGAATCCGAAAATGCATAAAAACAACAGAACATGCAAAGAAAAAATCTTAGCTACCACGAACCATAATTAATGCAGTTTGGTTGTAGGTCCCTGAAAACTAGGGGTTGACATTTTCAGAGCGTCGTAGCTCAAAAACTTTCAATGGAAGGGTATGGTTTTTTTACGTTTTTAAATTGGACTTGAACTAAAAAAATTTTTGAGACCACCCTTAGCATTGTGCGACCAGCCGTTCGTTTGCGCCGAAAAGCTTCGTCAACATAGTACCATTGCTAGGTAGCACCTGATTATAACCACAGAACAAACGCCGATTGCTACTTCAACAAACGTTATGCTTCATGAATAACAACTAATAGATTAATGATTGAATGACTGAATCCCGCGCATTTGTATGGCATGTAATTCCCGGGCTGCCTCCAGTTCTCGATTGAGAGCTTTCCTGGGCAAAACTCGAGGGAAGGTATTGAAGGTATTGAAGAAAAGCAGAAATAGCATCTATAAGGATATAATTACACAACGGTTTATTATTTACCTTATGCTTCATGAATAATAACAAATTAATTATTGAATTATTGAATCCTAGTACTCGATCTAGGGCTTTCCTGGAGTGAACACGAGAGTAGGTATTGACCACAGAAAACAGCGATCAACGCAGAAGGGGCATCTATATAGGTAAATAATAAACCGTTGTGTAATAATTTGCAGCGTTTTCCCTCACAAATGCTAATTTCCCTGGCCTATATTGGATACCAACTGGTTATCACAGGCCACTGGATTTTTAGGTAGTTCGGGGACTCAATGACAAAGGATTCCTAATGACAAAGGAATTAAAGGACTTTTTCGAAATTTCGGGTAGGTAGTTTAGGAGATAACGCGTCCAATAAAAAATATTTGCCTGGGGTTTTTTTCCTGGTCAAATGCTAATTTCCCTGGCGTGGGTTGGAAACCAGCTGATTATTACAGGCTATTGGATTTAGGTGGTTTTAGGGACTCAATGTCAAAAGAGTACTAATGACAAGGAAATATAAAGCATGTTTTCTTTTGCAAAGTGACAGAATTACTTATTTGTTTATTAATCTCCAATTGTTTTGGTACCAATAGATCGATTCCATATTATACGTATACCTGAATAAATTAGTCACGAAAATAAACTCGACTTGTATTTCAGTGATTCAAATGTTAGGTGAACATGTCGAGTCAAGCTAATAACTTATTACTCCTTACGAGAATTCCGACACTGATCAATTCCACCATATTCGCTGAAAACAAATTGAGCTCAATAATTGACAAGACACTCGAGCTCTACGAATATGCTATTCCTCTGATTCTCTGTTTTTGCTTTCTGACTCGTAAATTGGCTGTGGATTGAGGCCTGCTCATTACACTATCGAATGCTGCGAGAATGGGTTTTATCGTTCTCGAGATAGGTAGGCACGTGTAAATTACGTTTGCACTCGAGAAATGAATTAGGTACACCTCCATCGATAATCGAGAAATGTGGTTCATGTATTGAAAGGTCACGGCTACAACTCTCGGGGCAACTGTATCGCAAAAATACTCCAATACATCCAGTATTTTTACCATACTTGATTTCTGGCCAGAAATTCCTTACTCCTATGTGCCTTGTCTACAAAAATAATTTCCAGACATCATTCCCGAATTATTTCAAAACGTAGCTGATAAATAATCAATTTAAAACGAAGAACCTACCTACCTATTTTTCGAAGCATAATGACAAATTTTCTATCAGTATTACTTTAATGGATTCTAATATAATCAGGATAAGGAGTTATGGGAACGAAAGTTCTCTTAGGCGAACATGGGCTTAAGAAATGTAGGGAGACACATTTGTGTTCATTTCTTACTTTGGAGGGCGCAACCCAAAAACTGTTGGGAACAACTGATCCAGACGGATATAGGATCTCGGTTCCGTTGTAGATCAACATGATATACATAATAAACTCATACCATCAGTTTGGAAAATCTCTATCAGGCCTCGATGAATTGTGAGGGTAGGCATTATCATAACACAATCTTGTGATACGTAGCTTTTTTATGGTGATACCAATCAAGATTTATACTCCTCCAGCAAGCTTCGTCGTCCGAACCGTTGTGGGAGTGTAAGCCCCTAGTAACAAGGCACAGGCTATATCTCACACGCCACCGTAGTCCCACCTTCAATTCGATTTTTGTATTATTTATCATGTTTTCTATTGGTAATAGGAATATTTACACCACGGTCAATGATCTTGGAGGTAGAGAAATAATAAGTAAACATTTTATTATAGGTACCTTTATTCGGTACCTACCTAAAATAGCGCCCAATGATCGAAGTTATTCAAAACATATAGTTTAGAGTAATCCATGAACTGCATGGCTCGGTCTTGGTACTATGGATGGAATTAGTTGTCTGTGTTTATAATAGGTACCTAGTATTTTGTAACATGGTTCGAAAGGGAGTATTTTTTCAGTGAACGATTCGGGCCATTGGAGGATTTTGAAGCGACATCCCCGCATTAACAAGGTTTGAACAATGATCTTAATATTATATACCATCAACACCAACATTTGAGCTATTTTGGACCATTGGGTTGTGATTGTCATGGTGTTTCAATGATTTTCTCGTTTGCGCATGAGCAGTCGCTACTACTGATACGAACGAAACACGGTCATATGGTACCAACGAGGACCTAACTCCGAACTACCATCAAATGTCAGCCAATTTATGTAGGCTCGGCGTTTTTCACATTTGTGCATGCGGAGTCTCTACTAATGATCCGAATGCGTCAAAATTCATATGGAACCAACACACGCACGCGCATACACACACACACACACCCACACACACACACACACACACACACACACACACACGCACACGCACAGTTCAAAACATCAGAACCAATATTCTTCAACAGTACTGATGTATCTACATAACTGAAAAAAACTGCGGTGTTGTTGATTTATGTAGACGTACTCATACGTGCTAACATGTATTGAAAGAATATTGCAGTACACAAGAAAATATGAGCTTTTTCCTAGATTTCGCTGCTTCGTTTTATCGTTGTGGATCACGTTTGATTGAGGAAATTTATGTCGCGATAGGTCGTTAAATAAAAATATGAAAGTCTACAGAAAGCATAGAGGAGTAATGTGTACTTTGAATTCCCAATAAGAGTAGAACTGTAAGCTCTACCTCCCATTCACAGGACTGTATATTTCAAAAGACCTATTGCACTGAATAATATTACAGCTTATAATGGAAAGGTGGAGAAGATGACAACACGAGTGGGCAGAACGGATCCGCACTCGGAATTGGCGACTTGTATAGGGGTGGACGGCTTCTGTAGTGACGAAGCCCGTGAGTTGTGGTAATGTGCCTTTACAATGAACTGGGATCATTTGAGTGGGATGAGTCAACGTACTCTAACAGAGCTGTCACTGCCCCAGCGTTTGAAACGGTTCATCGCGCAGACTCCTGGTTCCACTGTCCTCCCACTTCCTTCTGGAAGGCCCTGTGGGAGTCCGCGCTCCTCCTCATTTCGTTCCGCGAAGAGGATTTTCCGGAGTATTGGTGGCAATTGATGACAGCGACCACAGAATCCGCTTCCAAGTCGTTTCAGTCCCTTGTTCTTGAAATGCGTTGGTTGGATATCTGCATCTAAGTAGGTACGATTCGGGGTGGCCCAGGTGGTAAGGACGCCGCGGCGCTGGTTTCGCTCCGGTCGATGAACCATCCTGAGTTTCCACATAATATTATTTAAACTGCTTAATATTTGTCCATGGCATCTGACATCGGGATCTTGATGAAAACATGTTTAAGGAGGTCTTGCCGAAAAAATGGACAACCTCATTCCTGCGGTATAAAGTCGTGAGAGCATCCTCTAGTTTCTTCATCGTCAGTCATTTACAACATTTGTAGATAAATCCCAATCAGACAGCAAATGTGAGTTCCAATGGAAAATGCAATACATAGTACATAGTAGGTAGGTAGATTAAAGTTCAGTTGACAAATCCTAATCAGCTGGAAAGTGTGGGTTACGTTGGCGTATCCTAGCCATTTGGAAAACTTGAGTTTAGTTCGTTGGCAACTCCCAGTCCATTGGCATAATCTAGTCTGGTCGGGTTCAGAATTAGAAATCGGTCCTGTTACTCGTACAACAGGTCAACACTGAAACAGAAGAATTCAAGCTGATACTATAATCAAAGATAAGTTTCAAGAATTGACACGTGACGTGGAGGGTGCACGGAATCCGTCGTCACTAGCAATTCAGGTAGGTACTGGAGGCTTTCGATGTTAGGACATCTACATCAGGCAGAGGGGGAAAAAATATTTTTATAGAAAGGGTATCTTCTCGACAGCCTGATAATGATGATCTTGGATAGAAAGCGCTCCCGTTCGATTGATTTGCTCGACCTGCTAGTGACGTCGGATTCCGCCGATTGAAAAGGCTTCAACTTAGGATCGGCTATTATTTAGAGGTTATCAAGATTCAAAACATGCAAACAAAAAACCATTAAATTAATATAGAAGAAATTCCCTTAGTTCCTTCTCTGCCTAGGAGGGGGGAAAAAATACCGTAGTTGGTCGGCTGATCGGCGCCGTTGTAACTCGGTAGCAAACGTGGCGCTTATTCATTACAGCTTATTAGGTAGGTAGGCGTCCCGAAGGCCTTTAGCTGGAGCCAAAACAGTAAATTCCCTCTGTTTAAAGAACCCGTCTGTATTCTTTTTCGAACTTTTTCTTCTGTCCCTCAAAAACAGAACAAAAAGGCTGTTTTTAAAAATGGTCCAGTAACGGGTTCTGGAAATCTCTGTCGGCAGATTGATAATCGAGTGGGGGTGGTTCTCGTCTGACCTTGTTGGAATGCCGTCCTTGCCTCCTGTCAAACGTAACGTTCGATTCGCAACTCCCCCGTGCACATGCCGCCTTCTAAAGGTCACGTTCACAGCTGAACGACTCCCATACTACTTGTTAATAATGTTAATTCCTCTCTTTATAATATTTTTCACGCCCTCAGCTCGTGCGCTATTCACATCCCGGTGGGGAGTTTCCCGCGTTCTTCGGTATCCGCAAGCTCGTCAGATGTTGATGAAGCGAGTTTAATGATGTTCATCAGTATACATTCAGGCCTTATGACAAGATGCCGTGAACTTATTAAGGAAAATGGATGACCAATAGACAGAACAGCACGGGAATCAAGGGCTTCAATGTGATCATCAGATGATCCCAGCTGAATCGCTTTGGTAGTTTATGTCCTACGATCTGATCATCAGGATACGTTTTAGTTGGAAGTGAAAAAAAATGGCTTTCTTTTGAAATTTTTTGCGTTCGGCTTAGCAGAGGCTGCACCTTATAATGGTGCAGATAGGAATACCTATAACCTGCCTATCTAATTAATAAATAATCTTATATTATTTATGTCCTACAAGATCGTTCAACATAATTCAGGACAAAAATTATAATTGGTTGGAAGTTAGACACAACAATCTCAAAAGCTATGAAGAAGTTTACGGTTCCTGTAGAAGTCTGAAATGCTATTCATGTTGTTATATTTTAAAACATTGCAATATGCAGATTTATTCTGAACTTTGAGTTGGGTCGAAGTTATTTGTTTTTGAACAGATTCACGGTTTTGATTATCGTGGCCCTCATCATTTTTGACAGCCTAATAATACTGTCATGTTTAATCTGTTCACAGAATTAATTAAGTAGATACGCATATTCACATTGGTATGCATTCCATAATAATAACATCGCATTCATGAATCTAAATCACGTACGAGAAAAGTTTTAAATTGTTGTAAAAAGACCATGGGAATGGTATATTATTCTCTGTGTCCTTGGAAGCGTCTCCCTTGGATCTGGAAACCCCGCATTCTCTGTTTCGTCCAAAGATTCCATCGTTTCCATTTTTATATGTACCGCCGAACCGAATACTGGGAAGAATACCCATGGTCAATATAGCTCTAGGTTCCATTTTATCCTCAATTTTCGATACCTACCTAATGAATGGCTGCAGGAAGCAAGTGGCTTAAAGATAGTAGTATATATTTTGGATAATAAGTTGTTGATTTCTTATTCACAATAACCTTTAGATTTCATCAAGAAACGTACCTAGGTAATTAATGAGATGCCCAGGCCTCCTCCAAATCTCACGGTTTACTTACAGTCCAACGTACCTACGAAGAAGGAAAAACCGCGCGGGAACATTTTTACACCAACGGGGTTCAACCGTTTCATACCTTCTGGATTTCGACAAAATATGAATTCATTCGAGGAGGAAACATCTATCATATTTCATGGGAAAGTAGTCGTAGAATACATGAAACTTTCTATTTGGAAAAACGTTCAAGTGAGCTGCCTCTAGAGTCATGTCGTGTTAGGGGGTAGAATGCACCCGATTCCAGTACTCTGTCCAGCCGCCATCAGAAGACTTTCAGTTGAGCAACCTATCCATTCCTCTAATTTGTCATTTTTACGTGATGACTAACCATCTATTTAAGGTAAGTATTCATTCAATATTTTTTCTTGGGAGAGGTGTGGGTAATGAAGGGTGACAGAAAGTTATTGCAAACAAGCTGAACTTTTTTCTTGGTGTCGGTTATAGTAACAATAAATAATAATAATTATGATTGGTATTATGGGATCACAAGATTCAAGAAGTTTAGGCGATTTAACACAAATAAGTTACTTTCAAACCAAAGATCCCATCTTTCATTTGAGGCGTATGGTATTTGTTCAGCCTGAGGCTTCAATAAACCGTTAGGAATTTCCCTTAGACGTGCTGGCGGCACCTTCCCCTCACTTCCCCTCCGAGGGGACCGATGACGCTGGCGTCCCGTTGTCCAATAGAATCACACCGTTCGCATCCCCTCCCGTTCTTTGTCGACGCCACTCTCCGTTTCGCCATATTGGTTGACTCTGTTTCTAACAGTTAAAAAGCTAACTTGTGCTCACAATATATTATCATTATACCCGTTTAAATTCACTTACCATACCGTTTGTGAAAGTTAAAAGTATACCCGTTTGATCCCGTTTGATCTAATCGTGCGTTCGTGCGTATTTATTCACCCGATTATACATTGGTGCCGAAACCCGGGAAATCCGTTCGCCTCGGTTTGAGCGCTGCGTCCAGACCGTCGCATCACCCCGTTCTCCAAACCATAAGTACACCGTTTTCCTTCTGATTATACTTGTGGTACATACATCCGATATGCCCAAGAGAGGGAATAAAGAAAAGTCCGATACCCCGAAAACCCGCACGCGAGGAAGAACCTCCGTTGCGTCGCCGGGAAGAATTGATATGGACCGTTATCAAACGGATGATTTCACTGAGGGGCAGATGAACGTATATAGAGACGTCCGTAGATGGGTCAATAGAGTCGAATTGTTGCGCCAGGACCCCGATATAGGCGTAGAGAACCCCGTACAATTTGATTGTCGTACTCAAGGCCCGAAATTGATCTCGGATATCGAGACAGCCCGATTCACGCTGGAGGTGGAGGAGGAACTTACTCGAGACATCAATTTTCTATTGCGTTCCCTGCCCCCCCTTTCCGCCGCTGCAACTCCCGCACCTCATCCAGGTCCCACAACCGATGAAGCCGCTTTCTCTGCCATAAAATACATGAGTGAGCTCATTCACACCGTTCCCGTATTTAATGGAGATATCACAACCTTCACACAATTTAAAAGTTGTTTTGACCGCGCAGTTCATCTAATACCTAATTTGCCCGAAGAGATAAAAAAGGAGAAATTCCTGTCTAAGCTTTCCCCCGAGCTCCGATCCCGATTCGCCTCAGCCAATCAACTCAACACCGATTATAACACGATTTATGACGCAGTGGTGTTGGAATACACTTCCAACTACCGTTTGGCGAGAGCTGCTCACCAAAAGGGTTGCGCGATACCGTGTCTCACGTCAAGTTCCCCTTATTCCCCGATCGTCCCGTTAGCGAATTTGGATAACTTTGTCTCCCAAGCCCGACAATGGGTAGCGTTAATGAAAAATCTCCCCACCGATTTAGGGGAATTTCTCATGTTTGAAGATTTATTCGCCCGATTTCCCCCGGCGTTGCAGACACTGTTTAATAATACCCGAATAGAACCGGCCGAAATTCCCACCGCTACCGAATGCATAGAGTTTTTGGAGAATCAACTGCGCCTAGCCAGAGTGACTCCTTCCGCTCATGTACCCCCCCCCCCCCCCCCCGACACATTTCTCCCGCTGCGCCTCGGCGACCTAACTCCCCTGTGGGTCTACCGTTGGCATCCGTTCGGGTTTCACCCCCCCGCACACCGCTTCCGCAGCCCAAAAGGGGGCGGTGTAATTATTGTCGCGACGAACATTTTATGTTCCGCTGCCCGAAATTTAAGGCCCTCCCGGTTCAGCGCCGAAGACAATTCATACGAGAAATTGGAGTTTGCCCTAATTGCTTCTCATCTCTTCATCAATTAAGTGCTTGTGCCGCCGATCGCCGCTGTCATTGCGGTCTGCGGCATCACACTTTATTGCACGAATACCCCGCTACCAGATCCGCTACTCCACCCCGACCTTCGCCTACCCGGAATCAAGACCAACCGCAAGAAGAAGCCGCCTCCATCAACTTAGTTGAAAATGTACAGGGGATGCGACTTTCAAATTCCTCCACCTGAAATGTTGCCCCCCGATCACCGATCCAGTCTCGAGAGGTGAGTGTTGGGTCAGGTGCCGCCAGTAGTAGATTCCCCGATAGGTACAAATTCAGGTGTTCATCTTCTCCCCCGATTAAAACCTCTTTTACTAAAATAAATCTTAGAGCTCTCGAATTTTCCGGTCATTCGCTAGGTAGCAATTATTGCACGTTAGTACCTAGGACCGTTGAGGATACGTGTGAGTCGGTACCGTTGAAACCTAGCGGTGTTATACGTAGGTACCGATTAGCACATTGCACTTCCACTCCGGTTAGTTTTAACCTTCACAGGGGCCCGTTTTCCAGTGTTGAGTGTTCCGAATTAGGGTTAGGCCGCTCAACACGAACCTGTGCGAATGACCGATATATTACCCGCCTCCGTTCATGCTTGAGGCGTAGGGAATCCGGGGTACTACCCACCGCTGAAGTTGAAGCTACGTCCTGCCAAGGGGATAAATCCGTTAAATGTAGGGCCCTAATGGATACTGGGGCCTCCGTCAATTTAATCGACCTTGCTTTAGTACACCGATTGGGAATCCCGTTTAAAAGGGTCAATGAGACGATAAGAGGGGTGGGCCACGTCACTACTCCAAAATTAGGTACTGTCATGATACAGTTGCGAACCCCCACCGGAAGCACTATCCCGTTTGTCGCGTCTATCCTCACTCAGGTTACAAGCAATTTACCTACCCGTAACCTAGAGATGGCCCGATATATGCATTTGGAACCCGTTGCTGACCGATTGGCAGATCCCGAATTTTTTGTTTCAAGAAAAATTGACCTTTTGCTAGGAGCCGACTTGTGCACGGAATTGATCACTGGGCGATCGCCCGCGTTTCCCGAAGTGTGGGAATCAGAATTAGGTCTTCTAGTAGGGGGCCCAGATCCTAAGCCCGTTCGTAAATCTGTCCGCTTGCGGGACACTTGTCAACTACAGCTATATTCTAACCAGCTATCGGCCAATCACAAGTTAGGTTTCCCGTCAATTGTCCCGTTGGCCCCTTCTAACGACTTCCCCACTCATAAGGGATTCGTTATGTCCGTAGCCGAACTACTTCCCATTGGTTATCACCGTTTAATGATCAATCAGATCACCGAAATTCTCCGCAACATGGATACTATAAAGGTCGAACCCCAGATCATCGGGTGTTCGGCGACAGTACCTTCCGCCTCTACCCGCCCCCCGATCCTAGTTCGAAATCTATTTTCCGTTTATCCCCCGTGTTCCACCAAGGCCCCAGTGTGGCCCCTCTTTCAACTGGCCAATTTGGGAGTTACCACCGATTCTATGGCTATTGTCCCGAGTAACCGATCTTTCAATTCTTCCTTGACTGAGGAAACTGCCCCGGTCGTGGGATGTTCCGGTCCCGGTTCTTCCACTGATGAGTTGTTGAGACGAATGTTTGAGGTGGAATCTGTGGAGCCGGTGCGCCCATGGACCCCCGATGAGCTCAGAGCCGAGCAACTGTTTCTGGAATCGGTCCGTCGGGACACCTGCGGTCGATACTCAGTGGCTCTACCGTTTTCCGAACCACCTACCTCATTGGGGGAATCCCGAATTATCGCTCTAAGGCAGTTATACCGTATGGAGAAACGCCTGCAACGTAATCCCGATCTACTTCGTGCATACTCTTTGTTCATGCAGGAGTATTTAGAACTGGGCCACATGCGTAAACTGTCCCCCTCTGAGATCCCGTTTTCCCCTTCCTACTATATACCCCATCACTCCGTTCACCGTGAGGGTGACCCCCCGACCAAAATTCGTGTGGTGTTTAATGCCTCCCAGCGAACCTCCAATGGTAGGTCGCTTAATGAAATTTTATTGGTGGGGCCCAAACTTCAGGCTGACATCTCGATCATGCTTACCCGTTTTCGGACCTTCCGTTTTGTGTTCATTGCCGATATCCGGCAAATGTTCCGACAAATTGAACACCCCCGGAGCGATCAGGATATGCTCCGTATTGTATGGAGGGACTCCCCCGATTCCCCCGTTCAAGATTTTGCGCTAAAAACCGTCACGTACGGTACTACCTCCGCTCCATTCTTGGCCAACCGAGTTATTCGGCACTTGGCTGGTTGCGGAGCTGAAACTCATCCCGATGGTTCTAGGATCCTCTTAAACCACACCTACGTTGACGACGTACATGGTGGGGGGAGCTCCCTGTCTGAAGCTTTGGCTATCCGGACCGATTTAACGTCCCTTTTGGACACCGCTGGATTGGAACTTCGCAAATGGGCGTCCAATACAGACCAGTTGCTAACCGGAGTTCCATTGGAACATAGATTGTCCCCCGCCGATTCCATCAATTTTGGGGATGAGGATGAAAAACCGTTAAAGATGTTGGGGGTGTCTTGGGACCCCAAAGAGGACTGTTTCTTCTTTAAGGTCCCCACCTCCCTGACAGTTCGCACTAAACGCGAACTCGCCAGTCAAGTTGGCCGAATCTATGACCCGTTAGGCTGGGTAATGCCAGTTTCAGTACAAGCCCGCTTTATTCAAAGAGAGATATGTCGCTCGAAATTCGACTGGGACGACCCGTTGCCATCCTCATTCGCCCTTGAGTGGCAGCGACTCGCTAGTACTCTCGATCAATTGACTTCACTCCGAATACCCCGACACGTGCATATCGACTCCCCCGAGCAGTGGCTAGTAGGGTTCGCAGACGCCTCTGAGACCGCCTACGCTGCGGTTGTGTACCATGTGGCCGTTGGAGATAAGGAAGTTCTTACCCGTTTGCTCATCAGTAGAGCCCGCATAGCTCCCATGAAACCCGAGTCCATTCCAAGACTCGAATTACTAGCCGCGGAGCTGTTGGGAAAGACTATGTCCGTCGTTCGTTCCGAGTATCCTCACATTCAGCCGTCCCGCATAGTAGCCTGTTCCGATAGCACGGTGGCCCTGTCTTGGCTCACCGCAGAACCCGCTCCCGTTTGGAAAGTGTTTGTAGGTAACCGAGTCGCTAAGACCTTGTCCCACCTGCCACGGGAACACTGGTTCCATGTACGTTCACCCGACAATGCTGCTGACGTGGCCTCGAGGGGAGCTCATCCCGATCAACTGGTACATTGCCAATTATGGTGGCAGGGCCCTTCCTGGCTTCTTCTTCCCCGATCGGACTGGCCTATCGCTAGGATCCGCCCGATTCTTGAATCCCCGGACGTGTTGGAGGAAGTCAGAGCCTCCTCTCCTCTCATTCATGTCATCACTCCCGATAGCCCGTGGGAATCCCGTTTTAGCGGTTATTCCAAGCTCCGTCGCACTACTGCATGGATGCTCCGCTTTATCAACAACTGCCGAGCACGCCGCTCTCCAAATCCGGGACCATTAGGCCTCCGCCCCCCTCTTTCAACCGCTGAGCTGAAAGAAGCCGATCTAATATTAACCCGATCCTCACAAAACCGTAGTATGGCGGACATTCAGGACGCTATCTCCCGCAAGCTTAAACCTACCAAGTTGATGAGGCAGTTGGCCGTTTTTCGAGACGACCGAGGTATTCTCCGAGTAGGGGGCCGATTGTCGAACATTCAGAGTTCCTATGAAACCGCTCACCCTGCCTTACTCAAGCCCTCCGATTTCCTGACCCCATTGCTGATCAAGCACGCACATGCACTGTGCATGCATGTAGGTCCCAGAGCGACGCTGGCTCATCTCCGACTCCGTTATTGGATTATGGATGGTCGTAACACCGTAACCCGACTATTGTCCTCCTGCACGCGCTGCTTCTCCATTAAGCCCGTTTCCTTTCAACCCGAAATGGGGCAATTACCCACCGCTCGTGTGACCCGTGCCTATGCCTTTGAGCAAGTAGGCGTTGATTTCGCTGGTCCGTTTACAGTATCCGTGGCTGGTCTTCGAGGAGCCCGAGCTGTCGAGATGCATTTAGCCGTGTTTGTGTGCTTCGCCACGAAGGCAGTACACTTGGAGACCGTTATGGACCTGAGCACGGATGGATTTCTCCAGTGCCTTGAACGGTTCATGGGTCGAAGGGGCGTTCCCTCCGTTATTTGGTCCGATAACGGCCGCAATTTTTTAGGTGCGGCCAATATTATTTCCCGTTCGCCTCCTAGTTCCACTCCCAACCCCTCAGCCGTCATCGCCGAGAGATTGGCCAACCGCGGGGTGGAGTGGAAGTTCATTCCTCCCCGAGCGCCCCACTTCGGGGGATTATGGGAAGCAGTCGTTAAGTCCGCTAAACGACTGCTGAAAGTCAACTTAAGGGATCAAACTCCCACATTACAAACTTTCAGCACTATAGTAGTCCGTATTGAGGCCATCCTCAACAGTCGCCCGTTAGTTTACCAATCCGGATGCGCTGATGATGTACTAGTTTTGACCCCCGCTCATTTCTTGGTCCAGCGCCCACTCACTGCCCTCCCCGAATCCAATCCCACCGAGGTTAGTTCCAGGTTAGTCCCCAAATGGAAATTCGTATCCTCGTTAGTGCAGAGCTTCTGGAAGAAGTGGCACTCCGAATATCTGTTAGACCTTCAGTCCCGACAAAAATGGAATACCCCGACGCGCCCCGCTTTGGTTGGTGACGTGGTCCTCATCAAAGAGGATAACATTCCTCCGCTCTCATGGCCCATGGGACTGATTACAGAGTTGATGCCTGGAAGAGATGGCACAACTCGGGTGGCCCGAGTCCGTTCCGCCGGTGGTGAAAAAATTCGACCACTGGTCAAATTATGCCCGTTACCGAAAGAAGAATAGCTAGAATAGTGCCCTATTCGTGGGGGGAGGATGTTCAGCCTGAGGCTTCAATAAACCGTTAGGAATTTCCCTTAGACGTGCTGGCGGCACCTTCCCCTCACTTCCCCTCCGAGGGGACCGATGACGCTGGCGTCCCGTTGTCCAATAGAATCACACCGTTCGCATCCCCTCCCGTTCTTTGTCGACGCCACTCTCCGTTTCGCCATATTGGTTGACTCTGTTTCTAACAGTTAAAAAGCTAACTTGTGCTCACAATATATTATCATTATACCCGTTTAAATTCACTTACCATACCGTTTGTGAAAGTTAAAAGTATACCCGTTTGATCCCGTTTGATCTAATCGTGCGTTCGTGCGTATTTATTCACCCGATTATACAGTATTATTAGCCGAGAAATGATCAAAAGTGATCAGGAGGTTTATCGTATTTAGCATTATTTTGGTATATTCCTCTTAATAATTTCGAAAATCTCGAAGCAACTCATTTATTATTATGTTACACTTTACTTACTTGCCTGTCTCCGAAAACAAAAAATATTGCTAGAGAACAGACAGTGCTAGTGAATTGTCAAGGGCACTTGGGAAGGTATCAGAGGTACTACCTAATTGAGGTAGCTTGAGGCACAGGTAGGTTTTTATATCCTTAAAGATTAAGAGATTACCAAACTGACGATTATTGCATTTTAGGATGTAATTGGGGAAGTGGGAAAATGCTGGTATGGAGCCCGTGATGACAGAAAGTCAAATTGTTGATAATAAAATATTAGTTTGCAAAAAAGAAAAAAAATCACCAGAATAATATAGGTGCGCTTGAGTCTTTCACTATGTATTAAATCCGATCGCCAAACTTAATCAACGGTTTTCGCGCAGATTAGCGGTCATTACCTTGGAATAGAGCTGGTCAGTCGCGACGATTCGACGATCTGGCCCGAATGCCAAGCGCCTTTGTGTCGAGCGGGATTTTTAGAGGGAAGCAGGAAGCCGATCGGTATTTTACTGGCGACCAAAGTTTTTTAATCCAGTAATTCGAAACTCGAAGAGGCGGCGAGGGTGGACCAGCCCGAACTGTTGGAAATTCAACCCGTTGATTATACCGCAATGAGAAGATGGGATCACTAATCTAATGTCAAGGTCGAAGTCATCAGTTGTGGGCAGTTCTCAGTAGATAATCTGCGTTTAAAAGTACGTTATGGCTGTTATTAAGGAACTAGCGTGTGTTCAAAAACTCCTACCATAGTGATGAGGTTAACCGGTAGCGATAAGCATTCGGATTTGAGGGTAATCTCTGAAAACAAAGGAAAAATATACCTACACACAAACATGGATCAAATCACAGAATTGATAGCTATCTAGTGGTTCTAGTACACTTATACATATCTAGCTTATTAAACTTCTTATTGGAAGGCGCTTGTCACTATAAACATAACTTATGATTTGTTTATAATTGGACACAAAAGGAGGACACAGAAAAGGAACTTACAGTTCGTCTGAACGTTATATATATATATATATATATATATATATATATATATATATATATATATATATATATATATATATATAACTTGAAAACGGGAAAACACTCTTGGTGATATAGGTTATATATGGAATTTGGTGACAGAGGGTAGAAATTTAAGGATCAACAGACAAAAATTTCTTAAATTTCTACCCTCTGTCACAAAATTTCATATATATATATATATATACATATATATATATACATTTTCCACTGCAGCCAGTGTACCTACTGGAGGCTACATAATGTACCAGAAACCCCTAGTGAAACGATGCGGAATCTGACCTTCAATTTATGTGCAACTCTGGATTAATTATTTTTTTTTTTAAATGCTGCTCCTTTTTTAGGTCCTTTATTCGTCTCAACATTAAGTATAGGGTTTCACGTGTAGATTCAACGGTAGACTTTTCTAAACCCCCCCCCCCCCCCCCCCTTACGAATTCATCCCTTGGCATATTGAAATCCAGAGATCCCCAACTTTTTTCTTTCTGCCTGCATAAATAATTGTTATCTCTGGTTTAAACCTTTATTTTTAAGAAAAATTGCTATCAAGATCCCAACTCTCACCAGACCCCGCCATTGTTGGAGACTTTGGATCCAAAAACCAGCTAGGTACTTTTTCCAGATATGGATGTTTCAAGTTGCTGTGATTCCAAATTTGTTCGAGATGATAGGTACCTAGTAACTGAATCCCCTAATACCAACTTTCACCCGATTCCATCATCGTTGATGATAGCGAATCCGAAGATCTCGCCTCCAAGATCGAAACACTGATTTTTCAGGTACCAACATTGCTGGGCGAGTTTGGGTGACGAGGTCACTTGATTCGTATTTTTCTCCACTTGACCTATTTCCGACGGCTGTTACATTATGGTATAATGACTGTACCTCTATCATTAAATTATCCTTTCCTCCTACTTGATGGAATCCTCAGCGTTCAAGCGGATGACGTTACACCCTTCCTTCCCACCCGCTCCACGTCCTATACCTACCCAGGAAGAATTTCGTGCTGAAAATTGGTACCTTGGTGATTTCATTACAACTGAATCTGATATATATATCCCAATCTATATGCAAGTTTTTTCATTCTTGATACTTCAACTCCTATTTTTCACGCTGTTTAAGGTGTGAAATACCTACAGATGACTGAGAGTAAGAAAAAATACTGATAATCTTAGCAATATGCTCGACCCTGCCGGGACTGACTACCGAATTTTAAAATATAGACACTACGTCAATACTATCTGAAGCATGATATGACTGGCTGCAGATATTATTTTAGTAAGTAGTACGATAGGTAGTGAATAAAAAGTCCGAAGTCCGAACTGTTCACTCGAAGTTCAAAAATGTTTACTTAATTGGAGTGTTCTGTTTACTGAATTGAGAATGAATTCTATTCAAAACGAGTGTCAAACCAACCATTAACCATTTAAATTGATGGTATAAAATACAGCAACTTTCGTCTGCGCATACGCAAACGTGAAATCCAAGTAGAGCCCATAACTACTCCATAGAAATTGTCGTAATGCGCTGAGATTTGGAGGGTAGGTGGGGGATGGTCCCATATGACTTCCATCAAGACTGGAAAGTAACTTTCGTCTGCGCATGCGCAAATACAATGAATGCAGGAACAGTGACATAATTCCGTTGGTATTATTTTCTGGATGAACGATTCAGAGAATACGACAATTCTCCATCTATATCAACCGAAAGGACCCATCAACTAATTATATACGCCCATGTCACATAGGTGAGGTAGCTAGCTATACTGCCTGCCAGACTTGGCAGACTTTTTTTATTCATTCATTTTTCAACGCAATTTATAAAACTCCTCCCCCCCCCCCCCCTTTAACCAAATGATATCTAATGCTCAGTGCTTATATGGACGGAGGGTGCTGATAATTTATTACGAGGAAAAGAAGAGTCAGTAAATGCATATAAATAAGGATCACATTTTTTTTATTTAATGGCGTTCGAAATTCTTAGCCAACGGCGTTCAGAATTCAAGAGCGTACTATGTACATGATAATTATTGAGCCTTTTTTTGGTTTATTATTTTCAATAATGAACCTTTGGAATCGAGCACGAGAAAAAAATTCTAAACCCCCCTCAAAATTTGATGGTATACGTTTCAAGGTATGTAGAATCCCAAAATGCAATAAAAAACGCTGCGAATCCCTGCACAGCGGTTTATTATTTTGTACAGAATACCCTTCTGTTACAGATCACAGCTCTCTGTATAGTATAATATGTACTATTCTATACATATTATGGAGATCGCAGACCCTCCGTAGGTTAGTACCTAACCCCTGTACTCGTTACTAGGTACCTACCTAAATCACGAGTTAAATGTTGCTAAAATAATTCTGTCGATGACAAAAAGTAACTAAAATGGCAAAAAGAAACGCACATACTGAAGTTCTGAAGGAAAATTGTTGAAGTGGAGTGAAATAAATGCCCCATCTGCGTAGATCACTGTTTTCTGTGGTCAATACCTACCTTCGTGGTCTTGTGTAATGAACCGTTGTGTAATAACTTGCCCATCAATAATACCTCAACGGTTATTCAAGTCCGATCAACAAAATTCAGCCCCTTCTTGGTTGATGAACCGTTGTGTAATAATTTACCGTTGTGAAATAATTTACCGTTATGTAAGAATGTACCGATGCGTAATAATTTGCTGTTGTGTAATAATTTGCCGTTGTGTAATAATTTATCATTGTGTAATAATTTACCCATCAACAATGTTTGTTCAAGTTACAAAAGTACCGATCAACAAAATCCAGCCCCTTCGTGGTAGATGAACCGTTGTGTAATAATTTACCGTTGTGTAATAATTTACCGTTATGAAATAATTTACCGTTGTGTAATAATTTACCGTTGTGTAATAATTTACCGTTGTGTAATTATTTGCCGTTGTGTACCTAATAATTTACCCATCAATAATACTTCAAAGTTTGTTCAAGTTTCAGAAGTACCTACCAACATAATCCAATAGTCCGTCACTTATCAAATGAAATAATATCGCAGAACAACCAACTCGACTTCATACAGCCATTCTTGATTATAATCAGGTGCTCCCTAGTGATGATTACCTGGGCCGGATTTATACCGTTTGATTCACGATCGAGTTGACGAAGCTTTTTGGTGCACACGAACGGCTGGACGTAAAATGCTCCGGGTGGTTTTAAAAATTGTTGAGCTCAAGACTAATTTAATAACGTTAAAAAAACCATACCCTTCTATCGAAAGTTTTCGAGCTACGGCGTTCTGAAAATTTCAACCCCTATATTGAACCCCTTAGAGATGACTGACAGTAACGTCGAGCTTCGAGGACCAACTAGACCCCGAACGGAACCTATAACCCGAATTTCATCAATTTTGTTTCATGGTAACTAAGAAAAGTGGCCCGTACGGCATACGGCGTACGGCGGACAGTCATAAATTTTTTTATTGCAGTATTGGATTCTACATACCTAGAAACGTAAACAATCAAATTTTGAGGGGGGTTTAGCATTTTTTTTTTTTTTTCACTGCTCGATTCCAATGGTTCATTATTGAAAATAATAAACCAAAATTTCTGTTTGTCCGCCGTACACCGTACTGAGCACTTTTCTTAGTTAGGTACCATGAAAAAAAATTGATGAAATTCGGGTTATAGGTTCCGTTCGGGGTCTAGCTGGTCCTCGAAGCTCGGCGTTAATGTCAGTCATCCCTAAGGCGTTAAAAATAAGGGTTGCAATTTTCAGAACGCCGTAGCTTGAAAACTTTCGATAGAAGGGTATGGTTTTTTTAAGTTATTGAATTAGTCTTGAGCTAAACAATTTTTTGAGACCACCCGGAGCATCGTACATCCAGCCGTTCGTGTGCACCAAAAAGCTACGTCAACACGATCGTGAATCAAACGGTATAAATCCGGCCCGGATATCATCACTAGGGAGCATCTGATTATAATCAAGGATGGCTGTATGAATTCGAGTTGGTTGTTCTGCGATGTTATTTCATTTGATAAGTGATGGACTCTTGGATTTTGTTGGTAGGTACTTCTGAAACTTGAACAAACGTTGAAGTCTTATTGAAGGGGAAATTATTACAAAATGGTAAATTGTTACACAACGGTAAATTATTACACAATGGTAAATTATTACACAACGGTAAATTATTACAGAACGGTAAATTATTCATTCAGCGGTTCATCTACCAAGAAGGGGCTGGATTTTGTTGATCGGTACTTTTGCAACTTGAACAACCGTTGAAGTATTATTGATGGGCCAGTTATTACACAAATGGTTCATTATACTTGACCACGAAGGTAGGTATTGACCACAGAAAACAGTGATCTACGCAGAAGGGGCATCTATTTCACTCCACATCAGTTCCCTTCAGAACTTCATTATTTGCGTTTCTTTTTGCCATTTTAGTTACTGCTTGTCATTGACAGAATTATTTTAGCATCATTTAAAACTCGTGATTTAGGTAGGCACCTAGAAACGAGTACGGGGTTAGGTACTAACCTACGGAGGGTCTGCGATCTACATAATATGTATAGAATAGTACATATTGTATTATAAAGACGGGTTATCTATACCGATAGCTGTGATCTGTAACAGAAGGATATTCTGTACAAAATAATAAACCGTTGTGCAGGGATTTGCATCGTTTTTTTTTTTTTTTTGGATTGTTTGTTGGGATCCCTAATTGTTTTGACAACCTGAGTTTTTTAATTTTTTTTAAATTCGTTTATTTATTTTCTCCCAAAGACCAAGATTATTTGCATCTGATTCCAAAAAACGCTGCAAATCCCTGCACAACGGTTTATTATTTTGTATAGAATACCCTTCTGTTACAGATCACAGCTCTCTGTATAGATAACCCGTCTATATAACATAATATGTACTATTCTATACATATTATGTAGATCGCAGACCCTCCGTAGGTTAGTACCTAACCCCGTACTCGTTACTAGGTACCCACCTAAATCACGAGTTAAATGTTGCTAAAATAATTCTGCCGATGACAAACAGTACCTAACAAAAAGAAACACACATAATGAAGTTCTGAAAAGAAATTGTTGATGAGGAGTGAAAAAAGTTGCAAAAGTACCTACCAACAAACTCCAGCCCCTTCTACGTAGATCGTATAATGAACCGTTGTGTAATAATATACCGTTGAGTAATGATTTACCGTAGTAATAATTTACCCATCAATAATACTTCAACGTTTATTCAAGTTTCACTACCTACCAACAAACTCCAAAAGAGAAAATTTTAGCATGGAACATGCTTTAGCCTTGGACTAACTAGCCGAAAAATGTCACGCGGAATGTGTCACGAAAAATTGGTCACAAAAAATGGGTGACGAAATTTTTTAATGATTTTCACGTACAACCGAGTCGTTTCTAGGGAAATGAAACTTCTTTAGTTTTCATCGGACAAAAATCGTTCTCCATTCGTTGGAAAGCTCTCTATTTATCACGCATTTATGTCGCTGTTTTATATATATCTACGAGATATTAATCCAACAATGCGATGTTATAAATGGTTAGTAAACAATCTTATGTGCGAGGGTCGAAGCTTCATTACCAGGGAAGCTAATTAGAAAACATACATCGTATCCATTGCCGTCATGACAACTATAAGAAGTAGTGAGAAATAGTGAGTTGAGAAGTAGTGAGTAATCATAAGTGCTATAAACCTTTATAGTTGTGCAAGAACCTCGTATTTGATCACATTTTTCGAATAAAAAAACAAACAGAGAAAGAAGACATAGCTAAAGCATGTTCCATGTTTCTCGATTTTTAGCCGCAGACTCCAAACGGTAAGCACCCGGGGGGTCCAGGGGGGCTTGCCCCCCTGGCGAGGCGCGAAGCGCCGAGTTTCAAATGAAATAATATCACAGAACAACCAACTCTACTTCATACTCCGCCAATATAATCAGGTGATCGCTAGCAATGATTTCATCTCCGCCAAATTTCCTATTGTGGGCGCGTCTCTGGTTACGAGATTTGGTTTGAATTGTATACAATTTCATTCACACTGGAGTCGAAAATGCCTGTCGGTGCAAACTTCGGGGCCTTACTGTGAACGAACGGCTGGACGTACGATGCTCCGGATGGTCTTAAAAAACTCGCAAGTTCAAGAACTATTTAAAACCGTAAAAATATTCACGTAAAAAAATGGTATAGGCGTTTTCAAAATTTCAACCCCTATTTTGAACCCCTTAGAGATGACTCACAGTAACGTCGAGCTTCGAGGACCAACTAGACCCCGAACGGAACGGCCGTACGGCGTACGGCGGACAGACAGAAATATTTTTATTGCAGTTTTGGATTCTACTTACCTTGAAACGTAAACCATCAAATTTTGAGGGGGGGGGTAAGAATTTTTTTTTTTCATGCTCGATTCCAATGGTTCATTATTGAGAATAATAAACCAATATCTAGTCAATCCACGACAAAAGTTGGGAAGTATATAGATGAATTATTGATTTTGATTAGGTTGATTGAAAATTTACTTTTTTTTTATACCTACACTGTTGAAATTTGTTTACTTACTCAATATTTAGTTCAAATTGAATTTAGGAACTTGGAAATCCGTAGATCAGAAGAAAACTATGATGAGTTCTTGATTGTAAGTATTTTCAGATGAAACTGTCAGTTAGATGTGACATAGTCAGGAGGACACATTGGAGGTGAATACCTTTACGTAAATCTTACTTGTAAAGCCCCTTATATTAATAAATTTCAGACATTTTATAGGAAACTAGAATTAACGATACGCCCGGGTATTCGTCAATGCGTCAAAAGTGTTGTCCACTCACGTTACGCGGTGATTCGTGGAAATCAAACAATCGGGTCGAGTAGGAGGACGTTTCAACCATAGCCTACGTACGTCTCAGGAACTCCCTGATCACGTTGTGACCACCCTCATTAAAATCGGTCAAACGGTTTAGACGTGATGAGGTAACATGCAAACACTTTAGATTTTATATAGAAGATTTAATAAAATCCATGCTGGGCAGGTCAAATCCTTTAAACAAAATTTGTAGAACGGTGCACCCACCCGATACTTGTGATAGTTTGGATGCGACGATTTTTCATCCCCCGCTCGGACCCCGCTCGAATCCTGTGGCCCCCTCTACGCCTTCTCCTAGGTTGATTATCACTGTTCTAGAGCACTGTCGTCGTGCTCACTAAATATGGTATGGAGTACGGAACAGTCACCCTTAGAGTGGCTTGTCGTCAAAAAGTTGAAATATTCCATTACTTCACCAACTGGTTGTCAATACACTCCCAACTCCCCCTTTTGGTTTATTATTTTCAATAATGAACCATTGGAATCGAGCATGAAAAAAAAATTCTTATCCCCCCTCAAAATTTGATGGTTTACGTTTCAAGGTATGTAGAATCCAAAACTGCAATAAATATTTCTGTCTGTCCGCCGTACGCCGTACGCCTTACGGGCCACTTTTCTTAGTTACCATGAAACAAAATTGATGAAATTCGAGTTATAGGTTCCGTTCGGGGTCTAGTTGGTCCTCGAAGCTCGACGTTACTGTCAGTCATCTCTAAGGGGTTCAAAATAGGGGTTGCAATTTTCAGAACGCCGTAGCTCGAAAACTTCCGATAGAAGGGTATGGTTTTTTTTACGTTATTAAATTTGTCTTGAGCTAAACAATTTTTTGAGGCCACCCGGAGCATCGTACGTCCAGCCGTTCGTGAGCACCAAAAAGCTTCGTCAACACGATCGTGAATCAAACGGTATAAATCCGGCCAGGATATCATAACTACGGAGCATCTGATTATAATCAAGGATGGCTGTATGAAGTCGAGTTGTTTGTTCTGCGATATTATTTCATTTGACAAGTGATGGACTATTGGATTTTGTTGGTAGGTACTTCTGAAACTTGAACAAACGTTAAAGTATTATTTATGGGTAAATTATTACACAATGGCAAATTATTACACGACGGCAAATTATTACACAACGGTAAATTATTACACCACGGTAAATTATTACACAACGGTAAACTATTACACAACGGCTCATCTACCCAGAAGGGGCTGGATTTTGTTGATAGGTACTTTTGCAACTTGAACAACCGTTGAAGTATTATTGATGGGTAAATTATTACACAATGGCAAATTCTTGTACAACGGTAAATTATTATACAACGGCTCATCTAACCAGAAGGAGCTGGATTTTGTCGATAGGTACTTTTGCAACTTGAACAATCGTTGCAGTATTATTGATGGGTAGGTAAATTATTACATAGTGGCACATTATTACACAACGGTAAATTATTACACAACGGCTCATCTACCAAGAAGGGGCTGGATTTTGTTGATCGGTACTTTTGCAACTTGTACAACCGTTGAAGTATTATTGATGGGCACATTATTACACAACGGTTCATTATTCTATCTCCGTAGAAGGGGAACCTATACAGGTAAATTATCACACAACGGTTTAGGTAGGCACCTAGTAACGAGTAAGGGGGTTAGGTACTAACCTACGGAGGGTCCGCGATCTACATAATATGTGTAGAATAGAACATATGTTATATAGAAGGGTTATCTATACGGAGACCAGTGATCTTTAACAGCAGGGTATTCTGTACAAAATAATAAACCGTCGTGCAGGGATTTGCAGCGTTTTTTCTGTATCACAACGTTCAAATAAGCCTGAAGCACCTAATATTTCCTCAGACTCAAAACCCCTTTCCAGTAAGAAAAAGAATAATTGTCGGTCGTTGCGGTAATTTCAGAACGAGGGGATGGGTGCAAAGGCCGGAATTAGCCGATCGTCTTTTGACCTTAAGGTCCCACAAATATATTGTGATACTTCACGAGGCGAGGTTGACCACACCCCATTCCTGTGTCCCGGAGTCCAGGTTGCCAAGGATTAATGTCCCAGTGCATTGAAAACCCCGTAGGGTCCCTCCTATTTATAACAGTCTTTCCCGAACGAGAAAACAAAAACGACATAAAACTTCCTCCAGCGGACATGACAATAATTTTCCTCTTCGTCAGCGGTGCCGTCCCAGGGGCTAGGGCCTTATTCAGGATAATCCTGGACGAAAATGACCGCACAATGGGTGATCCCTCCTACGAACCGTGCAATAAAATCGGGCGTACAAGGGTGAAACTGCATACGAAGAGATCCCGCACAACACTCTGGAGAGAAGCCATAATAATTTTTCCAACTTTTGTTTTACAACTCTCCTGCTCAACATGTTATCAGAACGTTGACCTCACATATCGAGCATTGAGATTTCCACAGATAAAGATTCGGATAGAATTTGTGTAGGAATCGACACCTTTGTGAATGATGAGTAAGAAGATGGTTTGTTGTAAAAATAAGAAGACTGTTCGATCCCCCCCCCCCCCCCCCAACCAAGAGAACATTACATGAATGAACTATAAACTTGAAAACCTCCTCTCCCGAAAAACTGTCACTTGGCACGTACTGTAAATCTCAAACAACGGGACTGTATCTCCCCATACTACTTCATATTATTCATGATAGCTCATCACCCGAAAAGTTAATTCCGAGACGGCAGCATCTACCCTGCATTAGTGTCGCGGCGGAAGGGTGAGTAGGTCAAACAAATTCGCAATCCACACCACTGAGACAAACGGTCGGTAATTTAGCATATATATGTCCATCCAAGGTTTCTCTTCAAAAGAAATTAGGTACCTACTGCTTTTGAGATATTGAACGTTTGGAATCCAACGTGAATAAATAAAGTAATAACAAATATAAAAAAGAAAAATGAATAAAAATAATAACCCCCATCCCCCTCACAATTTGATGGTTCCCTTTTCAAGGTATGTAGAATCCGAAAATGGAATAAAAACTCTGCAAATTATGCATAACGGTTTATTGTTTACCTGAATGGATGCCCCATCTGCATAGATCACTGTTTCCTGTCGTCAGTACCTAAAATAATAATAATAATAATAATAATAATAATAGGCACAACATGGTGGCACGTATAACCCATCAAGAGCTGGGGGGAGCACGCTCTTGTTCAGGACAGGACGCGCTACTTCCAGTATGAGCCAGTCAGGTACTTGGAAAAAGAAAATTACAAGATGTATTGGGACAAGGAGCTACCGACCGATCTGCCAATCACCGCGCGCCGGCCTGACATCTCTGTACCTCTCACATCAAACCTCGAAGCCAAGAACAGGGAGAAGGTAAATAAGTATTTATCCCTTGCTAACGAGATAAGGACGATGTGGGAGCAGGAGGTGGTACCGATCGTTCCCGTGGTCTTGTCCGTCACCGGGGTGATACCCAAGAAACTCCATGAAAGCTTGAGGATCCTTGGGTTGCCCGGTGGACTTTACGAGGACATGCAGGAGGCCGTGCTGATTGCTTCCTGTGGCCTGGCCCTTGGCCCCCCACTCGCGTCACCCTGTGGCACTTTTTACCCCCCACAGGTGATGACCACCCAAATAACAATAATAGTAATAATAATAATAATAATAGTAATAATAATAATACTTATAACTAGGTACTACTTACTTTATAATAATAATAATAATAATAATACAGGCGTCAGTTGGATTACCTTCTGCGTCTGACTGAGGAGCTTAGTACAGACATCCATTTGAGGTTTGGAGTCCAAAAATGCAGGCTGAGCACCCTCAAGCATGGCCAGTTCGCGGAGGTTGAGCCATTTTTGCTTCGATCGTCCCCCTCCTCAATCGATTCCCTGGGGGAGGGTCAGTGTTAGAAGTATTCAGGGTAGGCGGAGGCTGCTGCCCTTGGTTCCATCAAGCGGACTCTGACTGAGAGGTTTCGCTCAAGACTTCGGGCACTTCTCAAGTCAGGTCTCAACTCCCACAACATGGCCAGGGCCATCCACATCTATGCAGCCTCCCAGCTGACATACTCGTTTGGGGTTGTGAAGTGGCGCGACTCTGAGCTTGCGTCCCTGGACCGCCTAGTCAGGACTCAATCGACTACCTTCTGGGTTCATCACCCCAAGTCGGCGGTTGAGAGTCACGCTTCCACGCAGTGTTGGGGGTCGGGGATTCCCTGACAACTCCAACCTCTGCTATCGGCAGGCAGGTGGGCTTTGGGAGTACTTTCTTGGTCGGGTTACCATCAGCCCCATTGCAAACGCAGTTTGTCAGTTGGACGAGGGCATTACCCCCCTCAGTCTGTGCGTGCCCAATGCTGACCGTCTTGGGAAAGTGGTTGAGGATGTGGCCAAAGGTGAGGCCTGGGGAGCCAAGGAGCTGCATGGGCGATTGCGTGCACAGCTCCTGTCCCCCACTGTCGACAGCTCTGCCTCTTGCAGATGGTTGGTGACTGGTTCCCAATATATGTCGAAACTGAAGGGTACATGATCGCCATACAGGACCAAGTCGTGGCGACCTGCAACTATCGGAAGTACATCATCCGGCAAGCTGGAGTACAGGACGTGTGTCGCATTTGTCCGACCACGTCCTATCGGGTTGCCTGGCCCTTGCTCCCACCAAGTACCTGTATAGGCACAACATGGTGGCGCGTATAACCCATCAAGAGCTGGGGGGAGCACGCTCTTGTTCAGGGCAGGATGCGCTACTTCCAGTATGAGCCAGCCAGGTACTTGGAGAATGAAAATTACCAGATGTATTGGGACAAGGAGCTACCGACTGATCTGCCAATCACCGCGCGCCGGCCTGATATTGTCCTCGTGCACAAGGCGGAGAGAACGACTTGCCTAATTGACATCTCTGTACCTCTCACATCAAATCTCGAAGCCAAGCACACCGAGAAGGTAAATAAGTATTTATCCCTTGCTAATGAAATAAAGACGATGTGGGAGCAGGTGGTGGTACGGATCGTTCCCGTGGTCTTGTCTGCCACCGGGGTGATACCCAAGAAACTCCATGAAAGCTTGAGGATACTTGGGTTGCCCGGTGGACTTTACGAGGAAATGCAGAAGGCCATGCTGATTGCTTCGTGCAGCCTGGTGAGGGAGTTTTTGGAGGAGGCTATTATGCCCGACCACTGAGCCCTCCACATGCACTTGCGGGTGGGAATAGGCCTTTGGGTCCCCCACTCGCGTCTCCCCGTGGAATGTTTTACCCCCCCACCGGTGAAGACCACCGAAATAATAATGGTAATAATAATAATAACATACCGCCCGAATAGTTCGTATAGTCATTGGTTGATGGGCTTCCAGAGTAATCTGCCACCCTCTAACAGACTACCCATTCTGGAGATTAATAAAAAAATAAAATAAATAAATAAAAATAATAATATTAATAAAGTTTATTTGTCATCTTCAAGTTGGTACAAAAATATTTGTTGAAAGTGAAATGCATTTCTATACAAAAATGAAATCATTTAAGCTTCTCATGAGCCTATATGCGTACACGAGATGAATAGCCGTGTCGGATAGCTAAAACTGAGCCCCAGCACGGATTTTGTCTGACTCTGAAGTATTCAGTTTTGGTTTATTATTTTCAATAATGAACCATTGGAATCGAGCATGAAGAAAAAAAAAACTTCGCCCCCTGCACCCCCGGATGACTTCCGCCTGACGGCTAAAATGTGGTGTACCTGACCCTTCAGGTTTGTGTCCCCCTCGCTGTATTATAAGCTTTAGCCACGCTTATACACATCGAAACAACCAAGTGACAACCAAACAAGCGTCATTGTTTACTATCGATTAATAACATCCATTTATATAGTTATATTATGAAACTAGGAAATAAATACCAAGAACAAATACGAAATAAATGCGTGATAAATCAAGAGCTTTCCAACGAATGGAAATCGATTTTTGTCCGATGAAAATGAAAGAAGTTTCATTTCCCTAGCAACTACTCGGTTGTACGTGAAAATCATAAGAAAATTTCGCGCTACTTTTATCTCACTATTTGGTCTAACTATTTGGTCAAACAAGCATCATTATTTACTATCGATTTATAACATCCATTTATATAGTTATATTATGAAACTAGGAAATAAATACCAAGAACAAATACGAAATAAATGCGTGATAAATCAAGAGCTTTCCAACGAATGGAAATCGATTTTTGTCCGACGAAAATGAAAGAAGTTTCATTTCCTTAGCAACTACTCGGTTGTACGTGAAAATCATAAGAAAATTTCGCGCTACTTTCATCTCACTATTTGGTCTCACTTTTGGTTTATTATTTTCAATAATGAACCATTGGAATCGAGCATGAAAAAAAAAATTCTTACCCCCCCTCAAAATTTGATGGTTTACGTTTCAAGGTATGTAGAATCCAAAACTGCAATAAAAATATTTCTGTCTGTCCGCCGTACGCCGTACGCCGTACGGGCCACTTTTCTTAGTTACCATGAAAAAAAATTGATGAAATTCGGGTTATAGGTTCCGTTCGGCGTCTAGTTGGTCCTCGAAGCTCGACGTTACTGTGAGTCATCTCTAAGGGGTTCAAAATAGGGGTTGAAATTTTCAAAACGCCTATACCATTTTTTTACGTAAATATTTTTACGGTTTTAAATAGTTCTTGAACTTGCGAGTTTTTTAAGACCATCCGGAGCATCGTACGTCCAGCCGTTCGTTCACAGTAAGGCCCCGAAGTTTGCACCGACAGGCATTTTCGACTCCAGTGTGAATGAAATTGTATACAATCCAAACCAAATCTCGTAACCAGAGACGCGCCCACAATAGGAATTTGTGAATACGGCCAATCATTGGTAGGGATCACCTGATTATATTGGCGGAGTATGAAGTCGAGTTGGTTGTTCTGTGATATTATTTAATTTGAAAAATGATGGCTCTATTGGAGTTTGTTGGTAGGTAGTGAAACTTGAACAAACGTTGAAGTATTATTGATGGGTAAATTATTACTACGGTAAATCATTACTCAACGGTAAATTATTACACAACGGTTCATTATACCATCTACGTAGAAGGGGCTGGAGTTTGTTGGTAGGTACTTTTGCAACTTTTTTCACTCCTCATCAACAATTTCTTTTCAGAACTTCATTATGTGTGTTTCTTTTTGTTAGGTACTGTTTGTCATCGGCAGAATTATTTTAGCAACATTTAACTCGTGATTTAGGTAGGTACCTAGTAACGAGTACGGGGTTAGGTACTAACCTACGGAGGGTCTGCGATCTACATAATATGTGTAGAATAGTGCATATCATATTATATAGACGGGTTATCTATACATAGAGCTGTGATCTGTAACAGAAGGGTATTCTATACAAAATAATAAACCGTTGTGCAGGGATTTGCAGCGTTTTTATTGTCGTTTTTCGGCGGGGGGTCCAATCGCAAAAACCTGAAGGGTCAGGTTAAAAATGCTTACCCCCCTCAAAATTTGATGGTATACGTTTCAAGGTATGTAGAATCCAAAACTGCAATAAAAATATTTCTGTCTTTCCGCCGTACGCCGTACGGGCCACTTTTCCTAGTTACCCTGAAAAAAAATTGATGAAATTCGAGTTATAGGTTCCGCTCGGGGTCTAGTTGGTCCTCGAAGCTCGACGTTACTGTCAGTCATCTCTAAGGGGTTCAAAATAGGGGTTGCCATTTTCAGAACGCCGTATCTCAAAAACTTTCGATTTAAGGGTATGGTTTTTTTTAACGATATTAAATTTTGTCTTGAGCTTAACAATTTTTTGAGACCACCCGGAGCATCGTACGTACAGCCGTTCATGAGCACCAAAAAGCTTCGTCAACACGATCGTGAATCAAACGGTATAAATCCGGCCAGGATATCATAACTACGGAGCATCTGATTATAATCAAGGATGGCTGTCCTTGATTTCATTTCATTAAGTGATGGACTATTGGATTTTGTTGGTAGGTACTTCTGAATCTTGAACAAACGTTGAAGTATAATTGATTGGTAAATTGATACACAATGGCAAATTATTACAGACCGGCAAATTATTACACAACGGTGAATTATTACACAACGGTCAATTATTACAAAACGGCTCATCTACCCAGAAGGGGCTGGATTTTGTTGATAGGTACTTTTGCAACTTGAACAACCGTTGAAGTATTATTGATGGGTAAATTATTACACAACGGTTAATTATTGCACAACGGTAAATTATTACACAACAGCTCATCTACCCAGAAGGGGCTGGATTTTGTTGATAGGTAATTTTGCAACTTGAACAACCGTTGAAGTATTATTGATGGGTAAATTATTACACAACGGTTCATTATTCTATCTCCGTAGAAGCGGAACCTATACAGGTAAATTATTACACAACGGTTTAGGTAGATACCTAGTAACGAGTACGGGGTGAGGTACCTACGGAGGGTCCGAGATCTACATAATATGTATAGAATAGTACATATGTTATATAGAAGGGTTATCTATAAGGAGACCTGTGATCTGTAACACGAGGGTATTCTGTACAAAATAATAAACCGTTGTGCAGGGATTTGCAGCGTTTTCAAATGAAATAATTTCACAGAACAACCAATTCAACTGCATACAGCCATCAGTGATTATAATCAGGTGTTCCCTAGCAATGATATCTGGGCCGGATTGATACAGTTTCATTTGCGATCATGTTGACGAAGCTTATTGAATCTTCTCTGGGTGGACTCAAAAAAAAATGCCTTAGTTCAATATCAATTTAAAAACGCTGCAAATCCCTGCACAACGGTTTATTATTTTGTATAGAATACCCTTCTGTTACAGATCACAGCTCTATGTATAGATAACCCGTCTATATAATATGATATATGTACTATTCTATATATATTATGTAGATCGCAGACCCTCCTTAGGTTAGTACCTAACCCCGTACTCGTTACTAGGTACCTACCTAAATCACAAGTTAAATGTTGCTAAAATAATTCTGCCGATGACAAACAGTACCTAACAAAAAGAAACACACATAATGAAGTTCTGAAAAGAAATTGTTGATGAGGAGTGAAAAAAGTTGCAAAAGTACCTACCAACAAACTCCAGCCCCTTCTACGTTAGATGGTATAATGAACCGTTGTGTAATAATTTACCGTTGAGTAATGATTTACCGTAGTAATAATTTACCCATCAATAATACTTCAACGTTTGTTCAAGTTTCACTACCTACCAACAAACTCCAAAAGAGCCATCATTTTTCAAATGAAATAATATCACAGAACAACCAACTCGACTTCATACTCCGCCAATATAATCAGGTGATCCCTAGCAATGATTTTATCTCCGCCAAATTTCCTATCGTGGGCGCGTCTCTGGTTACGAGATTTGGTTTGAATTGTATACAATTTCATTCACACTGGAGTCGAAAATGCCTGTGGGTGCAAACTTCGGGGCCTTACTGTGAACGAACGGCTGGACGTTCGATGCTCCGGATGGTCTTAAAAAACTCGCAAGTTCAAGAACTATTTAAAACCCTAAAAATATTCACGTAAAAAAATGGTATAGGCGTTTTGAAAATTTCAACCCCTATTTTGAACCCCTTAGAGATGACTCACAGTAACGTCGAGCTTCGTGGACCAACTAGACCCCGAACGGAACCTATAACCCGAATTTCATCAATTTTGTTTCATGGTAACTAAGAAAAGTGGCCCGTACGGCGTACGGCGGACAGACAGAAATATTTGTATTGCAGTTTTGGATTCTACATACCTTGAAACGTAAACCATCAAATTTTGAGGGGGGGTAAGAATTTCTTTTTTTTCATGCTCGATTCCAATGGTTCATTATTGAAAATAATAAACCAAAACGTTAAAAAAAACCTACTCTTCTAATGAAAATTTTCGAGCTACGGCTGTCTGAAAATGTCAACCCCTATTTCACACCCCTTATAGATGACTGAAAAATTTCATTAACTTGGTACTTCGCACTTTTCTTAGTTACATGGACCAAAATGAATGAAATTTTGTTTATAGATTGAAGCGCGGCGTTACTGTCAGTCAGTCGTCTCTAAGGGGTGAAAAATAGGGGTTGACCTTTTCAGACCACCGTAGCTCGAAAACTTTTGTTTAGAAGGGTACCTATGGCTTTTTTAACATTTTTAAATTGATCTCGAACTAAAGAATTTTTTGAGACCACGTGTAGCATTGTATGTCCAGCCGTTCTTACGCACCGAAAAGCTTTGTCAACATGATCGTGAATGAAATTGTATAAATGCGGCCCAGATATCATTGCTAGGGAACGCCTGATTATAGTCACGGATGGCTCTATGAAATCGAGTTGGTCGTGCTGTGATAATAATATCTAACTTGAAGAATGAAGGAATGAATCTAGGACTCTCCAAGATCGGTTTTTCCAAGAGGTGTATCCGGATCTTGAGAACAATAATTGAAACGATAATAATATAGATATTGGTAACTGTAAGAAAGGTTGCAAAGAATCTCAAAGTGTCATGCGCTGCCAAATAATTCCAGTTGTAACATGAATTGAAAATTTATTGCTTATTTAAAAAAATATTAATGGCACGAATTAAGGAAAATATAGAATGCTCAAACATCGCTTCTGAAGCCCTACATGACGCTCATAAAGTACATTTGCGGAACTCCGAAGAAATGGGAAGATAACGTCATTCTATTTAACGTAGAACTCCTTTTCAGCTGAGGAGTTCCCTATGGACATCTCGAGGTACCGGGAGGGGATGCGGTCGGCCAAGGGTTCCTCAGGAGCCAGCTGTTCTTGACATTCAGTTTGTGCCAAGAAGTGCTAGGCGCCGCGCGAGTGCCGTTCGAAGTTGTCTTGATCGCTATGGCCCTACCTCGCCAACACTGATGATCGCCCTCTTACCACTACTCCTCCTCCTTGTGAGTACCTGTAGATATTATACAACAATTTATCGAATTTTCCAACAGCAATATTATCTCTCCACAAATGGAGATCATTTAATTTCTTCATATTTGTTTAATCCATGTTTTGTAGATGGTTCATTAAGAAACTCAGACATTTAAGATGGTCTACATCTAAGCCTCCATCGATAAGACAATAGAAAAGTAAAGTAAACATCCATTTCAGGCTCGGGCTCAACGTCCGACTGCCGTACCAGCGTCGCGGAAATGATCAGCTGTCCTCTGATCAGAGGACAGCTGGAACAGCAGGGAACATTAGTCTATATTATTAATGAAAGTCGAGGTATTATCTTGACTGCTTATAGTGCTTATTGCATACGTTACAGAGAATGTAGAGGCTCTGTCAATAATTGCACTGCTTCTATTACATTGCCATAGTTTCGTTATATTTGTCCATACACCTTCATGGCTCGGCAGAAATGTGGGAGTACGTAGAATTAACCTCACTGCAGTATACTGCAACTTAATATTTGCAAATGATCACGGACTTGAGACGATAGCTTTCAATAAACGAATGACTTGGTTTGTGAGGGAGCAGCTCCTAGACCTCAAAGAACACTGTGTTGTATTTGTATAAACGGGCTCTGTCAACCGCAAGGAAATCGGTTATTACAGTGATAACACTTCCATGAAGCTCATTGTACTAGTCAATATACCTAGATAATGTATACGCGTAGATAGTTGCTACCTGTACAGTTGTACCTAACAGATTGATTGCAAAGGAATAGGAGATGAATGTTCATTGAACAACAGGTCTTGTGTCATACTTTCATTTTGGTTTATTATTTTCAATAACGAACCATTGGAATCGAGCATGAAAAAAAAAAAAAATTCTAACCCCCCTCAAAATTTGATGGTTTACGTTTCAAGGTATGTAGAATCCGAAAATGCAATAAAAATATTTCTGTGTGTCCGCCGTACGCCGTAAGCCGTACTGACCGCTTTTCTTAGTTACCATGAAACAAAATTGATGAAATTCGGGTTATAGGTTCCGTTTGGGGTCTAGTTGGTCCCCGAAGCTCGACGTTACTGTCAGTCGTCTCTAAGGGGTTGAAATTTTCAGAACGCCTATACCTTTTTTTTACGTGAATCTTTTTACTGTTTTAAATATTTCTTGAACTTACGAGTTTTTTAAGACCACCCGGAGCATCGCACGTCCAGCCATTCGTTCACAGTAAGGCCCCGAAGTTTGCACCGGCTGGCATTTTCGACAGCAGGGTGATTGAAATTGTATACATTTAGCCCAAATCTCGTCCCCAGGGACGCGCTAACAATCGGGAATTGGCACGAGATAAAATCATTGCTAGGGATCACCTGATTATAATCACGGAGTATGAAGTCGAGTTGGTTGTTCTGTGATATTATTTCATTTGAAAAATGATGGCTCTTTTGGAGTTTGTTGATAGGTTGTGAAACTTGAACAAACGTTGAAGTATTATTGATGGGTAAATTATGATTACGCAATGGTCAATCATTACTCAACGGTAAAT
Source organism: Leptopterna dolabrata (assembly GCA_954871275.1). Lineage (NCBI taxonomy): Eukaryota > Metazoa > Arthropoda > Insecta > Hemiptera > Miridae > Leptopterna > Leptopterna dolabrata. Next base: position 34,856,672 of record OX940976.1, read on the forward strand.
TATTACACAACGGTTCATTAAACCATCCGCGTAGAAGGGGCTGAAGTTTGTTGGTAGGTAGGTACGTTTGCAACTTTTTGGTTTATTATTTTCAATAATGAACCATTGGAAACGAGCATGAAAAAAAAAATGCTCACCCCCCCCCCCCCCCTCAAAATTTGATGGTTTACGTTTCAAGGTACCTATGTAGAATCCAAAACTGCAATAAAACGCTGCAAATCCCTGCACAACGGTTTATTATTTTGTATAGAATACCCTTACGTTACAGATCACAGCTCTATGTATAGATAACCCGTCTATATAATTTATGATATATGTACTATTCTATACATATAACTAGCTGTGTACCCGCGCTTCGCAACGGTAGAACAGACACCCCCTGTAACCCCCCCTCCACAACTGATCAGAAACCTTCCACAATGCCAACCCTAACTGCCTTTAACCCCCCCCCCCCCCCGTATCCTATGAACCCTCCCTACAGGGTTAGAAACATTCCTCAATGTTCACACAACAAATTCCCAAAGTTGCACTCCAATTGGTCAAGTAGTTTTGAAATTTCTGTAGACCCCCCCCCCCCACTCTCATAACCTGTACCCCCCTCCCACTAACATCCTGATTGAAGTACCACTTGAATGTACTCGTCGAGCTGAATCCAGAATCTAATTACAATCGGATTTACGTCCAACCGTTCAAAGTTATTATTATAAGCATAAACGTCCTCATAGAAGTGATTATAACACGTTTTTTAGTAGTATTTCATTCATAGCGTTTCAACGGATGGACAGATTCAAATGCGGATTTTTCATAAACCTTCCCAGATAAATTCTGCGTCAAATGGTACCAGCCGCAACTTTCTACGTTCAGCCGTTCTCAATTGATGCCGAGACAAACAAACAAACAAACAGACAAACAAACAGACACTGTTTTATTATATGTATAGATGTAGATCGCAGACCCTCCGTAGGTTAGTACCTAACCCCGTACACGTTACTAGGTACCCACCTAAATCACGAGTTAAATGTTGCTAAAATAATTCTGCCGATGACAAACAGTACCTAACAAAAAGAAACACACATAATGAAGTTCTCAAAAGAAATTGTTGATGAGGAGTGAAAAAAGTTGCGAAAGTACCTGCCAACAAACTCCAGCCCCTTCTACGTAGATGGTATAATGAACCGTTGTGTAATAATTTACCGTTGTATAATAATTAACCATTGTATAATAATTTACCTATCAATAATACTTCAACGTTTGTTCAAGTTTCACTACCTACCAACAAACTCCAAAAGAGCCATCATTTTTCAAATGAAATAATATCACAGAACAACCAACTCGACTTCATACTCCGCCGATATAATCAGGTGATCCCTAGCAATGATTTCATCTCCGCCAAATTTCCTATTGTGAGCGCGTTTCTGGTTACGAGATTTGGTTTGAATTGTATACAATTTCATTCACACTTGGAGTCGAAAATGCCTGTCGGTGCAAACTTCGGGGCCTTACTGTGAACGAACGGCTGGACGTTCGACGCTCCGGATGGTCTTAAAAAACTCGCAAGTTCAAGAACTATTTAAACCCGTAAAAATATTCACGTAAAAAAATGGTATAGGCGTTTTGAAAATTTCAACCCCTATTTTGAACCCCTTAGAGATGACTGACAGTAACGTCGAGCTTCGAGGACCAACTAGACCCCGAACAGAACCTATAACCCGAATTTCATCAATTTTGTTTCATGGTAACTAAGAAAAGTGGTCAGTACGGCGTACGGCGGACAGACAGAAATATTTTTATTGCAGTTTTGGATTCTACATACCTTGAAACGTAAACCATCAAATTTTTGTGGGGGGGGGTAAGAATTTTTTTTTTCATGCTCGATTCCAATGGTTCATTATTGAAAATAATAAACCAAAATATTTCTGTCTGTCCGCCGTACGCCGTAAGCCATACGCCGTACGGGCCACTTTTCTTAGTTACCATGAAAGAAAATTGATGAAATTCGGGTTATAGGTTCCGTTCGCTGTCTAGTTGGTCCTCGAAGCACGACGTTACTGTGAGTCATCTCTAAGGGGTTCAAAATAGGGGTAGAAATTTTCAAAACGCCTATACCATTTTTTTACGTGAATATTTTTACGGTTTTAAATAGTTCTTGAACTTGCGAGTTTTTTAAGACCATCCGGACGTCAAACGTTGAAGTATTATTGATGGGTAAATTATTACTACGGTAAATCATTACTCAACGGTAAATTATTACACAACGGTTCATTATACCATCTACGTAGAAGGGGCTGGAGTTTGTTGGTAGGTACTTTTGCAACTTTTTTCACTCCTCATCAACAATTTCTTTTCAGAACTTCATTATGTGTGTTTCTTTTTGTTAGGTACTGTTTGTCATCGGCAGAATTATTTTAGCAACATTTAACTCGTGATTTAGGTAGGTACCTAGTAACGAGTACGGGGTTAGGTACTAACCTAAGGAGGGTCTGCGATCTACATAATATGTATAGAATAGTACATATCATATTATATAGACGGGTTATCTATACATAGAGCTGTGATCTGTAACGGAAGGGTATTCTATACAAAATAATAAACCGTTGTGCAGGGATTTGCAGCGTTTTCACTCCTCATCAATAATTTCCCTTCAGAACTTCATTATGTGTGCGTTTCTTTTTGCCATTTTCGCTACTGTTTGTCATATACACAATTATTTTAGCAACATTTAACTCGTGATTTAGGTAGGTACCTAGTAACGAGTACGGGGTTAGATACTAATCTACGGAGGGTCTGCGATCTCATTATATGTACATAATAGTACATATTACATTATATAGGCGGGTTATCTATACAGAGAGCTGTGATCTGTACAAACCGTTGTGCAGGGATTTGCAGCGTTTTTTTTTTTTTTTTTTTTAATAAAAATGGCTCAGTCAGCTGCAAGGAAATTGGTTATTACAGTGATATCACGTCCATGAGGCTCATACTTGATTAACAACTGTACTAGTTAAGATATTAAACGTACCTATATACTTTCTTAGCACTATGCCCCGTAAATATAGTGGGAATATAGGTACCTGACAAATTGATGGTAATGAAATAGGAATGCCAATTATTATTTATCGAACCTCAACACTATCGGGACTCAGTTCAACACCATAAATTATTATGCATATAACTCCTACGTATTCTTGTTAAAAAAAAGATGAAAAATAAAAAAACTACCTACCTCTCTAAAAATATTTCCATCTTGTAATGAAAAACTTCCCAGTCTACCCCAAATCGGTCCTGATAACTAGATTGAACATGAAAATCGACGTTGTATTCAACATACACATACTTATTAGTCTGAATTCACAGCATGTATGTAACTGCGCCTGAAAACCATATAACCTTGCGAATTTATTTACATGGAATCATTTGCATTTTGCTTGCACCATCCGAAACGATAGAATAGAATAGAATTTACAACATGTAAAAATGCAACACTGTTGCACCATATGTGTGACAAAAGTAACACCTGGCATCATTGTACGATTTTACAATTGTTGTGTGAGAACGCAGATTGGACGTAAGGTCTTGGTTTTGGATATTTTTCCATTAAAATTCCATTGCTTGTATGACGTTTCTCATGAACCAGCAACAAACTGTGTAGGTAGTTTGTCAGTAAACAACGATACAAAGTCATGTAAAGAAGTGAACCTTATTGGTCTTACCTATTGGGAAAAGCAACACGGTTCTACCTTCTTGGAACTTGCCAATAAAGGGAGTTGGGGATGGTTGACTTTGATGTACCTACCTCCTCAAGCAAAAGTTAGTTTTTAGGACATGCAAGGAATTTTCTATCTGTTCCACCAAAAATAAATGTGGTACGTCTCTTCTGACCGAATGAGCAAGATTATCATCTGTTAATTAAATTAACCGCAAAAGCACTGGCGGCCTTGCCAGATGGTTCAAGTTCAGCCGCTCTTGCATAAGCAATCTTGACCCGAGCTCTTCTACTCCAGTTGCGCTCGGAGCCAATTCCCATTATTCAATCAATCATTACAGAACACTCAGTGAGAAATGATAGTGAATATCGAAAGTGAACCCACTCGTCGCTGGACTATTATTTCAACAGACTTCATCTGGGGAACAGAAATATTACATACAGAAGGTTGAGTTAATCAATCTCACAATAAAACAGTTTGAAAGTTAGGTTCAAGTTGGACAATTTTTAGGAGCTGAAAATCGTATAATATCATCGAATGGTACATTCGACGTGTCAAGGACACTTACCTACATAACACAAGAATATGAGAAAGTTCCATTCGTGCGGCATGACCATATCAGCGAATTATTGATGTGGCGTACTTACTTTAAGCGATACGACTGATGGTGTAGTAATGAAAGACTGAACGAACATTCAGATTTGAAGTTGGGGTTTGGCACGACAGATCGTCTGTGCACTTGTGGTTTTCATATATTTTCACAAACCTGGTACGGACACCTGGTACATTTTATCCCACAAATATCAATAAATTCCAAATGAGAATAATGCTGGAAATAAGAACAAATAACTTAACTAATTACCGAACTACCTAATTACTCGAATTGATTACCTACATAAAATTTAATTGATTATTCGAATGAAATTATGATCCACCTAGTAACACTCACGGTCAATCTTGCAATGTGCGTCACAGATTTCAGATTCGCCGGTACCTACTTTTAGTAAAAACGATCTCTTAAGGGCTCTCAAATTCGGCCACAATGAACTCCGTCGATTACAGCTCTGAGTTGTAAAGCCAGACAATGCTCTTATTTCTTAGAAACGTCTATTCTTCTTTAATAGCGGTGCAACTTTATTTACCGTTGGCGAACGACAGCCTGACTGCTCGGTTTTAATGGTTTGAAACATTCATAATTGAAAATTCTTTTCCGTTGGTCTGTAGACATTCTTTTGTCGATAGAAATTACACCAAATCCTTGGCAGTTGAGAAGGCAAACCCTACGTAGAATAGATGATTCCCCCCAGAGAAATAACTATTGAGCCTTCAAACTTCACCACTTGCGTGATTCAAGAGTATGCCTATGATCGTATCGTAGATTGTATTACTAACATGCACCTAAAGTAAAGTCGGTGAAGTCGTGTACCGTTTCACATCTGAGAAAAACTTGTCGGTAATATTTACCTCCCTACCAAAATGGAAAACACGTCCACTAGTGTAAAGACGGAAGTTGATTACAGTTTGATTTTGATGAAATTCGTATCGAACTACCTCGTTTAAATTGCGTTTCCAGGATAATACGTGACGACATTCGAGACGAACCTTAACGTTATACTTAGTCGGAATTTTATTAAATCGATTTGGGCGATCTTTGGGTTGAACTGCAAAATGCACCTACCCTCGACTATTCAACTCGTTTCGATCATTCTCTCGGGCAGTTGGGAAGGTTTCGAGGTTACTCTTATATATTTTTCGATCAAATTTTGAAGGGGGGTTAATTTTTTTTTTTTTTTCATTCCAAAGGTTTATTACCCATAAGAAATAATAAACCAAAATGCATATCATCGTAGGTAATGTTATTAATAGGCTTCCATCAGCGGACTGTTATGGTTTATTATTTTCAATGATGAACCTCTGGAATCAAGTCTTCAAAAACAAAATTTGTAACCCAATTTACAAATTTTGTTTTTTAAGACTCGATTCCAAAGGTTCATTACTGAAAATAATAAACCATAACAGTCCGCTGATGGAAGCCTATTAATAACATTACCTACGATGATATGAATTTCGGTTTATTATTTCTTATAGGTAATAAACCTTTGGAATCGAGCATGAAAAAAAAAACATTTTAACCCCCTCCTCGTTTCAAGGTGCGTAGAATCAGAATGAAAATACGCAGCAAATTATTACACAAAGGTTAGTTATTTAGCTGTATAGATGCCCTGTTTGGTTGTAGATCATTGTTTACTGTGGTCAATACCCTCGAGCTCCCTCCAGGAAAGCCCTAAATGGAGTGCTGGAGCCGGTCCGGGAGTTGAAGTTTCATACAAATTCGCAGGATTCAATAATTAAATTATTAATATTTGTAGTTATTCATGAAGGATAAGGCAAATAATAAACCGTTGTGTAATAATTTACCTGCATAGATGCCCCTTCTGCGTAGATACTATAATAAACCGTTGTGTAATAATCTGCTGTTGTGAAACAATTTCCCGTTGTGTAACAATTTACCGTTGTGTGATAATTTACCGTTGTTTAATAATTTACCCAATAATACATCAACGTTTGTTCAAGTTGCAAAAGTACCTATCAACAAAATCAAAAATAGCCTACCTAGTACCTAGTAACGAGTACGGGGTTAGGTAATAACCTACGGAGGGTCTGCGATCTACATAATATGTATAGAATAGTACATATATTATATATAAGGTTTATCTATACAGAGAGCTGTGATGTGTAACAGAAGGGTATTCTGTGCAAAATAATAAACCGTTGTGCAGGGATTTGCAGCGTTTTCAACAGCAGGGTGAATGAAATGGTATACATTCAGCCCAAATCTCGTCACCAGGGACGCGCTAACAATCGGGAATTGGCCCGAGATAAAATCATTGCTAAGGATCTCCTGATTATATTCACGGAGTATGAAGTCGAGCTGGTTGTTCTGTGATATTATTTCATTTGAAAAATTGTGGCTCTTTTGGAGTTTGTTGATAGGTAGTGAAACTTGAACAAACGTTGAAGTATGATTGATAGGTAAATTATTACACAATGGTAAATTATTACACAACGGTAAATTATTACACAACGGTTCATTATACGATGTACGTAGAAGGGGCTGGAGTTTGTTGGAATTTCCCTTCAGAACTTCATTATTTGCGTTTCTTTTTGCCATTTTAGTTACTTTTTGTCATGGAAAGAATTATTTTAGCAACATTTAACTCGTGATTTAGGTAGGCACCTAGTAAAGAGTACGGGGTTAGGTACTAACCTACGGAGAGCTGTGATCTGTAACAAAAGGGTACTCTGTACAAAATTATAAACCGTTGAGCAGGGATTTGCAGCGTTTTTCAAATGGAACAATACCACAGAACAACCAACTCGACTTCATACAGCCATCTGTGATTATGATCAGGTACTCCCTAGCAATGATATTTGGGCTGAATGTATACAATTTTATTCAACCTCCTGTTGATGAAACCTGTCGGTGCGAACTTCGGGTTCTTACTGTGAACGAACGGTTGGACGTACAATGCTCCGGGTGGTCTCAAAAAAACTCCCAAGTTCAAGAACTATTTAAAAACGTAAAAAAATCGAGGTGACGGCGTCCTGGAGATTTCAACCCCTATTTTTCACCCCTTAGAGATGACTGACATTAACACCGAGCTTCGCGGACCAACTAGACCCCAAATGGGACCTACAAGCTAAATTCCATCCATTTTGGTTCATGGTAACTAAGTAATGTGCCAAGTACAGCGTACGGCGTATGGTGGACGGACAGAAATTTTGTTCTTGCATTTTCGGATTCTACATACCTTGAAACAGAAACCATCAGATTTTGAGGGTAGGGTTGACATTTTTTTTCATGTTCGAATGCAAAGGTTCAGTGTTGAATATAATAAACCAAAATTTCTTTCCGTCCGCCGTAAGCCGTACTTAGAATTTTTCTTGGATACCATGAACCAAAATTAATGAAATTTGGTTTGTAGGTCCCTTTTGGGGTCTAGTTGGTCCACGAAGCTCGGGGTTACTGTCAGTCATATCTAAGGGGTGAAAAATAGGAGTTGACATTTTCAGAACGCCGTAGCTCGAACACTTTGATGCGAAGGGTATGGTTTTTATTACGTTTTTAAATTGATCTCGAACTAAACAATTTTTTGAGACCACCCGGAGCATTGTACGACCAGCCGTTCGTGTGCACCGAAAAGCTTCGTCAAGACGATCGTGAATCAAACGGTCTAAATCCGGCCCAGATATCATTGCTAGGGAGCACCTGATTATAATCACGGATGGCTGTATGAAGTCGAGTTGGTTGTTCTGTGATATTATTCTACTTGAAAAATGATGGCTCTTTTGGATTTTGTTGACAGGTACTTATGCAACTTGAACAAACGTTATGTTCATGAATAACAATAAATAATATTAATTGTTGAATTATTGAATTCCGCGAATTTTTATGAAATGCAATTCCCGGGCTGGCTCCAGTTCTCGATTTAGGGCTTTCCTGGGGGGAGCTCGAGGGTAGGTATTGACCAGAGAAAACTGATCTACGCAGAAGGGGCATCATCTATACTGGCAAATTATTGTACAACGGTTTATTACACAACGGTTTATAATTTTACCGTAGGTGCTTCACGAATAACAGCAAATAATTAATTATTGAATCAGTAATTCCTGAGCCGGTTCCAGTACGCGAGTTAGGGCAGTTAGGGGGGTGGCACGAGGGTAGGTATTGACAACAGAAAACAGTGATCTACGCGAGGGGGCTTTTTTTTATTCCCATATTTGTTCCATGTCCATTTACTTCAACCCCCCCCCCCCCCTCACCATGATCAGATCCATTTTATAAGGCAAACCATCACATCCTTATTCTACGAAAGATTGTATCTATTGAAAATTCATCATCATAGGAAAGTATTGCATGGAAAAAAGAACTTCGGGGACAACTCACTGAGAAAATATTCGCACTGTCTGAAGATAGCTAGACGGATAGGAAGTTGTAGTCACGAAGGGGGCGGGCTGCAGACGTTAAAATGTCAAGTATGCTCTTCGGCATTTCGTTGCAAGTATCCTGCGGGGGCGCAACACTTATCCCATCATCGCTGAAAAGCGTGAACTAAGATGAAGTAACTGAATGATAGTTTGTAATGCCGGTTCAACGACTGCTGCACTGATTTGAACATTTTAAATGCTCTGCATAAAATCCCTATGGAACTGACAGAACTTTCTTATTTCTTTTTTACCGAAGGTGTAGAGGTGGAATTACTATTCCACCGAACCATCTAAGTTGATTCCAATCGGGAGATGACCCCAGTATTACAGCCAACCCATGAGAAAACCTTTGTTATAACAGTAATATGCTGAAAATAGAAGAATTTAACTGGACTTAATGAATTAACAGATAATAGATTTCCCATTCAAGCAAAAACAAAAAGCGTCGTTATTCGCTCCTAACCGATGATTGAAGGCACGCAGCGGTTGTTTGGTGGCTCATGAACTCCTGTCGATGATTCCTCATCATTGTTTTAGGAAGTGGAATTCAACAGAAAATCGAAATAAATTCGTTTTTCGAACGACGTACATAATATTATCCCTACTGAACTACATCCACAATAAACTGGTAGGTACGCCTAAAAAATCATCAAACCAGACTGTGTTGTAGGGTATGGGAAGTTGATACACTAAACACATTTGAGTGTGCATAATTATAGGATATTGTGTGCACCACATAAACCCTTGCAGCTTTGTGTATGTTTGCTTTGTTGAATCACTGCATTTGACAGCAATAACTCGTATGAATAGGCAATGGCTCTCCAGAATTAAACTGACTCATGAGGAATCATCGGAAGGAGTTCACGAGCCACCAAACAATCGCTGTCAACGACAAAGTGCCTTCAATCATCGGTTAGGAGCGAATAAAGACGCGTAGTGTTTTTGTTTGAATGGGAAATCTAGCCTTGCTGAATGGATGCCTATGATAATGCATGAGGCGGAGTGATAGCCAGGCTGGTGGTCAGATGTTTAGAAAGGCGACCTTCCTTCCTTAAAGCGGCATGAATGCTAGAGCGCTGTTGCACCATTGTCAACCGTACAAAGCAACAGGGACACGGAGGAGTTTGGGAGTTTACCACCTCCCACAATAAACTAGTCCATGATAAACGTGAAGGATAATCAGGGAATATAGCATAGATCAACGGTCTAAAATACATGTTTATGTATTATTATGAATTATTACTAAGACGAAATGTTAACCAAAGGAAATTACCTTGTGTGAACGACAAATAAAGCCAATTGTGATTCTGATCTGATTACTGCGCTAAAACGATCGGTCTTGTGATTTATGGATTCAAATCACACTCCCACGTACACATAAGATGTCAGTTATATTCCGTCAATTCTTGAGTTACTACCACGAAACTCTCATCAATTCAGTGTCATCAAACAGTCATCAGGTCAGTCAGTACCTACAAAATATTAAGATGTAAGAAAGGTAAGATGTAAGAAATTTCTATCGTATGGGTGGGTGAAATCGAGTCACATCATCGTAGTGTAGGTTCCATAGATCTGTAGTTATGTTCTATATATATTGCTATGCAAATCTTACCGAATAGTATGAGGAGATATATTTTAAAACTATCGATAACCGTTCACATATCGAAATTTTCACTTCAATTCACTAGAACGACATTCAACATTGGCCAAAATAGGCGGGTTTTAGGCAGTTGGGTGATAGTGTACTATTGCATAAGGGAAATGCAGCCAGAAATCAAGCTAGTGGTCATTGCGCGTAAATTTTCCAACTGAGTGGTTTAATTTCCTATTCACAAACCAACACACAACGCTCCGAGCTACAAACACCAGAGTATTTACAAATCTTGCATTCAAGCTAAATTACCCTCTGCTAGCTGATAAGGGCGACTTCCCACGGCTTGGAGCCGCCTCCGCAGAATAAGCAGCATCATCCGACACCTCGAAGGACCGTGGGATAGCTGGGTGAACCGCAACGTCGTTCGGACGCTGCGTTCCGCGAACTCCCCGAGTGTTATGCGAGCCTTGAACTGCCTATGGAAAACAGGTGGACCTGTATCACTTCAGTCTCATGCACACAGGTTGACGGTGTGCAGACCCGTTAATTTCGTGGGGCGTGAGAATAATTTCAGAGAGAGATTATTATTTTATTTTTATTTATTTATTTTATTTTATTTTCATTTTTTTAATTAATTTTTTTATTTTGATTCATTTTATTTTATTTTTATTTATTTTTATTTTATTTTTATTTATTTTTATTTATTTCATTTTTTTTTAATTATTTTTTTTTTTTTTGCTTCCTCACTACCTAAGGTATGAAAGATTTGTATTCGTGCAAGAGTTCAAGAAATTTATGTCCTCCAAAGTGAAAAGTTCCACTCGCATTTCACGTTTCAGACATCAAGGAACATTTTTGGTTCCTTGTCTGTCTGTGGTCAATTCCTTGTCTCGGGCAAAGTTATATGAAATAATGGTCGTAATGAGTTGAAATTCGGAGGTTAGGGCAGGTTTGGCCACAGATAGTCCCACATCAAATTCATCAAAAAAGTGCTGTAACTTTCGTCTGCGCATGCGCAAACGTGAAATCCTTGTAAAGCTTATCGTATTAATTACGGATTATTAATAACAGGAAAAAACGGGCGAGAATAAATGTACCGATTTTTCATCGACGTGTCATTCTGCTGCACAACGACTAACCATTCGGAAAAGTGATTAATGTGTTACAGTGACTCGGAGAAGCTCATTATACTCTAGTGCCGTCATAATAGCCAAGTGCCTTCACCGTCCAGAAACATAGGTGTGGGTCAAACCGGAAGCCAACGTTTTTCCATGAAAGGAAGACATGTACCTATCATACTTTTTTTGGAAAGTTTTTGAAAAGGCGAAAGAGGTTTTATTGGCGTTCTTATTGATCCAGGTTACCAATGGTTTGGGATTTTTTTTGTCCCCGTTCATTTTTCGGATGTGCGAAACGCAAAGCAAGTATTCATTTAGTTGTCAAGTTTAGAATTTTACTATTCAGCCGCTCAATCTACTCGTAAATATGTGTTGTATTGTAAATATGTATTGGTTCTGTTGTATGATTCTTTCATCAGCGAATTCCTATATCACAGATTTTGTTTTATTTAATTATGTTCAGGCTGAGACTAATTCTGAACTTTCCTACGACAAAACCCAGAATGTGAAAGACAATTTTCGGTTTTATAAGAAAACGCATTGTTTTTTTTTGTTTTTTGTTTTTTTCAAAACTTCTTCACTTTATAATTGAAGTGAAATCGTTAGCAATATTCAGTCGAGTGTATAACCAGTTGCAATGGTAGAAAGCAATTAATTCTTTCCACATTACTTGCGCTTTCCCCAGTTCTTGGCCCTTTGCTTCGCTCCTTCAAGAAGAAGTAGATTACCTTTTTTTGCATGGATAAGTGACAACGCTCCGCTACGCTCGCATATTTAAATGAAGAAATGCATCAACCCATCAATCCTTTCAGGAAATAGTTGTATGGAACAATTATTGGACAAATATCTGAATAATGTGGAGAGTGAGAAGAAAAAAGTGTTGTACAGTACCTAAGAACCTTCCTCATTTTACCCAAAAAAGTAGTTCCTAAAAAAAAACATGAAAGAATGTGCTCTCTGAAAATACAGTTTGGGATTCCTGCCCTTTTATGTGGATTGAAAAGCGATCCGCACATCGGGATCAAGTGAAACAGGACTCAGTTTGCGATTTCTAAAGAGCACAGGATGATCTGGCCCCCAGCAGCCTATACGTTCCAAGTTCAAGCTCCAACCACCTTGATCCATTGAATTCCTTCACGTAACTCCCGCGATAGTTTTCAACGTCTCGCATTGTGCATTCGTCTCTTCTCCGAGCCTTTTCCAATTTTTTTCTGTCCTTTTCTTCACCTCGTTTGTTTTTCCTCGTTCCCGCTCGCCCAATTGATTCCAGACAGAACCAATCATCAGCCGGTGCCATGAACTGGGAATGGAAGAAGGATTCTTGACCTCTATAAGGTGAAGCTCGTGGGTGATTTATAAACTTAGATGCTAATAAGGGAGAATGATGTATCATTATCTGAACGTGCATCGAATGCTAAGGTGATGTGAGTCCACGGAGCAATAGCTATATTGACAGCCTGAATACCGGGTGATATATATTAGTTGATTGATGAGATTCCCTGGAGCTGTAATATATATGTACCACAACTCTTATTGACTTCTTATTAGTTGTAGTAGTGTTGTTATTATGACTGGATGATCTTCAATGCCCACAATCAAATTGGTATGAAATTGGAATAAATGAAAACGGAATTCAATATTCAAATAAGCAACTCTGATCTATTATGAGATTTAAATGACAAGAGTTCGCTTTCCTGATTTCTGCTTCATCAAAGTTATATTTATGAAAAATCGTTCGCTAAAATATTAAAACTAAGCATATCTAACCCCATAAGAAGTACAAGTATACACGTTTCTATTAAAATAATATGAACCATCCACATGGAGAGTATCTAATATCTAACTAAGTCGAAATATATTGTGGCAAGTCGAAACATACCTACCGTACCTACCACTACCTTTATGTAAGTAGGTAGTGAATCGTCAGTAAAGATTTTTCCGAGTTATAAATTTGATTAATGATTAATCTTAAGGAATATTCAAAGTGATTGCACATTATTTTAATAACAATTGGTTGATAGAGGGAACCTAATTGGGAAATTAGCCAGCGATATCCGATTCTGCAACAACGGCGATGCCCAAGGCCCACGACAACCAACCGTGAACGCCCCACTCGTCTGACCCGATCCTCACTTGAATAACGTCCACGAGTATTTACAACAAGCAAATCGTTTTGAACGTTTTCAACAATATTTTTCGTGTTCAGTTGATAATTACTCCAGAAAAGGCTTCAAGTTGCATTTCGAAAAGTCGTGTTAAATCTGCAACAATCGAACAAACATTAGATGATAATATGTGGGTAACTACTTGCTAATCGTTACGTGTTATTCCCTGAATCTTTCAGCTTTAGTAATAATATCACTTCAATTCAGCTACTTTAGGCAAGCTTATGGCGATTTGGCAGCTACTTATTTAGGGTACCTGACTAACGAAATTTTTCAATCTTTGTACGGCGGAATCCGATCCACAGCGGTGTTCCCCTTTTCAAATGTGAAGTTCACGCCAAAATGACAAGGATGGCTTTGGTATCCACAATTCTTTTAATATACTACGACTTGGCTCTTACGTCCAATCATTCTTCTTTATACTAATATTAATACACAAGTGGATGCGAACTAAAACTAAGATATATCCGAATTTAAACACGGCCACTCAGAACTATCACAGATCAATTTCTTCCCACAAATATTACATTATTCAACACCATTCGAATCCCACATCCACTCACACTTATTCTTATAATACCTACAATTTATTATTGCACGTCTGCGAGAGCTACAATACATTATATTATATATATTACAACGCGGCACAGAGAACTATAGGGACAAAAGTGTCTACACACAATATATTTGACCTCTGAGGGATACTTATGAGATTTGCTTATACGTCAAAATAATGACCTAACCTCCAAGTGTTGGAGCTTCAAACTCATTTGGTACCCAACAGACTAGAATGGCGGTAATTGAGTTTACTCCACTTCTGTCAGTACATACGTCACTACACCTTCAACCTGAAACGTACTAGTGGCAATCATGAGCACATCAACGAAACGTGATCTCACTCATACTATGGTTCATAAATCACCACCACCTTCATAGAGCAAAACTAATCATTCTGTGTCCTAAATGGTGACCAATGAAAGGTGGAAGTTTGCGAAGCGTAAGGTAGTCCCTTTCTCCCTCATCAATCTTGCACTTGCAAAATCAGGTGGCCTAGCCATAAGGTCACATCCCACATTAAACTCCCAAGGCTCACCATATCAAAGATACCTATAATTGATTGTAGTCCATTCCACACCAACGTTAGCCAGGCAGCCACCACTAAAAATGAGGAAAACAATCGATGGCTCAAGTAATTTATCGCCCGGGGCAGTCTAAACTTATTGAAACTAATTAAGACGCTCATGCTGGTATTGCATTGCATTAATGTAACATCGTAACTTTTAATTATGGGCTGCCTACTTTGCGCCATATTTCTGAATTTTATTAATTTGTGCCAACAGCTGCAATTTTGTAGAATTCTCTTTATACAATATATGAACCTAACAATCGGCCATAGCACACTTGCGAACCATATTGCTATTTTAGATTTGATGATATGAAACAGGAACAATATGTCGATTAGTTCAAAGCCTACTTGTATTGGTGGAGAGAGGAATGAGTCAGTCTGTCTTGGGGTCGACATGCCCACACACAGCTAATTCTCCAGAGCCAAGAACTCGACCCAGCTTCTCGGATTTCTATAACGAGGGGTGTATGGGAAACATGTTAATATGGAAATTATGTGGGGATAAATTCGACGTTTTCCTCTACAACAAAACAGTTTTGTATAGAAGCTAGTTACTATCTTCTCACCTATTTTCTATGCAATCTGCAAGGCAACCAGATGGACGTATAGGTGTGGAGGTCCATTCTGATGACAACTGTAAATTTTTTATCGGAATCATGTTCGAAAATCTGTATATTATGTATCCCTCGTATCACTGTATCCCTCGTTTGTTTCAACTGAAGGTACAGGGTAACACGTGGATGAAAGTATCTGAAGGATCGCACATTTTGTGATCCTTCAGTTACCGCAGACAGATGACCGCTCTTCATTTTGTAACGGCTGAAACTCACTCCTTTTGATTTTCACACACAGGCGCGTAGCGTCAGGGGTACGGGGGGTACCGGCGCTACCCTACACGAAAAATGAAAAAAATTACATTCCGTAGGTAGGTAGCAATTTGAATTGTCCACTCATAACTCCATCCTCCATGACTCTCCCTCCATGAAGCATGAACTATCCTCCAACCTCCATGTCTGCCAGTCATGGACGAAAAACAGCCAAGTATGTATCGATTAGTCGATTAGAATCATATGGTTTTCGGCAGGTTTCGAATATTTGAAATCTCAAGGTCGCTGGGGTACCGCTACCAGTCTGCGGAGGCCCAGAATCCGATGTGTGTGTCTCTACATCGTCTGTGTGAGTGTGTTTGCGTGTGTGAGTGAGTTTCGTACACATCTTCAGGAGACTGTGTTAGTAAGTTGGGCTAGCGCAAATATCCAGCGTATCCAATCTTGGTGAGGAGGGATACTGGCGTATGGATCGATTGTAGCTATCAATTAAAAACTCGAGAAAAAAACTTTGACAACTTCTAGTGTCACTGTCATCCATTTTGCTTTTCGGAAGCTATTCTTACGAAGGCCTGTTTTCTCATAATTTTATTACTTGTAGTTTTCACAATAATTGTTCCTAATTTCAGGTTTAGTTGTTTGAATTCGAATCTTTCCTAGTGTCCTAGTCTCCTCCTAAAATGGATAGTTGTTGCGTTAATTGTTCCGTGGTTCGGCGTTCGTTTAGTTCTCGTAGTTCAAGAGAGAGATTTCGAGAGAGTTGTGAAGGAACGTAACCGTGAGTACACTCGGCATTTCACTGTTGAAACATACAATAGGTACCAATGGTTATCAGGCTGTAGTTCGAAAAACCTTTTATTTTGTTTGCAATCACACAGCATCTGTTTTTCGTTAGTATGTGGGTATGTACGATGGATGACCCTGACAGGAAACGTGACAGCAAGCTGAGCAATTCAGTAGTTTTATCAATTTGTTAATCATCTCATTAGCATCGATAATGTGGACTCCGTAACTGTATAATTTCGTTGTATAAGAAAGAAAGAAACCAAATCGACAAATGAGTAAGTGCAGCCCTAAAATGCTCACCTTCGGCAAGGCTTATCAGCTAAATCATAGCAGCACCTTCGGTGTCACACTGTAATTATCGGGTGCCGCGACGCTTTCGAGCAGAGGTTTAGAACTGGGATGATTGTATTTATGCCCATTGGGAGGCTGATTTACGAGTCAACCTAGTGTCATATCTAGCGCCCTGAAAGAAGCGGCTAGGGAACGAAGACCCCCTACATTCCTCTATTCAGTGGCATAAACATTACATTGATTAATACTTCAATTCAATTAACTAACTAGGCGACGTGAAAGGCAGGAGTACAATATTATACTCTCGTCAGTCTTGAGCAGGCTATTTAACTGCCTATAATTCCGAATAAATTGATAAAATCAATGAATAACAAAAAGCAACAAAAAGTAATTTGCAACAAAAAGTGTCCCTTAACTTCTCTTTAGTCCGCTTTATTTTCAAAGTTTTTTCACTTGCAAGATTTTTTTTTGTTTTCGACTTATTCCCTCAATTT
The DNA here is from genome assembly GCA_954871275.1 of Leptopterna dolabrata. Classification (NCBI taxonomy): domain Eukaryota; kingdom Metazoa; phylum Arthropoda; class Insecta; order Hemiptera; family Miridae; genus Leptopterna; species Leptopterna dolabrata. Next base: position 34,873,766 of record OX940976.1, read on the forward strand.
TCACTGTAAATGTAATTATTATGCATTGAAAGAATACATTTTGGTTTATTATTCGTTTAAAATTGTTTATCAAAAATAAATTGTCAGCAATAAGCATTATTTTGATGTTTTTCTCGTACCTATTATTAATTTATCACTTTTAATTGTTTCACATTTCGTTCACATGACCCAGCTTTCTTGAAGATAACAAGGGCTGACACCCTCCCCCCCCCCCCCCCCCCAAAATGGGCTGAAGCCCTTTGATCCTTCTACCTATGAAAAGGATTTGAATTCGTCTATAGGGGAGGTCATATTGTGACCAATCGACTCAGATTAAAAAAATACGCAGAAGTCGAAACCCCTCATCACCTTTTGAGAAGGTCATAAAATAGTCCAGAAACACTCCTTCAATTTCCCCTTCCTTCAGTTAGCCCAGCAAAATCAAATTTGATTATAGGTACCGTTCGAAAGCTGATAAAATGTATGTTTTTGCCGTTGTTGCAAACGACTGAAATGTGATATTTAAAGCGAGAAAACGGGTCGAAGAAAAGACAAGTTTTGTAAAACTCTAAAAGTTTGAAGTTTGTCACGACTTTTTTACCTGCCAAATCTGCTTTCGAACGGTATCCACAATTTCGCATTTACAATGAAAATTGAGTGAGTTACGGTAATTTCAATGGCACAATAAGGTCGAAAACATGAAAAAAATCTTGGAGAGAACAAAACTCGGAAAATAATATTTAAAAAACTACGAACTAAATTACTCGCGAAAAAATCGTAGTTATTGAAAGGTTGTCTATTTCCACTAATACACGAAAAAACGCGAAAAATACACTGTTATACCTGTTTCAGTGATCAAAACATCGTCAGTAACAAACAATATATTGCTATTGTTTGTTACTAATAATGGTTTGATCACCAAAACCGGTATAACATCGTATTTTTCGTGTTTTTTCGTGTATTAGTGGAAATAGACAACCTTTCAATAACTGAGTTTTTCTTTTCTATTTAAAAAAAAAAAATGTTCTGGGACACTTTTTGTTGCACATTAGGTACCTGTAGAATCGATCCCTGAAATGAATGTGCTTTATCCTGTGATAACATTATAATTTCATACGTCTGATCTAATTGAAAATTAATATTAAGGTAAGGAACAATGAATAATCGCGTCTACAATAAATTCAATTTACTTACTCCACCATAATGACAGGCTACATGAGAAGCACCTATTTAATTTGGTTCAGAAGGAAAAATTCAAACAGGATGTAATAACTTCACAGGGTTTATGCGATTAGATTTTCTAATCAAACTTTAACGCCACAATCATTATTTTATCATGACTGTTTACATTTATTGTGAAGTCAGTATTGTAGAGGTTGGCATACTAAACTGGTGTTTTTCATTTAATACTATGATCCAACATTCTTTCGTACAACCGTTGAACTGAGAATATGCTCGCTGCTTCTTTACAATAAAGGGAAACGAAATATTCCATCTTAATGAGTTACATATCATACAAATCTGTGCTCTCGTAATTCTCGTCCGCAGCAGTCGTATTGAGCTTGCTTCTGCGAAGAGGCTTGTGAACGGCATTGTTCTGCTTCTCACAATTTCGATCATATGTTGCTCGATTTTTTTTTTTTTTTTTTTAAATCGATCTCTGATAGTAATAATTAGGTTCACCCATCATGAACAAACAGGATGTGGGAAAATGGGGCGTGGGAGAATGTTAACGTTGCCCAAAATCGAATCGACCAAGCGGAATAAAAAAAAAAATCATCTTAAAATTTACTGCGATTTCAAATGTTGTCTCCTCCCAATTGATTCCGACACATAATTATATAATAAATTATTTGCTTCATTTTCCGACAAAACTATCATAATAATAGATCGCCATTGAAGTACTTACAGAACGTGGCAGGGGGTAGAAATGTGTAAGTACGTACTCGGGAAACGTTTTTCCGTCGACTGATCAAACAGTAATGAACGATTATTAGACCTGAGTTTAAAATCCAAGAAGATCGATGGTGAGAAAACTGATATCAACAAATAGTAAGATGATACAGCCCATCAAATTCACTACCACAAATACAGATAATAAGATGATAAAAGTATTAATCACCGAGAAGATGACCATTGGCCGTGTAAGAGGTGTATCTTGGCCGTACCTTCAAACTTGCGATTTTACAACATTTATTTTGAATTACGGTGAAAGGAAATAAATGCACTCAGAAAATGTATGCAAGAATGAGTATTTTGATTGGGTACCTACCTACTACACTGATGTGAAAATCTCTTAGATACTTCAACAACCTAGTCCACCTTAATTCATTCTTAAAGTTCCAGTTATGGTGTCCGTGAACCTCCTAACAGCTATTACCTACCCATTCAGCTCACAACTCCTGCTCAATAACTCAAAGTATATTTACAACCTGTAGGGAGTAAAGCTGCACTGAAGTCGGCTGTGCTTCGGTCGCTAAGTAAACTTTATTATAACCTTGTCCTTACCGTATCTCTACCACAAAAGGTTAAAGGTTCTAGTTGGGGTGCACTGTTCTGACTTAAGTATCATATCAGGTGCCGATCGGCAAATGTAGATATAATTGGTCCTAGGTATATCTAGGTCCAACCGAGGAATCTTTGTGAAATTGCTACCAGTGTAGTAGATTAGGATCAGTAGACTGTTTCTCTATCAAGGTGTATTGAAAACCTAAACGCTAGACCCTTGACCTGCTTTTTACTGCCAACATACTTTAATATGAGCCCACTGGAACAATCTGAATACTCAAGCTGAATACCAACTCTGAACACTCAATCGAATTTATTTTCAAATGGTGAATTTTTGGCGTATTGACTTGGATTGCCTTTGAATTCGACGGTTGATACTAACGGCGATTTCTGACGCTATAGACATAGGTATTTATATATTGAAGAATATGAAGAGGACTGCAGAATGAATTTAGGATGTAAAATATTAATTCGAAAGACTTATATAGACAATAACCAGGGTGTTCACACTTAAGATACAGAAACTTATAGGAATCGATTCCACAACTAATTTGTAAAAAAAGTTCCCTCTTTACAATTTTTGTAACCTCATGATTTCATGAGGTTTTTCACTTTTACGATTTTTTCGTGTTTTCAACCTTCCACTAGAATGGCCGCAACTCCCTTAAATTAAACTGTAAAAATAAAAACAAGGACGTCGTTCGAAATAGCGTTGAACTTCCTATCAGAATATGGCCTTAACATAAATTTTGGCACAGCGGGCGGAAAATTGGAGTGAAAAGAACATTTTGTAAACTTTTCAAAATCACTACCTATTGACTCAAATGGATTTAAGTCTCAAAAGTAATGGGTGGTTGTACGTGCATTGACAGGAAAAACTTCCTCAGAATCTCCGTCTTACAAAGGTGTGGTTACTTTTCGTTTTACTGCACTAGGTAATTGCGGGGAGGGGGGGGATCACGATTGAATGCAAAAAACCGCGTGTTTTTTGAGGAAATCGAGTTTTTTAGGGTAGGTATTTATGACTTGACTCAACCTGACCATGACTACAGGAGTTAGGTGTCGTTTTCTACGTAATGTTTCACACTGAATCGAATGGTGACCTCCCAAACCTCCCCTTGTGATTTGGAAGATGAAAAATTTTTTTAAGTCCAATTTTTTGCCCGCTTAAAGCCACATTCTGACAGGAAATTTAACGCTCATTCAAACGGCGTCCTTATTTTTATTGTTAAAAGTGTAATAAGGGAGTTATGCCCATTTAGTGGTATAAGGTTGAAAACACGAAAAAATCTGAAGTGAAAAAAACTCACAAAAACAAGGGGTTAAAAAAAAGCACGAAGTTTAGTAGCAAATTAGTTGTAGAATCAATTCCTAGAAGGTTCTGAATCATAACTGTGAACACCGCGTACATGTAACGACAACGGTACCTACATCTCTTCCATCAACTTGCCTTGGCCATTGCTTCCGGTCAAAAATATTGTCGCGTCCTTAGAATGGTCACGAATGTCGAAACCTTATCTCCCGAGTTCAATAACTGAATTGATAGTAAGAACGGGGCCTATGGAGTTGTATTACCGTTAACGAAATGAGCGGATGAATACTCATTAGACACCGCTCGCTTCGTTCGCATCCTCCCATCTCGCCGAAGGTGAAGCTCAGTGCTGAGATCGCCCCAGTGTCATCAGTGAGGAATTCTACTGGAGCGAACGCGAGGTATGTGGGCCGATGAGGATATGTCTTAACAAGCGGCTCGAATGGGAGGAAATGTCCTATCCTTTCCCGAGTCTCGAGATTTCACTACACACAGCACCCACCGTCACGTGTCTTCTGTTTTGAATCGTACATTACTCACTTGCGATGGTTAGCGATCACCTTGAAAACTACACTGCTTTTGCTATTCACTTACCACGGTGTATTTCAGGATGTATGTTCGTCCCGTTCATATTAATTAGTTACATACGACATTTTTGAGGGTCGGAAAAACGTACTACTGTTCAGGATGACATTTTCAAATGATTTAAAAGGCAATGGTTGTGCCGGGTTAATGGGGTACCAATTGATTACCTTTCGATTAGTGATCGAGTATGATCCAAAACGAATAGTGGTACTTGACTACTGATAGTTCTGGTCTTCTCTAGTGGTACTTGACTATTGATAGTTCTGCAAGACAATGATACTCTAATGCCAGTAGGAAGTCTACATTTGTAGCGCATCAATGTTTGTCAGTTTTCAACGTGTCACAGTTGAGTCATCCTTCAATAAGGCAGTTTAAATGCAACGATCTTTACGACTTACATCATCATTGTCATAAGGTCACAACGATGTAACAATATGAAAACAACGACGAATAACTGGGTACTTGAAGTACGAACGAAAAGCATTAGAACAAGAATGTATCCCTTATGACTTGACATCAATTTCCGCTACTCAGAACGTTTGCTGAATATTCGCATTTTCACTTGTAAGGGGAATAAAAATTATATTAATTATATAAGTTGATTACTTGCAAACTATAACTTACTACCTACTTACCAGCTACTAACCAACTATAACTTACTACCTACTCGCTACTACCTACTTCCACCATAGCTTCTTCCTCCATAACGACACCCCCAAATTAAGACATCAAAATGTCCACCTGTTGTTTCGAGTTGGATAACCATGAAGATGCTTTCACCGTCACTCTCCTACTCGTGATCACGGCGAATCGCCGAAATATATACCTAGGTATTTTAAGTTTTGTCACTTTCTTTAATTTTGTTGGCTTATCTTTCTTCTTTGCCTTTTATTCAACGTATATATATATATATATATATATATATATATATATATATATATATATATAATAAGTTCTGATGACTAGGTTGATGAAAACAATTCAGGATTGAGGGATGACCAGTCTAGTCTTGTTTCTGATATTATTCAATTCCCTCGACGTTTCTACCCAGGATCTGGGTCTTATTCATACGGATTTGTGGTCCAAAGGTAAGTATGATAGGTGGATTGGTGTTAATTCCAAGCTGAGTTACTGACCAGTGGTAAAAAAGTGACTTTAAACAATTCGTTTTTTACCTCTGGTCAGTAACTCAACTTGGAATTAACACCTATCCACCTATCATACTTACCTCTGGACCACAAATCCACTCTTGAATAGGACCGAGTTCCTGGGTAGAAACGTTGTGGGAATTAAAAAACATCAGAAACAAGACTAGACTGGTCATTCCTCAATCCTGAATTATATACTATATGTATATATATAAGAACATAATTTTCAGGAGCAGGAAGGCAACAGCCCGTTCTGAGCTATAATTGCGAGAAACCGTGAAGATCAGGCTGTCACTTCGTTTTGAATTAGGTTTGACGATGAGAGGCCGTCGATTAAGCTGTCAAAAGCAGGAAAAAAACGGAGTTAAAAACGTATTGATGTTTATTTTTGTTGTTCAAAAAATAGTTCCACGCCAGTTTTTCTCCGTGTTAGGTGGCGAATAACATAACGCATTGAAAGGTAACTAATGAACAATTTGCCACCTCGAAAGATCGTATTTAATTTGTTAAATTACGATCACAATCTGAGTGTTCCCGCACCGTGGGGGATTGGTTGATTAATGAATACATTACGTTCTTCTCGGGAGGTCCCGCTGAACGCTTACAGATGGTTGTATTTCGGACGTTAATCATTCTGCTGTTGTACTACCTACCTACTCTATTTCTTCACAGAGCGGTTGAGAACTGAGTGTCGATTTTTCGGGTAATTATTATTATTTATCGGTTCTGCTCTATGTCTGAGAGATGTCTGAGCCGAAATATTGAAAATGCAATGAGCTACGCGCCACGGAATGATTTCTTATTATCGGATCCTCCCCAGCAGTCATTGCGCTATTTGTTGCCCACTCACTTCGCATCTCTTTCATTTACCATCCCTTGTTGTTGTTCGGGTTCATGTTTGTTCTTGACTTCATTATTTTACTGAAAAGTAACCAACTCAGGATATGTAATAGGATATGTAAAATATTGTGTGAAGTGTGTCTGTAGGGGAGTGGTAGTATGTTGCATTTTCATTTCTAAGCAGCAACAACTGGAGGATAAAAAGGGTGAATAAAATAATAAGTGGATTGGAGGGAACAATGTTAAAGTACCTAACGTCTAATTCTTTTCACGAGATGGCGACTACTTTTTGTAGTCAGTATAGCGATCTAACCAACGAGTCCCTATCATTTATCGCTCCAGTCGACCAGGATATGGTAGAAGGTCGAAAAAACTCGTTTCGATAAACAATATTGTTTATTTTAGCTACCCAAACAAAAAAGCACGACTCCAGATCGTGTATCGGGTTTTGATACTCCGGAAAAATTTTGGACCCGCCTCACAGAAAAATCGAAGCAATTAACGCAAAGATAAACGGAGCTGGTAATTTGATGTAATAAGGCGGTATAATTGTTTGGTGCGGTATTGAGGCGGTACAACAGTATAAGCGGGGGTGGGGGTTGGTCAGCTCGCTGACCTTGCTTACTCGCCCGATGCAAATGTCAAGTCCAACAGACCGCGCCCAACGGAAAGCTCACCCCAGGATAACGTGCCTTATCATCCCACGTCAATCTTTTTTTTATTTTTATTATTATCTTTTTTGAGCCATCTCATGGTCATTGCAAATTGGATGTGATAGAGATTCATCAGGAGTGCTCTCTATTGCGAGTGGTTCCATCGAAAACGTCCAACTACGATTTACTTTTGATCATTGACTTCTCTTCAGATTATGTTTTGCATGTAAGGGAGTTGGTTCCACAAGAAATTCGAACAGTTTCATTAAGCCAAATAGTTGCTATTGTGGCAATGGTGATATGGTAATGCCCTTATCACACAGATTATAAAAATATCTATTCTATACACTGTGTCTTAATATCTTGGAACATTATACTATAGTTATGTTAGGATTTTTCGGACAGCTATGACAAGTTAGGTAGGTGTACACTTTTACCTCAAAGGTGAACTGGTTGAGCTAAGGCTTTTTCTTTAATTGTATTGGGTTTTGTGGAAATGTAGACTAAAAGATATTGACGCATTTTCAATATTTCCAACTTTTTGCAAGTTGTCACATAATGTACAATTTATTGAACAATTAACAAAGCAATTATTGCGTGTATGCCAACATTCTCTATTGACTGTTAGGATGGATCAAGATGACAGATTCCGAGGCGATTATTTTTTGTTGATGTACCATAATAAAATCTTATTCAACAATAATTAGCCCCATCAAGTGAGGAATATAATGCTAGGCGCTTGAATCACGTTTTCCTTGTACATCTTAGCACACAATATGTTTTCATTGCATCATAAACCACCAAAGGCAGTCAATAAACTATATGTAAATACATAAATATACACATATATAACGAAACTGTAAGATTAATTGATTGCATTGACGTATTTCTGAGGCTAGCAAAAGTAGTATAATATACAACTATATTAAACATCAAAGTTAATAATAATTAATGCAGACTGAAGAGACCCATCAGACAAAGGAAAATCAATGCAAAAACCAATGCTACTTGTTGCACATATTGCAAGGCTCGTATCTATGTTTTTTATTAACTGAATACAGTGACAAAAACTTTTCGATGCAGACGAAAGAGACCATCAGACAAAGGAAAACCAGTGGAAAAACCCATGCAATTTGATACTTATTTAGACGAGTCTTATTCTTCAACAACTGCTAATTCACATGTCGCTCCACTCAGCTGAACAGGATTTGAGGGGGCTGAAGGTCCAAATTATTCTCAATCCGTTGTACTTCCGTGGGGGTGTTTGGCAATGACAGCGCCTGCATCCTACAACTGAATTACTATTCAGTCAATATTCAGAGCGCACCGAAGAATGAGAGGCAAATTAGGTGTAAAGCTTTTCAGCATGATCGTGAATGAAACAGTATACATCCAGCCGAGATATCATTGCTAGGGAACATCTGATTATAATCACGGATGGCTGTATGAAATTGGGTTGGTTGTTCCGTGATATTATTTCATCTGAAGAATGAGGGTATTCTGGATTTTGTTGTACTTAGACGAGGTTTATGCTTAATGAATAACAACAAATATTAAATTAATGATAGCATTCTTGAATCCACCGCATATTATTTATGAAACTTTAATTGCCCGGCCGGCTTCAGCACTCCATTTGGGGCCTCCCTGATGGGAGCACGAGGGTAGGTATTGACCAAAGTTTGATAATTTAATCCTGCGTAATATGGCGTAATAAGAGCAATACTTGAGCCAATTTAAAAAAATTTCAACTATTTCTTCACAGCATGATTCAATCATTCCTGTAGCATGAGGTGAACCTACCCCAGCCATTTGAAGAAAATTTGGGTACGACGTACCTAATATATTCTGAAAATAATACAATGACGCTACCTCTAAAACCCAATTTGATTTCAGCACTCCATATGCAGCACTTTCCTTAGGTACCTACTATGAACCAAAAGTAATGACATTTGTTTTTTAGGTCCCATTTGGGGTCTAGTTGGTCCGCGAAGCTCGGTGTTACTGTCAGTCATCTCCGATTTTGCTGAAATTTTCGGGGATCCTACGAGTGGGACCCGAGCTAGTTCCCTATGAATTACCGAACAATCGGATCATTGTTACGGCCACTGCGAATCTGAATCCGTGGTAGGTACTCAATTTCTCGCGAGTCAATGGCCCGATTTTGCTCAAATTCGGCGGGTAGTCTCTCCTATATACGTTTTCAAATTGACCTCAAACTAGGGAATTTTTTGAGACCACCGTATGTCCAGCCGTTCGTTCACAGTAGGGCCCCGAAATTTGTAACGAAAAGCTTCGTCAACACGATCGTGAATGAAACGGTATTAGGTACCATCCAGCCCAGATATCATTGGTAGGGAACAGCTGATTATAATCACGCATGGCTATATGAAATCGAGTTGGTTGTTCCATGATATGATTCCATTTGAAGAATGATGGTTATTTTGGTTTTGTTGATAAGTACTTTCGTAATGTGAACAAACGTTATATGCTTGAATAACAACAAATAATTGAAGATAGCATTCTTGAATCCACCGCATATTTATGAATTGTAATCGCCTGGCTGGCTCTAGTATGCGATTTAGGGATTTCTTGGCGGAATCACAACGGTAGATAGGTATTGACCACAGAATAATAAACTGTTGTGTAATAATTTCCAGCGTTGTTTAATTTCAATGCCGTTAAAAATCGTGTTGACCAACAACTATATATATGTATTCATTTATTGTATTTCGTAATTGGTTCAACACGATTTTGTTTTGCTTACCTATTGTGAAAAAACAGTTTTGGAAGCGTTTCCCCAATAAGTTTAAAGATTAACGACCGAACATTTTAGACTGTGTTGAAATTTATTTGAGTTCCTCCTCGATGATAGGAAACTAGGTGCATAGCTATGAAGGTATTGTTGAAGTGCTGCCTATGTATGAAAAATACATTATTGCTTTCCTAGGGCTGGAATAGATTTTCTTGTAGATATTGATTGAAGGATAACCTATGCCTTCTCCCTTTACAATTAGGTATTATAAACCTCAGAAGAAATTACTTAGCACCTGATGTCACGGATGCTAGGTGCTATGACCCGTCGAAAGCCCTCGCACGATGTCGCACCTAGTTCTGCCCTTGAAACTTGGTCAGAATTACACTACATTCCCATCTGATGATCTCAAGTGACCATAGTCTCCTGTTTTGCTCTGCTCGCCTGCCACTTCCCGGTATCCTAATGACACGTGAACTTACATTGAGGTTACTTATTAACAATTACTGAGAGCTGCCTGTAACGGAAGGCATTGTTAGATACAATTGTTTTTAATCAAACTCATAACCCCGCCTTGAGAGGAGATACAATTCTCTCTATAGTTTATCCTCAGGTAGGCACTTATTTTTTGCCGTTTAAATAAGGTGGACCGACCACAGCCTCTCCGCAGGTGCTCATTCCACGTACTAGTTCCTTAGAAACATACCAATGCATCTACAACTGTGGCGTTTGTCGACATTTAGAATGGTTCTTTATTGAATCTGTTTTCTTTTTTCTTTCTTTTTTCATAAAAATACGAGGCAAGTAACGTTGCTGAGATACTTTCTGTTCTTTCTGTGTTTCTGAGTTATTTAGTTTCTTTGTTCACAAAGAACTTTTAAACAACCTGTTCTTTCTTTACTAGGGAACTCTTCGTTTCTGAGTAGCTGGAATGAGACAGAAGTCGGCACATAGAACGAGAAATAGTTCAGACACATAAGTATGAATGAAAATATAAAAAAATGGTGCAATATACTCGTATTTTAACATTCGATTATGTTAAGCTCCGCTGTTTTATGAACATGTACCTAGGAATACAAGGAGCCTATTTTCATACTAATCGTATGACAGCAGTAATCCGCTTCCAACTACCACTGAACTATTCCGCGTTCATTTATGACTCCTCTACTTTGTGAATGTGGGTAGTAGATAATGAACTCGTAACAAGTGCGGCTGGCATCTTACTGGCGCGTGAACTGGAAATCCGTCTGCATGACATTACGAAACGAGATATGACAAAAACCAACTCAACTGAATCCACGACGAGGAAAAACATGCAAAGCCAATAGCTAGTTACAAGATACGCGAGTGTTCAGATATCAATTTCTATGCGCAGTGTGAATCCTACATGCTTTCATAAAAATTAACCAATCATATTGCAATAGGTGGGTGAGCTCAAATAACGACCATTTTTGACATACAGTAGCAAGTAATAATAACTACCTAGAATTAGTACAGAAATCTTAAGTTGTAGCAGAGTCGATGTTCACCAAAATTTGAAGAACACCTTCACTTTAGTTTCATATTTTTCTACACGTTTGGTTTATTATTTTCAATAATGAATCATTGGAATCGAGCATGAAAAATGAAAAATTTTAAAGGTTTACGTTATAAGGTACCTACGTAGAAAATGCAGAAAAAAAAACCTGAAAATTATTACCCAACGGTTTATTATTTACCAGTATAGATACCCCTTCTGCGTAGATCACTGTTTTCTGTGGTCAGTACCCTAAATGAAGCACTGGAGCCGGCTCAGGAATTAAAGTTTCATACAAATGCGCGGAAATCAATAATTCAATCTTTAATTATTTGTAGTTATGCATGAATCATAAGGTGAATAATAAACCGTTGTGTAATAATTTACCTAATAATACTTCAACATTTGTTCAAGTTGCATAAGTACCTGTCAACAAAATCAAAGAAGATCCATCATTTTTCAAATGAAATAATATCACAGAACAACCCACTCGACTTCATACAGCCATCCGTGATTATAATCAGGTGCTCCCTAGTGATGGAATCTGGGCCGGATTTATATCGTTAGATTCACGATCGTGTTGACGAAGCTTTTTGGTGCAACGAACGGCTGGTCGTACAATGCTCCGAGTGGTCTCAAAAACTTCTGTAGTTCAAGATCAATTTAAAAACGTTAAAAAAAACCATACCCTTCTATCGAAATTTTTCGAGCTACGGCTTTCTGAAAATTTCACCCCCCATTTTTAACCCCTTAGAGATGACTGACAGTAGCGCCGAGCTTCGAGGACCAACTAGACCTCGAACGAAACCTATAACCAGAATTTCATCAATTTTTTTTCATGGTAACTAAGAAAAGTGCCAAGTACGGCGTACGGCGGACGGCGGGCGGACAGAAATTTTTTTGTATTGCATTTTTGGATTCTACATAAATATATTTGAAACGAAAACCATCAAATTTTGAGGGGGATTAGATTTTTTTTTTTTTTTCGTGCTTGATTCCAAAGTTTCATCATTGAAAATAATAAACCAAAATTTCTGTCTGTCCGCCGTACGCCGTGCGCCGTACTTCGCACTTTTCTTAGTTATCATGAATCGAAATCAATGAAATTCGGTTTATAGGTCCCATTTGGGGTCTAGTTGGCCCGCGAAGCTCGGAGTTACTGTCAGTCATCTGTAAGGGCTGAAAAATAGGGGTTGAAATTTCCAGGACGCCGTAGCTCGAAAATTTTCAATAGAAGGGTTATGGTTTATTTACGTTTTTAAATTCATCTTGAACTAAAGAATTTTTGAGACCACCCGGAGCATTCAACGACCAGCCGTTCGTTTGCACCGAAAAGCTTCGTCAACATGATCATGAATCAAACGGTATACATCCGGCCCGAATACCATCGCTAGGGAACATCTGATTATAATTACAGATGGCTGTATGAAGTAGTTGGTTGTTCTGTAATATTATTCCATTTGAAAAATGGCGGATCTTTTGGATTTTGAACAAACGTTGAAGTATTATTGCGTAAATTATTACACTACGGCAAAATATTACACAACGGTAAATTATTACACAACGGTTTTTTAAACTATACACAGAAGGGGCATCTATACAGGTAAATTATTACACAACGGTTTTTTATTTACCTTATGTTTCATGAATAACTACAAATAATTAATGATTGAATTACTGAATCCTGCGCATTTTCATGTAACTGTAATTCCCGGTCCGGCTCCAGTACTCCATTTAGGGCTTTCCTGGAGGAAGCTCGAGGGTTTGACAACAGAAAACAGTGATCTACGCACAAGGGGCGTAAATTAGCGTTTTTTATTCGGTCAACAAAGTTTCATCGAGTGATGTTTCAATACCGTGAAATCTCTTTTGGCATCACTGTTTTATGCACTCAAGTAAATATAAATTATTTTCTCTTGGTATCTCAGTGGAAATTAATCTAGCGTTTGACTAACCCTTCTTAATAATAGAAACGCGAGAGAATTTACCCAATCTTGTAAATTTAAGCCTTCTTGATAACTGTCTCCGTAATATATTTTTATAGTAGTGCACATCTTCAGTTCGAGCCTGGTTAGCCCTCCTCCTGTTCCTAGTTGGTCCTACAACTTCTTTATGGTACCTACCTACCTATGTGCAAAAATCCATAACTTTGAGAAATAAATACTGACCTTAGTATGAAACCATGGCTGTAAACTGGATTCATATCGGAAAGGCACCTTCGAAATTTCCTAAATTCCATCGCAACTATGCGATACAGCTGTTTTTGACCTTTGCGTCCTCCCAATTTCGTGAAGAGGAAGTCTTTAATGCTCGACCTAACGACATCTCGTTTGGAACCGTGAGTCGTCGAGAACGCAATTAGCCCTGTCATATCCTCCCAGAAGTGGATATATATATATACATATATATGTATATACACCTACCTTTGGCGATGTAAATAGCCTTGTTGATATATTATCTTTTGAATTAACAACAGTTTGAGGAGGTCGGTGATTGTAACCGTCTTACCGGGACAGAAGATATAGAACATCAGTTATTTGGTAGGTACTGTTAGAGGGAATTTTAGACCAACTTATCGGGAATATCTTGGTTTTTGGGTGCAGGGCGGTGAAGATGATTACTTAGAATCGCATATTAACCAAACAGTCTGGAACGCTCTGAAACCATTTTTACTGCATTTTACAGCGTCAACATTATTGTTAATGTAGATTTGAGGCCGAAATAAACATTTATTTATTAGGATAGAGATTGGAAGTCGTCGATCACACGGTTTATTAGGTCTGTATACAGTTAGGGACCGGTTTCGGGTCTTAGCCCATCATCAGTCTCTGCAAATTTACTTTTAAAAAAGTGTCAAAATTGGTCCTGTATCCAAACAACTATTTAGTTTTGACACAATTTTGACACGTGTTTTTTGTAAATTTGCAGTGGCTGATGATGGGACACGAATTCGGTCCCTAACTGTATATCTAATAAACCGTGTGATCGACAACTTCCAATCTCTATCATGATTTCTGATAGTCACACAATCCCAGGACTCAAATCATCATTTATTTATTAGTTAATTAGTCTCTGACCGATCCATATCAACAACAGACACAGTATGATCCAACAGTAAAAAAACATTTAACAGCTCCATACTGGTAGGTGGTTGATATTAATGTGTCGATGACCGCAGACCTTTGACGGGTGCAGGCAGGTAGGTTTGATCAGAGGTGATAAGAGAGCGGTGAGACGTCCTTGCAATGCCGCGAACTATGTGACGTCCACATTCCTTTCTCCAGATCCGCCTTCACAACCCTGGGCGGTTGAACAGCTGGCCCCATTCACCAAAATTAGAGACGTTGTACAGAAATCGTTGGAAATATAACCTTGTTGGCACAGAACTCAGATAAAAAATACCCCGGAAATAGTAACTGAAGCTTTTTTCTCAAACAAGCTATGGTGAAATTATTTAGGAGTTAAGCGCAGGTTGTGTTTAGAATGTATTGTAGCCCTCCACAAGCCACCAGTACTATCGAGATACATATAATAGTACGGACTAGGAAACGAATTTTCATCTAAGGAACATCGTCTTCCGAAATGCACGGGGGGGGGTCTTTTGAAACGGCTGTAATGTGTTACCACCATTTAGTAATAGTTGAATGGTCTGGATGCTGACACTTGCATCTTTAAATGTTGTTTTTTACCGGATCTTTTTTTTCATGGCTCATTTTCAGGAAACTCTTCACAAGCTGATCAACTACCGGTTACCTGGCGCTCCATTGTTTTTAAATGTAGGTATTATTTCTGAAGGAGGTAAAATAAAGAATGGTTGAAATAACGAAGTAGACAACATATTAACAGAAATGATGAGCTGTCCTCAAGTTTCCAACAGTGCACTTTGAGGGAAAAACGATTGATTTTGTGGAGATTGGAAGTAAGGGCCGGCGTGGAACTACAACCTTGATGATTATAATCTTTTCATTTTTATCAGATGTCATGCATGCATGCATATTGATTTCTGGATCAAATTTGAATTCGATTGAAATATGACTGCGAAACTCAGTACCTATATGAAGATATATTATTATTCGCAATCTTGCATTAAATGTTTCGTATCAGAAAAATGTCAACTCCCTTTAGGATCGACATTCGTCAAAAGTACGCAATAAAGTTGTTAAAACTGCCACAGCTACCTTTGTAGAACTCCATGGGATGCTATCATTTGTACTCCTCATCTACTAGGTAGGTTCTAACCCATTACGTACTACCACCAACTCCATTCAATATCCTGAGCTCAAGGTGCCTACTTGCTATTTTCAGTAAACGACTAACAGTACATTTAACACGCTCCCATGCCATTTTATCTCGACATTAATTAACTACACAACACCTTATTGTCACGAAAGTTAACGTACAGGAATTACAATAATATTCACGCAATTGTGTAATTTGATGTGGGCCTTGGTAGAACGAGATGTTGGCACATGTTGTGAGCTTCAGTGCAAGTCTGAGTTATTTTATTTGGAATGCGCAGCGAGTTGTGAGGGTCATCGAAGGTAGAAAAAGCCCTCAGCGCCGCCCACACATTACATAAAACTGTGCCGAACGGGTTGGGAGCATAAGGGGGTCAGTCGGTCGGTCTCTAAGTAAACTCTCCGTTTAGATCGAGCCAGAACGGAATTGGCTCGTGAAGTAATTGGAGTTAAGCTTGCTCCTCTACGGTAATCTACTTATCTCTTTTGAAGGCCAAGGGAGGCTGAAAAACAACTCCAAAATAATGGTTGTTTCGAAAATCGATTTTCGACATTGGCGACGTCAAAAGCCTCGTTACTTATAACACCTTATTTGGAGGAAGACTGACAATGACTTGATCAAAAGGCAGGCTGTTTAGAAGTCGGTTTGGAAATTCATTGGTACTTCATATCAGAGCAGCTGCGATTTTAGAAAGCGTTTTTTGCGAGTTTGTGAGATTTATGTCACGCAACCGCTAAACAATATATTTTCGTTAATGAAATGATATTTGTTGATGATGATATCGAGGCAATCCACGAAACAATCGCCAGGGGTTTATTTGATGGGCCCTCAACTCATTTCATCCATACTTGTTCACTGCCTCAATAAATGGTTTATTAGGTCACTGTCATTGGTTTTCAGTGCTCCTAGTAGGAAATCCTGATGCAAAATACTACTTCCTCATGATTAAGGACAACTTCATCTGCTGCATCCAAGCCATATTCATCAATTACAGTTAGGTAATTGCATGCGAGCAATAAGCTTGAGGATGCAGCTATAAATTGAATAATAATTATTTATTTTTGAAACCATGACTGGAACCATTTATAATAATTGTACCAGTGTCAAACAACCCACCATAATGTCACCCCTAAGATGGGAAATAATTATATCAGTATTTATATCCGTGAGTTGCTATAGTATCATAAGCAAATACCTGAATAATCACCTGACTGGTTGTTCATATCACAAATCTTCGTGCGTTTTATCCACTTATTAGAAGATGTTGTACTTTGAAATGAAAGCGCATCATTGGCTTGATGCGCTCGTTCTATTCACCAAGTATGTAATTGAGTAAGTGTAATTTCGGTTTCTACCTCATAGCATGTATCGGTGAAACAGGAGAGGTACTCATGGATGTACTAACCGGAGAGGTATTCAGGATGAAGTTGTTGCATGAGCGGTGTTGACGGTCGGGATAACAACCTTCAGCCACATGCCTACCTACGACTCCTGTCCGAGTAGGTACTTGTTCCAAATGATCACGTCGTAGATGGGCTGGGAGATATCGACTGAAACATTCCCAAGGATGTAATATGGTTCGATTGATTCATCCCAGTTATGTTCAACATTCATATTACTTGGCATAATTATAAGCGCACAGAAGCGACTCCCTGTGATATGGGCAATCTCTACATCTCTGCCTCCGCAGCCACTCAGGAACCTTCTTTTTCTTCCAGTCTCGGTCACATGATAATTATTTATTCGTTCCCGACCGCGCACCTTACAATCGCAGGTGAAACGGAATCGGCGCATGTTGGGGGTGTTCCATGTAAGGAACTGCAGAAAACGCGCGTGTCTCCGTTGCCACATATCAAACGTTGCGACGCCCAAGGACGGAATGCGGGGCTTGGCGCTCCCCGTCACCGCGGTTTTCTGGCCCATAATTAGTTATCCGCAGATCCAAATCTTTGCATGTTTAAGTGACCATTACACTAAGCTATTTTTATTCATCCGCGAATGCTCAGCTGTCTGCTGTAAATCCTATTCAAACTGATTTGAACTCGGGAGAACAAAAATCGAAACGATTTCGATCCTTAGCTATACCTACCAGGCATCGGCAACGCACTGAAACATCATATGATAATTATTTTTTTAGGATTTTTCTCAACGCTGGAAGGATGGTGGTGCTGCATTAGGAAGCTGTCTTTATCGAAGAATCTCACCGAACGGTCCACATTTGCAATAGTTTACACGTAGCTGTGATGAAAACGTTTACGAAGTATTGAACATTGAGAAGTAAAATAACAGCCACAGCTAGCTGTTATTTTAAGACTAAAAACTCGCAGCGTCAATGATACGTTCTAATACAATCTGGAATAATTTATTTCATATAAATTTTTGTTATCTCCAGATTCATATTACAACACTATGTTTACAGCAAATTGCACAGTGTGTTGAGCTTCTTTCGTTCTTGGGCGTCATTCCAACACGACAGCTGGACTGATCCAGTTTCATCCATATCCAATTCATTACATTCTAATGAAATTTGGTTTGTGGAAGTGATTTGTGGTGGGCGTGTAGAGGTGGTTCTGATGAAGTTGTTCTGGTGGTAGTCTAACTAGGTAGTAGGCTCAACTGAATAGCAATCCAAAATGAATTGGAATGAAGATGGATTGGAAGCCCTTTGTGATGGCAGACAAATGATTTATCGTCCAATTTGTTTTACCTCTTTACGACAACACTCGTGTTGACTGGAACCTTTGTCTACAATTAGATACCGTTGGAGCTTGGTGGCCATAAACTTGTTAGCTCTGCAAAGCGAGTGGTGTTCGGGTCGTTGGCCAAAGCGACTTTAATGAACTGTAGAATGCGTTGCCTGTCAACTTCGAGCGCTACCCTGGTTCTAGATAATATTGTATATTGAAATGAAATCACTTAATGTGTGATTAATTCCTACATCTACCTATTATTCATTTCTGAGGGTGACTGAGTTTTGATGGATGAGTGGTGTCGAGTGTAAGTCTCAATTCTTCCCGTTAAGAGGAACTGATTGTTCCGCACACTGCTTGGACTGGGCAGATGAAGAACTTAGTTACATAGGAGATGTTTGCAGTACCTATACCTTTTTGCACGGCCTTCACAAAACCTATAACAGTATCCTCCCGAGAACAAGAAGTGCCGATTTTTTCCCCGTCTGGACACCACCTCGTCTTCTGAATTTTTCATAAATTTTAAAGTCGCCAAAATTTAGGAAACTAAATAGGTTTCTTTAAATTAATAGAATTATGTAACCGATGGTACTAGACTGAGATATCGGATTGAAATAAGTAGGTACTCTCACCCTCACCCAAATTCTACACATTGATATTAAATCTATATTTGGACCCAGTAGCGGTGCTGGGGTCTGAAAACGGTGGGGCACCAAACCAGAACACAAAACCAACAGATTTGTCTACAAAATACCCCAAGGCATCAACACTCTTCTCTTATCTACTGATTGAGTGATATTCAGCAAAGCTTGCCTCTTTTAATCAACACTCCATCGGCGTACGAAAACGTCGAAAATTTCTGCTGCAACTTAGCCACCGAATTCATGTGTTACAAAAATATAGTAAACTAAAATACAGCAAAATAATGACGCGTCGGCCGGTACCTACTTGAATGGAGAAGCTATTGACTAGAAGGTAGTTAGGCTATGTGTGTGTTGATGCCGACCAATCCACAAACCACAAGATCACAAACAGCAAACAGGACAAAACGCATGTAGGTACCACAAATACAAATCTCTCATCGGAAACGGACTGAACGCAAAACGAACAAAATTTGACGCAAAAAAATTGAAAACTGACAATAGACTCAACAGAGAAAGCGAATGTGATTCAGAGACAACAAAAACAAATCGGAAGAAGAAGCATCTCGTATCGAGATGACAAATTGAATCGAAGGGATCGAATCGATTGTGAAATGAACGATTTTGAGGTGGAAATCAGATTCTGGGAACGGGGCCAGAAGTGGACGTGGTGAACAACATTTTTACTCGACTGAGCATGCGCGGACAGGCCACTTTTCTCGGTTGCCATAGGAACACTAGGTCCCAGGACCTACCCGGCCAGTTTCAGGAGCATTACTGTCACTTTATTCCGATAACATGGTTGTTCTATGGAGCTAACAAGGAGGAACCACCATGGATCCTCTACTAGAATATTGAATATCCATAGCCAGAGAAATCTGGCGATTCGCTGTTGAATATTGTGAATAATGCTAGGTACAGTGTACGGAGAGAAATTTAGATGCCGACTGAATAATGATTGGTCTTTTTAGTATTTTTGGGTGCTGGGGCAGTGGCCCAAGTGGCCTTATGGACGCAATGCCCCTGGTTGAACCATAGTTTCGTAGTGTTGATCAGGTTTGCAATTCTCTCAATCCTCTCAAAATTTACTGCGTTTGTGAAATTTCGTGGGTCAGAAAGTTTCTTTAGATTTTATGTACTTCACAGTCCGGCTACGTACTTACCCAGTTCAACATCTCCACCAACTTTACCCGCACTTACTCCTAGCGCGTCGGTAACGTTCGGGGGTTGGAAACACTGCGGTTGATCGTTTCAACGAAATTGTTCCAGACGAGCGGTTCCTCAGCTCTCTTTGTCTGTTGCACAACTGGTCAACGTCGGCGGCGTTTGTTACTAGTAGAAGGCAAGTTTTGTGCCCCCTTGACCTTCACGACGTTTTGACTCCTTCCTTGAGAAGACAAATCGATAGCGTTTGCTTCGGATTGGTAATTTGGCATCGTGTTAGCCTCGAATCCTCGCGGAGGACCTTTAATAGCTGCACTTACAGAATTGTTGACCGTTTTACAAAATCGAATCGGCTAAACTTATTTTACGTCTCGAGGGTAGAATGAATGACCTAGCAGCTATTTCCCGTGCTTACTATATTGCCGGTGCCGAAATTGACACTTTGAACGGAGGGTAAAAGCTTGAAGTCATATAACGTTGCTAGAACAACTAGGTACAACATACTATGGTCATGCCTCACTCTGAATACATTTTCAATCGGTGAAGTTGAATGAATTTGGGACATTTCTTGAGAACCTCTCGAAATAACTGTAAATATTTTTTTTTAAATCCTCGGTTGAGTCGTTGGAAATTTTTTATTGTGCTACATAGAAAACGCTGCAAATTATCACACAATGGTTTATTATTTACCTGTATAGAGGCCCCTTCTGCGTGGATCACTGTACTCTGTGGTCAACACCTACCCTAAATCGAGTACTGAAGTCGGCCGGGCAATTACAGTTTCATAAATATGCGGGGGATTCAAGAAGTGTGTCATTACCTAATTATTTGTTGTTATTAATGGAACATAATGTTTGTTCACGCTACAAACGTACTTATGAACAAAATCCAAAATAACCATCATTCATCAGATTAAATAACATCACGGAACAACCAACTCGATTTCATACAGCCATGCGTGATTATAACCAGGTGTTTCCTAGCAATGGTATCAGGGCTGGATTGTATACCGTTTCATTCCCACTCATGTTGACGAAGCTTTTCGGTGCACACTTCAGGGCCTTACTGTGAACGAACGGCTGGACGTACAATGCTCCGGGTTTCTCAAAAAATGCCCGTGCCAGATCAATTTAAAAACGTTTAAAAAAAATCGAGATAACGGCGCCCTGGAAACGTCAACTCCTATTTTTACCTCTAAAAACGGCTTAGATGGCTGTAGGTGTAATTAGGCCTTTGGAGATGGCTGACTGTAACGCCGAGCTTCGCGGACCAACTACACAAACCAAATTTCATTAATTTTCGTTCAAGGTAACTAAAGAAAGTGTGAAGTACGGGGTACTGACAGAAATTTTTGTATTCCATCTTTGTATTCTACGTAGGCACCTTAAAACAGAAACTATCACATTTTGAAGGGGGGAGGGGGGTTAAAAAATTTGCATGCTCGATTCGAAAGAACCCAATACATTTCCCTTGTTTTGGTTGCGTCCGAAAAACCCCTTATCACTCAAAAAGACAAGGCTTAGTTTTTTAACCTAAAGGTAAATGATGAATTTAGAAAAAAAAATCCAAAAATAATGAAACAGAGTTTCTATAATACGTGTGATTACTGATGAACGGCAAGTCTACTCGGAGTACACGGCTTAAAGGTGTACGGTACCTATAAGAAATGGGTGCCTATAGGGAAAACATCATTACTGATGTAGCTCTTCAATGTTCCAACAATAATATTACTATAGCACAACCTTATACCCACTTAAGTTGTTATGAAGATTGAATGGCCATCTCATTTTTCATGGAAACCACAATTTATAACCATTGTCTGACATCACGATCGACCTACATAGCTCCTTCCGATGGCCATGGGATATACAGCAGCTTACCGCAACATTCCTATAACAAGCCGCATTCCGGCATCGGGGATCACGATCTCAATTTCATGAGGAAGCTCCTCCTTCGATTATATTTCTCCCCATAATCTGCAATCATTTCATATCGCCGTGTGGCATCTGCAACAATCTTTAATTCATGGCATAACACGCCTAGTTCTCTTCCTGCTTGATGCCACTAGCAGACGTGAATCACCAGAAATTTGTTTCATATCAGCATCCAAACTTACGATTTTTGTAGGTAAATTAGGAGGGTTTCGATGTTGTTCTAAGGGAGAAACTCAGTGGAAATCACCATCCACGTCACTATCAACGAGGTTTCAATTATTAACATCATTCATCAATCACTCTGAATGTACCAAAAACCATCTTTTATAGTTGACATGTAGCTTTCATTGATTACTAGTTGCATTGCTACTCAAATCACTGTGACCGCAGAAATCGGTTCAGCATTGCAGTTCATGATCATTGCCTCCCTCTAAGCACCTTGAAAAACAGCTGGAATTTTTCACGTACCTATTTTGGAAATTATATTCAATCGAGAACAATTAACTAAAATTTCTCCGCTACACGGGAAAAAAATAGAACCATGTTTGTGTTGCAGTGGTTTGGAAGTAGTGCCAGTCAAGTAACTATGTTGAATGTGAGGTAGGATTTAGCTATATGAACTACGTATATATACTTCCGGACGCTCGTCACAGGCTACTCCCCGACTGTTTCACAAGGCTTCCTGTCGAATTCAGCCCAGCACGCTTATGTCTACATCTGACTCACTGAATTCGGAACTTGCCACTGAGCACTGACAGGAAGACAAGGAAAGCATCATTATCCTTCATCTCTGGAGTTTTGGAAATGTTTAGTCACTTGTTTCTATTAAGTTCAGTTTTTTAAATATTATTTCTATTATTAGGTTTTAAATTTTTTACTGTTATTAATAGGTATGTAGGTACCTAAATAAAAATAACCAAAAAACATTTGGGGGGAAAATCATAAGAATTTCGTATATTTATTAGTTGCCGTAAGATATCTTGAATACAGGAAAGGGCAGAGGTAACCTTTCTCAACCAAAAGGATGAACCCGCCAGAAAGAGTCGTACAATGGCTACTAATAGCTACTGCCGACATGACACATACCTATACAGTTTTCATGTCTTTGATCAAAATAATGCGAAACTATCACTTTAAACTCCTTATCGAAAACCGTGAGTTCATGAAGAATAAGAGTAACTTATGGTAATGAAGAGCAAGTGAAGCGGAAAACCTCGGGAGGCGGATGGCAGTCTTAGAACAGTCTTTTAGAGAGAGTCGGCTGGCACTTTCATCACCTAGATATATCTGTTCCTCATACTCCCAGTTCACTTCCGTCTATCAAGATAAGACAAATCCGTTGTTTAGATTTGTGGTATATTCCACTCTCTAATGACTACTGCGGGAATAATCCTTCAGTACAATATTTCATCTACTGAATAGGTAAATTGTTAGTGCTTTATATTCGCACTGCTCTCATTTACTAGAATCTAAGATGGATTTTCGATAATTCTATCAGTATTTCAAGGACAATAAAGCTCACGCTTTCGAGGTATAACGCAAAGTTGATTACAAGCGAACATCTGCCTAAATCCTTGCTTGGTTGAAACGGGGATCTGATTCCCTCATGGAAGTGCCGAAGTTGGAGCAGCTGCCCAAAGCAGAAGCCGAATTTTGTTTGTGGAATGTTTTTTCGTTGAGAAGAAAGCTGAACTAAATGAAATGCGTCCTTAATTCAACTTTCATGTGCAGTTCGTGAATCCAGCCCTTTTAGTTATCCGTCTCTCCTGAGTGGAGGAATACAGTCTTGGTGCGTTTATGACCTTATAACTTATAACTCATTTCTTTCTTTCAAGAGAATTGGAGGGAAGCAATAATTCTCCACATACCCTCGTCTTCCATATTGAAGTTGAATGTCAAGGATGAGGCCTATTCCAAAATGTTCTTTCGTCCCATCAAGGCGCATCTCGGTCGAAGGAATCTGGAGCTGTGTGAGCGTGCGGTGGGATTACTCGGCGTAGAAGGAATCCGGTGATTGCAAGGATCTTGACCTATGGCACTAGAAGCATCCGGCTGATCACCTTCGAGGTAGCACAATCTTAAAATATATACTCACATAACTCGAACACTGGACGAGCCGCGCATTCACCAAAGTCTGAGCAGTTCTCATTAGGTAAGTACACCGGAACCAAAAATGAAAATCCTTATAGAATTTCCTTTTAGAATTGTACAGCCCTTTCGTGTACCTACAAGAACGCAATGAAAAGATGAGCACCAGAATCCCAACCAATGCGATGTGATGTTTTGAGGTACATATATAATATAAGCGAAGGTATGACATCAGTTTACGAATCAGCGTGATCGATCTGGAAACATGAAATGTAAATAATGTCATCGCAACCACTCATTGACTTAGTAAAGCGGTTCCATCTATCTACTATTAATTCTGGCTAGTCAAAATGAATAATTAATTTCTGTCGATGTCAACTGATAGAACATACAATCCCGATTTAGGTAGGTATGTTATAAATTAGGTGTAATGATATACACTTACCTTGAATTAATTACATTAATATACACTGAAAACAGAAATTAGTATCTGCCTAGGTGGGGGCGCATTAATATTTATCCTCGCTTAGGAGAATATAAATAGTAATTAAAGCGCACGCCATAACACGACTAGGTGCTAAATGCTTACGCATGTAATAGTTCGCACCAACTAGTTCATCACTAGGCAGTATGTAATGTTCAAATGTATTGCGTGATTTATGCAACAGCCATAAACAGCAGTCACTCTACGAAGATACGCAACACTCCTTATAGATATGAATGAAGATGTAGTGTTATGTGTGATGTAGTTGTTGTGCGAATATCCCCGGGTGGAGGGGGGGGGGGGAAGCTAATATTCGATATCTGTATTATCATTTTTGTTGTTGTTGAGTGATCAAGCACTAACGCTTGTAATTGGTTATAAGGTTATATAAATATCCATCCTTGCAATTATGATGCTGTTACCTATTTATCAAATTTATAATATAAAGAAAAAAGAAACGCAAATAATGAAGTTCTGAGGGAAAATTGTTGATGTGAAGTGAAGTAGATGCTCCTTCTGCGTAGATCACTGATGTTTTCTTTGCTCAACACCTACCCTCGTGGTCAAATATAATGGACCGTTCCGTACTTCAACGGTTGTTCAAGTTGCAAAAGTAGGTACCGATCAACAAAATCCAGCCCCTTCTTAGTAGATGAACCGTTGTGTAATAATTTACCGTTATGTAATAATTTGCCGTCATGTAATAATTTACCACTGTTTAATAATTTACCCATTAATAAAATACTTCAAAGTTTGTTCAAGTTTCACAAGTACCTACCTACAAAATCCAGTAGTCCATCACTTATTAAATGAAATAATATCGCAGAACAACCAACTCGACTTCATACAGCCATCCTTGATTATAATCAGGTGCTCCCTAGTGATGATATCCGGGCCGGATTTATACCGTTTGATTCACGATCGTGTTGACGAAGCTTTTTGGAGCACACGAACGGCTGGACATACAATGCTCCGGGTGGTCTCAAAAAATTGTTTAGCTCAAGACAAATTTAATTACGTAAAAAAAACCATGACCTTCTATCGAAAGTTTTCGAGCTACGGCGTTCTGAAAATGTCAACCCCTATTTTGAACCCCTTAGACATGACTGACAGTAACGTCGAGCTTCGAGGACCAACTAGACCCCGAACAGAACGTACAACCCGAATTTCATCAAGTTTTTTTCATGGTAACTAAGAAAAGTGGCCATTATTGAAAATAATAAACCAAAATGGATATTTTTTCCGTTGGGGAAGTTGTAAAAGATTTTTGTAAAACTAAAGAAGGAAATTTCCCAAAACTTTATTAACGGAAATTGGACCAAGGTTATTACTGCAAACGCGAATGGAATCTGAAGGCACGGAAAATGGCGGCACAGGATGGATGACATCGCCAGACCACTAAATAATCTCGCCTTGCATTTGTATAGCTAAAATTTGGGCGCGAAGTTGATACCATTAGTTGAGTAAGTGATAAATATTACGGCTTGATACATAGATAACTGATGATAGTAGTTGGTTCGATGATGACAACTATAATATGACACGAGGTAACTGTGAATCCAAGTAGGTTTCCTATCGAACTGACGTAGATTATACATACTTGGAAATGATGTTGAGTATACAAATGCTGGAGTAACCATCATAGTTCGAATATTTTCAATCCAACTTCACCTCACCACTGAATAGGTTGACGAGTTATATGGTTTACGCCCCCGTAACACGGCCATACCTACAATATTTGTGTTATGAAGGTCATGACATTCTACACGTACTTACCTACCTACAAGTATTAGAAAACAATGCAAAAAGAAAAGACCGAATTATAAAATGATGGCAGAGTTAAGGTCAGGGTGAAGTAAGTCGAATGTTGAACCGACTGAGTAGGTAAGTCATCCGTATCCAGACCAGGAATTAAATTCAGAATAACGGTTTAGACAACTGCGTGTTATTGACATTAGAATATATAGGTCATAAGGTTAAGATTATTATCCATGTATGAATTCCTCCCCTAACCCTTCCCCAATATGAATCACTTCTTTGTTCAAACGATTTTCTCCATGCATATTGATTTTGGATGGATACAACTTTCAAATCTTTATTACTTATGCATCACGCTATTCTCCAGCAAGAATCACAATTATGGCAAAACTACGTATACCAAGTAGGTACGCATTTAATAGTAGGCAGGTATACCATTCGCGAAGCTCAGTTCTTAGGAAAACGCTGTCATTAAACGTCACTAAACGTTTGAATGTAGGCTTTATAGTGCTATAAAACCTTGGGAAAACTGCTATTGCAGAAACATTTTCATATTTCATCCTCACTTTCAGTGTAATCAATTCATCATTCAAGGATGTGTGTGTAGCATTATCAAGTTCCTTTTTAATACCTACTTAATAACCAATATTTTTATGTTTATCGTGATACCTTGCAATATTGTACCGACATACTTTTGTTCACCGGGCACTTCCCTACGTTGATATTTGCGTTCGGCCACAGCTAAAGAAGATGAGTACATATTAGGTACGTGATACTATTTCTTTCAGTTCAGTGTCTGGATAAACATTTAGAAATGTGCATTCCAAAACCCTCATGGCATCTTTTCGTACTTAGGTCATTTGTTCTCCACAAGCTCTCGGTACTCCCCTCCCTTCTATCAAGGTCATTCGACATTCGATGCCATTCGGGAAAATAGGGAAGACCGAAATTACGGCCTTCACAAGGTCCCCCGTATTAGGGGCTAACACGGGAGACTGTCTAACCATTATCTAATGGACATTTTATTGGTCAACGTTTACCTGTTCATACGAGTACATTCCGGTCCTTCGCACTGATTCGACCGCTTACCACATTCCGTTCACCGTTCGTTACAAAACTTCATAACCTACGAATACTCACTCGTCCATCAAAAGACGGCTATAATTTTGACCAATCAATTTATTTAATTCCAAATCTGTAGGTACCTCTGTTGGGTTTGTGTCAGAATAAACAAAGAGCTTTGCTGAAATACAGCCAAGTCAAAATTTCACCCTAAACCGGTGTGGATGGGAGGGGAGAGCAAGAGTATTGGTCTCTCGTTATTAGAAAAAAATCTGTTCAATTCCTTCACTACCCAGTGAAGTTCTTCTTTTTAATTTCAATCAAAAGTTTACATTTTACATTTTCTCTTCATAGAGTTAAATTTTGATGTTGTTCCAATGCAGAAGGGAAAGTGGGAAGATAATATTTTACATACTGTTATCCAATTATTATCAACCAACCTTAGCATACAAGATAGTAGACCTATAACATTTTACTGAATCAAATGAACTGAACTGAAATAATTTAATGTTCACTTCGCAGATCATGATATTGCGATGAGAATATTCAATTTATTTGTCTAGTACATTTGTACTCGTACGTAATGACATGTAAAGGGAACGACGGGCAATCTTGGCGACTAGTACTCACAATAGTGTTACTAACTACTCATTTGTGTAACGGTTAGGGGGGAAAGCAATATGGTGTGGATAGCAATGGTGGTACCTAGCGAAAAATTTATTCAAAACTCAAATTAATTCTACACTTTACACTTTTCTTTTTTTCATATAGGTAATTAATTAAGTATTTCCTCATTTCATGCGGTAAACATTCTAATGAAATATCCACCATTGCCGCTATCACCAACACTATAATTTTGCTCTAGAGTATTAGGATCAACTATGTCGGTATCTACCATAATTGAGTACCTAGGTATCTAATGAAATCACGAGAAATAGCTTTTGACTTTAAGTGAGTGAAATATACCCACTTTGTAAACAAATAGATAAATGGCATTTAGTATTTTCCCTCCTGAGTAAGCAAGAGACTTGAAACGTGGCATCCAATGCCTCGTTGGTTCATGACTTCTTTGACCCAACAGTCATATTTAGAACCTCAAGCTGACGGACACGGTGGATCACGATTTGAATTAAACGACTACGAAATGGTTGCGAGTTGAGCTGAGGTACTGCTTCCAACAAGCTAGAGTTGGTCATAACATTCAAGTAAACTGTTTAAAACCCGATTGCATAGCACTGCTAAGCTAAGACATCGCCTAAAGAAATATTCCAGTTTCAAACTTTTAAGCAAGTTATAGTAACATTTATGCTTCTAACAGTTTTTTAGGAAAATGTTGTTGTCAGTAAATGAATAACTTGAAATTTTATTTAAAAATCTCAAAAACTGAGTTGTAAACGTTGGACAGTTATTATTATAAGATTGTATCTTCTTGATTGCCCTTGTTAATTATCACCAGCCAAGCCGCATTACTCATTGAGCAAAATAAAATATAAACTTCCTTCCTACAACCTTAAAAGGTCCACCTTAAAGGTGAAGATAATTTTCTCTGATGGAGTGTTCAATCATGAATTGCAGATGGGGCAAATATGATCCGACGATCCTTAATTATCAACGCCTGACTTATCACAACATATCCAAATACGTTGACTTTTTGTGCAGAAGTGATCAATTTTTTGCGTGAGATCTTCATAGCGATGTTATGGTCATTTTACGGACTTCGTAATTTTCACACCTCAGCCGTTCCGAAGATTATGCGCATATATTAAGTCGCCCACCCACCTGAGCCTTTGCTCTCAGCCTGTTTTGTGTCCGCTGGTGAATAATTTGAAGCCGATATACCTTAAACACCGACATTTCGATTATAAACGTCAATCATTGTGTTGTTTAGGTTACTTACCAGATGTCTTTATTAGGCACCTTTCGAAAATTCTATCCTCTGGAGGTTAATCATGAAATAGTGAACGGCGCATAGTGGAGTTATGCTGTTGGTCTTAGTGGCAGCCAAGCTAGTTTTCACATTCCACGAAAGCCACGCACGCACGTTCCCTCGCTCATTTTCACATTGTCTATTTGTAAATACACAACTTCAACTTACCTATTCAAATTCTTCTGTGGCTATGATACATTTACTAAGAATAGAATAATACCATCGATGAAACCAATATTATTTATGTTATAAGGGAGCAGGAATGAGTTCACTTGTACGGCAAGCCACCCACAACTCCATGAATACGGTAAGATCTCATGGAAAAATCAAAGGCAGACAAACTTCTTAGATGAAGTAAAATAATGATAAAGAATGAAAAAAAAAACCAGTCATGCAGCATGACTTAATGAGCGAATTTTCAAAGAAATATTCGAATTAATGGCTATGGTTTTGAATAAAGGAAAACTTCGGTCTAAAATTTGGTTTTCTATGTATATTCTCTTCGTATTTATTTTAATTTGTACGTTTTGTCCATCCTGATTCTACCGTTTGTTATGAGTAGATTCCTTGTTCCTTCTGAATGGCCTTTCCTCTTGACTACGATTTCAGGCCTGGTATCTAAAACCAGTTCAAGATTTGCTCTACTAGGTAGGTAGATCCTTCCTTCTTCATTGATATTATTTTTATCATGTTAAGTACCTACCTACCTTTGAATATCAAATATTCGTATGATACTGATAATAAATTGATAAGATACCTATCTAACCTTCTTCCTCCTACTGTTAGTACCTAAATTGAATAATTTGAAATAGATTTTTTCTTTCGTCTTCCTTCTAGTAATACGTGGGCCGGTACTTGTCTATCTATGAAGGTATCATAACAATTATATGTCAAATGGGAAATTCAAGGAGTTGTACTAATCGTTTGCCTCCCCCTTTTTTGCTTCGAACTCTCGTCTTCAATTAATACTTCTCACATTTTTCAATCTGACCACTCTAAGGGGGTGGGGGGGGGGGTAAGAGTTTAAAGATTATACTAGTTTTGGGTAATTTTTGCGCACTTTAAATGCTCTAATTTAAGAACGGATTTAGATATCTAAAATCCGATTTCACCATCGTGTTCAGCGTGCAAAAACCTTTAAAATGAGGGGTCACTTGTTAGAAAATAACATTTTGGGGATTTTTGGGTAATTTTTGCGCACTTTAAATGCTCTAATTTGAGAACGGATCAAGATATCTAAAATCCGATTCCACCATCGTGTTCAGCGTGCAAAAACCTTTAAAATGAGGGGTCACTTGTTGGAAAATAACATTTTGGGGATTTTTGGGTAATTTTTGCGCACTTTAAATGCGCCAAAACCCTCCTTAGAGTAGGCCAATTTCGCCCATCTTCGAACTTAGCCTTTCGATTGCCAAGATAGATTTTTTGTGCAAATTTGAGCTGTTTATCTCAATTCTATCGAGAGTTATCGTCTGGAGTGACACATATATATATATATATATACATATAAAAAAGTGTTAAATTTCAGGAATCGTTTTAGAATGGTCTGAAACGGATTTCTATGAAGAAAATTTCCAAAAATTTATATTATTTAAATTTCGAAGCCATTGCAATAGCTTCATTTTCTTTGAAAATTCGCTAAAATGAATGCTCTAAAAAAAATGCTACTACTTCCGACGAAAGTATGAATCGTGAATCTCGTAATTCGTTAGTTTTTACTCTGATTAATAAGATGGGTACCTTACATGGGTATCTATCCAGTGTGGAAAAAATACACATCGAAGCGGGCATTATAATGTCAATCGATGATTTAACTGTTCCGTGCCTAAACACTTACCAAAAATATATACGATCCAACCAAAAAAAAGTGAATTTAGTGCTCTTCCGGTATTGGGTACCTACTTATAGGTATTTACATCAAACGTTATAAGAAAACGGAGAAGCTAAACAAAAAGGCTGTTTTTTTATTTTCTGACTCCTTTTCCCCAACCCCTTTTTCCTTCCATCTAGCTTAATTCGCCCATATTTTTGGAAAGCTATCGTTGTGGTCGTTGTTATATTATGGAAATAATGAAAGAGAACACGAAAGTTCTCGATTTTCGCGAAACACGATCGTCCTGATCGGCATAATCATCTGGTGTTCATCCCGCAAATAAACAACCCCTCAGGCTCTGACGTGGCCTACTATTAATAGACACTTTGAAGAACTACGAGGTCGAAGGTGAAGGACAGCGGGGAACTGCGCACGATTCAATACCAATTGTCTATACGCAATCTCTGAAAAAATACCGCCACAAAAACAAAAACTGAAGTGCACGCCGATAATTTATTTGTGAGTTCTTCCATACATATTATGATTCCTGCAACATGATGGTACATAGGTATTACACTCGGCTTTATAATTATTACCTTTGCGTGTATGTACAGCTGAACGACCCTAACGATGTATAGGAAACGGATAATTTATTTGGGTGACACAGGCTGTCAAGATCGTCCGGCGTAGGAGGCATTATGTATAAAAACATTCTATTGGCATGAATTTAACCTACTTATGTATGCTCGGAGATGGAAACCAATCAAACCTACTGAATCTACGGGATTATTCGTGTAGGTAGGTATGTATGTATCAATTTTATGAAAATAGGGTATCGTTCATATAAACTCCGATTAGATTTTATGAATAGATTTGAACATTCAATATAAGATGCTATTTGTTCTAAGATAATTGTTGCAATCCAAATCCATGGATTTTGTGGATAAAAACGAAACAATGAAAGGTTCATGAACGGTTGTATTCTTATATCGACGGGATATCTGGGAAACGTTCTTGTATTTCGAACCACAAGAAATACATGTGTATGTATAGAGTAGGATCTTGAGGACTTAACTGGCTTTTTTTCTTTTCCAATTAGTCAATAACGACCATATCATACTTCCTTATGCGACTGACTGTATTTGAATTTAATAACAGCACTCAAGAAGGGGGGAAACCCTGGAGAGTGACGGCTTTACAAATAACATGTCTTCTATTTTGATTTGCTTCTCATATGTCATTTTTCGAACCCTCTGTCCAGAGCAGTGCAATTTATTAAGAATTCTACAAAAAAAAGAAGGAACGCCCCAAAGGCACGTCCTAATGGTGGGACACCAAAGAAAGATCACGTTTGGAATTCATCCTTGGCCCCTCCCAGTTCTTTGCCCCTTTTGTCAACGTTCTACCGACTCGCGACACAATTCAATGTCACAGTCACTATCAAAGGAATCCAGAGCCTGATCCGCAAGACCTTCCAAATACTGTTAATAGCTCGAAAAAATAGCTTCCAAATTGATTTGGCTGCGCTTCACTAATGTCATCCGCCCTTGACCGTTTTGCGACGAGTATATTATTTAATGATGCATCTGAAGTGGATGATGATCGGTTTGGAATGAAGAAAAGCGTGCCACTTCATAATCTACTGAAATAGTTCACTAACCACAATGAGTGTTGCCAACCTCCTGTTCAGATAGATTTGGGCGAGAGACGAGGATCATTAGTATGTGTACTGAACGACGATTCGGTAAGATACCGTCCACAAATAAGAATGGCTAAATTCAAGGAATTATTTGTCGAATAACAGGAATCTTTAATACGGAATAAAAGAATGCGATGGGTTGAGTTGGGGTTATAATGCTTACGTACCCATCCTCGTTGTAACCATGAAGTGGTTGCAATGACAGTCATGAAAGGCTATCCTAGGGAAGCTGCACAACCAGTGACATTCCAACATGGGACTGTTGAAAACAAGGTGAATTGTGAGCTGTTCAAGCATTTCACGTTTTCGCGTGCGTAGGAGCTGTAGGTGCTCCAATCGAAACTAAATGGGCAATTTCGTGTGTAGGAATTTTTCATTTTTGGTCTCTGAATCGGATTTATCACCCTTGAAAATACCGAAGTGCCAATTTTCATCTCAAAACTCCGTACAGATTTGGCAGCAAACGGACAGAATGAGAACGAAACGTCGTCATAAGTGGATGGCGCTGAGGGCTCCCCCCCCCCAGGCGGACGCGGGGGTCTTTATTACCTATGGCGTCATTTCGCTTTCCACTAGTTTATCACCCACTTTCGATCATCGGATACCCCTCATATAGCACCTTTTCTGAAAGCTCTCGCCGAGATCTTTTACTTAAGAAAATAAAAGGAAACAAATGAAATTTCCCATTCCTCGGTACAGATTTCCTTGCACGAACCGAGAACAGTATTCAACTGTCATCAATACCTACTTTGGTATTTAGCTCTTCCCTTTACGATTTTCACTGTAAACGATTTCATATCACTTATATATTTGAATGACAATGCATCTTTACTTGAAAGGGGATCCTAGTTAGCAGAGCCAAGGCTACAGAGGTCTGCAAGGGTGAAGAATGCGCCTGCGCGAGCATAATGATATGCTCGCCGGTCGGAGGTCAAAGGTGAGCGGGATAAATTTTAATTCGAAACCTTCCGACATTTCACGATCTCCACCAATTGTCTTTTTAAGCATCCACTGTCTCAAAACCGTGTGACATCAAGTTGGCCGTCAAAACTGAAGTTCGTGAAATACAATAATTATAATGTTTGGTTCTATTGGTAAGAATATTATGATGTTTGTAACGGCTAAGTATTTTCTACGCGTTCTTGGCTCGCCATGGAGAAATTTCATCTCTGTATAGAAACTTGCGTTATTGATCAATCGATGAACCATGTGTGTGCCCTTTGCTGTTTGAATAACAAATCCTGCTTCATCACTCACTTTTCGATTTTTCATAAATTGATTCCTATGAGATTTGTTGAATTAATTTTCGTCTAATGTTCAATGCTACCAATTATTTTATTCAACCACGAATTGAAAGGAGTGCTCGGTTCCGTGATTTGGACGGCGAGTACGACAATATTTCAAGGCGCCATGTTCAATTTCTGTGGTTCGCAACCCTCAAATTACGAAGAACTTCGTCCTCTTGGAAACTGAATGTATCAAAAAAATATACGGCCACTACCTACTTGCTGCGTGAGCGAACAAATAATATCCTCCAAACGTTCACGCTACTGACATTAATCATCGTATCGTGTGAGAACCAATTTGAACGGCATGCCGGTTTTTCTTCCCTTCATTCTATATTTCGAACTGCATTATAATGGGTGTGAGGTGTAATCATGGTATTGACCAACGATACACCATCTCATGTATACCTAGTATACGAGTAGTTAGTTAACAACACTACCCTTCTGTGTTAAGAAATGAACAAATGGCTTCGCAGAATTCTTACAGCCATGAAAAGGTGAAATATGGATTTTTAAATAATCAAGTGAGGTCTGCGAGGACCTTTAATGAGAATAGTGATCATTCATCCATAATACATATTTATGTAATCATTGATAATTAACTAGGAAAGGATTTCTGAGAACAACGATCGGACCAAATTCTGATCCTCCTGCACACCAGAAAAGCAGTAGGACGTAAAGCCCCAGTATGAAGTAGCTGCTAACTATTACAGACTTTACATTTCATACTGTGACAGAAAGTTCATTCTCCAAACTTGATCTAAAGACATCCAATACCATCGTAGATACACAAGCATAATAATGGTTTTCAACAATAATAATATACGTCTCACAAACATCTATGAGTAATAAAATAGTAACCAGATTATTTCCTACATCGAGAATGAACATTTTGTCTACTGCATTCCCACAGCACTAAAATGTTAACGCTAGGATTGAGCAGTGAAACATTAGCAATTAACCATTTAATAGGCTCTTGGTTTCAGAAGGTAGCACATACATCTAAGAGACAGGAAGGCTGGACACCACTTTCTTCACGAGTAGGTAGGTCACTTGTCTCGTTCACCTCAGTGATCAAACTTGCCGTCCCACCATATTTTCCAGCCTTGAATAAAAAATATAATAAAACAAACGGCTGATTCTTCGTGGTCCTTCTAATGCCATTCTAAAAAGTAACTAAATAATGTACTTCCCCCCAGGAAATCCCTTAACTGAGTAGGATTTGTTTGTATTGCATTTTTTAACTGGATTTTCTAAATTCCATTTTCGAATGCTACGTATATTGTGATTCCATCTTTCATGCCGAAATTAAAATTGTTCTTTTTCAAGGAACTAGGAACGGGGATTATCGAATGTTCATGCTAGACTGAAAGTTAGAGTAGGTACCACTGAAATACGAATTCTGAACATCAAGGGTACCTAGTTTATTTGTCGGGAGGTAAAGCCGTCTTCCTATCCAACTACTCCGCTTGCAGTATAGCGTCTAAAGAACGTGAGAGCCGAACTCTCACCAGACATTCAGGATCCCAAAATAAGCCCTGAGCTGGTCTGTTCCGATAACAACCAGG
This sequence comes from Leptopterna dolabrata, assembly GCA_954871275.1. Taxonomy (NCBI): domain Eukaryota; kingdom Metazoa; phylum Arthropoda; class Insecta; order Hemiptera; family Miridae; genus Leptopterna; species Leptopterna dolabrata. Next base: position 34,909,412 of record OX940976.1, read on the forward strand.
TCATAATAATTCTCGAATTTCGTAAGCCTACGGTTGAAGTTGGTAATTCTCGTTGATGTGATGTGATGTTAAGTGATAGATGAGTCTATTTGACAAACTGTGGTTAATAAAAGGGGAAGCAGCCGGCAGCATGGTGAAACAAAGACTGATGATAACCCCCTGCTGGAATCAGATCCACGGCGACCCTCGAGCTACAAAGTTCTAAGCTATGAGACGTGTCGAATTTTCGCGGGAACAACTCTACTGTTTATACGAGTTCACTAGAACCCTGAGGGAAACTACCTCTGCGGTAGGCATGCTAACTACCTTCCGTCTAAACATATAATAGTATGTACTAGGAGTGATAGCGTTATAAGTATTTAAACAGCAGACTTATGCACTACACTATTATTATAAGTGGATTAAACCTATTGGTACTACTTATAGAATTATTGTGCCTACTTGGATTGAACGGTTGTAATTGGTTGATGCATGGTACCGAAACCGGGATTACATAAAATACCTCGAGTGGAATAGGACAAGAAAGAAGGAGGGGGAAACGAAAATTTGAAGAGTAAAGGGATAGGAACAGAACAACTGAATCTCAAGTGCTCTTGATTCCCTAATCGACCTTGATACACAGAAATCCTCCTTTTTTGTGAATAGGTACGGTTGTGTACCTTCCCATGAAACAATAACCATATACGATAATTTTCCACTAAACTACGGAAACGTTTAAAACTAGTTCAAATACTCCCTGGGGAAGACCTTCATAGCCCGGCATGATTTCTACCAATGATTAATTTCTACGGGCGTGTTACCTGTCGTTCAGTGGCTGGGAAACTATCGAGAATGGTGCAATTAGAACACATTTTATACGAGTAATTATATTATCGTAGGCTACAGCGGCTCCAACGATGAAACCGCGACCGTTGATGAATCAAATGGAATTGTGATGCGGGGGATGGTTGGCGGTAGAAGTCTCGTTTGTCGGATATATCTTAAAGGTTAGTTCTGAGGCTTATTTCCCCACGCCCAATTTAATGCGTTTTCTCTTGGTAAGGCTCGTAATAGTTATTGAAATTGAAGAGAAATTAAAAAAGAGTATGTACTCTCCGCAAAATGTTATGACAAACACAATGATGAGAAAATTTTGCTGAGTAACCAATGTTTTTACTGTATACGTGTGTAGGTACTACATATATGAACCGCATAATATGTGATCATAAGGATTATCGTTTGCAGAGATCGTGTGCTTTATAAGATAATTGTGACCTTGGATCTTTAATCAGCAATTAAAATCCAGACCAAATGTAATCTGACTTGGCGGTGTCTATAACTCGTAGGAATATAAAACGCCGTCAGGAGTCTCTGTCAAAGTGCATATTCGAGCTTTGATTCGTTTCACCAGTCGTCAAACAAGTATGCTAGGTAACATGGTTGCTTGGCAGCCACTCTGACAAGTGTTTTTCGTTTACAATGTCTTGCTGCTGAGAAACAATTTCATATAGGTAATATGAAAAAACTGCAAATTACTACACACCAGTTTATTAGTAACGTGTATTTTTTACAGATGTCTCTTCAGCGTAGCTCAATGTTTTCTGTTGTCAATACTTACCCTCGTGCTTCCCCTAGGAAAGCCCTAAATCGAGAATTGGAGCCAGCCGGGCAATTACAGTTTCATAAATATGCAGAGAATTCAAGAAATTATTAATGATTTAATGTTATTCAGGAGGACGGGGGAGGGGGTTCGATTTTTTTTTCCCCCATCTCGATTTCGAAGGTATATTAGCTATTGAAAATAATATAAACCAAAAGGAATGTGGCGTCATCATACTTCCCCGTGGAACTGTAAACTTGAATGGGAGTCTATGATGCCCCATAGGACGCTTTACATTATTATAAACGTATGTGAATTTGAGGGGTTAGTCATGCCTGAAAAAAGACGAATAAACAATGTGGAAGGTGAACTCAGCTTCACTGAGTGACTGACGTACATACCAGAGTGCGTCATTATTACTGGTAGGTGTCAGAAATGTTGTCTGTTGTTCAACTGGTTTGAAAGGGTGGTTCATTCGAAAGGTATCGTCTGTTGTACCACCAAGGATATTATTTACGTTCGGTACCATTTGAGATCTCACGAGCTCCTGCTCGTATCTATGAGGCTCTTGAAAAGTCACACACGATTGATTTCTCTGAATGTCTGGCTCGGCAGAAAGTGCCAGGTCAGAAAAAAAGGTTAATGGCGAGTAACAACTGGATCCAAGCATTTCGGGTTAAGCGAAGTGGAACACGTCTGGAGGAGCTCACAAATGTTTTGAAGCCCCTCACAAAGCGATTTGCTCAATTTCCGAGACGAATCAGCTCAAAGTGGTAAGGAGTGGGCGGGAGGGGGGACCGCAATAATAGTACTGTAGTTCACTGGCAGTGAAAACACTGGTAAGTGCCACAAGCGTTCACATTTAAGGAATCGAAAATTCGATTAGGCTGTAAAGAAAAGAAAATGCACCCAAGGTGCACATGTTCAATGCTCTTTTTTTCGCGATCGAGCTGCTGTTTCTCGCGATACTGGAGTACTGCCGGGTGGCAATCACCTTGACCCTCGATCGACCAGTCACAATGTTGACTCCATAGTAGATCCTAATGATTCTTATTTGTGAGAGCCAGTGAGCAGGATTAAGACCAATAAATATGGACGACCGTCTCTTTTCGATTGATGGTTGTTGAATAACCCGTTCAATTAGTGGGTTGTGATCGGTAGATATAAGGCGTGGCGGAAGGCGACGGATGACATGGTAATGGATGGTCAATAAGCTTCGGCATTCCATTGCTCGTTAGCGATTTGTCATCGGTTCAGTATCACTTAAGAGTGTGTTATGAGAGGTAGAACCTATTGTTGAAAAAGTATTCGTACGTTGTTAGTGTCTTCCGAGAGACTGATATGAAACGTCTCTGCTCAAATAGTAATCGCATTTTGGTTAATTATTTTCAACATTGCTTTGGAATGGAACATGAAAAAAATAAATAAAATAATAATCCCCCCTCAAAATTTGATGGGTTCCGTTTCAAGGTACGTAGAATCCGAAAATGGAATTTAAAAAAAGTTGTTTCTTTAGTTAACATGCACCAAAATTAATGAAATCTGGTTTGTATTTCCCATTTGGGGTCTCGCTGGTCCGCGAAGCTCGGCGAGTCACTCATCATCAGGGGTGATAAATAGGTTGTTGAAATTTCCCGAACGCCGTAGATGGAAAATTTCGATAGACTTTTTACATTTTTAAATTTATCTCGAACTAAAGAATTTTTTGAGACCGCCCGGAACATTGTCCAGCTGTTTGCACCGAAAAGCTCCATCAACATGATCGTAAGTGAAACGGTAAAAATCCCGCCCAGATATCACTGCTAGGGAACATCCGACTATAATCACGCATGGCTGAATGGAATCGAGTTGGCTGTTCTGTAATATTATTTCATTTGAGGCTTTTTTGGATTTTGTTGATAGGTACTTTTGTAACTTGAACAAATATTTATGCTTCATGAATAAATAAAAAATAGGTTATTATTCAATTATTGAATCCCGCGCATTTTTATGAAACTGTGATTGCCTGACTGGCTCCAGTACTCGACTCCAGTACTCGGGCTTTCCTGGCGCGGGGTGGAGGGAGGGGGGACACGAGTGTAGTAGGTTTTGACCACACTAAGCAGTGACCTACGCAGAAGGGGCAGCTATAAAGGTATATAATAAACCTTTGTGTAATAACTTGCTGCGTTTTTGGCTGTTCACTAAGCTTTTCGTTAGTTGTGTGAACTGGATGTTTCTGTAACCGATTTGTTGTTAATTTCACCATAGCGGGAACATCTCGATACCGAGCTCGAAAACAGATATGTAGGTATATATGTATTTCCCACGGTATCAGCAAAAATAAGAATGAGTACGAGTGGAATAGTAGATTTAACCACCAAAATTACAACAATTTGGGAGGAATTGTAGTATTTATGTGATTATAGACATTGTTCTGCTGTAAATCAAAAGCCACAGGTTCCTCTTCAACAAATCATTTTTCGCCTGGCCGAACACTCGTGTGGTTTCACTAATGTGTTTTGGTTGCCAAGGTCGTGCAGTTGACGCGGGATAATTGAACCGTTACAGCCACGCAGGTAGTAGTAGCTTTTAGGTTCTAATGCGCTTGACCAACGAATCTACTCCCATCTACATACCGGAGGCCTATCATTCTGAACCTCTGGCGCATTAGCGTTTCATTGACCCGTGCTGAGTAATCTTTTTCCGGTTAGCCCCACCTACATTTCAGATAGATATCGTGAGGCGTACAAACGAAACTATACGGATATAATTGCTTCAGATCACACGAAGCGGTCTTACCTTCTCAAGGTCGAACTTATCCAGTACTAGCAGCGTTTTGTTCTCAACCTTCATTAGTTCCCTTTTCTCTTATTTTACATCTCTCAGCTCTTCCTCTGCCCACTTTATTGTGGATCATTCCTTTTATAGCTTCAGGTGCGGCTGCTATCAGTTGCGATCGTGACTTAATTTCGGGTAACGCCCATTGAGGCCCTCATACAGTGGGAACCGGTGATTTCAAGCTCCTCATAATTTCGGGTACCGCCCATTGAGGCCCTCATACAGTGGGAACCGGTGATTTCAAGCCCCTCATAATTTATATCATTTGTCTCATTATTATTTGATATGCTAATATTTTTTCGTTGTTAAATGGGAATACACCTTCTTTATTTTTCGTTAATTTGAATAGGAAACTCATCAGTTCTATAAATAATTAACTTTCATCCACAAATAAATAGAATAATGTAAAAGTAATATACAATAATTTAAAAAAATAGGAAGGTGGTAATGTACGTTCATGTTATGTATCTCAAACATAAACGAAATTTTTAAATATACAAGCGAACGTAATCACAATGTGGACAACTGCAAAAGAGAAAGACGTAAAAATTATCCCACATTATGGTTATACACTGTGCTATGGTATCGAACTTTCAATTTTTATTGTTCGAAATTAGTTGAATACACCAATAGTGTATTCAACAGTTGACTAATATAGAAGCACAGCAGCTAATAACAAGCGTTTTATTTAATAATGACAGCAATTAAGTGAAGTAGCCTTATGAAAAATAAGCTGTAAAATAAACCAAATGGTTGCGTAAAATAAGTGCTGGACACGTAAGTAAGCGAATAACGCAGAAACCACTGGGTCTGAATCAGAGGAACTGGTACCTAGGTACTTTACCCACGAAGTCCAATCCTGCGTCGGTACGAACGCTAACGCCAGAAATTATTCCAACTTTGGTTAATTCGTTTAATGACGATAGATTTAATTTCTCAAGATCATTTCCAATGTCCTTTTATTAGATATTGCTTGTTAGTTGAGGATTAAACATGTCTCCGCAACTTCAAAACTCAATGATAACTTCAAAACAGCAACATTTAATCCCAAACGTGATTCTCATGTATAGGTAACAAAGTTCGCGACATGCATGAAACTTTATGTATAGGTATCAGTTACAAATGCCGCTATTCACAGGTACATATATCGGAATTTTATCAAATTATCTTCCACATTGTCGTACGCTCGTTGGAGTATGCTACATTGCAACTCTTGAATGCGCAATTCGCTAAATCTAAGGAGTACAAAGACGATGTCCACAGTTGAAGAACAGGTTCCCCGCCCTGTCCATGTATGGAGGGTTTCCTTCCAGCAAAAACCCACTCGGTTTGCAGGTGGGAACTGCCTAACTAGCCAACTGCTTCCAAGCAAGTCCCTGTTATCAAGTTAGGAACGCCTCGGCCTCTGGACTGTGGGCACTAATAATGGACTGGCTGCTCTCCCACTTATTCAGACTCCTCCTTTGTGTTGAATACCTACTACCGGTATTATTTTCGATACAAGACTGCTTAATTCAAATGAATCCTTGAATTCAATAATAGGAACATAGCCAGCAGTTGATTTGAATGCAAGGACTCTTGATGATTTCTTTGTTCATTACTGATATGCCGACTGATTTTAGGTAGGTATCTACTGTTTCAGATATTTGTCCAGACTTGTGCAAGTTTCAGATGGCTTGAGGTGAAGAACTGAATATCATTAATTATGTACCTAGTTCTCATCAGTGAACATTTAATTCCTTAATAGCTTTCTTTCGTTTAGCCACATGTAGATATAAAATTAGAAGTAAAACTCACACTCATAACACAATACAAGGCACAACACAAGGCACACAGTCACAATGTAAGGCACTTGTTGGGACTTATATCCCACCAAATTGATGCCATGAAGCCCAAAATTAGCAGCTTCTGCTTCTTCACGGCTTCGATAGTAGATAGTTTGAAATTCTAAATTGCATTCCCCTACTCGTATTATCACAAGAGTTTCTGACAATGGATATTCTGAAGTGAGCAGATTACGAGTATTACATTTGCCTGTTTCTGTCTTTATTCAAACAGCTTCAAAATCAAGTGACTTCTTTCTCTATCCGCCTTCCAGTAACATGAAGGAAGAGTCGAAAGGTAGACGAAAGCTCGTCCGAAGCTAAAGGTATCAAATGAAGCAGATCACATAATCCGGCTACCCCAGCCTTTCCCTTCAACGGGCTCAAGGTCCCCCTGAGGGGCCCTGTTGGTGAGTCGTGTGATGTCAATGTCAGAACATCAGTGACGCCGATCCTGGCATACAAGCGAGAAAACATCAGTATCACATTAGACGAGGTCTGTGACGGGGGCGCCGACTCATAGAGGGTGAAAGGCTTCGGACGCGGATCCGAAAGTCATAAAACGATGTGCACGCGTTGCACCACCAGATTCGATTCGTAAAGACCCCTGTCAAAGGCCATTATAGTCAAGGGAGTATATTTATGGCCTCAACTGACTTGATAGGTGGTGACTGGGAACGTCATAAGATCAGTCCGGAGCATTACCATCATGAATACTTGACTGCCGAAGTTTAGGATCGTACAATTGTAACAGTGTGGGCTGTTCTCGATACATTTTTTCTTCCGGAGGAGACGGGATCGGTTTATCTTGCTGGTCTAGGAGGGGGACTCTCGAGGGATTATTAAACTACCTGCGCAGAAGGGGCAGCTGTACAGGCAAATTATTACAAAACGATTTATTATTTACCTTATGCTTCATGATTATCTGCAAATAATTAATTATTATTGAATTATTGAATCCCGCGCATTTGTATGAAACTTTAATTCTCCGGCCGGCTCCAGTACAGGTAAATGTAAATAAAAAACCGTTGTGTAATAATTTGCAGCGGTTTTTTTTTCATTTTCTGATTCTAAACTATGAAGTTTTGAGGGTTTATTCCATGCTGTATTCCAAGGGTTCATTATTGAAAATGATAAACCAAAATACAATACATGAAATGGAATTTCGATACATCTAAATTTGGAGGCGATGCGCGTCGAATTCTAAATATAGATGATCGAAGGGGATTCCCCGACATCAGCTGGTGCAAGGCCGGGGCCATCTACATGCTATCCTGGGTTGGGCGGGTCCCGTCCATCCAGTTTCTTCTTTCGTTGGGCTCCACCTCGTAAACTTGCTCTTCCTCAAGGCTTCTTCTCCATCCTCGACCGACCTTAGTCAACCCAATCTTACTTATAGGACAGTCTTCTTTTTTCGAGGCTGATGTGCGGTGACTGGCACTCAGGTCGTCGAACTTTTAAATATTCTTGAACCACGACCATTCGATGGAAGGCGATTCATCAACGGCTAAATGCAACCTGAGTCACCTAATAACTACATAGGGTAAACTGGTAGAAATTGGCTGAGTTACTACGCAAATATATTTCAAACGTTAACTTTTCGCACTGAAATGCACGGGCAAACATGGAAATTCTCACTTTTGAACAGGCATAGTGTTTGCAAATTAGCTATAGCAAAATCCAAACTGATAGATCTAAAACAAAAGGCACTGCATTAACTGCTTTGACCCCCCCCCCCCCCCACCCCCCACAACTTTGGTACTGCCACCTCACTACAATATTAGAGCAGAAATTCTTCTGAATTTCTTATTCTTTCTTCAATATGTGCTTGATTGTATGCGATAACAAGTTGACATAATACATATTGACATATGTTGCTCCATGTTACAGGTGACGGGAGTGGTAGGACGTCCAGCAGGGGACCTACTGGCAGGGAGGGAGTTCCTAGCAGTGTACATGCGTCAAAGCCGATCACAAGTGCCATCTTACTTAGTAGAAAACGACCTCGTGCAGCAGTCCCACTCAGCAGTCACCCGCCAGCCCACGTTGTCATCGGCACCTTCAACTTTCCTGTCCCAAGTAAGCGATTACTCGCATCAGTTTGTATGTAGGTATTATTCAAATTTACATTTCCAATAAAAATTAGGACCCAGCCATCTATAATTCATAATTCATGTCTTATAACAGGAAGATTATACCACTTCGAGTGAAATCAATGGAGGCATTCCAACTACTACGCTAAATGGGGATATTCTCACAACGACTAACGCACCTGAGGATCAATCTACCGTCCCCCCAGAGACTAGCCAGGTGGTTGCCGTTTCAGTCTCATCTTCAGTCGTCAGGCAAAAACCAGGTGAGATCACAGTTGGAAACAAGTTATTCCCTCGTTGTCTATAAGTTATTTTTATTTCAAACAATTTTTTCTTCTTTTTTTCTAGTATATTCACTAGCTACACAAGAAGAGCCAACACTGACAGCAGCAGTCCAGCGATCACATTTTTCTGTGGACGAAGGGACGCTAACTATTCACAAAGGAGAGCCGAGTGCAATCGTGGGTAGTCGCTTCACCGTTGAAAGAAGTCAGGACGGTGAGAAGACAAGTTTGGTGGTGAGGCAGAGCAACGGGGAAGCAAGCAGTCATTTCAGCATACGACAAAGCCACGCTCCAGAAGTGGCACAACAATCCCTGCAGCATCAACAGCAACTCGACCAGCATCAGCAGCTGATCGACCACCACAGACATAAAGTCGAGCAGCATAGGCAGCAGTTGCAGGAAGAACATGAAAAGACTGTGCAACAGCATCAGCAAGAAGTTCAAAGGCAAAAAGAAGCTGAACTCTTGCAACAGCAAGTAGTGGAGACTCAAACGGAATCGTCAACACTCTCTCACGTCGGTCTGTTGAGTCGTACAGAGTCACCAGATACGACTCCCAGTCAGTTCAACCATCAAGTTGAAAGTGGTACGTTCCTACGCTCCTACTCTATTAGACTCGGAAAATATTGGGGGATATTTATAATATGGATCTTGTTAAAATATTTAGGTATATTCTTTGGTTTGATTATTCCAGATGGGATCAGTAAGCTAGAAAAAATTGAAGAAGATAGGGTCGAGGAAGATCGTCGAGAAGAACGGACCAGCTTCAGCGTAGCAAGGACGAGGGAGGAAAAGAGCTTTCATCCTTATCTCAAGAGAGTCGAGGTTCAGGAGGGTGGAAGGCAAGAGGAAAGGACAAGCTATTCTATTGGTGCTCAGGTGAGTTCCATATTTTAAGTGATATATTTCTGTATCTATGTTTCCTCAATGAATAGAGGTGTATCGTGTATTATATAGATAATAAAAAGCGATACTAATACCTATGAGGCCCACTTCTCCTCTTGATGCAAGTACTGATTACCTACATAATTAACCTTCTTTGGAAAAACGAAAATGCCTATCAGGACGCTCCACAGAAGAAGAACTTTTCAACGGTAGGTATTGATGGAATGCTACGGGTATTTTGTAGATTTTGTATTTAGATAAGAATGGGAGTTTTTCATCGTAATGCAAATTACTAATCTATGTGAGTCATTATGTTTTCTATGGTACAATGAAATTTCTGCTGATATCTTGAATCCCTGTATTACTGAAATCAAATGGGGGATCAATCCCTCATCATTCTTGGGACTCAGAAAAAAGAATCAACTCCGTGATTCATTTTCAGGTGGACAGAGGACCTTGGCAATATCAAGAACGAGTGTTCGGTGAGCCAGAGAAAAACTATGAAGTCGACGAATCCGTCAGCGTCCAAACGAACGGGCGAACGCATGGAGTCCAATCCTCACACCCTCCTAGCCCTTCGCCTGGGGGGCCGCCGCCCGTCAAGTCCGGATACGTCGTCGAAGGGGAGAACTACCGGAAGTACCGCGTCGAAGAGAAAACTCCGGACGGTTTCATCGTCGGCGAATACGGTGTCGTATCCCACGACGATGGTTCCCTGAGGGGCGTTCGCTACACCGCCGACTCCAACATCAACCCGCGTCTCATCTACGACGCTCTTGTAAAATTCCTATCCCTCAAATGAACAAACTCAAACGGATTTGGTTTCTCTTCAGAATATCGGATGTTTACGATGAAATTTGGAGCTTAGGGGCTAGCAAATTCGTGATCACGTAATAAATTTAATTGACTATAAATGACAGACTAACGCAACCCACCTATACTCAAGTAAAAGGAAAACACACGGGGAAAATACTGAGGCAAATCAGCTGAAATTACACACCGGAAGTTCTAGTTGGATAATGTTCTGAAGCGAATTGTAATTTCCCGGTCGGTATACACAAACACATACTGACACACACATATTATTGGCATGTTTATCGATACTAAAGAGTTTCGCGAGTAACTTTTTAGGCCTAACGATTCAGAAAAGCTGATACATTGGTATTTACAACCTGGAGTACATATATCATAACTACTAAACTGTCAGATGAAACACACAAGGTCACAAGGTCGGTTATGTTAACCGTGTTTTAACCGTTAACATCTAGGAGAGAAAAAGACTGCACCGGTTTTGTATTCCAAATTCTCTCATTATTGCCAACATTCTTTCGTTTGGCATGCATTTAAAAGGTAATTAGATTGACAGCAGAGATCAACAACATCATTCACCAAAATCTTGACGAATTGCTATTTTCGACGCACCACCTCCAAAGCTCTTCTCTTCTGTTTCAGTTGAAGGTGGGTTTCGTTTGTCAATGTAGATCTGCATCCATAATTCGAGTTTCATTCATTTATAAATCAACTTATGAACCAGTTTCTACCTTAATAAAGAAAACTGGTAACGAAACCAGGAAGACATGACCTTCCTCAATGTGCAAGACCCAATTATGTTTACTAGAGCACCAGAATTGCTACTACTTTTCATCTGTCAACCAACGAGTGAAGGTCTTGAAGTCATGATCCGTTCATCCTAATTTCGCTTGAAGCCCCAAGACTCTAGTCGAGCAACTTTCATGACTGTGATCGGGATTACTGGATATAACCCCATCTCTAGTCAATGTTGCAAGTAAACGTCCGAAAACTTTCTTAGGAACATCTGTTTTAGAATTTGTGACGGTGGGCCAAGCTGGATTAAGTAGGTATGTTTTCATATTATGTACCGAAACCGAAATTGATTGAATCATAATTATTGCTGGGTAAGTAGGTATCCGTTGCAATGTTAAAACATTAATTATTTCTATTATTTATATATGAATGTTGAAAACCTACCTCGCTGCGAAGTTTTGTATTATGGCAGGAGGTTACGCATTGAGACGCCGCTAGAAGCTCACCTTTTTTTAATCTTTGAAATAACTATTACAATAGAAGTAATGGAATAATTATAACTGTGATATCATATTTAAACAATGCTGTTAATTCTTTAGTCACTATTTTTTTGATAATTTATTGAGCTTTCAATACCCTGAAATATACACTCCTCTTATAGGTACTCCGCTAGAATTCAATTCGATAAAATTAGAACGATCATCATACACATTTATTACGTACATAACTATGCCTTCCCAAATCCTGCTTCAAAGGCCCACCAAGTTCCTTGTGGCTGGGGACGCGACTCAGGTTGTTGGCAGTACCACGTCGGAAGACTGTCATAATCTTCTGAAGACTTGCTTCTTCAGCCATCCTTATCTGCCTCGATTCGAGAAGTCTAAGTTTAGTAGTCATAGATAAGTGTTTTTTAGCTTTACTCGATCGTTTTTTAAATACAATTCACAGCAAGCTGCGTCTTGTTGCCTTGTACATAATTGTAAATTTTATAACGAGAATTGTGACTCGATAGACTTGATGATTGTGTGCGTGGGAAGAGTCTTCCACCAACTGTTCTCCATTATAGATTTACTTACCTTCAAGGTATTTCCTTACGAATGACGTGCGTTGATTAAAATAATGTTAGTATGATGCATTGAAACTGGTCAACTTATTTCAATCCATTACAACATCAATCTTTTCCTATATAATCAAATTCATAATCAGATAGGAGTATACTGGTCTTTTTCTGGATAATGTTCCACTAGGTACGAAAAATAGATAGTGTGATGAATTTAAAATTGCATCACGGTGGTGTGAGGAAAATTGCCCAGGCGGTTATGAGCGAATCACCACCGACATCTGGGATCTTTTTTGGAGAGGTGAGAGGTGAGTGGTTGAATTTGCCTAGGCGGTTATGAGCGAATCACCACCGACATCTAGGATCTTTTGAAGGAGAGGTGTCCAGGCGGTTATGAGCGAATCACCACCGACATCTGGAATCTTTTGGAAGAGGAGGTTGCCTAGGCGGTTATGGGCTGACCACCACCGACATCTAGGTTCTTTTAAGAGGAGGAGAGAGCAAGGTAGAGGAGAGAAGAGAGAGCTGGTTAGAGGAAGTGTCGAATGAAGTTAAAGCCGCAGGATCCAGGGTTTTATAGGAAAAGGAGACCTCTCCCTCCAACCCCCTGTTAGGGGTTGGTGGTGGGGCTCCAGGTTGTGTACCCTGGGTTCTGTGGCTTGTCTCCCCACTCATTTCGTTTATTGACGGAAACTAACTTTTGTGTTTGAATATTGGTGAGAACTTAAGTTTACTAGAGGAGTGTTCCCGGGAGGGACTCACGACAGATAGTATAGGTATATCCATCACTACGTTTTCAACGGCAAAGCAAACATCTCAAACTTGATCAAACCAGGCAGTATATTCTTACCTTCCTTGCCTAATTTAATATTCACTGTAAGGAAAGGAGACCCCAAACTTAATTGTAGGTTCACAGAAAGCGAAGAAAAAAAGAAGAGAAATCTTTAAACACAAATGAGTAGGCATCAACTTGAAAAGGAACGTTTCTATTTGACAGGGCCATAACAACTTCGAAAATGTGTAGAAAATTACAGTGAATTTCTTGATAAACAAAAAAGACTTTATTGTACGGCCGGTTAAAGTTTGGTTTCAAGGTTTGAAGATCACTAACGTTATAGTTAGGGGTATAATAGTGGTACGACACGACAACTTTATACTCTGTCGAAGAGATCGTTTCCTTCCAAGGCGATTTGATAGACAGGTTACACAGGATTAATAAGACCTAATTATCATGTTAACCACCGTTGAAGCAAGGCTATAACTCATACAAATTCATTGGGGGATTTTGATACTGGAGATCAATAAAATTCTTATAGGCTTTTTCCCAGAAATATCATAAAATATTATCATAGAATAATTTATTGTCATAATTAAGTATGAAAATCTGCAATGAACCTGCGTCGAATGGAATACGCAAATAAAGATGATTTCTTCAACATCTACTACCTAATGCGTTCCTAGAAGGTAATACCTTCAAAGTCAGCAGTAGTGATATGCACTATAGAGAGTAAACACCACTTATAATAGTTAAGAAGGCTAAAGTGGCTGAGCTGTAAAGAGGAGAATTTTCCACTTCATCTCGTTCATTTACTTAGACCAACTTATTTCGCGCGAACTCCACCTAATCATCAATACGTTTTTCAAAACTGTAAGAAGGGAGGAGAAGAGGACAACTAATGTTGAGAAATCAAGAATTTCATCATGCGCAATGAATCGAGGGAGCTATTTAACTTGGAAGGAATCAAACTAACTTATAGAACTGGCAGACAGTACCTAGTACCTACGAACTTGCAAACTTACCGAAAATTATATCATCTAGCTGCATGTTATTTCAAATGCACTACTCATTGACCGTAATAATTGAACGAACGTAAGAATCATCAAACTCATTAACACTTCTTGATCAATCATCATCAGCATGAGTTTATGTTGATAAGATCTAGGAACTGATTAGGATTACTAAGACTGCTTGCTTCAAACATTTTTGATGTTGTTGCAAGGACATTATGGTATAAGGGATGGAATCCCTCATATGAAGAAAAATTCTAACAATAAAAATAACCTGTACAACAAAAATCAACAATTTTGTTGAATAGGTACATACAACAGAATATAACTGTCTCTCCGCTCTCTATCAAAAGACCAAGAACGCGTGGGACTTGAGAGTTTCCTCAGGTTTTTTTTTTTTTGGAATCGCATTTTACCCAGAGGCGTTGGCGTCGCGTCGGTGGCGCCGCCGCCGCCTTGATAGCTTAATTATTTCGGTCTTTCCGATTCGCTCGGTAACCATTTCTAGGTTGATAATAATGTATCGGAGGCTCAATTAGTGAGTAATTCAGGGGCTGCTCGCGGTTGAGAACTCAAGTAGGAGGTTTATAAGGTAGGTTTTGAACTGCTCATCACCGTCCTATCCGAGGGTAGAGTTATTTATACTGAGCGAGTCAATGAACTGTTTTCACGGTCATTCGCACTGATAGTCAATGCTAAATGTAGCGATTGATAAATTCTAACTTAGAATCACTACTGCATACCACACAAGTACCTGTGACTAACGAGGTATGTTATGCAAACTTAGGACTTGGAGGTAATGCATACCTACCTCAAACATTAATAATTATGGTATCACTGTATACAGTCCTTACGCTATGCATGGCATAAGGACATCTCCGTCCGTATGGCAGTCGGAGCTGGAGTGGCAGCCTTGCAATAGCCAAAATTGGTGAATCCATTAAAAACTCGGCGCTGCGCGCCTCGGCGGGGGCTTCGCCCCCTGCACCCCCGGATGACTTCCGCTTAAAGCCTGACGGCTAAAATGTGGTGTACCTGACCCTTCAGGTTTTTGTCCCCCTCGCTCTAGTAAACATGCTTTAGCCGCGTAGTTTACTACAGCCAAGTGACAACCAAACAAGCGTCATTGTTTACTATCCATTTACAACATTCATTTATATAGTTATATTATGAAACTAGGATATAAATACCAAGAACAAATACGAAATACATTCGTGATAAATCAAGAGCTTTCCAACGAATGGAAAACGATTTTTGTCCGATGAAAATGAAAGAAGTTTCATTTCCCTAGCAACTACTCGGTTGTAAGTGAAAATCATTGTTAAAATACGCGCTACTTTTGTCTCACTATTTGGTCTCACTTTTTCCTGTCGCTTTTCGGCGGGGGGTCCCATCGCAAAAACCTGAAGGGTCAGGTTAAAACCTATGTATTTCAATTACTGTACTTGAAAGAAACAATAAAATAATGTATTTCCAGCGTTTCTGTAGATACGTCTAACTGAATAATGAAACCATGTGACAAGGAGTTTGCAGCGTTCTTTTTTTTATTTATTTTAGAATTCCTGGAAGAATTGTAGTTCGAAGCCCGTTGTGAAAAATAAGCGTTATTTTTTAAATGAGGGTGATTAAAATCAGAAATGCGGCAACAAATGAACAGATCTATTGACATGTGGCTGTAGGCCCAAGGAGGCGGAGCGAAGCCTCGGAGACGAAGGTTCTCATGCTGCCAAAAACCCAACATTAGAATGGCAAACCTTCTTTGCAGCAATCTTCAAAAACCTTTGCCATGTCCCTCGGTTTGATTTTAAGGACGTGTTTTTTGAATTTGTTTATAAATTTACGGTTCCATCCATCCATTCATTGCGGTTCCGTACATCGTCAGGCGAGTAGTGAGAGTAAACATCTCTCTACACGACTTGGTGATGCACTAGAGCTTTAAGCGGGATTTGAGTTGAATTACTCTGCAATTTATTTGATGCGTCAATTTTAGCGGGAACTCAGAAATTCAAATTTCACAGTCGTTTTCTGCCTAGACTTTCCGACGTAAACACCTCACTATGTGGTCAGTAAGTGTTAAAATCCGTTATTGAACAGAATTTGGCCAACAAAAGGAGAATTTGTAACCCACGAAAATTGTCCATTGGTTGCCAAGAAACCCATAATGCTAAGTAAGTATGTACTATCATTGAAGAACAATGACCCCACAGTCACTCAACAGATTAAGTTTGCAAGGCCACTGTGAGCAAGATAAAATATTTTCCGCTTAGGGACAAATCGCTAAGTATGATGTAACTTCTATGATAACTTCATTTTCGTGTAACGCGCTGCTAAACACGCACCTGAAGCCACCTAACCAACGAAAATCTTCTTTTTTTTTTCTTTTTTTTACATGGTAGGTACATGCTCTTGCGATGAACTACCGGCCGAAAAAAGTTACGTGGCTCTAGTCGGTCCTCGAAGGTCGGCGTTACTGTCACTCAGCTCTAAGGGGTGAAAAATAGAGGTTGAAACATCCGGAGTATCCCTATCTCGGAAAATTTTATTTTGAGCAGTGGGTTTTTTCGCATTTTTAAAGTTTGATTTTTTTCTGAATTCGTGAGACCATCCGGAGCATTCTACACCGTTGCCATAAAATTTGCCCTGAAGGGCATGGTGTACGCAGGCATCAAGGTGAGTTGAGAGCGCACATCACTGATCTCTCTGCAATTTGGCGCTGAAGCGCAGTGGTCTACGTTTTGGCGCAGTGGCAAAGTTCCCGTGATCGAAACTCAACCGGGACTAAATATTTTTCACTCAACATCAACAATTTTTCTTCAGAACTTCACTTGCATTTCTTTTTGCTGTTTTAGCTATTGTTTGTCATTGATGGAAATATTTTAGCAACATTTAACACGTGATTTAGTTAGGTGCCTAGTAACGAGTATGGGGTTAGGTACTAAGCTACGGAGGGTCTGCGATCTACATAATATATAGAAGGGTTATCTATAAAGAGAGCTGTAATCTGTAACAGAAGGGTGTTCTATACAGAGAAGTGTGATCTGCAACAGAAGGGTGTTCTGTACAAAATAATAAACCAGTGTATAGGGATTTGCAGCGTTTCTAGAATGCAGATCAGATACAATACCAGACAATGACAGTAAACGATAAGGGGAAGCGGAGTCCCTTGCGTAGGAACCGTCTCGCATACTATTCAATGGCTGTGATGGTATTAATGTCTCCGCCTTCATCAACTGGAGCAGAGTTAGCGCCGCGACGAGAGTTCCGCTTGCGTAGGATCCGCAATGGGTGAGTCAACTCACCACGCCCGCCCTCAGGACCTTCTTGAAAAGCCATTGTGAGGTCTCAAGGTCGTTTGCCGTATTTTGAAAATTTATGACCGCCCTACCTGAGATGAGAAGGAGAGTCTCCCCTTTGTTGTAAATAGTGGGCAGTGCTTTTTTCCAAATTTCATCTCTAATGGAGTGACCGATTAGGAAGTGGCCAGTGGGAAGTATAATAACAGACGTATATTAGAGGATATCATGATTTCATCTTACTAGAAATTTATTCAGTGCCCACCTCTGTGGCACAATACATACATATCTACATAACGATACTCTTCTGATAAGAAGTCAAACAGCCCCAACATCAAAAGAGAACACTTTTTCTGAGAAACCAGAGAGGGCTCAAAATCAGCCGAAAATATTAAAACGTTGGCCAAACATTACTGAACAAGAAAATACGGAAAATAATAAAACGAATGGTTATCCAGTCGATATTCCTTACTGGCGAAGTTATCTCCAAAGATTTTATTTTATTTCATTTTATTTTATTGTTTTGCAAATAAATCAGTCACCCCTGAGCTGTTATTTACTACCAACTGCCACCTGTTACTGGTCACAGTTATCAATTATCAGTACCTAGGAAATCTCACAAAGCTGTAACAAATTTTAAAATTAAATGACCAAAACGTCGCCCAGTGACGAACCTTTCATTTCACTCAGCTGTTTTACTCACCATCATTATTAATCTGAATACATCAAAATCATTGTATGATGTGGGATAGGCAAATACACACTTCACTTTTATATTACTAGCTGTGTACCCGCGCTTCGCAACGGTAGAACAGATAACCCCTGTATCCCCCCCTCCTCAACTGATCAGAAACCTTCCCCAATGCCAACCCTAACTGCCTTTAACCCCCCCCCCCCACCCCGTATCCTATGAACCCTCCCTACCTGGTTAGAAACATTCCTCAATGTTCACACAACAAATTCCCAAAGTTGCACTCCAATTGGTCAAGTAGTTTTGAAATTTCTGTAGACCCCCCCCCCCCCCTCTCATAACCTGTACTCCCTCCCACTAACATCCTGATTGAAGTACCACTTGAATGTACTCGTCGAGCTGAATCCAGAATCTAATTACAATCGGATTTACGTCCAACCGTTCAAAGTTATTATAAGCATAAACGTCCTCATAGAAGTGATTATAACACGTTTTTTAGTAGTATTTCATTCATAGCGTTTCAACGGATGGACAGATTCAAATGCGGATTTTTCATAAACTTTCCCAGATAAATTCTGCGTCAAATGGTACCAGCCGCAACTTTCTACAATCGGATTTACGTCCAACCGTTCAAAGTTATTATAAGCATAAACGTCCTCATAGAAGTGATTATAACACGTTTTTTAGTAGTATTTCATTCATAGCGTTTCAACGGATGGACAGATTCAAATGCGGATTTTTCATAAACCTTCCCAGATAAATTCTGCGTCAAATGGTACCAGCCGCAACTTTCTACGTTCAGCCGTTCTCAATTGATGCCGAGACAAACAAACAAACAAACAAACAGACAGACACTGTTTTATTATATGTATAGACTAGCTGTGTACCCGCGCTTCTCAACGGTAGAACAGACACCCCCTTTAGGACAGGCCCCTCTCATAACAGATACCACCTCCTCAACTGATCAGAAACCTTCCCCAATGCCAACCCTAACTGCCTTTAACCCCCCCCCCCCCCCCCCGTATCCTATGAACCCTCCCTACCTGGTTAGAAACATTCCTCAATGTTCACACAACAACTTCCCAAAGTTGCACTCCAATTGGTCAAGTAGTTTTGAAATTTCTGTAGACCCCCCCCCCCCCCTCTCATAACCTGTACCCCCCTCCCACTCACATCCTGATTGAAGTACCGCTTGAATGTACTCGTCGAGCTGAATCCAGAATCTAATTACAATCGGATTTACGTCCAACCGTTAAACAAGCATAAACGTCCTCATAGAAGTGATTATAACACGTTTTTTAGTAGTATTTCATTCATAGCGTTTCAACGGATGGACAGATTCAAATGCGGATTTTTCATAAACCTTCCCAGATAAATTCTGCGTCAAATGGTACCAGCCGCAACTTTCTACGTTCAGCCGTTCTCAATTGATGCCGAGACAAACAAACAAACAGACAAACAGACACTGTTTTATTATATGTATAGATTCCGGGTCTTCCAAGGTATCCTACATGATTTCTTTGTCAGCGCTCATCTTTTAACTAAACTACTAAAAGATGAGCGCTGGCGTAGTGAAAAGATTGTGATGAAATTCCCTTACCTTATACAGCATATTATCATCAAATAACCTTTTGATTGTTATACCTTGAATGTGGTGGATACTGCGAATTCATACTTCGTACATTATAACGAACCTTGGGTATCGAGCAAGGAAAACAATAGGGGCGCTGAAACCGGAAATCGGACGAATAAACATTGACAATTTGAACAACACTTTGCTTCCTTAAAATTAACGTTCACCTATGAAATTTGACTTGCGGGCTTCGACTGGTCATCAGAATGCCATACTCAACCACTTTTAATAAAAAGGAAAACCACTTGTTTGCTTTTGAGAATCTGAAGGTATCCCAGTTTTTAGATTATGTAAGACAATCCGGAGTACGACAAGCTGTATACACAAAAAGGTTGGCGTAGGATTGTCTAGGTTTAAGTCGATCTATCTTAGTCAGTAGAGGGAGCGGAATATTTGAGGTCTCGACCAGGAAGAAATGAGTACACATGGGAATGACAATTCGGCTCACGATATTGAACGCATTATTGTGAAATCATAACAATCACAATATATTTGTTTGAACTGTCTATTTTAGCAACGGCAACCGCACTCTAGCCGCCACGTTCTCCCACAACTATACCTACGAGTGTATTCTATCAGATAAGTAAACATTCATCTTTCCCTAAATTCCAAGAAGAAAAATTATTTCATAGCAAATGAAAGTGAGCAGAACCGCAGAGAAATTATAAAGCTGGTGCCAACAGTCTGTCCTATGCCCCCCAGTGAGCTCCGGAACATGCCTCTTATAAGCAATTATGCGCAGTTTCCGCTCCATCATAGGCGCCAACTTTGGATCTTTTATTTTGCAAAACTTGTATACACGATATAATGTTCGTTCGTCGACTCCTTGCCATTATCAAGGCGGCGTCTGTTCCTCTTGCTCTCCTTTATTTCTGTTTTATTTCATTTTTTCGGGCGAGCGAGGGCGTTCCCAAGTTATTAACCGAGCAATCCCGAAGTTGTTCAGCGACCTTGCCAAGGACGCCCGCCCTCTCGGATCACGCGTGATACATCAACAATGCCGCCGGGCGCTTTTTCGAAGATTTTCTTTTTTGAGATCCGTCGATTGGTTTTGAAGGCTGAAATAGGAGTATGTACAGCGTAACTATGTAATCATCTGATAACACCTATCCGAAAGACAAATAGATGAAATGAACGAATCTGACGAGTAAAAGCACTGATACTTTTCACCCGCGGTTATTCGTTACTTTTTCACACTTGCTGGATACCCAGTATATTGCATAGGACATTATCAGTTTGAGCTTTATTGATTACACGAAAACATGAATGCAGTGGTAACTCCTCTCTTCATCCCTTCTTCAACAAACCTGTGCCCAGGTCCCCGAGACATGATTTTCTGAAATGTCTGTGTCTCTGGCATTAAACTTGGACTGTCTCAATGTGTTCAAAACACACGTCTCTCGAATCGAATAAACCAAGTATACCTGTGTTTTTCCAAAAAGACCGATTCTCCCTGAGCTCGGTCAAATGCCTGAAATAACGGTTCATCAATTCAAATTCGAGCGATCCATATGTAGTGAGTCTGACTCGTAAGTATTCCTCGACGGACTAATGATGAAGCATCGAAAGCACTTGTTTCCATCACTCGACCTGCTAGTGACTGCGCATTCCTCTGGAAGGTATGTTAGAAACTGCGGATTCCTCTGAAACCCGCTTAAAGAATGGCATTGGTGAATATTAGATCAGTAACCAAATACACCCTTAATGTTCCAACTGTCGACCGGCAGCGCTTGCAAGTAATGCACGTAACATCCTAATTGTTTGCAGGCGTCGGGAGGGCCAGATCTCCCTCTTGTGAATCGATCTCTTCTCGCCCGTATGCTTGAGTGGAATGAACCACCTTGAAGTCCCAACTCAACTCTACAGTAGGTAATCCTTAAGCAGGAAGAAAAGGAGCAGCTAGTTTTCCTACAAATGATGATACACGACCTTCCCACTCCTAATTCACCCACTTCGTCTCGCAGTCAATTTATTCCAATTTTTTGTAGCTGCTCCTGAATTTACGATTCTAATCCATTTAACACTCCACATCAAGAAGTCGGGACATAAAAATCGGCTGTTCAAAATAAGAATTTACGGTTTTTGTAATAAGTCTGAAATAAGCTCTAAACATATCCCACGGATCTGCGTTTACAACAGATGCCGAGTCAAACAAATTCATATTGAGCTACATAATGAACAAAAATTTTAATGCGACGATTTAATAAGTTGAAGGACTTTACCAAACGGTTCTCGTAGTACCTGGTATCACAGATTCACAAAATTAAAGTACTTTTTTGGTTTATTGATTTCAATAATGGCCCTTTGGAATCGAGCATGAAAAAAAATAAAAATTTAACAACCCCCCCCCCCCCCCCAATTTGATGGTTTACGTTTCAAGGTACGTAGAATCCGAAAATGCAATAAAATAAATAAATTTCTGTCCGCCGTAATCCGTAATTAGCACTATCCTTAGTTACCATGAACCAAAATTAATGAAATTTGGTGTGTAGGTTCCGTTAGGGGTCTAGTTGGTCCGCGAAGCTCGACGTTATTGTCAGTCATCTAAGGGGTGAAAAATAGGGGTTGAAATTTTCAGAGCACCGTAGCTCGAAAACTTTCAATAGAAGGGTATGGTTTTTTTGCGTTTATAAATTGATCGTGAACTAAAGAACTTTTTGAGACTACCCGGACCATTGTACGACCACCTTTTCGTTTGCACCTAAAAGCCTCGCCAACCCGGTCGTGAATCAAAAACACTGCAAATCCCTGCACAAGGGTTTATTATTTTGTACAGAATACCCTTCTGTTACAGATCACAGCTCTCTGTACAGATAACCCGTCTATATAATATGTAATAGTCTATACATATTATGTAGATCGCAGACCCTCAGTAGGTTAGTACCTAACCCCGTAATCGTTACTAGGTACCTACATAAATCACGAGTTAAATGTTGCTAAAATAATTCTGTCGATGAAAAACAGCAACTAAAATGGCAAAAAGAAACGCAAATAATGAAGTTCTGAAGGAAAATTGTTGATGTGGAGTGAAATAGATGCCCCTTCTGCGTAGATCACTGTTTTCTGTGGTCAGTACCTACCTTCGTGGTCAAGTATAATGAACCGTTGTGTAATAACTTGCCCATCAATAATACTTCAACGATTGTCCAAGTTGCAAAAGTACCGATCAACAAAATCCAGCCCCTTCTTGGTAGATGAACTGTTGTGTAATAATTTACCGTTGTGTAATAATTTACCGTTACGTAATAATTTACCGTCTAGTAATAATTTGCCGACGTGTAATAATTTACCATTGTGTAATAATTTACCCATCAATAATACTTCAAAGTTTGTTCAAATTTCAGAAGTACCTACCAACAAAATCTAATAGTCCATCACTTATCAAATGAAATAATATCGCAGAACAACCAACTCGACTTCATACAGCCATCCTTGATTATAATCAGGTGCTCCCTAGTGATGATATCCGGGCCGGATTAATACCGTTTGATTGACGATCGTGTTGATGAAGGTTTTTGGTGCACACGAACGGCTGGCCGTACAATGCTCCGGGTGGTCTCAATAAATTGTTTGTGTCCCCTCCCTTCTATCCAAAGTTTTCGACCTACGGCGTTCTGAAAATTTCAACCCCTACTTTTAACCCCTTAGAGATGGAGTTCTTCGGCTGGTGATGCCTGAGGATTGCTTCCTTGTGGGGTATGCAGATGACGTAGCTGCGGTGATCTTAGCCAGGACAATGGAATCAGCTCAATCCAAACTCACTCAAATTATGAGAACCATTACGCACTGGATGAGGGAGCATAGCCTAACACTAGCAGCCCCCAAGACAGGAGTCGTGGTCTTTACCCGCGAGCGCATACCCACCAACCTGCCAATGCAAATTGAAGGAGCAGAGATATGGAGCAAGCCATCGGAGAAATATCTTGGAATCACATTAGACACTAAAATTACCTTTTGGCATCAGATGAGGCAAGCCTCAGATAGGGCAGCACAACAAACTGCTGCTCTGAGCCGCCTAATGAGAAACGTGAATGGGCCTAGGCCATGCAAACGGCGCCGGATGATGTCAGTGGTGCATTCGATTCTCCTGTATGGAGTGGAGGTGTGGGCAGATGCTCTAAACGTTGCTTATTACAGGAAGAGAATGATTGCAGTACAGCGAAGAGGGGCACCACGCATTGCATGTGCCTACAGGACAGTATCGGAACCAGCAATACTTGTTCTTGCAGGAGTAGCACCCATACAGCTGCTGGCGGCAGAGAGGAAGCGGATCTATGAAATAAGAGGAGAAAATGAAAGATCCCGCACTGCCAGAGAAGAGAGAGAAAGTACGATGGCAAGTTGGCAGGAGATGTGGGCAGGCGTGCTGAGAGGAAGGTGGACTGCACGGCTGGTCCCTGACATCCGAGTATGGCTTGAGCGGAAACATGGAGAAGTCAACTACTTCCTAACTCAGTTCTTTTCAGGGCATGGGCTATTCTATAGCTACCTTCACAGGATGGGAAAGGTAAGTGTTCCTATATGCCGCATCTGTCAGGAGGAAGATGATGTACATCATACATTCTTCAGGTCTACACAGTGGTCAGTAGAACGGACTTATATACAGGAAGAACTGGGAGTTTCAGCAGCCAGCTTGACACAAGAAACGGTGGCCGCCATGATGCTGCAAAGCGAGCAGCATTGGAATCAAGTGGCAGAATATCGAGAAAAGATACTGAAGAAGAAGATGCAGCTCGAACGAGAGCGGCAAAGAACAGAGACTGCGGACCTACAGAACTAGGACTGAAAAGAACTCCTTAGGACTCAGCCTGAAGTAATTTTCCAGGTTGAGTTCCAACGTGGGAGAAGGAGGTGAGGTATTAGTGCGGTTTGAGTACCACATAACCTGGAGGTGCGGTCCCCTTCAGGTATCCTACGAGGTCCAAATCCCACCTATGGACCTCAAAGATTTCCTCGCCGCCCTACGCCGAGCTTCGAGGACCAACTAGACCCCGAACGGAACCTATAACCCGAATTTCATCAATTTTTTTTTTCATGGTAACTAAGAAAAGTAGCCGGTACTGCGTACGGCGGACAGACAGAAATTTTTTATTGCATTTTCGGATTCTACATACCTTGAAACGTAAACCATCAAAATTTGAGGGGGATTAGAATTTTAACCTGTCCCTTCAGGTTTTTGCGATGGGACCCCCCGCCGAAAAACGACAGGAAAAAGTGAGACCAAATAGTGACAGTGAGACCAAATAGTGAGACCAAATAGTGAGATAAAAGTAGCGCGAAATTTTCTTATCATTTTCACGTACAACCGAGTAGTTGCTAGGGAAATGAAACTTCTTTCATTTTCATCGGACAAAAATCGATTTCCATTCGTTGGAAAGCTCTTGATTTATCACGCATTTATTACGTATTTGTTCTTGGTATTTATTTCCTAGTTTCATAATATAACTATATAAATGGATGTTATAAATCGATAGTAAACAATGACGCTTGTTTGGTTGTCACTTGGTTGTTTCGATGTGTATAAGCGTGGCTAAAGCTTATATTATACAGCGAGGGGGACAAAAACCTGAAAGGTCAGGTACACCACATTTTAGCCGTCAGGCTTTAAGCGGAAGTCATCCGGGGGTGCAGGGGGCGAAGCTCCCGCCGAGGCGCGCAGTTTTTTTTTTGTTTTTTTCATGCTCGATTCCAATGGTTCATTATTGAAAATAATAAACCAAAACTATATAAATCCGGCCCACCTGATTATAATCACGGATGGCTGTATGAAGTCGAGTTGGTTGTTCTGTGATATTATTTCATTTGAAAAATGATGGCTGTTTTGGATTTTGTTGATAGGTAGGTACTCTTGCAACTTGAGCAAACGAAGTACTATTGACATTGACAGTCTTTACTTTGGCCCACAAACTCGAAGA
Organism: Leptopterna dolabrata; assembly: GCA_954871275.1. Classification (NCBI taxonomy): domain Eukaryota; kingdom Metazoa; phylum Arthropoda; class Insecta; order Hemiptera; family Miridae; genus Leptopterna; species Leptopterna dolabrata. The sequence goes on from OX940976.1 coordinate 34,934,821, forward strand.
GCATTACCAAAAACCGTGGTAAAAATGTGGTAACCTTGCACCACTGCGTAACCCGGATCGTGGTAACCTTGCAACCCGTAAATGATTCCGTAAATGATCCCTAATTTTTGGTTTATTATTTTCAATAATGAACCATTGGAATCGAGCATGAAAAAATCTTACCCCCCCTCAAAATTTGATGGTTTACGTTTCAAGGTATGTAGAATCCAAAACTGCAATAAAAATATTTCTGTCTGTCCGCCGTACGCCGTACGCCGTACTCCGTACGGGCCACTTTTCTTAGTTACCATGAAAGAAAATTGATGAAATTCGGGTTATAGGTTCCGTTCGGGGTCTAGTTGGTCCTCGAAGCTCGACGTTACTGTGAGTCATCTGTAAGGGGTTCAAAATAGGGGTTGAAATTTTCAAAACGCCTATACCATTTTTTTACGTGAATATTTTTACGGTTTTAAATAGTTCTTGAACTTGCGAGTTTTTTAAGACCATCCGGAGCGTCGTACGTCCAGCCGTTCGTTCACAGTAAGGCCCCGAAGTTTGCACCGACAGGCATTTTCGACTCCAGTGTGAATGAAATTGTATACAATAAATTCAAACCAAATCTCGTAACCAGAGACGCGCCCACAATAGGAAATTTGGCGGAGATGAAATCATTGCTAGGGATCACCTGATTACATTGGCGGAGTATGAAGTAGAGTTGGTTGTTCTGTGATATTACCTATTTCATTTGAAAAATGATGGCTCTTTTGGAGTTTGTTGGTAGGTAGTGAAACTTGAACAAACGTTGAAGTATTATTGATGGGTAAATTATTACTACGGTAAATCATTACTCAACGGTAAATTATTACACAACGGTTCATTATACCATCTACGTAGAAGGGGCTGGAGTTTGTTGGTAGGTACTTTCGCAACTTTTTTCACTCCTCATCAACAATTTCTTTTCAGAACTTCATTATGTGTGTTTCTTTTTGTTAGGTACTGTTTGTCATCGGCAGAATTATTTTAGCAACATTTAACTCGTGATTTAGGTAGGTACCTAGTAACGTGTACGGGGTTAGGTACTAACCTACGGAGGGTCTGCGATCTACATTATATGTATAGAATAGTACATATCATAAATTATATAGACGGGTTATCTATACATAGAGCTGTGATCTGTAACGGAAGGGTATTCTATACAAAATAATAAACCGTTGTGCAGGGATTTGCAGCGTTTTGTATTTCCTTTAAGTTCTGAATCAAGAAGAAGATGTTCCTTTGTTAATTGCGATTACCTGTTTTGTGTGTGAACAGGTTCCTTTGTAAACTGCGATTAAGTAGTGTAGGATGGATTCGGAAGGGTTTCGTCAGTTCATTATCGATACCCCTTTCTCGCGAGACACCACCGACAAAGAAAAACATAAACGATTCCTAAAAACGCGATCGTCATCCGAGAGGAAAAGGAAATTGCATGCCGAAAGACAACGAGAATATCGTGCGCGTAAGAAACAGCCCAAGTTGTGTGAAAGAGCGCAAAATTAAGAAATCACACCAAACAGCGTTACAATTTCTTTTCTGATGATGAAAGAACAACCGAGAATGATTCTCAGTTAACTACCTACTGTCGGATCTCGGTGAAAACTTCGATTTTGATTTTAAGTCCAATGCACACGCTTCACAACCAAATCTTCTCATGTACCTGAGTTTGGGCTTTATATTATGAGCTAAATCATAAGGTCACTTGATATCAATGTTTGCGGAATTTGGCGTTCTATTATGTACAAAAACGACATGATTTAAAGCATGAGCCCAGTAATTATTTGACATCCTCGCCGAAATCAAGTTCACTCTTACTTTCTCTTCGATTTCTAAATTTAGCCTTTCTGAACAGCCATTGTGTTGGGGTGTTGCTGGTTCGCATACTATTAGAGATATTTTCAGAATTCAACAACCTCTTCATTTCAAACGTTCTAAATTCAGTACCCCCATCTGACCTAATCTCTATCACTTTCGCATCCTGACCTTTCAGTGTCCTAATTTCGGTTAAACAGCTATTCAATGCAATTTATCTGCCATTGTATATGCCATTACATACCCTAGTACAATCATCTGTAAAGGTGAATACGTAGCGAGATCTGGTTTTGTATGAGTACGGTTTTATCGGTCCCATGAGATCAGCCTAGAGACAAGCGAACGGAATTTGTGATCGCTTTCTAACTTCTTTACACGACTTTCTTTTGGCCTTTGCTAGTTTGCAAAATTCACAGGCCAAAATTTCATTTCCGAACTTCACTCCCCTTAACTCAGGATTATCTTTTGCAATTCTTTCAAGGTAGTTTTTAAATGCGTGATTCAGTCAGTAATGCCATAGAACACCTAACCTTTCAATTCCCATCAATTTTTGAGAAATCGCTCTCTTTCACACCATGTGAATTAATGTTTCCAAACAAGCTTTCAGTTCTTTCTCTAGGTGAATTTTCGTTTGTAGATTCTTGCTCAGATCCACTGTTTGGGAGTTTTGACGCATAGCTTCTTTCACCTGAATCTACAGTTACATTTTCTTTCAAACTATTCTTTACAAACGCTGGAAGTTCTGAGGGCTTCAAAGACTCCCTCCTATCTCAATATTGGACACAGTCTCTATTTTCGTTCTCTTTGATGGGGGACTCTGGCTCATCTTTCTCTTTTTTGGAACAAAGCTGACACGCCCACCACAATCTCTATCATTAATTATCTTTCTCTTCCATATTATCTTCAAAATTTTCTTTCTCTGAATTTCATCAACTTTCTCTAAGGGTAGTGTGAAGCTGATCCACCAGAACTTACCAGCTTTGATTTTTTCACCTGTAGACTCGTCAGATATGATTACATTCATATTAGTGAATAAGGCGGTCAATCCACTATCTATGATTTTACGTAATGACAACAAATTTTCTGCAAGATTTGGTGCGTAAAGAACATTTTCTAAACAACTTTCAGTTTTCTTATCTTCATCAGAAACCACTATATCTCCTCGTATTCAATAAGCAAATCTGCATCTGCACTGTCATTTGCACACCTAATCCTTTTGTGTTTTTCCAGCTTTCTCAGGTTAATAAGTACATTTTTGTTGTTATTAATATGATGAGTGCAACAAGTATCTGCTATGAATTCGATATTATTATTAGAAAAATTCTTACTTTCGTAGCTAGTACAGGCAATATCCGTGTGTTTTCTCGTGTGGAGTCTGTCTCTCGCCTGGCCCTCTACGTCAGCGAAATTAGCCATAGGTTCATCCGAGTCCGAGTCCGGGTCGATCTAGACGAATACCATCTGTTCATCTTCAGGTAGGTGTAGGGTGGATTCATCGTCGACCATCAGTAGATTTGCTTGGCCCATTCTCTGCAAGTGTCTCTTGATCCTGCTTCCCATTATCTTGCTTACACGCTTGTACCCAATACCTTTCTCCTTGTCTTTCTCTGCTTTCTTTTGATTTATTGACTGGTGGTGTCCCTTTCCCTTATTATTGTCTCTTCTTTCTCTGCGATTTTCAGGACAGTCTGCAGCGAGGTTACTGGTAATTCTCTTACAGAAGTAGCATTTCTTTTTCCCTTCATTGGGGCAAGCATTTGCGAAATGCCCACTGTCTCCACAGTTGAAGCAAGTTTGCAAAGCTGTTGGTTGTATCATTCGCCTCTTCATTGGAGTACGAGTGGCATTTTTCCTTACACTACTGTTCATTGCATCACCATTTCTTTCTCCACCTTCCTTCAGCCTTCTATTGACCTCCACTATATTTTGTTCTGATTCAAACAGCATTCCCTTCAAATCATCCAACGTATAGCCCTTTGGGTGGCTCCATTCCGCATCTCCAATCCTAGGGCATGCTCTTTCTACGGCTATTAGAAATTTTTGTTTCACCTCACTGCCAGACAATACCCCTCTTCTACCATGCCACTAAATCTCGTCACAAATTCTAGAGCCGACTCACACTCTGGGGTGTATTTCATATCGCTGAATTGTCTTCTGAGGGCAAACCCTGAACAACGGCTTACTGGTTCGCCCGCCTGGTCCATCTTTCTCGTCATCTCAACAGGATCTTTGGTATTCATTACCAGTCTATGATAATATTTATTAAGATGGTTAATAATGAATATCCTAACTTCCATTCTTAGTAGGTTCTGCTCTTTCACTGTAATCTCTTCAGGCGGAGGTACGTCTCTGTCATTGTGAATAATCCATCATGAGCTTGGATTTGGGCCGTCACTTTGTCTCGCCAAAGCGAGTAATCAGACTCTGGGTTCAGAACGCAGTTTATACTTGCGATATTGTGACGTCTATCCTTCCGTCGGAACAGTCTGTCCATCGCTGGTCTTTTATAGAGGTCTTTGCGTTCTATATCTTGCCAGTCTCTTCTTCCCAAACTAATCAGCTTCCTTCTCAGCAGCATCAGCTACAATGTCCTCAGCTGATTTTCCAGGTAGAACCTCTTGAACTCGTTCTTTGACAATTTCTTTCTCTAGCCTTTCTCTTGGAGTTACTTTCTCAGCTCTGGTTATTTTAATTTTGTCACGTTCTTTTATGAAATCTTCGACCAACTCACTTGTCCTTTGAGTAAACGTTCTCTTTAGCTCTTCCGTTCTAGACATGAGTACTGTCCTCAGGTTTCTACGTATTTCCATTTCAATTTCTTGCATCCTGGTGCCATGTCTTCATTCTCTTGAGTAAAACATCTCTCATTCTCTGTAGCCCAATGGGTTTCGTTCTCCAGGTAGACGGGTCTTTCCCCCTGCTGGGCTTTCTCCAAATCAAGCATCTCGTGATATTCGTTCTCCATTCACTACAATTTCTTCGTTCACCTGTCAGTAAGAACAACAATTTACTTTCTTAGAGAAGCGCTATCAAGCTATTAATCTACCTGTTAATCTGCTCTTAAAAGTCTTTCGCTAACGTTCTCTATACTTCCTTGGCGACAGCAAAACAAACTCTACTTTCTCTAACAACAAGGATAGATTACCGACCGAGAAACCTTGTCCTCCCCCCTGCCCTATCTAGTCAAATATGCCAGTATAGGTACTGGAGTTGGTTCTAGAATCCCGACTGCGAGTCTACACACTTGTTCAGTTTAACATCCCACAACTTTCTCAATCCATCACTATTTCATTCTCGAAGACTCAACCCCGAACGCCCTGCCCCCGAGTACCTACCGCTATTATTGTTATAGAAATTCTGCAGGTGGTGCTCCGTCAGTAACCGGCCTTGTTTAGTAGCAGCTAAGATGTGCCCCCGCTGGGCTGGACAACACTGAACAATACAACAGAGTTAATTACGCTCACCAGTACGAGCTGCCTCTAGCAACATCTAATTTTTCGAGGAGAGGTAAGGTACTTGGTTGCCTAGCACGCATTCGACCGGCAACAATCGAAGTACCCACCTATTTCTCGCAACCATGAAACCACCAAAGCAACCACCTACGGAACTGTGTCCTGCATTCCCATTCAGTTACAATATGAAATGTATCGTGTGCTTAGCAACATACTCTAATTCTCAATTTTCTTTCTCATCATAATCTAGTCTTTGAGTTAGCCCAATCTTTTTCAGCTTTCTCTCATCACCAAGACTAAATTATGACTCGTTCTCCGTCGTCTAAGCGGTCGTCTATAGCGTCCTTCTCGGTGTGGCACAACTCTACGAACTACCTAATCAATGTAATTCACCTGCATATTTAGCGCCAATCCCATAATGCAGTACATTCACCATTCTAAATTACATTCTATAAGCAGTACGAAACATCTCATAGAGAACATTCTAATTGCGAATATAAAATACTGAGAAATAGCAAGGGAATGGATCCATATTGGAATTTCTCAATAACGACTCCAATTATAATCAAGGTATGCTATGAGGTAGGTAGGATTTCTACTCACCTCTTTCTAGTAACGTCGTTCTCTAATTAATCCGCAAAGTTAGTATATTTAAAATGAATCACAAGTATAGACATTTTTATGAAATTGGATAAGTAAAATAATTCAAATCACTAGAGAAGCAGTCAGACAGAGCGTTCCGGAGCGAGTGGGGAAATGGGAAAATTATCTTTTGTTGGCTAGGTGTGGATCGAAAGGAGTACCCATCATAACTGGAGTATTCCACCGCATTCTCTTCTTAACACCTTTCGTTTTCCACAAATTTATATTTAAGCTTCGTGCTTAAATATAGATTTGTGGTAAACGAAAGGGTTACTGGTTTTTTGTTCTACATCGTACATTTTTTTAGTGTTACATCCGGTGACTGGATTAGGAAAAGGGGGCAGATTGCATAGTTCGTACAAGATGAGCGCTCCGGGGATAAAACAGGTTAGTTAGGTACTTCTATGGAATCGGACAACTGATCCTGTAATACTTAGCAACGTAGCTATCAACTAATGCAACTCCCGCCGAATTTGCAATGATTTGCAGTCAGATCCATCACCCATCCGATTCTGTGCCGGAGCTGTCCACATCGAATTTCTGACGAGGGTGTGCACTCGATTCAGGTGCAGTGTCAAGAAGGGACGGGATTCAAGACCTGTGCGAAGACCATGTGGGCCTATTGTTTGGCATCTAGAGTTACAGCGTTCTTTGACTCTAGATCAACGAAAAAAGGACAAGGCAAATTGCCAAGCTTCCTCTGAAACGTTAGCCCTTTCCGCCAGACCCTCCGAGTCTGTTATCCTTGAATTTATTCGTTGAACGGTTGTGTGATAAACTCGTTCTAGAGCTAACAATTCAATTCCACGATAAATGAATTGGTTGATTGCCGAGGCCTTACCGAGAGTACTGGGTTCTAATAGATACGTGTAGAGGGGTTTTATAATAGATAGGTACCTAGGAACACAGAAATACACGAGAGTATCTATAGTGAGTGCCGTGAGCTATAGGTGCTCAAGAAGAATTTATAATCATCATACTAATCCCACATTCTCTCGCCTCACAATTATGTAAATCTTCAGTAAACAAGCCTGTGTTATTGAATGGATAATACAGAATGTGACAAAAATCTGTTTATAATGAAGAAGTTGATCCAAGGGATCACGTGCACCATTATGTGCATCTCAACCCAACGGTCTGTTACTCCGGTTGTGCCCTGCGGTTGGTATATGTACGCTAACTTGATGTGAAGGTGGCGTTGTCGTAACGCTACGCAACTATGCATTCTCCAGGTATGTTGAACCCAATCACCACCATCCCGAACTCTGGTTTCTGGGGCTACAGAAACTGTTGGAACCATCGCTATTATAAAACAACAATCAACTGGAAACTATCAACCTCTGAAAACCGCAAGAAAGGTTGTAAAGTATAAATGAATATACTGCTATGTAATCGTTGTCTGAAATTGATAATTTCACACTATCTTATTTTCCACATTCATTAAAATAAAAAAGCCACCTATACAAGACAAGTTCAACTTGAAAAACTACGGAGGACTGTTTGGGAACTCATGTACAATTTTTCACTACACAGTATTTATGTCCTTCCAGAGGTTTATAGAATTTGTTAAGTAGGTACTTATGCTTCGCCGAAACGCACGTTCATCGGACTCGGTGGTGTCGATGTCGGTTGGTATGGGGTTTAGTTACTTCTAACCTACGTATTGCCTATTCTAACTTCAGAATACGCTGATACACCTTTTCATCCCCCCCCCCCCCCCAGCCCCACACAGGCATACACACACAGTTGTAGGCAGGGTTTTGACCGCATCTATTGTACTTATAGTAATCAGTTTTCTACATAGGTTGAACAATAACTCAGAATCCTATTGTACAGGGATGAAATTTTATACCGGTGCCAAGGCACTCGGAATCAATGCTCTGGTCTCTGCTTCGTCTTATCAATGCCGAATAACCACGCATTTTTTAAAACCTTTTCCCCACCTCAGCCAGAGTAACGGCCGAGAAGTCGCGGTGTCTGTTCTGCTATGCTATAGTACTGAGGGAAAAGTAGCGGTAATGACACAATTGCCAGTTTCCATATAATCTTGGAAACTAAATAAATCTACCTAGGCTCCATTCGTATCTTCTACAAACAACAGAAAAGAAAAGAAAAAATCAGCAATATTCTAGAACCATGGGAATTACCTATTAATTTACCTATTGGGAATATTGTTGCACGGTTTTGCGTGTGAGGCTTTTCCGTGATCAATACCAGTGCTTGAATGGCTAAAATCATAGTTTTTTTTGTCCCCCTCTACATAGGTAAATTAATTTTGGTTTTGGTTTGGTTTTAGCGAATTTTCGAAGAAAAGGAAGCTATTGTTCTCGGTCCAAAATTTTTAAAACTCGAATTTCCGAAAGATTTGTATACCAAAATCCGTTTCAGACCATCCTGAATTCCCTGCCGAAAGACACCAAAAATTATATATATATATATATATATATATATATATATATATATATATATATATATATATATATATATATATATATATATATATATATTTATATATTTATATATGTATGTGTCATTCCAGACGATAACTCTCGAAAGAATTGAGATAAAAAGTTCAAATTTGCACGAAAAATCTGTCTTGGCAATCGACAGGCTAAGTTCGAAGATGGGCAGAATCGGGTCACCCTAAGGGGGAGTTTTGGGGAGTTTTAGGGGGGGAAAATTACCCATAAATTCCCAAAATGAAAAAGTCTGACAAGTGACACCTCATTTTAAAGGTTTTTGTACGCTGAACACGATGGTGAAATCAGAATTGCGATATCTCATTCCATTCTCAAACTGGAGCACTTTGAAGATGAAGGAACGTGGTTATTTCTTGAGATGTTCTTCCTGATTCGTCTGCTCTAATCTGATAACGGAATGGGATATCGCAATTCTGACTTCACCATCGTGTTCAGCGTTGGAAAATCTACAAACCGAGGTGTTACTCGGCAAAAAATGGAACAAAAAATTTGTTAGTACCCAATACCTACTCTTCTGGTATTCAAAACATTTTTGATTTCCCCCTCCCCCTCCTTCCACCCCAAATTTTACTTTGCGTAAAACTGCTCCTGTTTTAATTTTGTATGGTATCAAGTTGGGAAAACATTGGCCGAAAATTAATTTTCAGAAAATTTTAGGCGGAGGAGGAAGATGCCGAAAACTTCGAAAATTCGCTCTTATAGCCATGCTGCATGACTGTGGTTTTCTTGTTTGGTTTTGGTTTATTATTCTGTGAATAATACACCTATGTATTCGCTCAGCAAAAAATTTTTATAACACCCCCTCAAAATTTTTTCTTTTCCGTTTCAAGGTGCGTAGATTCCGAAAATGCAATGTCCGTCCGCCGTCCGCCGTACGCCGTACGCCGTATCACGTGTACAGGCTTCCTTTTCGGTCTAAAAAAATCATTCTTTCGCACACATGCTCCATTTGGGCCCTAGTTGTGTCCCGAAACTTTTCAGCCCGATCGGAATATACCCAGGGGAGTTATGAGTGAAAATGTGTATAAAAATAGGTACTTTTTGTGTTTCAGTAACATAGTAGTAAAATGAGCTTTTGAGGTATCGTTTTCCATGTTTTTGGGGGCTAGAAGACCGAATATGAAATCGATTTTGACCAAGGAGTGGAAAATTGAGGTTGTACCAGATGTTCAGCTCCCAAAATTGATTTTTTATGAGTCAAAAACCTGCGAAATCGTCTGAAATCACCATCAATTTGTATAATAACACTAGAAAAAGTGTCAACACATGGATCAAGACGATTAAATGGTATAATCAATGATCAAAGGTAATTTGAAAAAAAAGGAGCGTAGTACCTAATTCAAGTTTTGGGGGCCAAAATTTGTGGAAACCAGAAATAGCTATTTCAATTATTTTACATGAAAGAAACAATAAATAAACAGCCAGCATTTCTGTAGACCAATAAAAGAATAGAATAATAAACCCATGTGACAAGGACTTTGCAGCGTTTTTTTCTCGCGATTGGCGCTGGTCGATCCTATTTGAAGGCTGCGACGTGAAGGTATCCGCCAGATCGTTGTAGTGAAATTTTTCAGTTGCCAACATTCAATGCTAAAGACCCTTCCATCAAGTTGGTTGCCGCACGTTTTGGTTTATTATTCAGAGCGAATACACCTATTTTGAACACCCCCCTCAAAATATTTTCCTTTACGTTTCAAAGTGCGTAGATTCCAAAAATGTGATGTGCGTCCACCGTACGCCGTAATACCCATGTCTACCTTTATTTTCGGTCTAAAAATTGCGTTCTTTCGCAGACAGAGGCTCTATTTGGGCTCCAGTTGTGTCCCGAAACGTTGCAGTCCGATCCGAAGATACCCAACGGTGTTATGGGTGAAAAATGGGTGTAAAAATAGGGTTTTTTTTTTTGTGTGTGTGTTTTAGTAACTTGAGCTTGTGAGGCGTCGTTTTCCATGTTTTTTTGGGCGCGGATACCGAATATAAAGTCAAACGACGAGTTTTGGCGTGCTAACCAAATAACTAAGGAGTAGAAGACTAAATTAAGAAACTAAGTTAGTTAGTTATTTAGTCCTCAAGTTTTACGGTAAAGTGCCTCGCAAATGTGCTTGTGCACAAACAAGTGTAGCCTACGACCCAATTTGGCTTATAAATAGGTACCTACATAATACTCGTTAGGTTTTTGAACGTTTAAAAAAAATTCTAACCTGAACTATAAAACTCAGCGAGGACCAATATAAAGGTTTTGACGTTTCCTGCTTTACGGTAGGATAAGCGCCAAATAACTAACACGCACTACTATTATACACATATATCATGTGCTTGTACTAAGATAAAAACCAAGTTTATTATTGGATGTGACGTTGCCGATGTAGGTACCTTACTGGCTCAAGACCAAAAAAAGTTCGTTAATCCGAATTCCCAATCATGGACACCGGACTACTAGTGTTCATATTGAGACACAAGTTTTTACTGGTGGATTAATTCGCTGTTTTCTACAGCAGACTACAAAGGTGAGCGACAAGTTGTTTTTACAAGGTTTACTACAAACATTTTCAACATAAGAGCTACCGGTCACTTTCGGTCCACTGCAACAGACAGGAAGATTGTACCTAATCGTCGTTCTTCTATGTTTCACCAGCCAAAGTCGGTTGTTTTGAGAAGGTTCTCTACAAGAAGTGCATTCTTGCGTGCCAGCCATCTTTCAGGACTCCTACGAGGCGTGGTAAAACAGGAGAAAGAGAGAGGGAACGTATGGAGAAAAAAAATCTTAAATGAATAGATCCCGGGATTTCAATGGGCAACGCATCCCCGTCATCTCCACTCGAGCCACTACATTCGTTCCCACCGAAGCTACCTGTCCTCCCAGAAAGGAAGTCCCTTGACAATGAGCCGGAAAGGGCTTCAACTTACACAAACCTGCTTCACAGCTCCGCCTCCAAGACGGTTTCTAGAATATCTCAGCGACTTCTTGAAGAAGTTGGGGCACCCCTTCATAATCATAGGGTTCCGGCAAGACAGATAGAAAAGGCATAAGGGTTCCATTGGATTGTCGCCAGTTCATGACATCCGCTGTTTTGCAAGGAATACAACGGAAAATTTCCAACGGCTCTAACGGAATCCGCAGTACAAAGGAGAGTTCCAGATGAAGTACTTATTCAAAATCCTCACTTGGAAATCTGTGGACGGGCATATGACCAAAAAACCTCCACATTGTTCGCCATATTCTGTTTACCTATTACAAGAAAGGAAAACACCCTCAACAGCAATATAGAAACATATAAAGTTGGATGAATCAGCAGAATACATCAGGGTATCCTTCCCAGCTAATATTGTCTTCGGAGGGGGCTCTCCATAGGAGGTTCATTACATTTCTGAAAAGTTCGGCTGGTCGGCCCGATGAAAAACTAGGCCAAAGTCGTTATCTGTGGAGTGAACCTGAAGAGGAGTCAACAGGTCACTGGAAAAATAAACAGAATTTGAAGATTTTTTTCCCTTAAATGTCCCACCTATCTTACTATTTTAGATCTTTTTACTCTTCCAAGCTTTCGTCCAAGAAGAAGATTCCTTCGAGGCTCCAAATATCAAAGTGCTTGGGACTTTGTGAACTCACCTCTATTTTCAGCTCATTTAATTATCGTTACTGACGGTGGAATGGAAAGACCAACGAAAACAGTAGAACAGTAAACCATCGATTTTTACTTCAAACTGGATTCCGTGATTTCATTAGCTGATTTAGTTCGTATCTGGGGAACTATGGTGGTTAAAAGAACTCCCCAACAACCTGAACATCATCTGTTCGTCATCGACTCATATGAGTCAGAATAGTAAAATATTTCACCACGAAACCTCCCCTCTATCCCAACCACCTACAGGTTCCTTAGATGCATTGAGGAAAATACTGCTAGGTTCCCTTGTTCCACATCCAACAGTGTACCTAAATCATTGGTACTTCATGTGAATCAAGTTTCGCCTTTACTACGAATAAGAATATTATGCAAACAGACAAACTCACTCGTAGTAGCGGAGGCCCAATTAAACTTCATCTTTTAGTTCAATAGGTTTATATTATATTATGTAGGATTAATTTATTATTATATGGCTGTATAATTGTTTAATACCAAATAAAAAATAAAAAGTAAAAACAAAAAATAAAAGTTACCAACTTCAGTCGGTTTATATGTGTGAGCCTATGTATTTTAATAAGTAGCCATTTATTTTCTATGACCTACCGGTCCGTGGCATCCATAAAGTTGCCAGGTTAGAGCTCTCTGTCGGAACCAGGTTTTTCCTTCGAAACAGCACACCAAGGGAGTATTTAATAGGGGTAGACAGATAAAGTAACTACAAATACCTAAAATTCCCTGTCAACTTTCTTCCACAGACATTTTGTCAGAATGTAAAGTCGTCCGTCACGTTGTTCGCGCGACGGTTCGCTCTCGGGCAATTTTTTCCTAAATTTCCCAAGTACTTTTCGGCTATAGTCCTCCGACCCGAAGTTGGCTATTTCTCCAGCTGGCAAGTGTCGGAACTGTCCCAAGACGATGGTTGTACGTCCGCCTGGGGGATGGATGTTACTTTGCTGTTGGCAAGCTGCAAAGGGGTCGAGAAACGTGACACAAAACTTGATGTTACTCATTTGTGCTCCTGAACTCAACACCTCGAGTTCGGTGATGATGGGAGCAATTTTCCGTTCCTTGGATTTCCAGGGCAGGGCCTGCGTCACCTGCATCAAACAGCATTATCAGTTAGGTGGCTGTCGAGAACGCCGTCGGAAATATCGACCGGTGAGAAGATGAATCGACTCTGGCAATATGTATGATTAATTTAATAATATTAATTTATGGCTGTATCATTTTTTAATGACAAATAAATTTTTTTTAAGTTCATTCTAAAAACGTAGTGCTGGCAAAGACAATAAAAAAATGCGTTCCCGGATTGCAAATATTATCAGGAACTCTAATAAAGGATCTTTGAAAGAGATGGTCTGAGAATTTCGCGCATTACTATGTAGGTAATCGAAATTCGCTCGGCTGGTCTTCCTGGCGTCATGCGCTCTCTTAGATTAAAGAATCCAATTGATTCCACAAAAACGAAGGTATTTTTATAGTTAGAAACCATTTACAGACAGTTAGTTCATTAGTAGATACTTGATGAGTTGAATAAATACGAGTGCCTACTTATTAGCACGGTTATACTCCGAATAGAATGGATTACTTTTTACTCACAACACTGTATAAACATCATTATTTGTGTTACTCCAACATATTATTCATATTTTTTTCGAACGGCTTGATATCCCTGTAAAGTGAAGACTCATATTATGGTTTAGTACGAAGGTGGTACATATAACAATATATTGATCAGAGACTCTAATACTGTGGAAACATGGGTATACACTGTATATAGGTATCTTTCATGTAAATAGGTAGTTTCACAAAAAACTGAAATCCTAAAAACATCCCATTGTATGAGGGATTCTGATTGAGTGAAATGGGTTGGAGGACAATAGTTGCTGGGCATTACCACAATAATGGCGATCCTCAGGGATGACGAGGATGCTGGTGGGGGGAGCAGGTGATGCTCCCCCTCTGACCGTCCTATCACATCTACTTCTGAAGTATTATCGCCCAGACTCATCTCATCTACGCATCTCATCCTGGACTCCTTTTGGGGTCATATCGTTTTGTTAACCCTCTCTCCTCTCCGCACCCCACAACCCCAGAAAACGCAAAGCTTTTGTCTCATCCCTCCCGGATTTTTTTTCTCCATAGTTGTCGACCGTGTTTACAATCTTCTTTGGCGGTCAGACATGGGTTGTGGGGTGTCCGCCCTATTCTAGATGAAATATACGCAGGGTGATAGGTGATATCCACAAAAGTCGCTCTGAAGAGTGACCTCTTTATTGGTCTTTTCAGCTAGCCCCAATTGCAAGCCAGCACGGCTGAGAACCACTATATACCTACCCACCACACCATGTTTCCAGCTTCAGAGGGCTAACGATAAGAGTGAATGGTGAATGGCAGAACAGAAAGTGCCCGCGAAACTTGTCCATTTCTTCCTTCCAGTTTGACCTGGATCAGTTATTACCTGAGAGTGAGAGTTGTTTATTGAGCCTGAGACGTTCATTCAACACCAAGTGCTGAAATAGCGCTGTTAAAAGTTGAGGGGCTTTCGTACACTGCATTGGGGAGCTTCATATGGTTTGTTATTTTGAATAATGGACCGTTGGAATCGAGCATGAAACAAAATTGTTTAACCCCTTCACAAATTTCATGGTTTTTGTTTCAAGGTAACTAGTCGAATCCGAAAATGGAATAAAAAACCTGCAAAGTATTACACAACAGTTTATTATTTACATTTATAGAGCCCCTTCGCGTAGATCACTGTTTTCTGTGGTCAATAACTACCCTCGTGCTCCCCCCAGGAAAGCCCTTAATCGACTGGAGCCCTGGAGCCAGCCGGGCAATCACATTTCATAAATATGCGGTAGAATCAAGAATTCTATAATTCATTATCTGTTGTTATTCATGAAGCACAACGTTTGTTCAAGTTCCGGAAGTACCTATCAACAAAATCCAAAGGATCCATCATTTTTCAAATGAAGCAATATCACAGAACAACCAACTCGACTCCATACAGCCATCCGTGATTATAAGTAGGTTATCCCTAATAATAATATCTGGGCCGGCTTCATACCGTTTCATTCACGATCATGTTGACGAAGCTTTTCGCTGCAAACGAACGGCTGGTCGTACAATGTTCCGGGTGGTCTCAAAAAATTCTTTAGTTCAAGACAAGTATAAAAACGTAAAACAAACCATACTCTTCCATTGAAGTTTTCGAGCTACGGCGTTCGGGAAATTCCAACCCCTATTTTTCACCCCTTGAGATGACTGACAGTAACGCCGAGCTTCACGGACCAACTAGACCCAAAGTGGGGCCTGCCAACCGAATTTCGTTAGTTTTGGTTCATGGTAACTAAGGAAACTGCGAAATACGCCGTACAGCGGACGAATAGAAATTTTTGGTTTATTATTTTCAATAATAAAATCGAGCATGGAAAAAAAGTTAACCCCCCCCTTAAAAATTTGACGGTTTCCGTTTCAAGGTATGTACCTAGAATTCGAAAAATTGAATAACAAAATTTCTGTCCGTTCGCCATACATGGCACTTTCCTTAGTTGATGAACCAAAATTAATGAAATATGGTTTGTCCCATTTAGGGTCCAGTTGGCCCGCGAAGCTCGGCATTAATGTCAGTCATCTCTAAGGGGTGAAAAATATGGGGTGAAAAATATGGGTTCCAGGACGCCGTTATCTCGATTTTTTTGCGTTTTTGAATATTTCTCCAACTTGATAGTTTTTTGAGACCACCAAGCGCATTATACATCCAGCCGTTCGTTCACAGCAGGCCCTGAAGTTTTCACTGACAGGCTTCGTCAACAGGAGGGTGAATCAGATTGTATACGTTCAGCCAGATATTATTGCTAGGGACACCGCAACAATAATATTTATGTCCCCCAATATTGGGAAGGGGTTTAATTGGCCCCCATATGTGGGGGGTGTTCATCGTTTTTAATGGGCCATAATACTGTGCATCATCATTGCCCTTGAGAGACGATGATGTTGCCGAAGCGTTCATGGAACGAAACCAAGCCAGATTCTGCCTGAGTTGAACCTACGTTCATTAAAAAATATAAACAGAAGTCGCCACCGACTGAGGCCCCATAAAGAGGTTACTGGGAATTGGCCCTAGATATCATTGCTAGGGAACACCTGATTATAATCACGGATGGCTGTATGAAGTCGACTTGGTTACTCTTGATATTATTTCGTTTGAAGAGTGATGGCTCTTTTGGATTTTTTTGGTAGGTAGGTAATTTTGTAACTTGAATAAACGTTATGCTTCATGAATAACAACAAATGGTTAATCATTTAATTATTGAATCCTGCCCATTTTTATGAAACTGTAATTCCCGGGCTGGCTCTGGTACCAGATTTAGGGCTTGACTGGGACGCTATCTACGCAGAAGTGGCATCTATATAGGTAACTAATAAACCGTTGTATAATAACTTGCAGAGTTTTTTAGCTAGTTTCTCATCCTATCGCTCTCTGAGTTCAGCTACGTGAACGCAAGCAAGAAATGACCAAACAAAGCAACATTCAGAAGTTCGTGTCTCTTGCAGTACAGGTATTTGAAACAAGCTTTTGTCAGCAAGAATTAGCTGCTAGGTACTAGACAGAGCGAGAGACAATAGAATATTATCGGATCTACCTTACAGCGGAAGCATTATTTATGTTGATATTTTGAAAGTAAACAATCGCTATCCTAACCTGAGCCAACAAATTCCTGATCAAATTTGGGTCCACGCTTCTCTGAGGAATACATACCACGATGTTCCGCAATGCACACGTTTGATTCAATTTCATTAAATTATTCAACAACCCCTCTAGATGCCTTGTAAACCGCTCGACCGCCGAAATGAGACACATCTGAGTCATGTTTTTCGCTCCTGAGCTCCATGTTTTTGTTTTCGAGTCGCCACCAACAAATCATTTTTTGAGAGCGGAAAATTGTGCTGCGATTCCCAACCCTTCGCTCTTTCAATAACATGAAATAGAAGATGTTATTCGAAGGAGGCAGGCTTCAAAGCATGTGTGGGACGGCGTTTAACTTTTCCTATTCGTGTTCCCAGTTGTCAAGTTCAATGCGTGGTTTAAACGATTTTTTTCACCACCGTCAGGCTCCTCTGGTCTTTCAAAAGAGCCCTCAGTACACAAACAGGTCCATGGGAATCTTCCTGAGCTTCCAAAACAACGGAGTGGAAGTGGGCAAAAACGGAGGACAGGGCCTGAGGGTAACAGGGAATCTGTCGGGGGCATGGAAGCGCGGTGGGCGATAGCTGCGGGGGTCGGCTGATGCGGGCACTTGATAGACAACAGAAACTTCCTGCCGACGAGTAAGCGACACAAAACAAACCCCAGTCGAACACTTGAGAGCTGATCTGACTTACAATACACCGAACAAGGCATCTTCATTCATTATATTGACACCCCGGTATCCTGAGTCACACGGTCCAGTAACATATTCAGCATACAAGTACCTACGTATAAACCAATTATAGAGCTGACAGTGATCATTATGATGACACCATTAGATCATTCTGTATGAGTTACAAGGATATCTCTACTGAGAACAATTACTTCATGTGGCGTTATTATGAGTAGTTCTACTGGGATACTCCTAGGCACTAATTGTTAACTATTCTGACTCAGAATTCTCAACCCCCGGAAACGTTATAGATAGTTTGTTTGTTATTGACGCGTGAAGAATCATGTTCTGCAGGAATATTTACCGTATGTAACGAAACCAATCAAAAATTTGTGTAGACGCTAGAGCTATACATTTAAGTAGAAAGTTGGTTTTTGAAAAAATCATAAATGTTACAATTCTCCAAATATGATGTGAAAATCAATGTTGAGTAAATGTGGCTATTACAACAATTCATATAAGTCGAAAGAGAAAATGTGAAAGGTAAAATTTTTATCTTTCACATAACTAGGTAATATGTAACATATTAGAGGCCTTTCTGGTTGTTTTGCTGAATTTGACATGGAATTTGTGAAGTCGGTATTTGTGTACGGTCATAAATTCACATTTACACAGTACACAGACGAAAACAGACAAGCTCACCTATCTGTTCTAAGTCAAGTGCAGAAAAAATGAGTAACGAGTTTTATGTTGGAGCCCTGTAGTAAACTAGGGAGTTATTTCCAAGAAACTGTAATTTATTGTAAGCTAATGAGGGTTCCCATGGTCCTAAAGAATGTACTTTTATTTGTTTTATTTTATTTTTTATTCTTTATTTTTTTCCTTTTTTTTAAATAGATTCTATTCTGAACATTTTGGCACCAACCGCACTCTCCTACGATAAGTACATAGTTTATATTGACTTTTAGAAATTCGTGCACTAGTGACGTCACACCTGGCAAAGGGAGTATGGCCCAGCTGGGAGGGGCGCAATGACGTCACTAGTGCACGAAACTTCTAAAAATCATGGAATAAAACTACTAATCATAGGAAAGTGCGGTTGGTGTCAAAATTCTCAGGATGGAATCTACTTTCTTTTTTTTTTAATAAATAAAATAAGCTGAACCCGCGGGTATTCTCCATTTGAACTGATTAGGTAGGTACTTCTAACTGCTAGCAAAACAACTGACTGTAACTACTTGGACATTTCTGCGGAATTATGAAATGGTAAGATTAGTATGTACTACACTGAAAAATCTTCTTTCCACCGAGCTGTAGAATAATCAAGATCTGAAATATGTGTTACCTACTCACTACAATGAGTATTGCTCCCGGTGGATGAGGATTCTGAAAGTGACGCTCCTACTGTTCTTGTTGCAATCAAATTCATGAGGCCACCAACTTTAGGTGCTTTCTGCATGAGCGTGCTAATATTACCTGAAATTGTATTAAAAGCATTGCGATTCTGAATACTGATGTATCCAAACTGATTAATAATTAGGACTTCTCAGAGTTCGCAATCCCCTTAGCCATGATAAGATAAATTTGCAATAATTCATCAAAATTCGATTCCTCCAAAATGTTTTGGTCAAAAAAATGCTATCCCTTTTTCTCGCTAAAATATAAGTCGGAAAGTGGGGAAAATATTGGCTAATCATTCAGCTGCGATTCGCCGGAACAAAGGTATTTGAGCTTAGGGTGGATTAGGTAGGCAAGTTCACAGGTATCGAAGTGCTCAACGCTCTATATTTATCTACCTTTGAAATTCTATTATGGGGAGTAACATGTTTTGTTGATTTCTATGGTCACTGAAGTTTGATACAGTAAATAAATTTTGAATAAGACGTGGAGATTCAAGAAGAGCATCTACTTTTCTTTGAACCACAGCATCATTGTGTTCAGTTTGAAATCTTTACTAATACTTGGAACCTCAGGTTGCATTGCCTCCTTACATGAAAAGCTGATTGATAGCTAAGCGTTTTCGCCCTCTCTAAATGGACTAATCCGCAAGTTAGCTTAGTGACGCGGTGACTTGTAAAGGTGGTTAGAGCCCTATGTAGTGATGGTGAGGGCGTGGCTTGCGAGGACCAATCAGAACGCTCGCTCAGCTGCCCTCAAAGGGCCACCACCCCTCCACAGGGGCCAAGGGTGGTTTTCACCCCAGACAAGTTTGCTTTTGACTGAGGTAAGCCAAGTCAGTCCGTCAGTTTGTCGGGAAGTCATTGGGGATTCGCACCCTTCAAGGATGGAAGCTTTGGCTATTGCCTCTAAACTCCATGGAACTTCAAGTGAGTGTCAAGTTCCATATAATCATTATAATCCATAACAATTATACCGATGTTTACCTATGATCATGATTGTTAGTTCATCACGTTGGGGGAGGTTTTGATGAGCACTATGAATCCAAAAACTCTGAAATAGCTTTTTCATCGTAGTATATAAATTATGATTTGTCATTCAAGACCTAAGATTTACATGATCTTTGAAGATGTTGGAACAGTATTTTCATTTCACCTCGTATCTACGATCTAACATTCAGAGATGGTTGAGATGAGTTGGGCTGGTGGTATGAGGATATTTATTACTTTCTTTTCCATGCCTCGTTATTTTTAGAATTTCGTATAGAATAGTGAAAACCAATAAAAAACCATGGTACATAATGGTGGTAATTAAATTGCCGTAACAGGTACTTTTACAGGTGCACTTTGAAAAAATGGATGAGTTTAATATTTAAATTAAATTAAAAAATAAGAATAAATAAAATCTGAGTTATTAAAACGTTGTCTATTCCCACTAATAAACGAATACGCTGTTATACCGCTTACGGTGATCAAGCCATCGTCAGTAACAAACAATAACTGTTACTGTTCTAGTTCGCGTCCTCCAGCGGTAACTCCGGTATGTAATTGGTAATTTGTCACAAATTTGTCTCCAAGATAAGTTATTTTTATTTTTTATTTAGGCGCTTTCAACATCTGGGGTATTGGCACCATTCCTAAAAACGCTGCAAATTATCACACAAAGGTTCATTATTTACCTGTATAGAT
This sequence comes from Leptopterna dolabrata, assembly GCA_954871275.1. Classification (NCBI taxonomy): domain Eukaryota; kingdom Metazoa; phylum Arthropoda; class Insecta; order Hemiptera; family Miridae; genus Leptopterna; species Leptopterna dolabrata. The sequence goes on from OX940976.1 coordinate 34,955,297, forward strand.
GCCCCTTCTGCGTACATTACTGTTTTCTGTGGTCAATACCCTCGAGCCCCCCCCCCCCCCCCAAAAAAAGCCCTAAATCGAGTACTACTGCCGGCCCCGGAATTAAAGTTTCCTACAAATACAATCATTAATTATTTTGTAGTTATTCATGAAGCATAAGGCAAATAATAAACCGTTGTGTAATAATTTACTTATATAGGCGCCCCTTCTACGTAGATAGTATAATGAACCGTTGTGCAATAATGTACCTTTGAGCAATAATTTACCGTTGTGTAATAATTTGCCTTTCAATAATACTTCGACGGTTGTTCAAGTTGCAAAAGTACCTACCAACGAACTCCAGTCCCTTCTACGTAGATGGTTATGAACGGTCGTCTAATAATTTATCATTGTGTTATAATTTACCCATCAATAATACTTCAACGTTTGTTCAAGTTTCACTACTTATCAGCAAACTCCAAAAGAGCCATCATTTTTCAAATGAAATAATATCACAGCGCAAACAACTCGACTTCATACTCCTTGAATATAATCATGTGCTCCCTAATAATGATGATCTCGGGCCAATTCTCGATTGTTAGCTCGTCCCTAGTGATGATATTTGGGCTGAATGTATACCTTATACAGGCTGCTGAAAATGCCTGTCGGTGCAAACTTCTGGGCCTTACTGTGAACGAGCGGCTGGACGTACAATGCTCCGGGTGGTCTTAAAAACTCCCAAGTTCGAGAACTATTTAAAACCGTAAAAAAATTCGAGGTAACGGCGTCCTGGAGATTTCAACCCCTATTTTTCACCCCTTAGAGATGACTGACAGTAACGCCGAGCTTCGGGACCAGCTAAACCCCAAACGGGACCTATAAACCGAATTTCATAAATTTTGGCTCATGGAAACTAAGACAGAAATTTTTTTATTGCATTTTCGGAATCTACATACCTTGAAACGTAAACTATCACATTTTGAGGGGTGTTAAAAGAATGTTTTCATGCTCGATTCCAAAGGTTCATTATTGAAAATAATAAACCAAAAATTAAAGTGGAAATTGAAGTTTGGGAGATAAAATTATTGAAAGATGATCAATTTCATATTAATTTCCTCATACAGATTCGCGTCATACCCTTGTTTTAGTGTTATAGTCGAGTCACTGCTGAAATGCACAGTGTTTGAGGCATAGGATTTATTTGATGACTAAATGAAGGGTTGTCGATCAGAATATGACGGAAACTGATGCAATCACAGGTTAGGGCTCTTGGTTTAAGGATCTGGATGTCTAGCATTCATAAAAGACTCTTGGGTGAGACGAGAGTGGCCCTGAGCCTCGTTTTGAGTTCTGCCAGGGGATGTTGAAGGTGCCAGATTTCTTTGCATTTCCCATAACCTTTGGCCCGCCATGAGTTGATGAGTGACAACTGGATCAAATTAAATACGGGTGTGCAGAGACCAAAGTATCCGAGTGGGCTAGAGCGTCCGACCTTATAAATGTATCCCCGCTTGGGAGAAAATTTCGCGGCGTCTTTTTCTCGTCTCGGGCCGGGCACCAATACAAGATTTGAAAAGCTGGCATGTGCTTACCCGACTAGCGATTGAGCTCTTCACCTCTGATAATAATCACGTGAACCCTACAGGGGCTAAAAGATTGAAGGTTGGCTTGAGTAAAAAGTCCACCAGGGATATAATAACCAGTGAGGTCAAATCCACGATTATAAAAGAAATTTAGAGTTCTGATTAAAGTTAGATAATTTCATTGGTAACTAATCACTGCTGCCATACTCACTGCTGCAGTGAATTGACCACAAATGGGCGGGAGTTTCACTATCGTGTTGCCCCCAAGTACCTACCTAGGACAACGATAAAACCAAATACGTTCCCAAACTGTAAGCAACGCTGTTTTCCAAAAAAGGTACTTTATAAAAAACAAACGCTGCAAATTGTTACACAACGGTTTATTATTCTCCAGTTTAGATACCCCTTTTGCGTAGATAACTGCACATCTGTGGTCCCTAAATCTAGTATACTGCACCCCGGCCGTGCAATTAAAGTTACATAAAAAATAAGCATTTTTCCACCATCCCTCTCTTCAGCAACGTCCCATTTCAACTTCCCGAGCCCCTCGCCCGGTCATTTTTGGAATGCTGATGGCCGCTGACCCTAAGTGGGGCCCTCGACAAATTCCCAGACTTTCACGTAATTTTATGATTCGTTTGGCCGTGAACAAACAGTAAGCACCTATCAACAAATAGGTAAGAAAGTATAATCAACACAATAATCCAAAATAACCGTCTTTATTCGACTGAAATAATACGGATTAAATGTATATCATGGATCAACAAACACGGTTCCATAAAGCCGTGGGTGATTATAACCAGCTGTTGCCTAGCAATGGTCTACTTCAAAAAACTGTAAAAAACTCTGCAAATTATTACACAACGGTATATTATTTATTGTATATATGCCCCTTCTGCTTAGATCACTGTTTCCTATGGTCAATACCCTCGAGCTCCCTCCAGGAAAGACCTAAATGGAGTACTGGAGCCGACCCGGGAATTAAAGTTCGATACAAATGTGGAGGGTTCAATAATTCAATCATTAATTATTTGTAGTTATTCATGAAGCATAAGGTAAATAATGAACCGTTGAGTAATAATTTACCTGTATAGATGCCCCTTCTGCTAGTATAATAAACCGTTGTGTAATAATTTACCGTGATGGTTTCCAGTAATACTTCAACGTTTGTTCAAGTTGCAGAAGTACCCATCAACAAAATCCAAAAGAGCCATCATTTATTCTCAAATGGAATAATATCACAGAACAACCAACTCAACTTCATACAGCCATCCTTGGTTATAATAAGATGCTCCCTAGCGATGATATCTGGGCCAAATTTCATTAATGTCGGTCCATGGTAACTAAGAAAAGTGCGAAGTATGGCGTAGGCGGGCATTTTTTTTATTGCATTCGGATTCTAAGTACCTTGCAACGTAAACCATCAAATTTTGAGGGGGTTAAAATTTGTTTTCTTCATGCTCGGTTCCAAAGGTTTATCACTAAAAATAATAAACCAAAAAAAAACTCCGTATACACTTATCGGTAGATACGAAACGAGCAGCGGATTCACTAAACGTAAAATAACTAGTATCAGGCATCTAATTATCAATTAACTTGAATAGCAGGGGCACCTAGTAGTATTGGAAAACTATTTTGAGTGTTCAAATGAATTATAAGTTGGAATTGATATGGGATATGGGAAAGAAGTGGAGTGGCTTTGGCTTAGTGAAGAAGTTGTGACGTTGTTTATAACAAAACTCAAAAAAACCTTTGGTCCAGAACCCAAAACCAACTCCCTGGTTTTTACCATTGAGCGGAACTAATCTCAATGATGCCTAGCCGTATAAATTTATCTGACGTGACGCGAGAGCAAGGGTATCATGTACTAGGGAGCTTACCTATCGCCACCAGCTAATTACGCCGCGGGCCACCCCTAAACAAAAGTTTCCCACCGCCATATGCCACCGCGTCATCAACTATGCACGATTTGGATGTTCCTCTCTCAGATCTTCCCACGGCTTTCATCTCCCGCTTTTTGAAAAACACTGATGATGATCATCTGTTGTAAAACTTTAAAAGCCACGCATCATCTGGTGAAATAACGAGGTGGCGAAGGCGCGAAAATTGAGCAAGCAGTTGTTCACGTTTGAAATCAACACTTCCGAACATGGAAGCGACCAGTGCAGGAGGTGACCACACAGACATACCGTTCATTAATGTCAACTAGGTTCCTATGTGAGCATGTCCTTGCAGAAGTATATTGCTTAATAATCAACAAGATATCGATTGTAATTCGAATGAATATTAAATCGAAAAAATTCAACTCATTTGAATTTAATGAATTCAGATCTGTCATTAACTTCTGTCGATTATATTAACCACTCGCATGAAACTATACCTACGTATCTACGTCTTCTCTACACGTCCTCTTTCGACCAGCCATCTCGAAATACTCATTAATAACTACTGTCATAACCTGAATAGCACCTCTTAATGGTACGAGTCATCATTCTCATTAATTCTACTACTCTTGGAGAAAGCCGTATTTCGTGGGTGTGTCAAATTTCAATTGAAACCCCTCGCAAATCAATTTAAACGAATATCTGATCTTTCTAAACGTTCAGACCACAGAAAGAGATGTACCAACGAATAAGTTCTAATCTTTTCCCATTCAAACCAAATCGGCCAAAGACAGAGACACAAATACTGGAAATATGCTAATTACACTGAAGGATAAAAATATGAGCTCGTGATAATATGTAATTCGTTTTTTTTCTTTCTACACAACGCGACAGATCACTCTGAAACTGCTAGAATCAGTGTTCAGAAACTTCGTTATCTTTGATTTTAGTAAGTTAGAAAGTTCAAACCATTCTCACAAGAAGCGACAATTCGATGTCCAGAGTATTTTCCGAACCCCGTTATAAATTTTCGAGTTGAAACAAATCTCTTATTGTTGTATCTGACTTCATCTAAAACAGCTTTTTTTCATTTTTCCGATTCATTAGTTCTTTTAGAAAAATAATGTTCGAACAGTCATGTCATTTCGTCATTCTCCGTCCGTGTCCAAGCCCGACCTTCCCAACATTCATGTTCTGAATCAGGTTTTTCCCAGGTTGAATCGAGAGACTGCGCCCTCGTTGCACCTCGGTATATCTCTAGATATTCAGTTTCAGGGGTTTTCATAATTTTAGTGAATATATTTTTCAAAAGTCTAGAGACAAATACGTTTGTCCTACCTGTTGCTTGTGCCACATCGTCTATGATGTTTCTCGAATTTTGGTGGTCAAAGCTGTTTTTTCTAGCCAATTATTACTTGCCTTCCGCATCCTGAGGAACTCAACCACCGGAAAACACTGGTCAGCTGTTTGTTTCAGTAGCTTACATGGTGTCAGCGTGGAATCATTTTGTCTCGATTGTTATGTCCACTCATCCCTCGTCATTGATTTCGTGGTAAAGACTTGGAAGCTATTTTTTTTTTTTTTTTTTTTCATTAGCGTGGTACAGCACATGGAACAGTTTCAATTTCTATATAATCATTTGAGGATTGGTATAAATAAAGCTAAGAAGAAAAACAGGAAACACCTAATTTTCCCGTCATTCCCCGTCCATTCTTGTTCCAGTGACGGACGGTGGATAACGCAATGAACGGTGGGATGCCATTCGAGACAATAATTATTATTATTCCGATGAAATATTTATTTAAAACATTCCTTGCCGCTCAGAGGGTAATAATAAAACTTGAATTTCGAATAATTATTGTTGTGAACATCATTTCAAAGCGTATTTTGTATTTAAAAAAAAGAAACCCCTTGCAATGCAGTAATTATTCGTCTTTTGACTTTTAATATTTTGTCATTCACCACGTAATTTATTTAATTAACCTACATTTCTGCACGAGCAGGGGGGTCCCCATAGTAGGTTCACGTATTTTTTATTCTGCATAAAGATGAAAGAAAAATATAGGTAATTTTGGCGGAACACCGAGCTAGCCGCTCGCCGTCTTGTGGAAGTTTCACTTGTCCCAAGTTCACGCTTGGCCCACATTTAGGGTCTTTTTACTTTAATTTTCGAGAGTATTGGTATTTAGGTACTAGTTTGTACGCACCGTATCTAGTCGTAAGGAAAAGTTTTTTTTTTTAATTTGTTGTACACACGCAGATCTGATCCGACTCCACGTCATCGCTATAACAACTTGACTCCTTCTATCAAACTGTAAAAAACCGCTACGAATTAATACACAACGGTTTATTATTTAGCTGCATAGACACTTCTGAGTAGATGAGTGTTTTCTGTGGTCAATACCCCCTCAGGAAAGCCCTAAATCGGGTGGTAGAGCCGGCCCGGGAATTACAGTTTCATAAAAATACGCAGGATTCAATAATTAATTATTCAGGAAGCACAACGTTTATTCAAGTTACAGAAGTACCTATTTATTCAATAATTCGACGTTTACTGAATAATTCAATAATTAATTATTCATTAAGCACAACGTTTATTCAAGTTACAAAAGCACCTATCAACAAAATCCGCAAGAGCCATCGTTCTTCAAATGAAAATAACATCACAGAACAACCAACTCAACTTCATACAGCCATCCGTGATTATAATCAGGTGTTTCCAAGCAATGATATCTAGGGTCAATTCACAATAACCTCTACTTATATGGGGCCTCAATCGATGGCAATATATTGTGGAGACCACTCCACATGTTGTTCCCAGCAACGTGGGTTGTTGAGTTTCAGTCATATTGTTGAAATTGTGAATTGTTGATTTTGAAAATATACCCGTTCACGTTAGACATTTCTCTTACATTTGGGGGCCCGTCCGGGATTTGGGGGTTTGTCTGATCGGGAATTAGCAAAGTTAGTTACGATTAGCCAACCACCAACACTTCAGAGTGCAGTCGACGTGGGGTTGCAGCTGCAGGCGGTCGCCCCAACCACTTCAGATGTTACCGCTGTGCAGAACAGGTGTTTTGGCTGTCATGGCTTGGGGCATTATAAATCGCAATGCCCAAAAAGGGTTGGTGTGAATCAGGAAAACTGATTTCAACCAGGGCTGAGGGCCAAGCTCTGGTTACCGTAGAAGGCCCAAAGTTAATGAATTCCAACAGTAGGCCACTAGGTTTCATTAGAACAGCTCGAACCGGAGGAGATGCCCTGTTTGTGGAAACCCATTGGAATGGCAGGCCATACTTCCTTTTGGTCGATACGGGCGCCACAGTGTCCATTCTGAGACCCGACGTAGCTGAGCGCTGCCGATTCCGGCTGAGTAGACCAGGATGCAAGGGGGTGCAAACAGCATCAGGGGCTTCTCTCGAATTGCAAGGGCAGTGCCGCGTCTCCTTCCGATTGGGTTCCCAGGACTTTGAGCACTTGTTCCTCGTGGCTCGGATCCGAGATAAAGCTATTCTAGGGCTCGACTTCTTGCGCAAACATCAGGCCAGCATCAACGTACGAGACTCGACTCTTGATTTCCCAGGCAGTAGGGTCCGTCTATGCCAGCGGTGGCAGTGCGTACAGGGCGTCCTTCAAATCCGGGAGGATGAAGAATGGCTTCTTTCGATCCTGCGCAGCACTGACCTAATCCCTGGTTCGTCGGAATGGGAGGCGTTTGCTTCAGTCATGCGTAAGTTCAAATCAGCAGTGTCATCTAATGGGAAACTGGTTGGCAGGACACACGTTGTACAACATGCAATCGATACAGGTGATACCTGCCCAATAAAACAAGCTCCTCGCCGTATCCCATATTCGCAGCAACAACGAGTTGAGGACCTGCTTCGTGAAATGATTGAGCAAGGTGTCATAGAAGAGTCTCAAAGCCCATGGTCGTCTCCGATTGTGCTAGTCCCAAAGAAGGACGGGTCGACTCGCTTTTGTGTAGACTATAGGAAACTGAATGAGGTCACGAGAAAGGATTCTTACGCCCTTCCTTGTGTACAGGACCTTCTGGATGCCTTGGCTGGATTGGCCTGGTTTTGTGTGCTTGACCTCAAAAGTGGGTACTGGCAGATTGGATTGCGGCCGGAGGATAAAGAGAAAACAGCTTTTTCCATATATCGAAAGGGTCTTTGGCAGTTCAAAGTCATGCCGTTCGGGCTATGTAATGCGCCAGCCACTTTCCAGAGACTCATGGAGAAAGTAGTCCCCTCCGACATCGCACTTATTTACCTGGACGACCTAATAATTTATGGCCCTGATTTCCAAACAGTTTTAATGAAATTGGAGAAAGCTCTCATGTGCTTACAGACTGCCAACCTACAAATAAATCTGAAAAAGTGCACATTTTTCAAGCGGCGAACGCAGTACCTAGGCCACATAATCTCGGCTGAAGGTGTTCGGGCTGATCCAAGGAAAACAGAAGCCGTCACTGCTTTGCCAACTCCCAAAACGAAGAAGGAAGTCCACAGCTTCCTTGGCTTTTGTTCCTATTACAGGAGACTGGTAAAGGATTTTGCTGAAATATCAAAACCCCTTTCGAGGTTAACAGAGAGTGGCAGGTTATTTCACTGGGACGCGGAATGCGAGGATAGCTTTCAAGGGTTAAAAAGGGCAATGACATCGACACCTGTGTTAGCCTTCCCAGACCTGTCGAGGCCTTTCATACTAGACTGTGACGCTAGTGCTCATGCCCTGGGCGCAGTACTGTCACAGCAGGATGGGCAAAAGGAAGCTGTCGTTGCATACTTCAGTCGAACCCTCTCGCGTCAGGAAATGAATTACTGCGCCACACGCCGAGAGTTGCTGGCCGTGGTCCATGCAATAGGCCACTTTCACCATTACTTATATGGAAACCAGTTTCTGTTACGTACAGACCACGCTGCCTTGACATGGCTAAAATCTTTCAAGCGACCAGAGGGACAGTTGGCACGGTGGATTGGGACGCTTCAGACCTACAATTTCACTATTTTACATAGACATGGCAAAGATCATGCAAATGCTGATGGTCTGTCCCGCCGGCCATGCGGAGAAAATTGTAGGTATTGCTGTCGACAAGAACAGCGTGAACTGGAAGTCAACAGTATCCACCTACTCCCGGGAGGAGACCAGAGAAATAAACAGCGGGAAGACCCAGTTATATGGCAGGTTATTCAGTGGAAGATGGAAGACAGACGGCCCACTACGGAAGAGTTGAGCGAAGGGAATCAAAGACTCAAGCAGCTGGTGAGCCGCTGGGATTTACTTGAGGTCAGAGGCGGGGAGCTTTACCACCAGTGGCTGGATAGGGCGGCCACGAGACGGCAATGGGTAGTACCACAGGTCATGATCAAGAAAATCCTGCAGCTCTGCCATGATGGACCGACTGCCGGGCATTTTGGGTTTTGGAAGACGCTAGCGAGGGTTAGACAGTGGTATTTCTGGCCGGGTATGACGTCGGATATACGGGCATGGTGTCGTACCTGCACTACCTGTCAGAGGTTCAAAGGCCCCTGTCTTGTACGGCCTGCCCCGTTGAAGCAAATGTTGGTTGGGGCACCGTTCGAGAGGATTGGGATTGACATCCTTGGTCCCTACCCAGTGACTTCCCGGGGTAACCGGTATGTGGTTGTAGCGTCTGACTAGTTTTCGAAATGGCCAGAAGCTATTCCTATTCCAAACCAGGAAGCAGAAACGGTCGCTACCGTGTTGGTGGAACAGGTGTTCAGTCGGATTGGCGTTCCACTGGAAATTCATATGGATCAGGGACGAAATTTTGAAGCCAAGTTGCTAAAAGAGGTCGCGAACCTTCTCGGCTTCCATCGTACGCGGACTACAGCTCTCCACCCTCAATCGGCCGGACTAGTAGAACGATTGAACCGGTCTCTCAACAAGTACCTGAGCATGTTTGTCAGCAACCATCAGAAAGATTGGGATACGAAGGTTCCATTATTCTTGATGGCCTACCGAGCAACGCCTCATCAAACCACGGCATATTCACCGGCACAACTTGTGTTTGGTCGAGATATGAGGCTGCCGGAGACATTGGTACGCCCAACCGCCGAACAGACCTCACTTGAAACCCCGTACGCGCTCGATTTACGTGACAATCTGGAGATCGTGAGGAGGTACGCTCTGGAAGAAGCCAAGATGAAGATGCGCACGCAAAAAGAGACATTTGATCGCAGGGCGCGCACTCCACCCTTCAAAGAAGGTGATTGGGTATGGGTGTTTGACCCGAAAAGGAAGCGAGGCCTCTGTCCGAAGCTGCAGCCTTCGTGGACAGGACCTTGGGTCGTTGAGAAGAAGCGCAACGATGTCCTATTCGACGTGAAGCTCGCTGGGAGAAGAAGGAGACTTCATGCTAACAGACTCGCCCCGGCTAACGTTCGCCCAAAGAACGAAGAGGAAGAGGGGGGCAATGTGGAGACCACTCCACATGTTGTTCCCAGCAACGTGGGTTGTTGAGTTTCAGTCATATTGTTGAAATTGTGAATTGTTGATTTTGAAAATATACCCGTTCACGTTAGACATTTCTCTTACAATATTATATGGCCCATTGAAAACGATGAACACCCCCCATTCCCAATATTGAGGCCCATTATCCCCCCCCCCCTCCCCCATCACAATATTCGGGCAATTAAACCCCCTTCCCAATATTGGGGACCATATTATTGCGGCGTCACTAGCAATGATATCTGTTTGAACGTATACAATTTTCACCCTCTCTTGACGAAGCCTGAAGGTGCAAACTTCAACTGTTAACGAACGGGTGGACGTACGATGCTGCTGGTGGTCTCAAAAACCAAGTTCGAGAACTATTTAAAACCGTAAAAAAATTCGAGATAACGGCGTCCTGGAAATTTCAACCCCTATTTTTCACCCCTTAGAGATTAATGATATTAACGCCAAACTTCGCGGACAAACTAGACCCCAAATGGTACCTACATACCAAATTTCATTAACTTTGGTTCATGGTAACTAAAGAAAGTGCGAAGTACGGCGGGCGCACGGTGTTCGGCGGACGGACAGAAATTGTCTTATTCCATTTTTGGATTCTACGTAACTTGAAACGGAAACCATAAAATTTTGAGGGGGGGGTTAAAAAGTTGTTCATGCTTCGTTTATTATTGAAAACAACAAATTTTTGAGATAATAAAAATTTGATTCACACATTTATAAGAATGAATGAGACAAATATTGATAACTAAGTTGGTAGGTACCTAATTAATAATTCAAGTACCTACCTACTTAAGTCATTTTGTGATTCTCAAATTAAGTTACCTGAATGATTGATTTGTTCATTGTTTTGTTAATGAATTAAAACTACTTCTTCTCATGAACCTTACGAACTACATTTCTACAAAAAAAGGTATTCATATTGCGTTGGGTTTTTGAACAAATATGACCGATGGAATTAGGTTTCCCAAACTCGACAGCAGCTCAGTTGGCACGGTTCAGCAACAGATAATAAGTAGGTACCTAGATCTAATTTAAAATAATGAGATAAACATTATTTACTAAACACAAATCACAATTTAATTTTGAAGTCCTATCGATCAGGCGCGATTCGGACAGAGGACGGGGGATGACGAAGACGACGGCGAATGACGATTTGTTTGCAAAACGGCAGGGTGCCGTCCACCGCGTCATCTCTCTCCTGGCCGTTTCATTTTTATTATTTGTTTCATTTCTATGTTTATCTTCAAAATAAATGCCCCTCCTGTTTGGAATTCATTTATGACGGTTACCTGAGTATACCTAATTTTGGTTCATTATTTTCAATAATGAAACATTGGAATCGAGCATGAAAAAAAAAAAATGTTAACCCTCCTCAAAATTTGATGGTTTCCGTTTCAAGGTGTGTAGAATCGAAAGTGCAATAAAATATTTCTTTCAATCCGCCGTAAGCGGTAGGTACGTTGCATTTTTCTTAATTACCATAAACCAAAATTAATGAAATTTGGTTTATTGGTCCCATTTGGGGTCTAGTTTGTCCGCGAAGCTCGGCGATACTGTCCATCATCTCTAAGGGGTGAAAAATAAGGGATGCAATTTTCTGAACACCATAGCTCGAATACTTTCAATAAAAGGGTATGGTTTATATTAAGTTTTTAATTTTATCTTAAAATAATTTTTCGAGACCACCTGGAGCACTGAACGACCAGCCGTTCGTTTGCACCGAAAAGCTTCGTCAATAGTGAATTTAACGGTACAAATCCGGCCCAGATATCATTACTAGGGAACACCTGATTATAATCACGGATCTGTATGAAGTCGAGTTAGTTGTACCTTGATATTATTTCATTTGAAGAATGATGGCTCTTATGGATTTTGTTAATATGTAGGTTAATATGTACTTTTGTAACGTGAACAAGCGTTGTACTTCATGAACAAATAATAATATTAATGATTGGTTATTGAATCCCGTGCATTTTAATGAAACTCTAATTCCTGGAACGGCTCTAGCATTCGATTTTGGGCTTTCCTGGGGGGAGCTCGAGGGTAGTTATTGGCCACAGAAAACTGAGATCTACGCATCTATATAGATAAATATCTTGGTCTATTATTCTGTGAATAATACACCTATACGTATCCGTTCAGCAAAAAATTTTGTTAACTCCCCATCAAAAATAAAAAATATCCAACAGGATAGGTAGAGATAAGGTAGATTCCAACAATGCAATGTCCGTCCACCGTGCGTCGTAGCATCCATATCTACCTTTGTTTTTGGTCTAAAACCGTTGTTCTTTCGCATACAGTCTCCATTGGGGCCCTAGTTATGACCCGAAAGTTAGTAGCCCGATCAGAATGTACCCAAGGGTGTTATGGGTGAAAAATGCGTGTAAAAACAGGGTTTGTTCGGTGTTTTAGTAACGCGAGCTTGTGAGGTATCCTTTTCCATGTTTCTTAGGGCGAGGAGAATGAATATGAAGTCGATTTTGACTAACGATCACAGAATTGAAGTTCTAACAAAGTTGCTGACTTAAATTTATAATAAATTTTGGTCTAGCTTTTTCGCACAGAGGCTCCATTTGTGCCCTAGTTTGCTATGAAGCTCGGCAGCCCGATCGGAATACACCCAGGAGTGTTATGGGTGAAAAATTGGGGCAAAAATAGGGGTTTTTTAAAGGTTTTAGTGAACATGAGCTTGTGAGGTATCGTTTTCCATGTTTTATGAAACTGTAATTCCCAGTTCTTCTTTTAGGGCTTTCCTGGGGCAAGCACGAGGGTAGGTATTGACCACAGAAAATAGTGATCTACGCGGAAGGCGCACCTATACAGGTAAATAATAAACCGTTGTGTAATAATTAGCAGCGTTTTTTCATATGGTTTGGAGCATTTTCAGTTTTTTGAAAAGTCAGATTCACAACTGTCGCTTCCTGTGAGAACGGCCCTTCTGCTGATTCTTAAATAGTCTTGCTTTAATGATAGATGGAACTATGAGAATGGCCTGGGCATACAGGTGAAACTGAGTGAATCAATTCACATATTTACCCTAACGAACGAATAAAGGACACAGGATAATGAAAAGGGACGGCATAATAGCACCTTCGCAGTACGAGATCAAGTGTTGTTGTGCGGGTAGCGGGAAAGAAAGCTTTTCGGTCGAACCTGCAATCACTTCCTGCCTTCAGAAGAGCGGAAGTGAGTTAGTGAGCTCGAGTGCTTCAGGTGGTTATGTTCTACTGCAGAGTAGTATACCTCCAGCGGATCACCATTGTTGACGAAGCCGCACCCTTGCTATTCACTTGTTCCATGTTTAGAAACGTTTTATGGTAATTAGACCAGCAATAATTGTGATTCTGAAGCTGTGAATGTTTCCGAGGTTGCTATCATTGAAGACCCTAATTGGCACCGTCAGGTATCGAGACAATAACTGCATCAGCTTTTTGGAAAATGCATATGTGAGCAGCTAGCATGACGCTTCAAAAAATAGTCCCACAAGATACGGGAAAGTAACCAGAAGAGGGGAAATAATCTGAAATCCTCAAGTATTACTGAAGCACTGCACGTAGAAGTGCTAAGGACAATGGAATATGTCACGAGATGGAATATGTTCCCCGATCACAATAAACGTTTGCCACGGCCGGCCGTATGTATAAGCTTATGGTCTGTCTAATTTCAGGAGTGAACCTGCTTTTGCAATGAAAGTGCGAATACGGAAGCATGAATGAATTCTGTCATCAGTCAAGTGAGATGTAACCAAATTAATCCAGTGAATCGGCATAACTTTATGCTTTGAAAATATGATGGAGTCAGTGATGTCCAGCTCGTCAAGGCAGAATAGCCTGACACGAAGCCGTCACTTATACAGAGAAATAATTTACATTCACGTCATTTACATTCATTTCGTACTCGTGTACACTTACGTACAGTCACATTAATAGCTCATATAGCCGGACGCGACAAAAAAGCTAAGCAAAAACGTCTGCCAATTCGAGTAGGCAGTATAACTTCCCCACCTCTATCACATGAACGCATAAGAATAGTTGGGTAGTTTCGTTTTGATAGGGGGCGATCTGCGATGCAACCCGCGTTTACCCTCAAAATTTCAGCTCTCTACGACTATTTTTCGCGTTGTTAGAAGCGTTACAAAGAAATGGTGAACACTTTATGTTAGCGCGTGCGCAGACGAAAGTTACAGTACAATTCCAATGAAATTTATATGGAACTATCAAATTATTATTCCTCATCGACCCTCCAATTTTGAACACATTTCAACGATATTTAGGGTAGTTACGGGCGTTCCAAGTATTTAACGTTTGCGCATGCGCAGACGAAAGTTACGGTACTCTTCCAATGATTTTGGTACGGGACTATTTGTGACCCAACCCGCACCTTCTCACCAAATTTCAGCCCATTTCGAACTTTATTTCGGGTAGTTATGGGCGTTACAAGGAATTACCACAGACAGACGGACACCGAACCAAAAATGTTCCCCGATGTCTGAAATGCAAAATGGTAGAGAAACTTTTCATTTTGGAGGACATCAATTTTTTTTACTCAATCACGAATCCAAGGCTTCCCTACCGTCGGTAGTGAGGAAGCAAAAGCAATTTTTGATCAATAGGTAAACCACAGCAAATTACCTCACAGCCACAGTTTTGGTTGAAACCCTATACACCAGTAGCTCGTTCTCCTGAATGAAATTAACCGTATGCTGACAACCACTGACGTCCCTCTTCCTTTGAAAAACAGAAAACTTTTGACTATTTCTGTTGCTTTTAGGGTACAACAAAAAGCAGGAAAAAGAGTTCTTTCCTTGTGTGCCCGCGTTCAACACCCGGTCTCTGGCGTCAGGGATTATCCTCCAGGTATTCAACAGCGCCTCCCATCATTGCGCTTCAATTCTTCCGAAAAAAGGACGACTAACCCAACCGACTTTTCTTTGACGCACCGGCCAGTTTTTTGGACCTCGCTTCATTAACAGGCAAATGCTCACAATTCCTTAGATAGGAAAAAATGATATTTTGAACTGTGCAATGGCTGTGCAATTACGAGGTGGTTAAAAAAATTCCCTCTTCATCATTAAGTAGCAGTGTTGGATAGGCACTAATCCATTCTTGGTTTATTATTCTGTGAATAATACACCTATGTATTCGCTCAGAAAAAAAAAAGTTCTAACATCCCCTCAAAATTTTTTCTTTTCGTTTCAAGTTGCGTAAATTCCAAAAATGCGATGTCCGTCCGCCGTAAAACGTACGCCGCCCGCCGTAAACCGTACGCCGTCCGCCGTATCATCCATATCTACTCTATTTTCGGTCTAAAAAATTCGTTCTTTCGCATACAGGCACCATTTGGACCCTAGTTGTGTCCCAAAACTTCAGATCCCGATCGAAATATACGATATGGGAAATATACGGGTCACGGGTTAAAAATGGGTGTAAAAATAGGGTTTTTGGTGTTTTAGCAACATGAGCTTGTGATGTATCGTTTTCCATGTTTTTAGTTCGAGGATACCGAATATGATGTCGATTTTGACCAACGAGCGAAGAATTGAGTTTACAAAGTTAAGCCTTACATTTACCTTAAATTTTGTCTAAAATCGTCGTTCTTTCGCATAAAGGCTCCATTTAGGTCCTAGCTGTGCTCCAAAGCTCAGCAGCCCGATCGGAATACACCCAGGGGTGTTATGGGTGACAAATGGGTGTAAAAATAGAATAGGGTTTTTCGAGGTTTTGTTTGAGGTTTCAGTGAACACGAGCTTGTGATGTATCCGTGTGTTTTCGTGTTTTTTAGGGCAAGAAGACCAAATATGAAGTTGATTTTGACCAAAGTGAAGAATTGAGACAGTAACCAAGGTTCAACTCCCAAAATTCATTTTTTATGAGTCAAAAACCTGGGAACTTGATTGAAATCACCATAACTTTTTATAATAACACTAGAAGTACTATTAAAAGGTGAATCAAGACAATTAAATGGCATTATCAAAGATAATTTGCCAAAAATAGGAGCCTAGTTCGTGTTTCTGGGGGGCCAAAATTGGTGGAAACCATCAAAAATAGCTATTTCAGGTATTGCATATGAAATAAACAGCAAATGAACCACCAACATTTCTGTAGGTATGTCCAATAGAATAATAAACCCATATGACAAGGACATTTCAGCGTTTTGGGTTTTTTTCCCCGTGTCTTAGGGAGAAAACCCCCATACGCCTGCGTGTTTGAGGACTGTAACAATGACGGCACGCATTACTTCCTTGAAGGACTGGGTATATCTCTCGATTGAAACCGTTAAATTGGAATAGTCTCATTTGAAAGAGTTTTGTAATTTCATAATTCTCTTTATTATTATTCTCTTCCCTTACGAAGGTCATTTCTTATCATCGAATACCAGAACAGAATGAACTCGACAAGCCTTCAAAACCGATGGTAAATTTGAAACAGCATTACCATGTAGCATGTATAACAAGACTCAAATACGAGTAGGTACTGCAAACTGTATCGTGAAACATTTAAAATGCAACTGATGCCTACTAAAGGGCAACAGTGGATCAAAATCATTTTTTCGTGTCGGTATGGATAATTTATGGGCTCACAGAACAGTCAGCTCAACAAAAAAGTTGATATGTGTTCAGAAAACAATAAACCGTTGTGGAACCAACCGTTATCAATCATTCGATAAATGTTCAAGGTTCTTTGGGTTCGAAGGGTTACGTTATGTTGAATGGGATTAGGATGGCATTCTATTTAGAATGGCTAATATACAGGAATGTCGTGTTGTGTGTCTTTTTCTATGTTTTCCTAGCGGATTTACGCATTTGCCTCAACGACCACGTTTCGGAAGAATCACTGGTAACGACTTTTTCGAGCCTTGCTTTCAAGCCCCTTAATTGCCTTGCACTGTTCGGTCGGCTCCTAGCGCCAGTGATTTCGAAGGAAAATCAGGGACAACTGGGGGCTCGGATTTGCGTCGGTGGAAAGGGTCATCTTCCGCAAATACCCTGTTTTTCTTCGCTAATGGCGTACGCGCCTCTACCTGACTCACCATTTTTCTTCAACAGAAAAAGAGGCCGACGATATGTTAAGGAAACTTTGAGAAAAATAGAGGAGACCCTTTTTAGGACGAAAAAAAGATTTTCAGATTAACTTACTGAGCCCTTTCTTCGTAACGAGGGTCGGTCAGATGTATTTCCGTCGTTCGCAACGCACGTTCAATTATCTCTAACTATCACGAAAACGTTCAGAAGGAAAAGCTGCCACGTCCCCGAACAAAAGGTGGCTGCTTACGGTCGGATAACTCGTTAAATGAGGTTGTGGCAGCATTATGCTTGGAGGGGTGCGGCTGTTTTTCTTTTTCTTCTTTTTTTATAAAAGGTAAAACGACCGTCGCGGATTTGAGTCCAACGGTGCGTTCGGCCAGCGATTGTTTCTTTGAAATTTTTTTGTCAGCGGGAACCTCACCCTCGGACCGACGGCAGGTTCACGCAAATTGCGTGCGGTCTTTAGAGGTTTAAAAATGGATTAGCAGTGTGGAAGGTTGGACTGAGTGTCTACAGCGGACTAATGACTTTGTCTGATGTTTCATATGCACACAGCATTGTCATTATCTGCCTCGTTATCAAGACCGGTTCTGTGAACACGGTGGAATCCTAGAGATAGGAAGGATGGACGCCTTTAATAGAAGTATGATTATGATTGATACCTAATAAATACGAAACAACTTTATGAACCTCATAGAATCGAAACATAACCAGGCATTCGTGTATCTTAGCTAGGTATTTACCATGATCACAATCATGACAAGTACCTATTTTGACCACAAATCGTTTAGGTACTTCAAATACTGGCTCAGTTTACTGCCTTCAACGGAATCCTAAGCCTGCCAACAAAAGTAGGTGATTTATTGTACCTACGACTATGTAGATCAGTCGAAGAAGAAAATACCTATAGATTCCAGTTAGATGACAAGAACCGCCATAGGTATTGAATTCAAGACAGAAGGGATGCATCCTCTCTGCGTTAGTGGCTTTCCAAATTGCTTGGCCTACAGTGCCACGGATTTGTTGTTCTTCAAATATACCAATTATAGTTTTGTACACCTCATCTATCAATTTCAAAATTTCCAAACCAAATTCAAGGTTTTATTTTTTGGTCAATTTGGAGAGGAAAACCCTTCATTTTGACATTTTAAACCTTATTTTAACCCTTTTTTTAAGAAACCTTGATTTTTTATTGGTAAATCATGAACTGTTTTGGAAAACCATGAATTGTTTTTGAATACCATTACCTAACTGTTTTGGAAAACTTTTAATTTGATTTGGAAACCTCTCAATGTGACCTATATAAACAGGCGAAAACTTTTTTAATGTATATATTCGAACATAAAGCTACCTACAGTAGGTACAGCTTGAACGTGATTTTGATTGTAGGTGGTACTTACTTTGGCAAAAATCCGGATTGAAAGCCCATGAAAATAGGATCTATCTAGTGAATGAAATGCCAAGAACAGCATTCCTCAGGTATAATTTCTGGTGCCTGTAGGTTCCTGTCAGTATTTGATGGCAAAATACGAACGGTGATCTACCTATAGAAATGCTCATTCAGTGAGGTTAGATAGGTAATCAGCCAACTGTCGCCGTGTCGTTCTGACCAAGGGGGACACCTGCCAGAGATGGACCCTCATATCGCACGGAGGACCCCAGGATTTCCCACGACGTCATCTGCTTCGAGAGAAACTCCCAGTGAAAACCCAGTGGCATTCCCAACGTTAGAATGCTCTGCCTATTAATGATTTAACCCGCTAACGCCTTCGGAAACGCAACTCCGCGACAGATGCTCCAGCTCGCGGGGTTGACCCTCTAGTTGTCAATAACAGGAGGATGAGTCATTGGCCCCCAGTTCGTTGAGACCCCGCAGCCTGTATTGGACCAATCGATGGTATCGTACTCCGAGGATAAACAAAAAAACCGCTAAGTATGGCCGGCGGTATCCCTACAGTCAATTACATCCACAATACATTGGTCATGACCAGCTAGTTTATGGAATAATACAATAATACAGTAGATTACCAGTAATTCAATCTACTCAAATGAAACCTTCAAACATTATAAACCTCTGCAGCCCTAACACAATTCTGTGCTCAATCATTATGGTATTTTTTGCCTCCAAAAATTATAAACTTACTAGATGTGTACCCGCGCTTCGCAACGGTAGAACAGACACCCCCTGTATCCCCCCCTCCACAACTGATCAGAAACCTTCCCCAATGCCAACCCTAACTGCCTTTAACCCCCCCCGTATCCTATGAACCCTCCCTACCTGGTTAGAAACATTCCTCAATGTTCACACAACAAATTCCCAAAGTTGCACTCCAATTGGTCAAGTAGTTTTGAAATTTCTGTAGACCCCCCCCCCCCCCCCCTCTCATAACCTGTACCTCCCTCCCACTAACATCCTCATTGAAGTACCACTTGAATGTACTCGTTGAGCTGAATCCAGAATCTAATTACAATCGGATTTACGTCCAACCGTTCAAAGTTATTATAAGCATAAACGTCCTCATAGAAGTGATTATAACACGTTTTTTAGTAGTATTTCATTCATAGCGTTTCAACGGATGGACAGATTCAAATGCGGATTTTTCATAAACCTTCCCAGATAAATTCTGCGTCAAATGGTACCAGCCGCAACTTTCTACAATCGGATTTACGTCCAACCGTTCAAAGTTATTATAAGCATAAACGTCCTCATAGAAGTGATTATAACACGTTTTTTAGTAGTATTTCATTCATAACGTTTCAACGGATGGACAGATTCAAATGCGGTTTTTTCATAAACCTTCCCAGATAAATTCTGCGTCAAATGGTACCAGCCGCAACTTTCTACAATCGGATTTACGTCCAACCGTTCAAAGTTATTATAAGCATAAACGTCCTCACAGAAGTGATTATAACACGTTTTTTAGTAGTATTTCATTCATAGCGTTTCAACGGATGGACAGATTCAAATGCGGTTTTTTCATAAACCTTCCCAGATAAATTCTGCGTCAAATGGTACCAGCCGCAACTTTCTACGTTCAGCCGTTCTCAATTGATGCCGAGACAAACAAACAGACAGACAAACAGACACTGTTTTATTATATGTATAGATTACAGGTAAACTTCCCATTGAAATTTTATTTGAAAATATAAATTCCATAAGTCCCTTAAGGGCTGAATATTGATTCATTAGGTATGTACATACGAAAAACTATTTAAAAAACGCTGCAAATCCCTGCACAACGGTTTATTATTTTGTACAGAATACCCTTCTGTTACAGATCACAGCTCTCTGTATAGATAAACCGTCTATATAATATAATATGTAATATTCTACACATATTATGTAGATCGCGGACTCTCCGTAGGATTGTACCTAACCCCGTACTCGTTACTAGGTACCTACCTAAACCGTTGTGTAATAATTTACCTGTATAGGTTCCCCTTCTACGTAGATAGAATAATGAACCGTTGTGTAATAATTTGCCCATCAATAATACTTCAACGGTTGTTCAAGTTGCAAAATTACCTATCAACAAAATCCAGCCCCTTCTTGGCAGATGAGCCGTTGTGTAATAATTTACCGTTGTGTATAATTTACCATGGTGTAATAATTTACCGTTGTGTAACAATTTACCTTTGTGTAATAATTTGCCGTTGTGTAATAATTTGCCATTGTGTAATAATTTGCCCATCAATATTACTTCAACAAGTTTCAAAAGTACCTATCAACAAAATCCAGCCCCTTCTGGGTAGTTGAGCCGTTGTGTAATAATTTGCCGTGGTGTCATAATTTACCGTTGTGTAATAATTCACCGTTGTGTAATAATTTGCCGGTGTGTAATAATTTGCCATTGTTTAATAATTTACCCATCAATAATACTTCAACGGTTGTTCAAGTTTCAGAAGTACCTACCAACAAAATCCAATAGTCCATCACTTGCCAAATGAAATAATTATCGTAGAACAAACAACTCGACTTCATACAGCCATCCTTGATTACAATCAGGTGCTCCTTAGTGATGAATCCCGGCCGGATTTATACCGTTTGATTCACGATCGTGTTGACGAAGCTTTTTGGTGCACACGAACGGCTGGACGTACAGTGCTCCGGGTGGTCTTAAAAAATTGTTTAGCTCAAGACAAATTTAATATCGTAAAAAAAACCATACCCTTCAATCTAAAGTTTTCGAGCTACGGCGTTCTGAAAATTTCAACCCCTATATTGAACCCCTTAGAGATGACTGACAGTAACGTCGAGCTTCGAGGACCAACTAGACCCCGAACGGAACCTATAACCCGAATTTCATCAATTTTCTTTCATGGTAACTAAGAAAAGTGGCCCGTACGGCGTACGGCGTACGGCGGACAGACAGAAATATTTTTATTGCAGTTTCGGATTCTACATACCTTGAAACGTAAACCATCAAATTTTGAGGGGGGGTAAGAATTGTTTTTTTCTTGCTCGATTCCAATGGTTCATTATTGAAAATAATAAACCAAAAATATGTTTTCCACCCCTTCTTTTTTTGCAAAAAAAAAAAAATAGGTAAAATTCAGGGAAAGAAAATATGATGTTCTTGATCAGCGTGAAAGTTCCTGCAAGACCTCATAGTTTGTCCGGACGTTATCGGAAGACCCTGTTTATGCACACGTGACGCACGCACGTTAATGATTGACCTATCGTGTAACGTCACTAACTAGGAGAGAACCAACATTGAAAACCCGTGATGATGTCAATGCAAGTGAAGATTATAGCAATCGTAGCAGTGAAGCCTACTGTTTCAGCAGAACTCACGAACTAAAAATCTCTGCAGTTCAGTTCAATGATTTTCAAGACAAGTAATTTTAAATTGATCCTGGTCTTATGAGTGAGTGCACCCAATTACTTAAACCATAAAATAAATCATTTCAGGCTCCATATTATAGAGATCGTTAAACAGTGACTCCTTAATCTTTGATGGGTACATTATTCTGAAGTGCCACTAGCGAAACCGGAACCGCATAATAGGTACTTAGTTAGTTTCTCATAATCAGAACAAAAACCCAGAATAAAAGATTAAAATCCCTATTGAAAAGAAGATTTATTTTTCGACTATAGGTAGGTATCTGCAATGTGAATTTCAAAGTATGGCATTTTACATGAGTAGGTACGTTTTGATGTTTCAGGTCGCATATTGTATGATATTCCTTGTAAGGTGTGCCAGGATCATTCTTCCGGAAAACATTATGGCATTTTTGCATGTGATGGGTCAGTATTACATTTTGCTGTATCATATTCAAGTAGGTATCATAATTAAGTATTAAGTAAGTATCATAATTCAATTCCTACCAAAATCACAGTTCCGATCTGAGCGCTTGTTGTTAAAATTACCAAGATGTCAATGGTTTTTGTTTGGATCTTAATAGAGAAATGATTTAATCAATTCCGCTGAACTGAATAATAGGTTTAATTGTATTTCAAATCAATAATTTCTTTGTTTCAGGTGTGCTGGTTTCTTTAAAGTAAGTAACACCTACTTCTTGAACAATAATACAGACAGGATGGATGTAGTGAAATATACTGCATTTAAATCATCACCGTATAATATCTACCCTGATTTTCAACAGAGGTCAATCAGAAGGAACCGGCAGTATGTATGCAAGGGGAAAGGAGATGGTGGGACGTGCCTCGTCGATAAAACACATCGCAACCAATGCCGAGCTTGCCGCCTGACAAAATGCATTGAAGCAGGAATGAATAGAGATGGTATGACCAATAAACACGAGCTATTACCCTATAATAATTAATTCAGTATTCAAGAAGATGGAGAAAATCGTATTTTCAATCAGTATTCCGGGAAATCTTTTGGATTACCATTTTGAATAATAAACCTTTAAAATAATCAATCAGGGAAATCAGCCCCCCCCCCGAGTGAAACTCGCAAGTCGTTTTTAAAAAATCCTTCAGTACGTCGTGGTTTTTAACGTCTGTGCAAAACATTGTAACGGCTAACAGCCCTGTGGGCCTTTCGCGACGCTCAACCGTTCGAATTTAAAAACGCTGCAAATCCCTGCACAACGGTTTATTATTTTGTACAAAATACCCTCCTGTTACAGATCACAGGTCTCCGTATAGATAACCCTTCTATATAACATAAGTGATATGTAGGTTAGTACTTAACCCCGTACTAATTATTAGGTACCTACCTAAACCGCTGTGTAATAATGTACCTGTGTAGGTTCCCCTTCTACGGAGATAGAATAATGAACCGTTGTGTATTAATTTTCCCATCAATAATACTTCAACGTTTGTTCAAGTGCAAAAGTACCTATCAACAAAATCGAGCCCCTTCTTGGTAGATGAGCCGTTGTGTAATAATTTACCGTTGTGTAACACATAACCGTGGTGTAATAATTTACCGTTGTGTAATAATTTGCCGTTGTGTAATCATTTTCCATTGTGTAATAATTTACCCAACAATAATACTTCAACGGTTGTTCAAGGTGCAAAAGTACCTATCAACAAAATCCAGCCCCTTCTGGGTAGATGAGCCGTTGTGTAATAATTTACCGTTGTGTAATAATTTGCCATTGTGTAATAATTTACCCACCAATACAATCCGTTGTAAGTTAGTTTACCATCGTGTAGTAATAATTTACCCATCAATAATACTTCAACGTTTGTTCAAATTTCACTACCTGTCAACAAACTCCAAAAGAGCCATCATTTTTCAAATGAAATAATATCACAGAACAACCAACTCGACTTCATACTCCGCCTATAAAATCAGGTGATCCCTAGCAATGATTTTATCTCCGGCCAATTTCCTAATGTCTGCGCGTCCCTGGTGACGAGATTTGGTCTGATGTATACAATTTCATTCACCCTGGTGTCGAAAATGCCTGTCGGTGCAAACTTTGGGGCCTTACTGTGAACGAACGGCTGGGCGTGCGGTGCTCCGGGTGGTCTTAAAAAACTCCCAAGTTCGAGACTATTTAAAACCGTAAAAAAAAATCACGTAAAAAAAGGTATAGGCGTTCTGAAAATTTCAACCCCTATTTTGAACCCCTTAGAGATGACTTACAGTAACCTCGAGCTTCGAGGACCAACTAGACCCCGAACAGAACCTATAACCCGAATTTCATCAATTTTTTTTCATGGTAACTAAGAAAAGTGGCCCGTACGGCGTACGGCGGACAGACAGAAATATTTTTATTGCAGTTTTGGATTCTACATACCTTGAAACGTAAACCATCAAATTTTGAGGGGGGGGGGGGGGGTAAGAATTTGTTTTTTCATGCTCGATTCCAATGGTTCATTATTGAAAATAATAAACCAAAAAAAATCAACATCATCTTGAATCCAATTTTTTTGCCTCATTGGGCGCATGTAATCACAAAGGTCTTTGGCAACTTGAAAAATCACGAAGTACAATTTATGTGATGCCATCCCGCATCCAACTGTATTACGTTGAAGTGCCACAGTGAGAAACGGCACACGCAGATCACGCATCACGGTTTGTTGAAATGTAATTTCTTGCCCTGAAATTCTCAACAAGTTCAAGGAAAGGACCGGTACTTGAATAGGTACTCACTGGGAGGTATATACCTGGTATCTATTAGAATGGGCGAATAAAATTGAGTTAGAAGGAATATCTACATACATAATGTATGTTAGAAGAAGAATTCGCTACTCTATTTTCTTCTTTTGAAGCAGACTACAAAGGAAGGAACCACTTTTCTCATCCGAATTTGTTAGGTAAATTCCATTCAAATATATTTGCTTTTCCAGCCGTTCAGCACGAGCGTGGGCCGAGAAACTCTACACTGCGGCGGCAGATGCACCTACTTCTGAAGGACGAGCCGGGACCTTCGACGCACCGAACGCTCGAGCCTGGCAGCCCATACTGCCCCCCGCTTGATCTCTCCAAGGCAGTTCACTGCAGCCCCATGTCATACCCTCCACCACCTCCTCAGGTCAATGATCATCATTAAGAGTTGGATAATTTTGCTTCAAAGTCCGTTTCCTTCAAAACCAAAGTAGCTAGGGTTTAAAAAAAATCCATACGGGTTATCCACGTTATTCGAGGCAGTTGGCCCTGACGTCGGCCATAATAACCATATTCACACGACCTTTGTGTTTGAACCCGCATGCACAGCTAACATAACAGACTATCTTCTCATTCACAATAAACCTTAATTTCAAACCAATTTCTAATTTGCTATCCTAAGTCACTCACACAAGTATACACAGTATAATCCTCTTCCTGAGGTCAAGTCCCTTTGCCTTACCACCGTTGGTGGAAACGAGAGGCACTGCGATTTGAAACGATGGATAGCAGTCGCCTCCTGAATTCCGGACATCAAGAGTTCTAACGGGCTCGATTTCCAGCTCACTTATAGGATTGTCTTGCCAGAAAAATAATAAAAACGCTGCAAATTATTAGTATTTACCTGCGCAACAGTTTATTATTTACTGTGTAGCTGCCTCATCTGAGTATCAGACACTGTTTTCACTGTTTTCTGGGGTAAATACCTTCCCCCCCCCCCCCCCCATGAAAGTCCTAAATCGAGTCGGGCGGTTATAGTTTGATAAACATGCGGGATTCAAGAATTCTACCTATAATTATTTGTTGATATGCATGAAGCATAACGCGTTGTTTCAAAAGCGTAATTCGAAGAATAGTTCGAGAAAATTTCACCAAAATCGGGCCATAGTTTCACGATAAATTTGGTACCTCAAATTGCGCATACGCAGTGGTCATAACAATGAGCTGATTGTTCAGTACTTCACAGGGGACCATCTGGGAGCTATACCCCAACTACCCACAGAATTTGAGCAAAATCGGGCCATTGATTCGGGAGACACTTTTGTACTTCAGATTCACGTTTAAGCATGCGCAGTGGCAAGGATTTGAGGACACAAACACGGACAGAGAGTAGTAAATATATTCTTATTTTTAAAAGAATAAATATATTCTTATGAAAAACTAAATCGTAGATTTCAAACAGTTTTTACACAAGGGCCGTTGCGAACTGATAGGCAACTAGTTTCAGAATATAACAAATTGATAGGCATCAATTGATAGATCGATAGGTATTGATAGATATCAATTGGTAAAAATTGATAGGTATCTAGTTTTAGAATATTGCAAATAACTTGGGTATCTTTTTTCAGATTGATGAGATCATGAGAAATCCAGAAGCCATCTGCGAATCAGCAGCAAGATTACTGTTCATGAACGTTCGCTGGGCAAAGAACGTACCAGCTTTTACAAGCTTACACATGAAAGACCAGGTACCTAACTTAGTGAAATGCAGAACATTCCTCTAAGGGCCCAGTCCCTTGAACGTATTAAGAAAATATGGAATTAAGAATATAAAACCCCAAAATCCTAAATTTCGCAGATGACGCTCCTGGAAGAGAGTTGGCGGGAGTTGTTTTTGGTCGGCTGGGCGCAACTTTTACCCCCTCTAGACCTCTCCATTCTGATCCCTCCTCAGGCCCCTGGTGAGAAAACAGAAAATTTCATGTGACACAAGTATTTATTTATTTATTTATTTTTTGTTAACCAATAGTAACTTGTGTTTAATTATTACTCCTGAATTTTGTTCCTAGGGAGTTCACGTCCATCCCCATTCCTTCAAAGCGCCACCCAGTTCCAAGAAGTTTTGACAAAACTCCGGTGGCTTCGACTAGATCATCACGAGTTCGCGTGTCTCCGTGCAATAATACTTTTCAAGACAGGTATGTTGTGCGGAAACGCTATCGTAAAATCCATGCCATAATTTATCGTAGGTACAAGTAGGTAAATTTTGAAAATCTTTGGAATAAATCTACAATGTACTTTTTATTATAATATAGGTATACCTAACATTTAAAAACCTAAATTTAATTGAAACCAGACGGAGACTCACTATTCTCTTCTTTCCTTCTTTGAAGTGGGGTGCATGAAAGTCCTTGTTATCTCTAAGTTTTTATGGATATTTCAAACCTTATGCTCTTGGAACAAGTTTGTGTAGGAATAAAAATATAGCGCTGTTTTTCGTGAGGGAAACCCATGCAAATAACAAAAAGCCTTGACTGACCCGAAGTTTCCGTGGGCGTAGCCGGAGAAACTACGTCCAGCCAAAAAAGAGGTCGATGATAATTTGACAGGAAACGATTTCGCTGATACATTCCTTTCTAATTGGTTCTGACTTTGTGTCCATAGGGACCACCAACGCGCTATAAAACTTACCGTTATTTATGTAAATTAGTGGTGGCTCATAGATCATTCAAACACATAATGTGTCCAGTAGCAATGTTTCATAATGAACTGCAAGTTCAGTATTAACTGATGAAATCTCAGGGTAGAATTTATTATTGTGCTTACCACCCTCCTACTTCCCTTAACCCAAATCCAAAAGAAAGTTGGAAAGGCGGTTATTATAACTAGATTAATCGTGCCTACTTTGAAGCTAAGAGATTAGGATTGGGCAACAATTTGCAGAACAGATTGAAAAACATGATTTTATTTTCATTTTTGTATGTATCATTCTCAATTCAAAATTAATTTCAGGTAGGTACCCAAGAAATCCTTCTTCTTTTATCTATTTATTTCATCTATTTATTTTGAACATTTATTTTGATACCGGCGAACCCAGTTGCAAGGTAATAAATACAATGGCAGTTAGAAGAACAAGATTTACATGAAAACAGTATTACACGTACCTACTACAGATCAGAAATGTAAATAATAAGCGTAACTATTAAAGCTAACAGAAAAAGTAATGATTGATATCCGAACTTTTTTACCTAAAAACGTAGTACTTACAATAAATAGTTCAATGATATAGATGATATATGATGATCATAGTTCATCATCATATATATCCTATCATTGACAACTTTCTACGGAAAGGCTGACATTCCACAGAGTTCAAAAAAGCGATTTTTTTTTACATAGAAAGCAGGTAATATTTGAGTTTTGGGGTCTCAAATCGCCCAACATTTATATACATTCACCAAAATTATTATAAAATTGTGAATCAAAGGAGAAAAATACTATGCTATCATAATCAATATAGTCATTAAAAAGTTCACACAAAAAACGGGAAGGGGGAGGTCGAATTTGAGTTTTTCAGTGTGAAAAATTACAAAAGTTCAGTGGTACAAATATGTAGATACAGGTACGCATAATGAATTGGCCATAACCCATAACCAGATAATTATAATTGATCTTGAAATTTGATAGGTTGAACGGCCCAATCTCCCTACGTCTATGATGATACGAACATTTATACCTACCTGCTTACAAAGCAATTATCATTTCAACTCTAAAAGAAAAGAACATAATGTTCGTAAAGAAAACGAATGCACCTCACACACTCAGAATTCTGTCATTTACAGATAAAAATCAGCGGGCGAGCATGAGGGGTGATTCAAATAAAAAATATCTCGACCGCAGCCACCTATGAAATTAATTAAATTTCATGGTCAAAAGCAATTTCCGAAACACCTGGCACAAAGCCTGGGTGATGTAAGCCTTTGGGAATGTGCTGAAATCACCGAACCAAAACGAGGATGATGAGAAGTGTCGTAAATACGAATGCAAAGAACGCCTGTGCGTTCAAAAGTTGGCCGGTAATTGAGAACCAGGTCATTTTATGGAAAAATGCAAATCGAGCGGTTTCATTAGGCCTTGTACATATTCGATGAGAATGCCTTATATAAGAATACAAGAAATTCTGCCACGTCTCCCCGTTAATGAAAAGTGAAACTTTTTTGTTTAGAAGCTAAAAATCGAGGCAATAAATTATTATGGAACGGAGAATATTTCATTAGAGCTGTAGCTGAGCAAAGTGAGCCCTATGAAAGGAGAATAGAACACACACACCTACACACCTACACACACCTACCTACCTACCACATACCTACCTACCCATTAGTTGATTTATATTGGAATGTGTTCGGAAGCATCTTCCCTATTATCAATAAAAACGATAACTAGGTGATAACAAACCACAGTGGCTACATACCTGCAGTCTTATTTAAAATAGCTAAAATAAACACCTACGTCCATACGTAATTTCTAGTAGGGGAGGATAGAAATAATGCCCAAAGCAGTCAACAGCCTAGATTGGCTCAAGCTACATTATGATTATGTTTATACAGATTCGAAACTATTTTCATAATTCCTTGCAATCCAGAACCGTATCAGCCTAACGGGACGTAATTACCAATACCGCTGTAACAACCACAGGTAACATAAATAATTTCTGTAGTTACACAACCAAAGGAACATAGCTGAATTTTGACAAAAAGCAAAGGAAAGCGCGAACCGTAAAACTTGATTCCTATTATCATCTGCTCGTTATTCTATGGAACTTTATTTCGTAGATTTTTGCTTTTACATAGCATGAAATGCAGGACTGCATGAGGACGCTAAAACATGAATGTTTGTACATAACCATTCTAGTCCTTAGTGTTTCCACGGAAAGTAATTAAAGCAACATAGGTAACCTACTGTGCCCTTCACCCAAACTTCGCTATATTCGTGCAATTCAACACCATTTCAACCGAAATCAATAATTAGATTAGTAGAGAAAAATTATAAATCTAACTTGAAGTCGGTAAAATGGAATTGCCTGAAGGTGGGAAATGACACCACATGTACACCAAAGTAAGAACATTCGAATTACGAACGTCTCATACCGTTAATAATATTGTTCTCACTGACTTCTCTGGTTAGGCGGATGTCTAGTTATATTGAGCATTGTTGTGATGAGGATTCTGTTTTCTCGACAAAACAATCAGTGTTACAATCTTTTGATGGAAAATATTGCATTTTGTATGTCGTTAATTCCTAATTCTTCTACATAATATAACCGACTTTTTCATTTTGCTTATTTTTGTATGCAGTTAACATTGTATCTGTTACAGTTCTGGAAGGAGAGGGGAAAACTTTGGTTGAGGTCAACACTATAGCAGCTCTGCAGGACGAGACTCAAGCGACCCTCAACAAATATCTGGCCACAGCTTATCCCGATCAGCCTTATCGGTTCGGGAAAATTCTCCTGCTGTTGCCAGCTCTGAAAACTGTCTCGGGTAAGTCGAGAGAACACATAAGATCCAATTAATAACACCTTCTACGCTATAGGTTACCTACCCAATACGAGACGTCGAACTCTTTGGAATAAATACTGTAATAATAATGTACAGCCTAATATAATATCAAGAAAGCAGATTAATGGACAAAGAATCGTAATTTTTCAAAGACTAGGGACGCATAATACAATTTTATTGTGCATGGTTACAGGGAACGCAATCGAGGAGCTTTTTTTCAGAAGGACCATAGGACCAATCCCGATCAGCAATATCATTTGTGACATGTACCGCTCTCACTACAGCTGATTGGACCTCCGTTTCTCAATCTTCTCTCATTCAAAAATCAACGATAAATTTTGATCTCTATCTACAAGTACAAAGAAAAAGTAATCTACGAAACAATAGGTAGGTCTTAAAGGCATTCTTTAATTTTCGAACGATTCTGTGATGTTGAGAAATACAGTTTAGATTACAGTTAACTATAAACGGTGCCTAACAAAACAGAGTTGTTTAGTCGTTCCTTTACAAACATAAATCTAGTAAGTAGGTTCAAGCACCGATTTAATGCTCAAAATTTCCCCGTAATTATTATAACTATCGGTTTCATGAAAGAATAATACAATTTCGGTAATTGAACATCACATTAGAAATAAGATATATTAGTAGTTTGTATTTATACGAAGCGATTGTACTTTACGACGCTTAATTTTGAGGGTTCGCCCAGTGATCCACCAATAATTAGATATAAAAATAATTATTAAAACATAATACTAAAGTAAAGTTCTAAAGGAGGAGATTACCTAGTGATCAAAGGACGAAGTTGCCCAGTATCTGTTATTAAGGAAGTTCCCTGTTACGGGATGAATATAGGAATAGGGACACCTGTATAAAATATATATTTTTTTAAAGTCAAGAGGATGAATTTGACATTAAAGTAATCGTATCAATGTATACGTTAACTGTGAAAAAATTGTACCATAGAGTGCCTTGTAGCCTGTAGTGCAATAACTATTACATGATGTAAATAACTAATAAATTAACTAACATAGTGTATATTATCAATTGTCTGGAGTGGCAGTATGTAAATAAAACGAGTGACTACAGTCATGATATGCTTTATTGGCCCTCACTATTAAACCTCCCACCAAATTAATTTTATGTAGATATGAAAATATTATACTCATACATGCCTCTGCAACAAATACAAAGTGTTTTACTCGAATATCAGAAAAATAGTGTTCTTAACTGAATAATTTAAACTATTCGTCAGTACCGAACCATTAGGCAACATCATCTAAAGCGTTATATGAAATAAGCTTTTTCCTTTTTAGCCTGCTCGTCCCTCATTCTTGACTTGCTACCTGTAAGGTAATAATTATTCACCAGAAATGTAGGTTTACAACACATTCCTACAGTTCATGAGAGCAGTTCATTCTGGTTGATTTTTTCCGGTAAAATTATAATTTTCCCTCCTTACTTCCCAACCGATGTTGTAATTTTCTCAACCATTTCATACTATTGTCGATCACGTCCATAATATACTACTGTTCGCCAATTTCATGCTGTTTTCAATAAAATTCATACTTTAAACAATCAATTTTCTAGTTATCTTACAAAGTTGTAAGAGTTAGATAGTATGTTGGAAAAAGTACAAAATTGTTTTAAAAGTATTAAAGTGTTGTAAAAAGTTGTTATTCAACAATTCAGTCAGAGATCGGTAAGCTCGAATGCATGAATGAACTCGTGCCTGTTAAATAATATCAAAGAAGAAAAATCCAACAAATTTGGCCCTGGAAATAAATTATTTTTAGATCAGTTGATGAATGTTGTCAGCAAGTCGGAAATGTAGGTCCTCAGGTCAAAATGTGCGGTCGGGTGCGGCTGAATGGACCTAAATAAGGATGCCATGTTAGGTTTGAGGGTTGGGGGAAACATGGAGGCCGCAGATGTGACGAGGGAGAGGCTTTGAGAAATAGACAAAGGTGAGCGACCTAGGTGGAGGGGAGGGACCAGATAATCCTCAGTCGATGACAAACAGGGGGATGAATCTCCATAGGAGGGAGCGAATGAGCACCCCTGAGGGAAGTGTAACTGAAAAGAAGGGTAACTCCACGCACAACCCCTCTGACTCTGACTTACTGCCATTAACCCACGAGTTAACACTTAGCCTCGTTGGTATAATGAGTCACAGAAGCAATTTAATCAAAGATACACAAGGAAAAGCTGCAAAACTTAAACCAATTAATTGAAGAGTCCCGCGAACTGCGACTTAGATCCAGTAGGTAGATCCAGTAGGTCCCTCTATTCAACATAGGTACCTAGAAACGGGAATAAAAGGGAGCTAGAGGAATCTGTATTATGAGCCTGATATGCTCCTAGAGCGATGCCACATCGCCTTCTCTTTCCCATAACGCGACGTTTTGACTGAAGCGCGTGAATATCGTCGGTTCCTCGACACGAAGGCCGAACATAGCGTGCCAAACAACTTCGAGCCTGTAACCCATTCGAACCATCTCGCATGAGAATCTAGGCAGCTGCAGTTTTTCACAATTTCTAGAGCAGCAAATCTACTCTTCACATACTAGGTAGGTACAGATATTTAAACATTCCGCAAAATTATAACGCTATTCACGGCTTCGGTCATTGTTAACAAATTTCCGTTCAAAACTTGAAGATCTTCAAATTACCAAGCCTCGTTACCTACTTGTTTGTTTATCGTGGTTGCTGACGGCTAGTGCCCTCTTGTTTCAAATCACTTCACCAAGGAACTGCTGCTACGATAAGAACGTTTTTCATATGTGGTACCTATCTCAGGAACGCTTCGTTTGACCTATATATTATATACATCAGTGTTTTTTTAACGAGGGAAACAGTGGGAAAATTTCTTTCTCTCCTCTTTCCTAATAAGGGATTTTGGCTCTTCTTTGGATCGCCGGAGGTTGATCCGCTTCCTCTCCACTGCAAGGAGATCGATTGAGATGGCGACAGCAATGACGCCAACGGCAGGGAAGGAGACCGTACGACGACTCGCAAGGCTCCCCTCCTCTGCACTGACCGCAGGTGGTCGCGGTACTTTTTAACTTGTAGGGCCTCAGTAGAACGACATCAGTAGAACGTTTGGAATTTACGCAACTTCAATGCTGATACTACTGAACTGGAACGTACTAGTTTTAGTGTTATACCAGCTGTGTTGCCCGTCACTGACGGGTAGAACTCGGGGTGGGTGGGGGTGGTGGGGCTTTGATCCATTCAGCCGTTTTTGCGTGATGGATCATAAACCCCCACCCCTATCCATCGGATCGGGAAGTAAACCTCCTTATGTCCTTCCCCGATCACTGAAACATCTAAATACGCGAGATGGGTTCGATCCATTGAGCCGTTTTGGCGTGATTGAAAGACAAACAGACAGAAATCACCTGTAAATTTAGTAAGATAGGGACCATGAGTGGCCGACTTTGTCCGCATGCTAAATTTGTAATCGATAAGATACAGATGGACAGGATACCATCAAAATTTATGAAAAACTAGATACCTACTGTTTCGAAATTCAGACACAATACATTTCCAATGGAGTTCAAACTACTTAATCCGCAGAACTCTATGACAGCAATTACATGTTGGTGTTAACGTCATTCAGCAAGCACCTTCGTTATGTGGAACGAGCAGAAATACTTGAGAACGGGGGGAAAAATATATTTTAGGCGAATTCGAATAGCTCTGAACTTATATAGGTACCATTTGATTTTGAATAATTATTTCATGTCCCTCTTAACATACTATTCTGAAATGAAATAAAAATGATACCTAATGTGAAGAACAGCTGGAATAGTTTTCAAGGCGCTACGTTGATGTGAGCGGGATAGCTACCAAATGGAAGCAGCGCGCAGAACTGAGTCAACGTAGGATGAATGGAGTTCTTGAATTTCTTAACAATAACATCGTAGCTATCCCTAGGAACTCAAGACGAAATGAGAAATTGAATGAAACGGCTTGACCAAACAAGAAGCCTCCAACAGGGAGTGGTAGGCACAAATGACTCCTTCAAAACTGTGAACGGCCAATGGAGAAATATAACAACTGACTTGTGGTGGGAGGAACGCCTTTAATGTGGTAACATCGGGGTAAACAAGACCAGCCAGCCTGCTATCCATTCAGTGAGACGTCAAGCTGTCATCATTCCGCCCTTAGCATTCTCCGCAGGTAGAACTCTGAATGCTTCCTCAGCGGGCTTCTGCTTTCAAAATATTCAGTTTTTTCTATTTCTGGAACATCATTGACATCAGGACAAGAAACCTGTGTTCATGGATTCTATTCTGCCATTTTTACTAAACTCATTTCAATTGATATGATTAGCAATTTCGGAAATCTACCCAGGACGCGTTCGTGCATCCCTGATTGAGAGGTAATAATCTGGCAGTTGTGCTGCACCAAATTATAAGTAGGAGTACCTAGGTAAAGCAATAATGAGGCCTGCCAGCATTATTGTAAATAACGTATCGTGAGGTTAGCTGAAACTACCAAAGTCACAATAGGCAAAATTTATGTGAAATCAATTTGAAGAAGGTAATGAGTCCTCTCACTAGCAGCTGTTGATCATGATAATGATCACCACCATCTAAATTTTCTTAGCTGTGTTAAGTGGAAGAATATGAGACTTGGGTAATTTTTAGCTTTAACCCCACGATGAAATGATATCAAATGATATCACACTCTGATAACTTGATATTTTAGACATTTTACTGGATACAATAATGCGGATAGTTACCTTCTTTGAACGAACCGTGCTACGTTATCTTCAGCATTCGTGAGAACAGTGTAGGTACAGTAGGTAAAATTTTGGTTTATTATTTTCAATAATGGACCATTGGAATCGAGCATGAAAAAAAAAATTCTTACCCCCCCTCAAAATTTGATGGTTTACGTTTCAAGGTACCTATGTAGAATCCAAAACTGCAATAAAAATATTTCTGTCTGTCCGCCGTACGCCGTACGGGCCACTTTTCTTAGTTACCATGAAAGAAAATTGATGAAATTCGGGTTATAGGTTCCGTTCGCTGTCTAGTTGGTCCTCGAAGCTCGACGTTACTGTGAGTCATCTCTAAGGGGTTCAAAATAGGGGTTGAAATTTTCAAAACGCCTATACCATTTTTTTACGTGAATATTTTTACGGTTTTAAATAGTTCTTGAACTTGCGAGTTTTTTAAGACCATCCGGAGCGTCGTACGTCCAGCCGTTCGTCCACAGTAAGGCCCCGAAGTTTGCACCGACAGGCATTTTCGATTTTCGACTCCAGTGTGAATGAAATTGTATACAATTCAAACCAAATCTCGTAACCAGAGACGCGCCCACAATAGGAAATTTGGCGGAGATGAAATCATTGCTAGGGATCACCTGATTATATTGGCGGAGTATGAAGTCGAGTTGGTTGTTCTGTGATATTATTTCATTTGAAAAATGATGGCTCTTTTGGAGTTTGTTGATAGGTAGTGAAACTTGAACAAACGTTGAAGTATTATTGATGGGTAAATTATTACTACGGTAAATCATTACTCAACGGTAAATTATTACACAACGGTTCATTATACCATCTACGTAGAAGGGGCTGGAGTTTGTTGGTAGGTACTTTCGCAACTTTTTTCACTTCTCATCAACAATTTCTTTTCAGAACTTCATTATGTGTGTTTCTTTTTGTTAGGTACTGTTTGTCATCGGCAGAATTATTTTAGCAACATTTAACTCGTGATTTAGGTAGGTACCTAGTAACGAGTACGGGGTTAGGTACTAACCTAAGGAGGGTCTGCGATCTACATAATATGTATAGAATAGTACATATCATATTATATAGACGGGTTATCTATACATAGAGCTGTGATCTGTAACGGAAGGGTATTCTATACAAAATAATAAACCGTTGTGCAGGGATTCGCAGCGTTTTTGAAACTGTGGTCGAATACCCAATTTTTGGCTATTCCATGTAATTAATAGATTAGTTCTGTTATTTAGTGACTGGGTGAACGAAATGAATTTAATAATACGTGGGCCGACAGCATAGCTTCCTCACACCGTTAATTTGATTCAATCATGTACCTATCCTCAGTTATTCAGACCTACAAACTGTAGAGTAACTACCTACCTATGAAGGAAACAAACCCCACGTTCATTGAAAAAAACTTGACGAAGCTGGACAAGGTATCCACGAGTTGAATGTTTAAAAACAATATATCAAGTCTGTGCCCTTCCTGTTGATGGGTTATGCAATTAAAAGTTTATTAAGATCGGTAAGTCCCTACTATGTTCCGCTGTGCATTTAAAACGACTTCGGATTCAATAGGTGCCCATACCGAACGGAAAAATGCTTCTTCAACGGGTAGGTATCTCAACGGAAAGAGTTTACTACTTCACCTCAACAAGTCCCGCATAAAAGATCACCCTGCAACAATAAGTTGATGCCCGCCGTACGCCAAAAAGGTAACAAGCATTTCAAACCGATGCTAACAGATTCAAAGGGTCCAGAATAGCCCCTTGAACGTCAGCCAAGTCCGTCTTTACCGCGAGGGGTTCCCATACCTTTGTCAATAGGTAACAATGCATAAAACGCGGGTAAACAGTGGCTATTTAGTTGAGAGAACGTAAACTGTTTCGAACCAAGCAAAAGAGGGAGCAGATGGGATACTGGTGGAGAGGTCGATATGCCCTGCCACTTAACGGCAGTTACTTGGATGTGGCACAAAAGCTTCTGTTTCAACTTTCAAGAGTCGGCCGGGGTTGAGGGCTCGATGCGAGAGGGATTTTGGCGCTTGAAAATTTCTGTAATCTGGGCCAAGCGTGAAATGAACCACCTAGCCATGGAGAACTCATGAAGCAGGGAGCAAAAGTTACATAATTAAATGTCTATAAAGTGACATAAAATACAGTTTGTACAGTTTTGTAGAAAACCGCTAGTTAGGTATCTATTCTAACATTGAGGGTTTTTTTTTTTTTTTAAGCTGATCGCGAATATACCTACCACTTATTTTCAAACTACGTGAGTTTTTTGCCTTATAAAAATATTATCAATTCCTATTTTTTAAACACTTCATGAAAAGTGAAAAACATGCAAAAATACCTATCTACTTACTTACTTCGAGGGCTCAATATGGTCGACGCAGAATTTAATTTCGAACAACATCTGGTGATTTCTGATCTGAGCGTCCCTTCCAGCGTTTTTTTTTCCTCCACTAACATTCAAAAAACTTGCGAAAAAGTTGGGTTTCATTTATTAAAAGAAATAGTGTCCTCTTGATGTAGGAGATGATTTATGATTTGAGCGTCCCCCCCCCCCCCCATAAACACTCAAAAACGATGCAACGTCCTTGTCACATGGGTTTATTATTCTATTGGACATACCTACAGAAATGATGGCTGTACATTTATTGTTTCTTTTCATGTATGTACAATAATTGAAATACCTATTTGTGATGGTTTCCACCAATTTTGCCCCAAAAAACACCTATGTATTCGGTCAGGAAAAAATTTTTATAACACCACCTCAAAATTTTTTCTTTTCCGTTTCAAGGTGCGTAGATTCCAAAAATGCAATGTCCGTCCGCCGTCCGCCGTACGCCGTATCACGTGTACCGGCTTCATTTTTGGTCTAAAAAATTCGTTCTTTCGCACACGTGCTCCGTTTGGGCCCTAGTTGTGTCCCGAAACTTTTCAGCCCGATCGGAATATACCCAGGGAAAATGTGTGTAAAAATAGGTAGGTACTTTTTGTGTTTTAGCAACATGTTAGTAACATGAGCTTTTGAGATATCGTTTTCCATGTTTTTGGGGACGAGAAGACCGAATATGAAGTCGATTTTGACCAAAGACGCGGAAATTGAGGTTTTACCAAAGGTTCAGCTCCCAAAATTGGTTTTTTATGAGTCAAAAACCTGGAAAACTGTCTGGAATCACCATCAATATGTATAATAACATTAGAAAAAGTGTAAACAGGTGAATCAAGACCATTAAATGGCACTACCAATGATCAAAGATGATCTGAAAAAAAAAAAATCGTACCTATTTCATGTTTTGGGGGCCAAAATTGGTGGAAACCATCAGAAATAGCTATTTCAATCATTCCACTTGAAAGAAACAATAAATTGAACAGCCAACAAGAATCTTTAGAACTCCGATAGAATAATAAATCCATGTGACAAGGACTTTGCAGCGTTTTTTTTTTTTCAAGTTATCTTTGATCATTGATAGTGCCATTTAATTGTGTTGACACTTATTCTAGTGCTATTATACAAATTTATAGTGATTTCAGACGATTTCCCAGGTTTTTGACCCATAAAAAATCAATTTTGGGAGCTGAAAATTTGGTAGAACCTCAATTTTCCACTCTGAGGTCAAAATCGACTTCATATTCAGTCTTTTTGCCCCAAAAACATGGAAAACGATACCTCAAAAGCTCATCTTACTAAAACACAAAAATACCTATTTTTATAACCGTTTTTTACTCATAACACCCTTGGTTATATTCCGATCGGGCTGCAAAGTTTCGGGACACAATTAGGGCCTAAATGGAGCATGTGTGCGAAAGAAAGAATTTTTAGACCAAAAATGAAGCCGGTATGCATGATACGGCGTACGGCGTATGGCGGACGGACATTGCGTCTTCTGAATCTAAGCACCTTGAAACGTAAAAGAAAAAATTTTGAGGGGCGGTTTTAAAAATTTTTTGCTGAGCGAATACATAGGTAGGTGTATTATTCTCAGAATAATAAACCAAAACGTGGGAAAATGTTGGGTTTCATTTATTAAAAGAAATAGTGTGCATATATATCCATCCCTGGGCAAGGGATGGATATGATGATTCATCTCTGGATTTTAACAATATTCGTATATACCTATAGATAAAATATAGTTTTTTTAAAATATAATAATTGTTTTCATGGATGATAGAGATGGGCTATAATGGAAGATGGATTTTTCAAGAACACACACAACGGAAGGGATATCAACTGCAGACCCACTTTACAATTTAACGTGGAACTGGTCCCTAGATTTAAGCTCACATCAGGATGCCTTTAACATCCAAGGATTTTGCACTCCAAACTAAAAGTAAACATTTCAACTCCATGCAACCTATTGTTATAATGGTGCGACGGACGGCACCAACCCCTCAAGCGACAGCAGCAGTTATGGGGCTGATTGAAGGGAAAGCAAAGAAGCCCCCCCATCTATTCCAAAAATTCTAAAAGGACCTTTGACTGTAATTGTACTGGGGCGTACCGCCCTGGGATTAGAGGGATAAAGAATCGCTTGGAGGGTTGGAAACCAACGAGCAAACGATTCCTACTACTAGTCCACATGAACCGAGAGCGAGATTCGTGAAGCTGAGCGATTGTCAAAAGCACGCTAACTCACCCTGATGAAAACGCGCCATCTTGTCAATTCCTCCCCACTCTTAGTTATTCAGTACTTAGCATATATTAAGCAATCCCACTCCCAGTGGATACCTTTTCTGAAAATGAAGAGGCACCAAAGCCATTGAAGAGGTGTCATTGTCAAAAGCTAATCCCTTCTAACCATACGTCATCCACGCCCTGACACCCTTACGATATACTGTTCACACCAAACAAAAGGACTAACTCTTCGTTATCTACTATGAATAATAACGATCAATTTTCACTGAAATATAATAGCGAATCAGTACTAACGCCAAATGCTGAACGCTGACTGGTTTATAATTCGTAACTAAGTGAGGCTACACCGAAAATGCAGACTAAAAATATGCTCGTTAGATTAATGAAGTCATCAACAGGCTTTATATCAAACATTAATAACAACCTGAACGTATGTTTGAGACGGCTAACCGAGAAGTATCACTCCACGCTGACCCCTTATCAAACCCTATTAAATTATTATTTACAAACTTCATATTATTTATCATCAACATTTGAGTTGTATCGTGTTGTATTCGAATGGGTTATTATACAATCAGTAAATAAAATTACAGTCAGCAAGTTATGGGCACCAATAACTGACGCCATCACCAAAGTGAACACTTGTCTCGGGGGTTCATGGGTGAATCGAGGGGGCAATGGAAGTCACGCGAAAATTCTGGTAAATTCGCCAATGGACCATTAATACGACTTTCGACCGGCGCGTGTGTGTCTCCCTTAAGAAGGATCATTGCTTCCCGCGAAGCTACTTGACACCAATTACTGGCAGCAGTCAGCCAGAACATTTGTCTGTTATTGAAACGGTGTAAGCCAGGCAGTTTGAGCTCTTTTTCAGAGTGGTATTTAGCCCATTCAGTGTACGCCAAATAAGCCTCTCTAAAGCCTCCAAGATCCGCGATATTTTCACTCTTTGTGACTCTTCCATTTATGGGCAATTCAAGATATCTTTCTGTGAAACTATTAAACTGATCAATCAAGCATTGCTCTTCGGCGCGGTACCGAGAGGAATGACGCAAGGATTCCTCATGGACTACCCCATGAACTATTTCATGTCCCATTAATACCCCTACCCCAGCAAAGTTGACATAGAAAGGAAGAACGTCGTCATAAATGTTCTGGTGCATTACAGGAAGTGGGAGAAACACATGAGAACTGACGACAAAGGCGTTCACGCGATACTTGAAATCATCAGAATACATCTGCATCAATTTAGGGATAGTTGTGTTGTAATCCTGATGGAGGAAAGTATAAGCGCTTCGTTTGAAATCAAATATCCCTAGTTTCACCATTGACGCAAAAGATGAGTTTGGTACACCTACTGAAATTCGGTCGAACTCTCGATCCATTCGATTACCTACAGTGAATTTCAAGGAGTTCAATTTCTCCACCATTTTCAGTTTAGTAGCATTCTCCAATGAACTCTCTCTCAATGTTTTCTCAAGACGATTTTTAACATGCCTAAGAACTGTCAAAACCCCATTCACCGTGGAATCATCCACAAAATTGTCTGAATAAATATTGCTAACGATGTTTGGATACAATTGCCAGGCCAATTTGACACAGTACCTAGCCATCGAGCTATCCTTAGTACTTGAAACCAAGCCGAAAAGCATTTGCATAGCCGACATGACAAGTAACGCAGCCTGGGTTTTAACAGGAGTGTCACGAATTAAAGTGTTGATTTTCTGCAAATACACAACGTCGCTGACACGAATCACTTCATCATCGCCGATGCTTATAGAAGTCTCTAAAAGTGAAGGTAAATTCTTCAGTATAGTCAAATGAGGCAACATCTTCTTCAACTGTCCAAGACTGTAAAAAGCTTCCTGTTTATTCATCCGACTTTCATTAGCATAACTGATGGCATATTCCATGAATAAATATTGAACCTCTATAGAACTGGTAATAGTCTCGTTGTCTACACCTAAGACTGAAGCAAAGACAGCAGTCTCGCGTTCTAACTTTTTCAGAAACTCGAAGTTGTTTGAATTCAAAACCACTTCAACAAATACCGGAAGGTCCAAGCTCAATACCCATTCACCCGTTTTATTAAAATTATATATATTCAACAGTACAAAGTTGTACTCAACAAGCTCGCCGTAAGTCCAGTTGAAAGCAATATCTTGCCAATTCGAGAATGGGCTTTTCCAAGACGGATTATTCGGAGCAGGCCACCCTCCCAATTCCTGAAGAAATTCCATGAAAAGCATTCTAAGAGGCGTTTTCGTGCATTTGGTAAAAAAATGTTTCAACGCGATTACCTGATATGGTTCTGATGTTTTCACAGGTTCCCTCAGCACAGATATTACACTGAATATGATATCAGAAGCGATTTCTGTGAAAACTGACCAAAGCAAATTGTCGTTTGGTATTTCATGTTTAGAGAAACCACCGCACGAGAACTCATAAAAATTCATGCACGGATCAATCGATGGATCCATTCTCTTTAAAAACTCCGCAGCTTTTAATACACATTTCTCGGTAAGACAAATATCATTCACCAAAGATGTGACATCGGAATTCTTCACTTCTGATGTTCCTAATAAATAGTGTTCAATTTCTGAACCAATCGGGACATTCAAGTTTATTTCGGTTTCATGAGTTGTCTCAACCTGCTCGGTATAAAAAGTAGTATTCATTACCGATTCATTACCATTCGTTGTGCCATTACCCGCTATTGTATCACTGTGCTCAGCATCATCTTTGGTCACAACTGAAACTTCACTTGATGAATTGTTGTACACATTGAGTAGTTCTTCAGATGAAGCTGATGACTCGTTGGCCCCTGAATTTTTCTTCGACATCATGCACGACAAAAGGCATTTACTAACACAATTTTCAGATTTTGTTAGGTTCAGAAAAATAACACTGGAACACATGGTGCTCTTGGTTGAACTGCCTGTGCCAGTGCTACTGCTCACTAATACAGAATCATTTTCTGAAGAATTATGCGTCAGACCATCCGAAAAGGTAGTAGTTTCGTTTTCTTGATGGGTGAATAAAATGTCTGTGAAATTTGTCAGATAAAACTCATTAGTTAACACGGTGAATGTGGAATCACTAATTGTTTGCTGCCCATCTTCCTGGTCTGATTTTGAAAAAATACTGTTCTCACCAGAAACTGTTACTGGCAACTTCGTATTAGTTCCGTTTTCAACCAATTTCTTCCTCTTGTGAAGTGAAGTATCTTTGGTTTCGATTCGTTTGCGAGAAACTTTTTTGTTCTTCTTACTTACTGAAAGTTTATGACCTTTCATGTTCTGTGGGTGCTTGACAGCAATTCTAATGTCATGAATGACACTGCCGTTACGGAATTTGTTGGATATCACTTGTTTTATCCTGGTTTCTTTGGCCAAATCTTCATCGGCATTTTCGTCATCATTCATGATAGAGGTCTTTCGTGAACGAACAGAAACGTCCTGCTTGCTCTCATCTGATTCGTCAGGAGAATCCACGAAGACCGCAAAACCTTTGATGTAATCAGTATCAGTACCAACGTTGGGCTGTTCGTGTTCAACCAAACTTGAAGATAGTATCTTTATCTCATCATTTTGAATGAACTCCATTCTAGGAAAGACTGCTCTCTGTCTAGGGTCCTCAATAACTCCTTCTGAGGTGTCAGGTCTTGCGGTAAGATTTGCATCAAGGGTTTCTAGAAGAAAACATAAAATAATGAACAAAACTTTACCGACTAAGTACGTACACGTCTACCTACTTTGGGTATCTAATCATGTAAGTGATCAACCATAGCCAATCAATTACAGCATATATATATATATATATATATATATATATATGTATATATATATATAGTAGGCAGTATGCGATCCATAACCCGAAGTGATAACGAAATAGATACCCGCTTAATTAGTTGCGTTGCCCCAACCGGCAGCTCGAGGAACCGTTCCACTGTCACAACAGCTCGGCTCCCAATTTGTGTGAACGCTATTTTTGAAACGCTCATAACTACCCGAACAAATTATCGACAAGGGCTAAAACGTGGAGGGTATGTGCGAGCAGGTGCTCAGATGGTCCCAACTAAATTTTATGAAATTCCGATACTCTGTAACGTTTGTCAGCACATGCGCAGAAGTGCTTCCCTTGAAACGTCCATAACTATACGGAACAATGGCCGGAAGTAAAGGTGAAATTTGGAAGGCAGGCGCCGGTTGCATTGCGCAAATAACCTGCTTCCCACAAAATCCGAAAACATTTACGATAACAGCCGAAATTCGGAAGCATTTACTCCGAATGTTAGCCCGATTTCGATGAAACTCATATAATTAGGACCTTTTGCCCCCCCCCCCCCCCCCCCCGCAATTACTATTTCTCATCTGCGTTTCTTCAAAGGTGCCAGTGGAAGGGTTCTTCGAAGGACCGCTAGGGACGACGCACAAATCTCAATGCTAATACTTTGCAATCAGCTAGCCAGTCGATCTATTCGATAAATAAATGACTAACTAACCATATAGAAGGTTTCGATACTTACTCTGGAATCCCGAACCCCCTACTCTATACTGACTGCGAATGGGTACATATACGTTCCTAAGCTAAAGAGTAAAGACCCTAGCGTAGTACTACTACCTTTCTAGTATCTTTAGTACCACCTACTTACCAACAAACAGAAAACTGCCTCTTAGTTTACCTTGCATTGATGGCCGTGAATCATTCATAGTTGTTGAGACGATGTTTTTGTTCGCTGGAGCAACAGCTAGAAACATACAACTATTCACCGCGGTTGATAATAAGAATAAACTTGCTATGAAACCCATTGCGTCCTTTGATTTCTAGTAGGTAGTACCGTTGAATATTAACCACCCGTAAATAGAGCTATGTACCCATACCTACTTGCACGATTTAACTACCTACACTGCAAAATGTTATTCTAATTCTAACTAGTGTGGGTTTTCAATTTTTCATATCAGACAAGAATAGTACACGTCACTGACTAAACTTTTTTTGATCAACGGCAACGGTGTAGCCATAGAAATACAATGTAGAATTGGAGGAGACAAGTAGGTAAATATAAAGGACATGAGTATGTATCCCAAATAGGAAGGTAGGTACTACCGTACTAAAGATGAAATAACTACATTTTTCTTACATTCCAAGTTCTGCAATAAATAATTAAACCGTGGAGTTAACTTGATATTTTGACTTTCCTTTCAAATGAACTTCTACACATGTATTTCAATACAGAGCTATGGAAACTCATGAAACTTCTTGCTGTCTACCAACCCATATTTGTACGTAACAAATCTTTGATATCCTAAATGAGGTTTCATGAGGATTTGCCCTTATCAACAACGCATTCGTATCATAATAATAAGGATCACTAAACACGTCCTAACCGCTTTCATAACGCGAAAAACACATTTTTCCAGTGTCTCCGACGGCTACTGGGAGAGTAAATCTAAGATAGAAGATTGTGAGATGGACTAGTACGT
The DNA here is from genome assembly GCA_954871275.1 of Leptopterna dolabrata. NCBI lineage: Eukaryota > Metazoa > Arthropoda > Insecta > Hemiptera > Miridae > Leptopterna > Leptopterna dolabrata. Next base: position 35,000,195 of record OX940976.1, read on the forward strand.
AGGTATGCCTAAAAATAAATAGTTAGATGCATACAGTTATGTTGCTTTTAACTGCCCTGCTGCAATAACGTTATGTTCCAACTAGATATATTGAAATGCTTCCATGTGTTGTCATGCGTAACTTAAATAAATTAATAAATAATAAATAAATAAATTGCAGGCAGAGACATCAGACAGCACCTTTTTTTGGTTTATCATTTACAATACGATAAAAGCCTGCGGAATTTAGCATGAAAAAACATTTAACCCACCCCCCTCCACCACAATATCTGACACGTCTACCCATTCATATTAGGTGTTAGGTACCTACCAACACCGAATACAGTACTTCCTACCACTTAAATGTTTGACGGTAACTCCAAACGCTTTGCTCATTAGACGCTTTACTAGCATTTATTTTGAATACGTGATATTAGTCATCAGTTCGTTGGGGTGTATTTAGCTTAGTTGTCACCTCGTTGTGGTAAACAACAATTATTCAAATTTTCCGCACCGACGTTATAATAATGTCTTCCGGCTTCCAAATGAAGGGTTATTTTTGAAACCAGCGCTAAGGTGGAAGTGAAACCAATATCAATTATGAGACATTATCCGTGTTGGCACCCAGCAGAGGGGGAGATACCTCACAAAAGAGCAGCACTCATTGTTGTGTTGAATGGGCCACAGAGAGCCGAGAGCTCCCTCGAAGAAAAATACAAGAGGGAGGGCAAGTAATCAGAATGTGTTAGTGTATATTATAATTTTCTGGAGGGGAATTTATTAATACCTATAATTTGCTTGATATCACGATTGGCTATTGTTATAGATGACTAGCATGACCGCTCGCTTCGCTCGCTATCCGAGATTCGCTGTACGCAGTATCGTACATAATTCCGACGTTGCACAACTTGGGAGCCTACTGGATATTGGTGCCAAATTTGGTCGATATCCGTCGAGCCATTCAGGAGTTGACCATGGTCGACCATATTTCCGCTATGGTGAAGGGGACCGAAAAATTCCGACGTTGCCCAACTTGGGAGCCTACTGGATATTCGTGCCAAATTTGGTCGATATCCGTCGAGCCATTCAGGAGTTGACCATGGTCGACCATATTTCCGCTATGATCAGGGAATTAAAAATGCGCCTACGTTCAACTTAGGAGGCTACCGGATATTGGTGCCAAATTTGGTCGATATCCGTTGAGCAATTCGGGATTCGACCATGGAGGGGCCCATGGATGCGCTATGGTCGACCGCAGGGGGTAGTCCGAAGGGTCGATCGTAGATAGAATTTCACGTAGATTACGAATAAGCGATAAAAAATAGGGGTTACCATTTCAATTAACGAAGTTGACCATGGTCGACCATAGTTCCGCTATGGTGAGGGAATTAAAAATGCGACGTTGCACAACTTGGGAGCCTACTGGATATTCGTGCCAAATTTGGTCGATATCCGTCCAGCCATTCAGGAGTTGACCATGGTCGACCATAGTTCCGCTATGGTGAAGGGGACCGAAAAATTCCGACGTTGCCCAACTTGGGAGCCTACTGGATATTCGTGCCAAATTTGGTCGATATCCGTCGAGCCATTCAGGAGTTGACCATGGTCGACCATAGTTCCGCTATGGTGAGGGAATTAAAAATGCGACGTTGCACAACTTGGGAGCCTACTGGATATTCGTGCCAAATTTGGTCGATATCCGTCCAGCCATTCAGGAGTTGACCATGGTCGACCATAGTTCCGCTATGGTCAGGGAATTAAAAATGCGACGTTGCACAACTTGGGAGCCTACTGGATATTCGTGCCGAATTTGGTCGATATCCGTTGAGCAATTCGGGATTCGACCATGGAGGGGCCCATGGATGCGCTATGGTCGACCGAGGGGGTAGTCCGAAGGGTCGATCGTAGATAGAATTTCACGTAGATTACGAATACGCGATAAAAAATAGGGGTTACCATTTCAATTAACGAAGTTGACCATGGTCGACCATAGTTCCGCTATGGTCAGGGAATTAAAAATGCGACGTTGCACAACTTGGGAGCCTACTGGATATTCGTGCCAAATTTGGTCGATATCCGTCGAGCCGTTTGGCCGTGCATAGAAGGACAGACACACAGACACACGGACAGACAGAGATTCGTTTTTATAATATAGTAGGGATAGGGATCGGTAGATTTTATCTGAACTAAGAACACACAACATCTAATCGACTCCACAGGGACTGAAATATTGGGCAGGAGCTACGGCCAGGAAATTCTTATGGATAGGTAAGCCCACAAACATTGTGTGGAAATCAAATTTCTGGTAGGGAAGGTGGATTTCTGGTTGGTGGGAGGGGGATTTCTGGTGAAGGGGGATACTTTCTATATCATTCCTTCCACGACGGGTGGGGAAATTCGACACAATCGGTAGATACACAAGTAGTATAAATAATGTATGTAGGTACCTACTGTATGATATATGTACAGGGATCTGAGGATTCTCACCCTACCCGCATTGTTCGAGTATACGTTGTCGCCACCACGGCTTATTTATCCCCACTGTCAAGCAGTCCCACCGACATTTCCCCCCGCGGGTGCGCCTGGCGCTCTCTCACCGGAACAACCTGAGTCATATGCCGATCAAATTAATTTTGACATTTTATGTCTTTACTCTGGCACATAACTCGAAAAACGTTACACGAAATCGTCACGAAAATTTCTGATGATTTTCGCTTACAACCGATTCGTTGCTACGGAACTTTATCTTCGCCAGTTATCATCGTACAAAAATCGTTCACCACTCGTTGGATAGCTCTCGATTTACCTAACCATATTACGTTAACCACTGCGGAGTGCGTGGCCGACAAGCTGCGGTATGAGCGTGATTGTTTAAATAATTGTTTACACACAGGTGATCATTCTCAATAATTTATATTGTCAACACGAATGCAAGCTTTGTCAACAGAAAAAGCGTTACAGCATCACATCACCAAGGACGTTAGGCACGAATTAACTACGATTAAACAATGTTTCGATGAGCGTGTATATGATAAGTGTGTTGTAATATATCGTTAGTCAATATGGAGTCCCAAGAGTTTCGTGCTTTCTTACGCGATATGTACGCCTTCATCTTCGGGAACTACTACGGCTGAACAATATACGAACTTCATTGCGACGACTAACGACGTCACTAAACAATCGGCAAATGAACCAATACAAAAGCGTAAACCTCCTAAATCGGACAAGGAACGAGCGCGCGAATATCGTGTACGAAAAAAATTGTGTGCGGATACGCCAAACGCCGGTGGCACACGTTCCAAACGTACATCGGCCAAGGAGCGGATGCGCGAATATCGTGTACGAAAAAAAATGCGAATGAGTACAACAACGACGGTTGAAACTGAAATGGATGTAAATGATACATAAATATATTGAGCCGCCTCGTCCTCTGGCTGACGTCGAATTTGATAAGCGTTTTACGACAAATCGTTTTGGAGTTTCGTGTTCGGTGTGTGATCGACTATGGTTTGAGCGTGATTTGTGACCAGCGTACAAAAATCGTTCACCACTCGTTGGATAGCTCTCGATTTACCTAACCATACTACGTTAACCACTGCGGACCGTTTGTGTTTTTGCAGTAGGTATCTCCATACAACATAAAAATAACTTCACATTGCCTTTCTGATTTTCAAGTAGTTTTAAGCGGCCTGTGAGATTATTTAATTAGTGCTCTCCAAACCCGTTGAGAAGTAGTAGTATTTGTAACACCCCTCAAAACTTTTTTTTCAAATAATGTGGCTTAGGTCAGATATTTACCTGGTCTGACGCATAAACATAATACCAGTACTTCAAATTGAGGGGTGCCAACCAGCTTACGACATTCCGCACATCACCCGTCTTCAGGGCAGTATACCTAGTCAAACCAGTCACTCATGCACCGTCTCGGTCAGGTACCCCGTCAAATTCCTTCATCAAATGTCTTGTCAATCCAATAATAAATTCTCACGTCCCGCCGGAATTTGACCTATGTGTAATAACTCCACGTGATTCACCAGTGTGACCGCTGTGTCAATTTGCGCTTAATCAAGTGACTTTAGGGAAACGCCAGATCAATTTTATTGAACCCATTTTTACAACGACGCGACGAAAGAAGTACTTAGGAAATCTTAGAAGAATGTGTTTATCAAAATGTGGTTGCGAAGGACCGACCAGTTCAGCCGTGTTTCAACTCAATTCCACAAGAAATACGTTAACTAGGTACCTAAAAAAAATTTAAAAAATAGGCTTTCAGGAGACGAATTCAAGAAGAATTGATCGAGCTGCGCCTTGCGAGGTGGATGAATTCCTCCTATTGCGGTGGACCGTCAGGAACAGTTCGTCAGAATAATGTAGTGGCTAGGATCTGTTAATTTTAACTCGAACGGTTGATTGTTGGGCCACTACTGTTTATCTATTCCTAACCCTGATCTGCGATAAGTTTGTCTTACTATACGCCTACACATATCGACGAACGTGTATACATAATTTATCATGAAATAAAATCAATCAACCAATCAACCGGAGGGACTGTTGCGTGAACCCATCGAATCAACCGGTCATGAAACCCGCAGATGGAAAATAAGAAAGAGCGATGACCAAAATTATAAGCAGCCGTTATTTCCGAGTTATGAACTTTTATGGCCGTTGCTTTGAGTTATGACGGTCTTACAGCTACCGTTATTGGTTGTTGCGCGTGCCCAGGGAAAATTACAGTAGAATTTTGTGAAATGGTGGTGGTGGTAGTTATAGTAATATAATAGTATATATCTGTGTTCCAAATGGCCCAACTGTGTCCCAACAATTTAAGAAAATTTTATGGGGTATGGCGTTTTCAAAGTGGTTGGTGTATATACAGGGGTATTATATAGGTACTATCTATACCTAGGTAAGTACTTGTACCGTGATGTCGGGGTTGGTACATCCCAATAAAGGCACACAAACAAAGAATAACTACCACACCTATAAAGCCTACAAAAACAGTTACCATAAGTACGTTAGTTATACCTATGCGATATATAGGTAGGTAGGTATATTCAAAGTAAGATACCTCAAGCGTGGTTAAGGACCGCCGTGGTTATGGCGAAACCTGGGTAAGGTACCGCCGTGACACGTGGTGACATGTCCAAGTACGAACCATGCAGCTCAGCAGCTGTTGGGCGAACCCACTGGCCCTCTCCACTGCTCAATGTGAATCGGGCCTACCGGACATCCGCTACATGCGCCATGCCGGTGCTAGCTGGTGTAATTCCGGTCTGCTACGAGGCGTGGAGAAAGTGGGTTATGTATCAGATATCCCGGGGTCAGGCTCACGAGATACCGGGGATGATGGTAGGTGAAGCAGGGCTGGGTCGACCCCGCTCCGAAGCAATTGCCTGCCTTGAGGGAGCTGTTGAGCTCGTGGCAGGCGGACTGGGACAGCGATGACACTTGGAGGCTGGCCCATCAGTTCCTGCCCAATGTCGAAGCCAGGAGGGGAATGAAGTGGTTGGTTCCTACCCATGGGCTCAGAGCCACCTTCTCGCCTGCGACCGGTCTGGCTTCTGGGTGTTATGCAAAGCCAGGCAACTGGGATCTTGCACTCACCAAAACCGGTACCACGGGCGGGGGAAGCCCCAGGCAACCGGCACACCGCTTCGGCAAAGTGCCACCTGTCTGCCCCCCAGTTGAGGTTGGATTCGTGGTGGTCATGGTTGTTACCCAAGCACTGGAATTGGTCCAGGTGTGGTGGGGAGGCGCCCTCCCAAGAACTGTGGAGGCCCATTGGGTAGGCGCCGGCATATGAGTTTTGTGGGTAATCAAAAACTCGGGCACCAACCTGCTAAGTTGGTAGAGTGAGCTAGAACACTTGCCTTCACCTGTAGGTATAACAGGAACTTGGGCATATCCAAGGACTGTATAGTCACTTCACAGGATGGCTTCCCTGTCTGCTTGCAGCAGGAGGAAGACCGCAAGCCTTGGGCTGGGTTCACCTCTAAACATCGCCCTCTCCACTCAAGGGGGTGAGGCAGAGCGAAATGATCAGGTCAAATTCTGATCCTCTCATTTGAGGGCTGCTGATCACTTCCATGGCGCTGGCAAGGCAGTCGGACAAAAAGCCCCAGCCTGGAATGGCTGTTACTTTACTTTTTTACTTATTTTCTTATTTTGCTTATTTTCCAAACATAGTAGGTACGAATGGATTTTCTTTGCTGCTATGAAAGAACTGGAAACATTGTACGAGTTGGTTCCAATTATGAATTTCGTCCAACTCACCTAATAAAATGTATGTAAATGTCTTCCGCGCGTGTGTAAACATGAGGGCCCGGAACACGTAAGACTCTTTTATGTGTTCCGTGGGTACGTACACCAGTTGGATACCGAGTGTAACGAGATGGTTCTGATGGCCTCTTGTGAATTTATTAATATTAATACCTACCTACTATCTACATACCTAACGGTTGGAGCATTTTTATTCGAAATCGAATATACCTAATAAAGGTTATTTTAGGAAAATTTAATGACACGAACAGATTTTCTACGGAAACGAACTGGATAATAATCACTACCAACAACCGCTGCGTACTAAAAAATCCCAGCTCAGAAATACAAAGATAGGTACCAAGGCATCGCCTATTTGGTATCGCATGCACAACCTGAATACAGAAACGTGGTACCTACACCGCCCACCACATTCCTTACAATAACCATTCGTCACACTGCTGAAATGTTATTCCAAGTTCAAACTCAAATCGTTTTTTCTTCTAGCTCCAGCCAGAAACGGTGACAACTGAGCAATAAGGACCTCCCCGAATTCTTAAATACCACCGGATTAAAACTGCTTTGTATCACATTTCCTCTTTGCAGTCTTGATCACACCGTGGAAATCAACTTTCCATGGCCTACTACGAAAAAGGAACCTTTGTAATCCGGCCAGGGGATGAGAACGTCAAAGAAGAGGCTGAAAAAATAAGGTCGAGTCGGTTTTTATCTATAGGAGGATTTAAGCGGTGGAAGTTGAAGAGGAGTCCCCAGACAAATTGAGGGTAGTGCCTTTTTGGCTTGGCAGACGTTTAGTGAAGAGATGTTGTGCGCGGAGGGGTGAGGTTTCAGGTATACAAGAAGTATGCTGACAATGACGAGAGGATAGACTTCTAACAATGGAAGTGGGCGAATGCGTTTTGTAAAGGGAAAGCACAATATACTCATGGAGGGGCGCATCCAGCACATCTCTGTCCAGGGTTTCTCATCTTGTCAACACACTAGCCCAATTAGGTGTCCTCCGGCTTTTACGGGGCACACCTGGGTTTTCCTCCCTTGAGATTCCTTTCTTTCTGTGAGGACACCGTCCCTCTCGATAATCCACGGAGTTTTCTGACCGCCGACGCAGAAGATGAGTAAACTATGGATTTAGGTACCGATGTCTCGTGTCTTTATGTGAACGGAACCTCTCGTGTATAGGCAACTTGACGACCAGAAACTGATATTAAATTGACCTTCAGAACTCGGAGGTATTTATAAGGGAGTATGTGAAGACCACTATTCAAAAGACAACACGTGCTCACGCGCAGACGAACAATAGAGTAAGATTATTATGAAATTCAAATTTTACCTTAAAACCAGCAAATACCGTCCCGATTCCCGCCCTCTTCGACGATTATTTCAGGAAGTTATAGGTGTTTCAAGGAAAACAAGTTTACGCATGCGTACGCGGAAGTTACGGTAGGAAATCCACATACACTCAAAAATCTACGATAATTTTTTCGTTTTTTCACGCTGGTAGTCGGGTCAAAATAGCCGGAAAATTGCAGGGGGGGGGGGGGGAGAAGTTTTGGATCTTGTCACAGCTGTTCACTAGAGTGTCCTGATATAAAAGTCCCCGAATGTGTGTGGTGAGCGGGAGGGGAGGGGGAGAATCATTTAAAGGTCTTGTTCTACGCTTATCTATTTCTCGGGAAATATTGAGTTCAGCGAAATACTAACCCTATAAAAACTAAACTAGGGTAAATTCTCTTCAAAAAGGGCCACCTTGGTTTATTATTGTCAATAATGAACCTTTGGAATCAGACATTAAAAAAAAAAGTTAACCCTCTCAAAATTTGAAGGTTTCCCGTTTCAACGTAGGTATGTAGAATCCGAAAATGGAATTTAAAAAAACGCTGAAAATTATTACACACCGGTTTGTTATTACCTGTATCTAGATGTGCCTTCTGCGTAGATCAGTGTACTATGGTCAATAAGGTCAAACTCCCCTCGTGTTCTACAATAACGTGCCAAGTACTGTACAGCTGATTCTGAAAACGCAAACTCACCTACCAAAAATCACCTGCCTCGCTCGTCTATCTGCTAATTCACCTTCCTACCTTTTGAATTTTGAATCACATCGATCATTCATCTCTTATGATCTATTCATTTTGATCTACTCTAGGGGTTAAGGAAATATAAAACCATCCACATCAATTTCTGAATTTAAAAATTGAAAACCCGTTACTGCGTAACTACTTACTTGCTCCAATGCCCAAACCATATCGACTTGGACAGTGAGGGCAAACCCGTTGCCAAACCAACAGTCGAAAACTATTTCGACTTGGTCTGTTGCTGCAACCCCAAAATTTACTGTACCGGGTGTTCGGTTTAAGAACGACGAAACTTCAGGGATCGATTCTACAACTAATTTCCAATAAAAAGTGTCTGTGTTTTTTTCTGAACCCCTTGTTTTCGAGAGTTTTTTTCCTTCGAGAGATTTGTTTCGTGTTTTCGACCTTATCTCACTAAAATGACCATAACTCCCTTAAATTACATGGTGAATCAAAATGTGAGGGTACCGTTGGAAAGAGCGTTAAATTTTCTTTCAGATTCAACCATCAACTTTTCTCTAAAGTCAAGAAAAACAAGCGTTTTTTGAACCACAACTACAATTGTTGTCATTTTTCATCTTTCTTGGCGATTTTCAACGGTATTTTCCAACAATATCGGCTACTGAAAAACTGATGAGCTCCACGGCAAAAACATCTACGTTTAATAAGCTTTCCAACGGTATTAGTCAATTTTATTTTTAACACCGTTGCTAAATGAGAAATCGGTGATTGAATGCGAAAAAACGTGGAGAGAGGAGGACATTCCCACACATTTCGGGAACCCAGTTAGTGAGGAAACGTGGAATTTTCGCGATTAGGATGGGTTAAATAACAAGTAAGAAGTGAAAATTGAAAAATAATCTCTTTTTTTCCTTCACATAAAAGACTAAAATGGTAAAATGAATAAATAAAAATAATTTCTTTCTAGAAGATTTTACAATTTATAACTTTTTTCTACGACATTTCAACTTGTTACAAAAACTGTTCAAAATGCCCTCCGCCTTGTTGTAAACAGATTCTGCACCTCTTGCGAACACTATCAACAGCGCTGCGCAAATCCAAACGATTTTGCTCCATTTCGGCGCAACGCAAGTTTATCCTGCCAATCAACTCCTCTCGAGTTTCGGCCCTGACGCTGTAAACTTTGGCCTTCAGGGTGCCCCAAAGTAACAGTCTAAACGAGGCAAATCTGGGCTCCTCGCAGGCCACTTTACTGGTGCATACCGTCCGATCCATTTGTTTCTAAAATGCTCATTCAACCACTGGGAAACGTTGCGTTCATTGTGGGCTGGACATCCATCCATTTGCCACCATATAATATTCTGCCTCCTATCAAGAGGCGCGTCGTCCAATAACTCCATCAGATCGTTGTCCAGAAAATTTAGAAACCCTTGTGAGTTGAGGCGGTTCGGGAGGAAGATGGGTCGAAACTCGGGGATTGGCAGGATAAACTTGTGTTGTGCCGAAATGGAGCAAAATCGTTTGGAATTGCGCAGCGCTGTTGATAGTGTTTGCAAGAGGTTTACAACAAGGCAACAGTTTCTGTAATAAGTAAAAATATCGTAGACAAAATTTATAAATTGTAAAATCTTGTAGAAAGAAGTTATTTTTATTTATTTATTTTATTTTACTTTTTTATGTGAAGGAATTTTCACTTCTTACTTGTTATTTAACCCATCCTCATCGCGAAAATTTCTTCTTATGAGGCCTGTAGCAGCTCCCACCCACTGTGACATAAGATATATAGTGCCCCCCCCCCCCCCCCCCAGCTACATTAGCTTTCTGTGAAAGGTTTGTCAAAAACCCTCCCTCCCCACTTTTTAACAAAGCATAGATATGTAGGTATGCAACCCTAGGAATGCTGTTTGTGTTAATTACATCATTTCCAAGAATATTAAGTCGACCAAGGGCGTTAAAATAGCACAGGTGTTCTGCATCCTTGGTTTCCATTTCACAGTTGAACTGACGGATGCCCTATGTTAGCTTGCCCATCTTCTTTAGGTGGTAGCAAATTAGGCAGTGGTTTTACCTAATTATATTACTGATATAAAACTGACCTTATCTCGATAATCTTATTCGTAGTAGGTAGGATTCAAGCAGCCTTCGCAGTCAAACAGCTCAGAAGCTGTGAGGCAATACTCCACAGACACAGTGTACTTCACTATCACGCGTAGTGACATTCAACTGAACGCAACCGATGGAAATCCCGAACGATTCTGTTCACCTTCCAACTATAACCGAGGCTAACGATTAATAATAATAATGATTTAACATCTGAAAAAGAAAAACGTGAGGGAAACGAAACAGCAAAATAATGGCAAAAGGGTCTGATAAGAACATGATTAAGAGCAGGCTGGCCAACCCGTGTCCATGATAATTCCCTTGGCTACCCCCATTTCAACAGCCCCAAGATGCAGTGGCCTCAAAAGAAAGAAATGGCTTCCTTGTTGGCAGCACTGGAAAAGCAAATCCCCCCTTCTGCGTAGATCACTGTAGCTAGATAACTACTGCAGTTGATACCAAGGTACCTACTGTAGATCATGTTTTCTGTGATCAAATTGACCAATACCTATACGATCTCGATGTCAATACGTAGGTACCCTCGTGCCCCCCCCCCCCCCCCCCCCCACTCATGGCACAAAGGAAAACCCCTACGCTGAGTACCTACCAACAGGCAGTTTCATAAATACCTATGCAGTGGATTCAAAAATTCCACAACTGACAATTTTTTGTTGTTGTTCATGAAGCATAACGATTTCAAGTTAAAAAAGTAGGTAGGTACCTATCAACGAAATTCAACATAAACATCATTCTTGAAAAAATTAAATAGTATCACAAACTAGGGATGTGTCGGTCAGGAGTGACCGTATCAAAAAGACCTTGTCTCTAAAATGAACTTGTCCCAACTGAACGTATGGAAAATTGAACCAGTTCCTTCACACGTTCAATTCGTTCGTCCGTAAGCCTAGCATGGAAGTTCACTCACTCAGTTTGTCACTTCTCCTTCTTCCAAGAATGACTTGGTCGTCATCGGTCATAGAACTTGAATGTTGGCAGGGTTGTTTGTTGCTCAGTCATGGAAGAAGAAATTTCTGAGGATGATGTCGGACAGAGCCATGGGGGAAGGACACTTCATGGCTCAGTTCGACATCTCCTACATTTTGGAACAATGTTGACTTCAGTGACCCCTATTTTTATGGTTACCTACCTCAATGACTTTTTTTATGAGTACATTTTTCCTTTATGAGTACAATTTTTGTATGAGTACTTTTTTTTATGAGTACAATAATCTCTTATTTCTATTCCTCTCTTCTCTATTTCTTTCCTAATGAAAAAAAGTAAGTAATATTTGGCTGCATTACAGAGTGTGAACGTGTATTGCACCACAACACAGCTCAAGTGCTCATAGAATGAACGAGACTGACTTGGAAGAGCGAGTCATCGAACGAGCGAGTCATCAAATGAGTGAACGAGTGCAAAATACCTGTCTTTGAATGGACAATGGAGTAGGAGTGACCGCATGGAAAATTCTTCTTCCATGGAGTGACCGTTTGGTACTCGAGACCGACAAGTGAACGTGTCGGGAAAAGGAGTCAATGAACGTAATAAAGGAGTGAGTGAGTGAACCAGTTCAAAAGACCTTGTCATTCAACTGAGTGACCGTTTGGGACTCGAGTCCGACAAGTGACCTGGTCTTACACATCTCTATCACAAACCAACAAAATCTATTTCATACAGCCATGAGAGATAATAATCAGCTGTTTCCTACATAGTAATAATATACATCTGGGCTTGATGTATAGTTTCATTCGCACTCATGCTGATGAAGCATTTCGGTGAACGGTGCGAACTTCACATCAAGGCTTTTCTGTGAACGAACGGCTGGATGTTTTCTACTGAAAGTTTTCATGATACAGCTTTCTGAAAATGTCAACCACTATTTTTCACTCTTTAGAGATGAGTGACAGTTGCCGAGCTTCGCGGACCAACTAGACCCCAAATGGGACCTACAAACCAAATTTTATTACTTTTAGTTAATGGTAACTAAGAAAAGAGCGAAGTACGGTGTACAGCATACGGTGGATGGACAGAATTTTTTTAATTGTATTTTCGGATTCTACATCCCTTGAAACAGAAACCATCAAATTTTGAGGGGGAGGGGGGGTTAAAAAAAATGTCCGTGCTCTAATTCAGAATGTTTATTATTTGAAATAATAAACCAGAAGGAAAATCAGCCAGATGTTAAGCTGTTGCGTGAAGAGTCCGCCAGTAGTGCTGTCCTATTCTGTGCCATGACGCTGAACGCTTGACAGTTTTTTTTTGCAATCGTTCATCCCGTGACTCAGGAACCTTTTTTATTGTAGGCACCTACCCCAAAAGCACTAAACTTATTATCCTACCTACCCACTGAAAAAAGCGGGGTAGGAAGTGCAAAAATACAACAGAGAAGTCTGTGGATACGGCCGGAAAAAAACGAAATAGTTTGATCAGTGAGTTAGTGGAGTCGGTGGAGTTCGGCCGCGACTGCCGACCAACTAGACCCCAAATGGCCTACAAACCAAATTTCATTCATTTTAGTTCATGGTAACTAAGAAAAGTGCGAAGTACGGCGGTGGCTGACGGTGTACGGACAGCAATTTTTTCATTCAATTTCGGATTTTGCGTAGGTAGGTAACTACCTTGAAACGCAAAAAACGAGGTAGATGGACTTGAATTAATCAAGGAAGCGCATTTAAGTAATTAGAAAGTGTACTTATAGTAGAAGAATAAACAAGAGGATCAACATTTAGGGATTTGAACCATTTCAGGCCCTGAAGGGTATCTTTTACGGAAAGCTGCCCGAAGTTCTGGATCCACGAGTCGAACACCATCAACTTGATTTCCTAATGTGATCCTGCAACAAAAACAAGTCGTTCTGTAAACATTAGGTTTAGTAAACCACGGACACACGGCACGACAAAGGATTAGCCTCCGCATAAACCTTATAAATATAAATAAATCGGTTGTTATTCATTACAGTACTTGAGATTGCTAACATACTTAGCATAACTGGAAGGATTTTTATGAACTGTCAATTCTCACCAGGGGCCACCAGCCATAGATCAATATGACTGGTTCCCATTCTGACATCCGCCAATGGTCTGAAGTGTGTTCACGTGGAGTGGCAATACTTTCAGCTAGTAATCTCCAAAGCGTATCAACATGCATTCAGTTTTTTCGTCGCTTTTGACGCAAATTCTTATAGAACACTACCTATAGTATTTTCAATATAAATATCCAACATCCTAGATACGCTCACAACCCACCCAACAAGAGAAGTCTTAATGCCCAAGATGTCAAAAAATGAAGCACCAATGGAAACTAGGATGACTATCTACACATACCTACGAATAATGTAGGTACATATGGATATATTAGGTACCTATGTTCCATCCACCATAAATGGTTTTAAAAAGTTTGAAAACCAGAACTTTCTGAAGTGTGGGGATGATTTTTAGAACTGTTTCGAGAACTCATCGGCTAGAACACCTCTGGAACACACAGCTCAGCTCAAACACGGCTGGAAACGCGCCAAACAACTGTGATGACTTGAGAGCCCGAAAATAGCTAAGTAGGTAGGTACCAGAGACGAAAGATCCGTTTAATGTGAAGGCTGGATGGAAATGAGATTTTGGGAAGGTTCCAGAGAGGTTATCTTCAGTTCTGTTTGAAAATACCCATACCCAATTGGGTGCAAGATGTTTCGAAACTCGGAGAACCTAGTTCTCGCGCCTGACGCGGTTGGAACAGTTTCTAGATACAACCCAAGTGAACAGTTCAGCTCATAAATATGCGGTAAATTCAAATTCTATCTGTTGTTATTCATGAAGCATAACGTTTGTTCAAGTTAGCAATGCTAACCTATCAACAAAATCCAACATAACCATCATTATTCAAATGAAATACTATCACAGAACAACCAACTCGATTTCATACGTGTGATAAAGACGCCACGTGTGAATAAGGTGTTCCCCAGCAATGGTACCTGGTCTGGATGTATAGGTACATACCGTTTCATTCACGACCATGTTGACGGAGCCTTTCGGTGCAAACTTCAGGGCCTTACCGTGAAACGAACGTCTGGACGTTACAATCCACCGGGTGGTCTCAAAAAATTCCCAAAGATCAATTTAAAAACATTTAAAAAACTCGAAATGACTGTCCTAGAAATTTCAACTCATTTTTCACCCCTCAGAGATGACTGACAGTAACGCCGAGCTTCGCGGATCAACTAGAGCCTCCCAGAGAATGGGACGAACTAAATTTCATTAATTTTGGTTCATAGTAACTAGGAGAGAGAAAAATGGAGTAAAGTACAGAAATTTTTTTATCCGATTTTCGGATTCTACGTACTTACCTACCTTGAAACAGAAACCATCAAATTTTAAAGGGTGGGGGGGGGGGGGGTTAAGCTTTTTTTTTTCACGCTTGATTACAAAGGTTCATTAGCTTATTATTGAAAATAATAAACCAACAAGTTTCCAAGTGCACCTAATAACTAATTCACTCAACGTATTTATTTTGCGATTTATGATGTACATACATTATTGTCAATGAAGTACTAACCTAAGGAATAATTTAACTGATCATAATATTTGTTACGAAAGTATGAATAGTTTTTTACAAAGCCAAATAACATTTTTAAAAAAAGCTCAAACATAGAGAGAAGGTGGTTTTGACTGTTGACCTAGTGGTAATGAAAAGTTTTCAGGATCATTCTGGTTACGGATTTAGTGTTTACGGATCACTTCTGGATCTAGTGGTTACGGAAAGTTCCAAGTATTATTTCTGGCCTGAATGGAACCTGCATGCCGAATTTTAAAGTTCTAAATAAACATCGGAACACTGCAAGCGCATAGGTTCTATTTTGTCACAGCCATAATTTGTGCAAATCAACGGGCGGACTCTGCAACGAAAGGATCTGCCTGCTAGAAGAGCTCTTTCTAACAGGGTAGACCTATTAAATTTCAAGTCTTACGTAGGTTCTATTCTATACCGAATACGGTTCTAGCTACCAATTAGCAATTAGAATCAAACAGGCCTAGCCTAACGTGACCAACAGATTAATTATAGAGAAACTGCCATACAATTTGATATTACCATGGAAAGTACTGCTCCATCACTCACCAGTTGGGTTGAACGTTATGTGGGCGACCAAACAGCTCGATTTTCCGGGTGCCCGGTGACAGCCTTTCGATGATGCCGTAAATCTCATCGGGTTTGTGTGATGTTGCTCGCACTTCAGCAACAATGACGTCGCTGTCAAGGCCGCGGTTCAGGTGGTCCACTGAACCTTTTCTACCGACCTAAAGGAAAGAACGCTGCTGATAATAATAACAAGTTTTTACATTGGTACAATACATTATACCTACAAAGAGATGTCACAGAATAAGTTGGCCTAAGTGGAGGAAGTGTGAGATGCTTTTCTCTACCTCTCGTTCATTTAGGCCAACCGTTTCTGCGAGATCTGTAACAACTCTTCTGCGAGATCTGTAACAACTCAAGAGATCAAACGCTTCCTCGATGACAGTTAAATGAAACGTCCATGTCATGAATGGGAGATTAGATTCTTCTATAGTTCGATCGAGTACATAACCTCATATTTTTTCTGCCTACCCAAGCCCCCCGAGAGATGCACCGAGTTTTGGAAATAGCGTAGCTGATTGTACAGGTGTTAATTTATTATAACAAGCACCAAGACAAACTCAGTGGCATAACCACCGAGTGAGCAAGTTATTGGTAGAGCTAGGTATTATAACTTGGCTATCGACAGTCGACCCATACTTGGACTTGGCCTGTTCCCAACCACCCTCTTATCCCGTCAGGGAAGGATACATAGGCGCGCGCCTAGGGGTCATGGAGAACAACAAATTCTAACTTCCGCTGTCTTGAGTACCTCAGTGTATCTAGAGATCAGGTAGGTACTTATTCTATGATTTTTATTATTTTATCTTTTGGGAGGGTGGTTGGCTTTTAGGGAAGGATCTACGATTCCAGACCGTTGGCGGGAACGTGATAGAAACCGTGGCCCCGGATGTGTATATATATGTGTATATATATGTGTGTATATGTGCTGGGCAGAGCTAGACAATACTTACCTATAAGACCTACCTACCTTACCTATAACTTTTTATGTAAAGATTTTTTTTTCTCAATTTTACTTTCTAACGAATTTGTTCTTTCATTTTTTTTACATTTTTTTATTTTTTGGTTCCCTGACTGATATTCTGACGCTCGCAGATGCAGTGCCAAGATCTGGTTTATTTATAAAATATACAGCAAGGAGATTTGCTAACTTGGAAGTTTTATATAAGCGGCAATTTTCTTTTCTTGCTTCGGTTTTCTCCTTTTCCGAAAAATAAAACGTAGTGGCGCCCTCAGCAAACCTAAGTAGTTATCATTATCAACCACTTGGTCACGATTCGCCCTCACCCACACTACCTGCTGGTGAGCATTAGGGCGTATCTTGTTCGCCAAATTGGGGTTACATTTTCCAACGTACTTTTGGTGTAACAACGTTTTATATTGCAGGAGACTTCATTACTTTTGCCATTTAGCTGGGAAGTACGGTGTTGTAACATTAAGATTTATTGCTGCAACACGATAACACACAAATGTTATCATTAAATGAACATGATCAGTTTGATATTAACTAATTGATAATATTAACTTTTCTTCTTCTTATAAATGTGGTTAGAAATCTAAAAATTAATTGGATAGTAATGCATATGGAGACAGGCTGAGTAAGATGTGATGAAAAAATATGACCCAATGAAACCTTAGAAGATGACCTGGTTTCAATTATAATAACTTTTTAAAAGGACTTCTATTAGGGTTTTTTTATTACTCTGTGAATAATACACCTATTTATTCGCTCAGCGAACAAATTTTATAACAACCCCCTCAAAATTTTTTTCTTTTACGTTTCAAGGTGCGTAGAAATGCAATGCGTAGAAAAGGTCCAAAAATGCAATGTCCGTCCGCCGTATCATCCATCTACTTCATTTTCAGTCTAAAAAATTCGTTATTTCGCACACAGGCTTCATTTGGGTCCTAGCTGTGTCCCGAAACTTTGCAGCCCAATCGGATTAGTCTATTGCCGAGCGAGTGAGTGTTGATGATTCTCGAGACCTACTCAACAATCAAGCCTAGAGAGTCCACATGGGACGAGGATACGCCACAGGAGATGTGAAGGCGGTACGCGTCAGCTGGTAGTTCCCCAGGCCAGCCAGAAAGAGATTCCAAAAAGCGCATGAGCCACCATACCTGGAAGAGAAGTGGACACTATCCCTCCTCCGTAAAGAGTTCTACTGGGTGGGGATTCAGAAGGATGTGCGGAATTGGTGCAGACCTTGTACCCAGTGTAGAAGGCGTTGTGGTGGTCATTCGACTAGAGCCCTCTAGCCTTCATCTTGTGGGGACCCGTTTCAGCAGCGCATTGCAGTGGATGTATGCGGGCCCCTACCTCTCAAATTTCAGGTCAGCCGATATGGTGATGACGTTGACGTGTTTATTAAGTGGCCAGAGGCAATTCCGTTAGCAGATCAGCAAGCAGAGACCGATATCCAAGGTGTTATGGGTGAAAAATGGGTGTAAAAATAGGTTTTGTGTGTGTGTGTGTTTTAGTAACATGAGCTTGCGGGGTATCGTTTTCCATGTTTTTTAGGATGAGGAGACCGAATATGAAGTCGATTTTGACCAACAGGTGGAAAATTGAGGTTGTACCGAAGGTTTGATGCCCAAAATTCATTTTTTATGAGTCAAAAACCTGGGAAATTATCTGACATCACCATCAATTTGTATAATAACACTAGAAGTAGTATCAATAGGTGAATCAAGACAATTAAATGGCACTATCAATGATCAAAGATAATTTGTAAAAAAAAGTAGCTTAATTCGTGTTTTTGGGGGCCAAGATTGGTGGAAACCATAAAAAACAACTACTACAATTATTGCACATGAAATAAATAATAAATGAACCGCCAACATTTCTGTAGGTATTTTTGCAGCGATTTTTACTTTTATTAACTTTAATAAATTTTAATACTAACTTTTTCAATTACATGGATTCAATTTTAATAAATACTCCGTAGGTAAAGGTACAGTCAGCATACAAGTGAGGTCTGATTGTGTAGCGGTATTATACAGTAGGCGGATTAAATTATTTGTAATGAGCTGGTGGCTAAGCACGTTAGCGATGTCACTTGGCCACAACGTAGGTTAGTGAGGCAATGGGTAGCCACGAGCAAAACGATCAGAATTTGATCCACCTGAGAGGACAGCTGATCTCGTCCGCGACATAAAGCCCGATCCTGAAATGACTGTTTACATTTATCTGACTCACTAAGCAATGCTCTTTTCCATGGTTTAGCCAGTGCCCGGTTCGCCCTGTTCTAATGATCCTCTGAAGTTGATTTGTTTTAACCCAAATCAATTCATCCACTCTCTCATATCCCCAGAGCTGCAAGCACTCCCGGCCAAGCTCCATAGCTCTGTAAAAAAAATGAAAAAAAAAAATTTCTATTTCATTCAACTTGAGTTGTTTCAATCACCCAGAAAAACATTTTTAGATTGAGGAAAATCCTTAATAGTCCTTTGGATCAAAAGCACGCTAGAAAAAAAGCAAGCTATTGTTCTGTGAGCCTAAACCATTGTAGGAGTTATTTTGAGGTCAGAATCAGCTGCGGAAACCTTTTGAAAGGCCGAGCAAGAAAATGAGAGGGAGGAGGGGGTGGGGCTCCTCACACCATCAACCGATCCAATAACCTTAGTGCAAACCTAAAAACTGTTATCTACTACAAGACATCAATCTGGTGTATTTTCCCTACAATGGAAAACTTTGGAACCAGAAATTTCAGTACGACTGTTAAATTTGATACCACTGAAGAAGTCATTTAAAAAAGGTACCTTCCAGTGACCCACAAGAAGATTACACCATCATCCTGGAGTGCTGGTATGCCGAGCTGTCTCATCTCGTCATCCGACAAGGTTCCATATGGGAGTTCCATGTGTATATCCCAAGGAGGATCGGCCATGATCACGGCAAACTTTCCTGAAAACAGACAATGTAAACAGTAATGGCCGTATGGATACACACACCCCAATTGAAGGCCTCGTGCACAGGATTGGGTCAGAGCACTCTGTCAGTGGCCCACAGCGACACTTGCTCCACTAGGTCACCGTAGTACTGTCCACACCATTCGCCCATTCACCAACCGTACAGGCTTTTTTCGCGAATTCTGTCAGGAGAATCCATCTGTTTCACTCGCCGGACATATAAACTTCGTCAAATAATAAGATCTGTAGTAAGAGAGACAGAATAAGAAGAAGTTGATTGTGTTGACATGTTCCTTGGTTAAGTGCTATGTGATTGTGATGTCAAATTTTTTTTGCCGATTGATCTGTCCGTTTTGGCTAGTGCACAAACCAAGGTAAATGGATGAAAATTATTTGAAGGTCACATTTTGTCCTGCAGAGAAAGGACTCTCAATGCATTGGTAGATACTTCAGCACTGTCCGTCAATGAAGCCTCTGTTTTCTTGGATTGCTGTGGGTACTGTAATATTATTATTCCCTACTCAATTTAATTTGTTTACCAATTCGAACTTAATGTACCTACTCCTTCGACTCTAATCAATTTCGACTAAAGACTAGCCACAAAATTTGTTGCTGGCTACCTGATTTATAATAAAATAGTACTTTCGTTCATCAATTTGTTTTCTAACAACATAAGTACCAATGAACTGATGCTATAATTTTCTGTCCAATCACAGGGATGGATTGATTGCTAGTGGCCATTATCAAATTTCCAGTGGTACCCATGAGTCTGATAAACGTACTTTTAATTATTTTTTAATGCAAGTACATTCCATCCTGAGAATTTTAACACCAACCGCACTCGCCTACATTAAGTACCTAGTTTTTTTTGTACGGTAGGTCGCCGTGAACTTCCATCAGGACTGCAGAATGAAGGTAGGCACATAATTAGCAGATACATGAATAAATCGTGCAATAACGTTAATGCACCTTACTAAGTAGGTATGTTGAGCACGACCATTTCAAGTCACGTCAAAAAACTCACAGAAATTATTATTATGGACAGTGTTTTATTGATTTATATTTTACTGTGAGTGCTGACTTAATTCTTTCTATTAACTGCAACTATCCATTTTCCCCTTCGCCCCTTCCCAAATGGTTTGTTTGGTATTTTATGGAAGGATAGATGAGATTTTTTCTCTGATCTGTTGCTGCAATCAACTATCAACAGTTCACTATTTCACTCACGAGGTATGTACTTGCCTAAGAAGTAGGTATTGTAGGTACTGAACTACCAATTCAGAAAGTAAATTTTATTACAAGAAAACGGTAGAATGGAACTAGACAACGGAGTTGAAAAAATAATCTGAAGAATTGGAAGGATGGATGGATGGATGGAAATTCTCCGCTTAGTTGTCCTCCTTTCATGTAGGACACAGTTAATGTTGAGGGTCGATCCTTGGGATGGTGGTCTTGCAGGCTTCTTATACGCGTGGGGCTTTTCTTAATTGAAGTTCAAAGCAATGAAGAGGGGAAGGTTGATGTGAGGGGAGGGTAAATTAATTTGGGATGTGATGGTTTTTAATAAGCTAAAATTTAATTTACTATCTTCAATAAATTTAAAAAGTTTGTGGAGAAAAGGAAAGTTGATGATTTTGATTTAAATGTTGTTGTATAGAGCCAGTTGTTATTATTTGTTTTGAATTCATTACAGGCAGGTGAAAATGCGAGGCAATTATTCAATATGGTTCATATCGGCTACTTCTTCTGTATTAAAGCAGACAAGGCAGTACGGGGAGTTTATTTTTTCATGAGGAATTTGAAGAAAGTAGTGTTGCCATGTCCAAGAGAAATACGGTTTATGGTTGAGAAACATTTAGGAGAACCAGATGTACCTGAGTACCAGGGAAGGGAGATAGGGTTGGGTATTATATCTACGGTCCATAATCCACGATTCGTTGTTGCAGTGGTATGTTCAGCAATTAGTTTTGTTGATTTCTCACTTTTGAGGAATTTAACATGATCGTTAACAGTAATGTTGTTGTGCAAAGCCACACCACCCAGTAGTGCTGCTCTGCGGGCAGCAGTCAGCTTACATGTTGGAGGCCATAGTCAGTTGTTCCCAGATGTAGATATGGAGGCCATAGTCAGTTTTGGGAAGAATCACATGTTTGAAAAGCTTCTCCATGATTTTCGGGTGGCAACCCCATGTAGTGCCCTCCATCAACTTCATTGCATTGATGTCCTTATTGCATTTGGCGACGATAGAGTTGGTGTTGTGGTTTTATTACTACGCCAGTTGGGAGTCTAACATATAAGTCACTATTCTGATGTATCGGGATGGAATCAAAGATAGATAGAAGAGTGGTTTTGTTCGCATTAATTTTGAGCCCCATTTTACATAGTACTTGTTAAATTAATATGAGACGGTTTTTCACTTTTTATTTATTCAAAAGAGGGTATTTCCCATGCACCATGAATACAAAATCGTCAGCGTAGGATAAAGTGTGTATTGAGGGATTTTGAGTGGTAAGATGTAGACTGTGGACATACATGTTGAATAAGAGTGGACTCAAGATACTCCCTTGGTCTAATCCATGCGTTCCGACTGCAGAAGTTATTTAATCTCGGTAGGTTTTCGTGTTGAAGAAGTTGCCAACACAGGCTGCAATATAAGGGGGTACACCGGAATGCATGAGGGTGGTAATAAGTTCCTTGAATGTCAAGGAAGCAACATAATGTAGACATGCCTTTGTCTCTTGAGTCCAAGACCCTTATTTGAAGGTCAGTTAGGCAATCCAGTGTTGAGTGTTATTTATGAAATCCATGTTGAGCGGGGGGCAGTAGGTTATGTGTCTACTATAAATACTTCCAGTCAGGTGTTAATCATACTGCCAAAATTTTCACAGGCGAATAGGTTATTTTTGGTTATCACGACTGGACTTCTTAATATAGATCATTTTGACGTACTTCCATTGTTTAGGTATAATACAGTGAGTGAAACAAACGTTATAGATATGGAGTAGTACAGTTTTTCTCAGAGCATTGAGTATGTAATTGCGTCATGTCCCGGGCAAGTATCTTTTCCTTTTTTGAGGGTGTTTTCCAGCTCTTCAGGGTAGAATGGTGGGGTGGCACACATGTTCCAATTCAGGGAATTTTGATTAAGGTATAGTAGTTTGTTGGAGTACTTCCTTGCGGCATCCTGGTTAACCGGAGGGATACAAAGTTGCTGTTTTTGTCATTAGACCCACTGAGTCTAATGAACGTAAAACGTAAATGTCGTGATATCCTCCCAGAACTTCACTTTCTTATCTCATACTAGCTGTGTTGCCCGTCGCTGACGGGTAGAACTCGGGGTGGGTCCATCTGACTTTGTTACCTCTCGCAGAAGTAAACCTCCTTATGTCCTTCCCTGGTCATAGAAACATTTAAATACGCGAGATGGGTTCGATCCATTGAGCCGTTTTCGAGAATTTAATTTTTTTATGTTTCGGCTTCCCTATAAACCCCCACCCCTATCCATCGGATCCGGAAGTAAAACCCCCTATGTCCTTCCCTGGTCATAGAAACATTCAAATACGCGAGATGGGTTCGATCCATTGAGCCGTTTTGGCGTGATTGAAAGACAAACAGACAGACAGAAACCACGAAAATCACCTGTAAATTTAGTTATATAGATTAGACTGCACAAATAAACTGAATGAAGAGGCGTACATGACCAACTGCAGGGCAAACCCTTCTTCCTACCATTCCTCAACGGTATGCAAGACCGTCAAGGGACTGGGGGAGGGTGGAAATGGTCTTATAAAAACCCGCCGTTTTCACCCATTTCTTCATTCTACGCTCAAACCTCAAGTCAATAACATATTTCTCTCCTCACGCCTCCTTACCTTTTCTTCCGAAAAGAGCTCAGAGTGGTGGAACCAGTCCGGTGATAACCGACCAGGTGGCAACCTTGTGGGCAAAACCCTCTAGCGTTTTTAGTGGTGGTAACCTTCCTGGCTTCGCCATAGGTGTTAACCTTTTAAACACTAGCTCCATCACCTTCTCTTCCATCTCACTCACTTACCTATCCAAACCTCTCCACTACCCTCACTTATCAAACCACCACAGTAAACAAACTTGGTTCTTCTTCCTTCTATATTTATTTATTGATGCCCATACTCTGCCATGTCAGATGCGGTCTAGTATGGTGGAAGATTTTTCTTGGGTGTTTTACCTCCACGGAAGAAAATAAATTAATTATGAACTTGAAAGACTTGGAGAACAGAAAAGTGGGCTGTTCAATGGAAACGGGGGAGCCACCAAGGGCCTGATGGAGCAGGAGTTTGCTCCTAGCTGCCACTCAGAGCGCATCAATCGTTTTGCACTATGCCTATAGCACCTTGGCAGCAAAAGGCTGTCAGATTGGGTACAGTGAATTCGATGTTCCCGAGCGTTTGGGAAAGTGAACACAAGCTAATATTGTCAATAAACGTCGATAAAAGTGCTTACCCATTGTTCACTGGAACACTCGTGCTTTTCTACCCTAGTGAGTTCGTTTTTGTAGAACGGGCAATTTTCATGGGTTACAAATTCTCCTTTTTTGTTCAAATTCTGTTAGATGACGGAAATTACCATACTGACCACTTGAAGAGGTGTTTGTATCAGAAAGTACAGGCAGAAAACGAGTGTGAAATGTGAATTTCTGAATTCCTACTAGAAATCACTATCAGGTAAATTGCCGAGTAGTTCAACTCAAATCCTGCTTACAGCGCTAGTGCATCACTTAAAACTATGTACACAACCAAAATGGATGGATGGATGAAACCGCAAATTTATAAATAAATTTAAAAAACACGTCCTCAAAATCAAACTGAGGGGAAGGTAATGGCAGATTCTTGAAGGCCACAAAAGTTTGCCTTTTCTAATGTTGGGCCGCCTCCTTGGACCAACAGCCAATCAGATGCCAATGGACATTTTTACTTTTAATCACCCTATTAAAAAAATAACTTACAACATCACTTATCAAAAATAACTTATTTTTGAAAATGGGCTTCAATCAAATCACCGTTTTTCCGGGAGTTCTGAACACTGGTTTTCAACAACAAAAAATGTGAAAAAAATTCCCCATTGATCGAAAACTACAATACTCAACGTCACTAGGAGAGGAAAACGATTAGAAGATCTTACCCAAAATCGTCATGTCAAGGTATCTGAGGTCACATTGTATCCACTGTGGGGGGTACAGAATGGTTTTGTCTGATAAGATTTTCCCTTCGTCTTTCAGCATTCGGGGTTCTTTGGGAGCAGCTGGAGCTCCGTCAACCTCATAATGAACATACCTATAAAAGAAAAATTGACCAATTTCAATATAAACCATGGAATATACAAGCCACAAAAAAAAGCATAATTTGTGAGAAAGGTACCTGTTGAATTAGGCAAACTACTGCTCTAAATTAATCTGATTGGGTTGCCCTGGATCCCCACAAACTGTTAAGGGGAAGAGAAACTATGTACAATCATTTTTAATGACTGCTCACATGGACTCATCTCTGTAACCACTACTCGGGAAGGGATCTGTCCAACAGAGCAATACAGAGGTATCCATGTGCTTCCTTCAGTGTACTGACAAATCAGTATCTCGATAAATAAATTATCTCAGGTGGTTTCTTATTTCAAACAATAATAAATTGACGATGTTGATAAGGTAAATGTACCAATAATATTTCAAGGGGTTCTGCCCTCATTGAATGGTTCAAGAAAATTTCGTCCGAATCAGTTGAACAAAACGAGCGATGTGTGCGTCACATGGATTTCATATCAGCACACGCGTTACCATCATTCCAAATATAATAAAATTCAAAGAAGACTAGCACGATCCTTGAAACTTTCAGCAAACTCGGTCAGAACCAGAGACATGCACGCTACAAGGCTTTCATTGTTTGAGAATGTGCAGAAACTACTATCATACCAATCGTAACGAAATTAATTCACAGTGGATCATTATAATAGGGACCTAACCTTTATGATCCTGAAAAGCTAAACAAAATTAGTCAAATACCACCAAAGTCATGGGAGTGTCTATTTGTAATACCTTGAAATCCTAGATCAAATGACACAAGGACGAAAATTACTCACTTACAACTATCCATATGAAAGCAGGTATTGAGGAAAGAACAATCCCCAAGGGATTCATCTGTGTGTTTTTGGATTATTTTTTTGAAATGGAGTTTCGAACAAGGAGCACCTTTGCTCTCTCTAGTACACTCTGCCCTCGTGCCGTGGCTGCAGAATTCTGTAACCTGATTCAACAACCATGTTTCTATTGTTCATTCATTTTAAAAAATGTACACACACGTAAGTTCCAGTCATGCATTATAACCGTACGAGCGAATTTTCATAGTTGGTGACGTATATATTTTTGAAAATTTTCATCGATTTGACCCCAAAAACTCAAATTTAACCAACTTTAGTTTTAGAAAAAATAATTGTTACAACTGAAATAGTATTTTATGTCACACATACCTACAAAAATGTTGAAATATAGGGATGGATTCACTGTGTGTTGAACCGGAAAAGAATCGTGAACATCTTCCTAGCCATTTACTGAAATTCTGGACCCATAGCAAGTCTTCGAAAATTCGCTAATAATACGTACCAACTCATTCTATAATGATGCACTACCAAATCCGAAAAGCTACGTTAATAAAACGCAGGATACGATGTAGGTATCCTTACTTGGGCACCATTTGAACGGAATCTTTCGGCAAGAGACCTCTCTTTAGCAGTGGGTTTGCTGAGCAGTTCAAGAATTTCTTCTCCGACCTTCTTACTCTCCTTTTCCTTGGCAGAAGGCATTGCCAACAATGACTGTAATGAATAATTAGAAATTATATTCAAGACTTGAAACAACCCCTAAAACGTTAATCCCCTGCAAAGGAATAGTATTATAGGTATATTGATTTAATCCACACAAGCATGATTCGAAAAATACTGGTACACACATCGTGACTTCAAATATATGTGTCGTCAGTGAAGATTCCTAATTGATCGCTTTATCATCGACCAAATTAAATCACTCTATGAACTTAATTAAATAAATGTAAGATTAGATTATTTATCTGTTCATTTGTAACATTGCCCAATTAAAATTAAACAAAATTAGGTATAATATATACAATAATAGTAGAAAAAGACTGAAGAAAATAAATAGTCCGTAAATTAATAAGACAACAATCATAAAACCATACCGAAAGCTTAACTAAATACACACAACATAATGCCTTTGGATTAAGTCAAATTGCTTCATTTTAGCCTTAAGAGGGGTTCTGGTCTCTGAGAGAAGGTCCACTTCACCGGAAACAGCCAGGTGGTTGGAGGACCCCTGAATCCGCATTATCGGGTTGTACCAGAGGTTCTTAGTTTGTGATGGTATATAAAATGGCTGTATCAGTCTTGTGGTGTATGGTGGCGCATAAAAGTTTAACAATGACGGGAGGCATGGGCTGTCAACGCGTCCCGTTGCCAGTCCATGAACGAAAACTGCATCAGCCTCGCGACGACGGAACTCCAGGGAACAAAGTTTATTTTCAACCAAAGCCTCCTGGTAGCTGAAATCCTCCCACTTCCAACCCCCCTTATATGAATAGCACAGGGCCCTCCACTGGATTCATTCCAATAGAACAATAGAATAGACGTGAGACCATACCTGGGAGAACTCCAAGCAGGGGCGAACCAACGATGTACAGAGAGGCTTCACTACTGTTGGGTCCAAACTCTCTTGTATTCCTCTTTAGGTACCCCAATGCCCGCACTGCTCTTGAACCGATCTCCTCCAAATGGTTCAAAAATGAGAACAAGGTGTCGAGCAGACCTCCAAGGCCCCTGACAACTGCTTTATTAAGTTCACACTGAAGGCGAACAACTTTGGTGTCTTCTTGGACGCACGTAAAACCCCAGGAAGTATCGATCTAACACGAAGGTACATTTCAAATCCAAGTGGTGAGGGTGCAGCCCAGAAGCCCCTTCGAGACCCAGGGCGCTCTCGGGGTGAAGCATTCCAGTCCTATCCTTATGATGGTTACACTGCTCCCTTACCCTAGGAAGGGGGGAGTGTTCCGGTCTGATGAGCTGATTTTAATCGAATCCCAATCTCTGCATAATCAAAGCCTCACAATAAATTACTACCCTGATGAAGAGTAGCAATACAGCCCGCAGTTTGTTTAAAGACTATCGGTTCTTTAAAACCCCTAAATCACTATGGGTGATTATCCCGATGCTGAAGAAGGAAAAATGAAAGAGGATCAACCTCATTTTACGACATATTTACCATAATATCAGGAGCCTTTTTCACTGATTTTCTCTCTTCTTTGTCAGGGGCTTTAGCGATTTTCCCAGGAGGTTCTGGTTCCACAAGTAATTCGCCTGAGTGAATGAAACTTTGATTTACATATATGTATCTCGAAAGCAGCACAGAAACATTGGAGTGATAGGAAGTCTCAGACAATCTCTATAATAAACATGGGAGTAGGTACTGATTATTTACTTTCATTTTACAACTACTCACAAGATTTTCGTCGTTTAGCGGTAGTACTTGCAGGAGTATTAGCAATTATGACGTCATTTATCATAGCTTGAAGCTTGACGTATTCGGCGGAGATGATGTCTAGTTCTTTCCCATCTTTGTTGGTTTCAACACTACGAAAATCACCAATCAAAAAATTATACGAACACATCGTTAAGGGATCCAGAAAATGACTTACAAAGATGCAGTAGGTCGGATATCCGAGGAATGAATCCTTAGGAAATAATACAATTATGTAAGTTATCCTTGCGGATGTATTACTTTCACTAGAAAAATGGGAAGCCACAATCTACCACAACATGACTACCTGCCTTATCAGATGTTGAATGGCAAACTTTTGTAGCAGGTTATGGAGCACTTCCGGTTGGATGGTCCGATTCAACTTTTTGTTCAAGGTAGGTCCCAGAACAGTTGAATTAGTCGGCAAATTCGGCGAGACTTCACACAAAAGTTCCAAGAGAGATCGCTCCAGTTCGTAATCGAATTTGGCTTCGGGGCTCTCATCATCACAAGCTGTAGAGATTTCATTATATGAATTCAAAGACGATTTGGACTGGTTACGATCAAAATTATGGTACTTACATGACCCTCTTTTTGTTGGTACCCAAGAGCAAAAATTGGTCTTAGGTTTCCTACAGCTTTATTCTAGACGACACAGAGCTACAAATATGATAGAAACCTGGTTTTAAACATTAAAAAGACGGATTTGAATTAACCTTCAGTACAGTACTTATTTAATTTTAATTGTAGGTAGGTATATAATAAAAAATTGTATTTTGCTGTTCTTTTTTTAAAATTACCAATATAACATTTTTGTATTTTAATTGCGATTATAATCTTAGCTGAGATATTGTGTTCATCAAAGTCTTTGAATTTAATAATCTCGAATTTTTTCTTGTCACCCAAAAATAAACAAGTTAGGTCACACCTAACTATTTACGAGGGGCATTCAGAAAGTAACAACGGGCATTTATGAAGAATATTTCTATTTCTAACTCACAGGGTACATACTTCAGGAATATATTGAACTATTTTTCAACGTAGTCGCCGTCGAGTTCAAGACAACTGCGTAGCCTGGGCACTAGCTTTTGTATGCCAGCGTCATAGACGTCTGCCGCCACCTCTTTAGCGAATTTTCTACTGCTTCCTCGACCTCGTCGTCGATGACAAAACGTTTCCCACCAAGAAATTCCTTCAATTTGCTGAAGAGATGACAGTCGGATGGCGCCAAGTCGGAGGGGGGTAGGTGGTGGGGGGGGGGGGATCACAATATCCCATCCTAACAATGTGAGGAGTTCCTGCGAACACAAGCGGTGTTGGGTCTGGCGTTGTCGTGCAGGAGACATACTCCAAGGGACAACATTTCTCTCCTTTTGTTCTGAATTGCACTTCTGAGTTTTTTAAGGGTACTGCAGTATGCCTCTGCGTTGGTGGTCATCCCTTTCGGCACGAATTCGTCCAAGAGAACCCCCTTTCTGTCCCAAAACTCAGTTGCCATCATCTTTCCTGCTGAAGGGGTTGTTTTGAACTTCTTGGCTGCTGGTGAAGGTGAATGACGCTGGCTGAAGTGACTGTCTTTTACATTCTGCGGTATAAAACCACCAGTCATTCAGTTCAAAAACGCGTCTTCCTCCAGTTCAAAACATTCCAAAAAGGATGACTGCCCAAACCTCGCAAGGGGTGGTGGCAGGAGCGCGTGATGACCTCTCCATCGGAAAAATTCGTTGCGACGAAACGGAACGGACGAAAAATACGAGAGACCTCTCAAACTGATCATTAGGATGCTACAAGTTACACGCATTAGGTATGGAAAAAAATTCCTAGCGGTTTCAGAGCCCTTGTAACCTTACTTCTGGATGACCCTCGTATATTAAATATTGGTTCACACCTATAACATCACACAAACTCAAGATTCACCTACCTACACACAAAGTATGCGGATATAGGTTTAAAAAAAAATTACCGACCTTTCTGCTGAGATGTCTGCACAGCTATGCATTCATTCAGAGCAAGACCACTATCCAGGCTTTCTAGAAGAGAGTAACAAAATTCATAGGTAAGTCAATTTAATGGTACAGCATAATATATTTTTAGAATAATTATAGCCAAGATAGGCAATGCCGCACAATCCAGCATCAGAAGATCATAACAATGGTCTAGGATCTAGGTAGTCTAGTCTATCAAAGCCACACCGCGGTGAACACTATTGGTCGGTTTTCCAATTCGAATACCCACACCACGATAGACGGATAGACAACGTTCAGTGACGAAGACTTAATATGGTACAGCATAAATGTATATGTCAATATTGAGTTCTGAGTAAACCCATTTACATCCAAGTAGGAACAACTGTGTGACCGAAAATTTGCTTACCAGAGTTTAGGATGTCGAGCCTTTCTTTCTTCCTCTTCTGAAGCCGCTCTCTGAAGCTATTTCTCTTAATTTTGATAGCTTGAATTTCCTCCCATGCATCAGACATCGTGATTGGATGAAAAAGCTTGAATTCTCAGCTTGGACGTGTTGGACGTTGTATTATTGCAGCGTGACTCCAGCTTGACGTCAATTGCCCTTTTGTAACAACAAACAATTAAGGTAAAGCTATTTGTATAGGAAGAACCAAACGCTCAACATTAAAAGGAAATCTTTACAGTTACATGAAAACCATAAACTAAGTAATCCTAATTCTAAATAAAAAACCATAGAATACTGATACTAACGTAAAAAACCATATCAAACACAAATTACGATTACGATTGGGGCTGCAGCTGCACCATGGAAGACTTCCTCTTCCTCTTCCTCCATGGCTCCACAAACCACCAAACCCGCCAATGTGAGTGATTTTCACTGGCTTTATTGTCTCCAGCTTTTTGCTCCTTGCTTATAAAATATTACATAATATTACACAGGTCTGCGATCAAAAAACTGCATGAGATTTTCTGAGTGTTTCCCATGGATTTTTGCATGCTGAAACCGAAAAAAATACTCCGAAAATTCTATCACGTCTAGTTGTTTAGCAAAACAGGTTTTTTTAATATAGCTTGTGGTGTTATTCGGCGTTAAACCTGAATTTGGTGGTTGCTGCCAGGTAGTCTATTTTGTGAACGGCATAGGACTTTTCACTTTCATATTTAATCGTATCACACCCAGGAATGATACGAAATGAAAGAGAGGCAGTAGGGTGAAGGGGGTGGGAGAGGATCGGAGAAGGAGAGTAGTAATAGATGCCCAAAATCATGTCGTAACACGTCGTCAATTTGTTCCCCGAAAAGTCAGGATGCCTTGCTGCATACAACGCACAGGTTCCAACATGTTCTAGTGGATATTAGGAGCGGGGAAAGGGGAAGTACAGACAGGTTAGATCATGATTGAACTTGCTAGAAGATTTTTGTGGTTTTATCAGTCCTGCTCATTCTGTGATCTGCATTCAAACGTGAATACCTAGTCTCTTAATACTACTTTCTCATTATGGCTCCAAGAGGTTGTGTTATTTCTCCTGACAATTTCTGTTTCATTTGTGGTGAATATACTGTTAGAGCACAACGAAGAAACATCAGTGATTCGCGTATTTCAAACTCAAAATTGGGGATCAAGACAAAGCCTGGGCTCCGCATAAGGTGTGCAGAAGGTGTGAGGAAGATCTTCGTTTGTGGTTTAAAGGTAAAAAACCCTCATTTCGTTTTGCCATTCCGATGATGTGGCTTGAACAAAAAAACCATACAACCGACTGCTACAAATACATTGTAGATCGTATGTTGGCTGCCTACAAAGCTCAGGGGTGCAACATGAGCTTAAAAATTCATTTCCTACTCTCCCACGTCAATTACTTCCCAGAAGACCTGGGAGCGTTCGTTCAGTGAGGAGCAAGGTGAACGATTCCACCAAGACGTTCGTGAAATGGAACGACGCTACCAAGGACGATGGGACGTCAACATGCTATAAATGACTACTGTTGGATGCTGTTGGAATTATAGCTGACTACTGTTGGATGCTCAAGAGGGATACAGACAATGCTGGAGAACGAAAACGTGTGCGAAGAAGTATTAAAGAAAAGAAGAAAAGGTTCCACAAGCAAACAGAATGAATTTTTTAAGCAGTTTGTTTTTTTTAGTTTTTACATAAAACAAAGTATGGTTTTTTCTACATTTTTGTGTTTTTTATTTACTCATTCCTCGTGTTTTGCAAGAAAACTGTACGTGATGGACAAAAATGGCGGTCATTTTTAGATTCAGCACACCAAAAAACGTAAAATTCAGCTATAAGATTCCATGCAGCTGATCAACAAATTTTTTTTGCAGACCTGTGTTATTTATTTAAAATAACGTGGAATGAATTATTTTGAAAAAATTAAAAATGACTATATTAACCATACTTATGCATATTTATATACATAGTTAGGGAGGAGCCACAACCAAGGCTGCTGGAGGTGGTCAGATCGATGGTTCAAAGGTAGGTAGGTACCTACTTGCAGAACAGACTACACCTGAGTAAACTGGGCAACAGAATGATTCTATGACCTGTTAATTCACTATCATATAATTATGGTGGGATTTTTTTAATTTTTTTTTTAATGAACAGTATTTTTTATGAACCCCATCTGGAACTGAAGGATATGGATGGTGTCCATCGTAAGACACTGAAATAAAAATTATGCTATTGGGTAGAAACATCATACATGATTCTCTAGGACTTAATCAACAACCTGGAGGACATAATAATATATATCTCCCTTGGTGAAAACTGAAGAGGTAAAACAATCATGTTACCAGCAAAGTGTGAAATAAGGTATACAATGCCTAGGCAATGTATGAAATAAAAGGGCCAGGCGATATATGAAATAAATCTCATTTCACACTTTGCCTAGGCATCGTATACAATGCGTTATTTCTTATTTGCTTATTTCACACCTTTCCGGTAACATCCTACCTAATATAATGGAAACAGAAAGAACATCAAGATCCTGTCAAGATTCAGATCAGGGCGAAAAATGTTCAACAACAACAACAACTCTTTTTCAGTGTGCTTATCTTATCAGCAATCAGACCTCTGCTATGGCTATGGTGATTTGAGTTTTGAGGCAGTTTTCTAGGCTGTTTTGTTCCTTGTTGACTTTTGTAGGTTTTGCTGCTCTAAAATGTTTGGTTCCTCTCGGAATATATTGAGAATAGCTCCAGTTCTCAAGTAAGTTGTTTAAAATAAAGCCTTTCGCTGATCGGTATGTGTTATCTCCCTGTTCGTGTTCATTTCATCCCTCCAAAAACTCGTAGGTACTTAGGTAGTACGTACTTACCTACTGATTTACTACTTGACATCTTGGTTGTAATATGACTTAACATTGGTATTTGTTTCAGGGTGCTGGATAAAGTATCCATATCACATCTTCCCCAGGGTAGCTTTTGTAATTCGAGTCGTACGCTTCTCAAAGCAGTAGTCCCGCCAACGAAAATTTTGCAGAGGAGCATGTTTATTCAAACCCAGGACACTCCAAACCCCAACAGCCTGAAATTTTTACCAGGGACAAAGGTAATTTTGTATTCTTATTCCAATGGTTTTGGATTAGATTAGCTACACCAAGGTATCCCATACCTATTCACAATGTTGTACGTTTGAAGGTTCTTGAAGAGAGACAAACGATGGACTTCCCTACTATCACTGACGCCTACTGTTCTCCTCTTGCTAAATTGTTGTTTCGTATTGAAGGCGTCAAATCCATTTTCTTCGGCCCAGACTTCATCACTGTAACAAAGGTATGTACCCCCTTCATACCTGTGTACCTGGATAGATGTTTGATAACATTTTTTGATGAGTTAATCATTATAAGTGGTTTGATCTCCCCCAGATTGACGATGACGTTGAATGGAAACTTCTGAAACCTGAAATATTCGCTACCATTATGGATTTTTTCGCGTCCGGATTGCCTGTTCTGAATGATGTGAAACCCAACGTTGAGTCAGGTGGGTACGTAGTTCCTATCGGGTTTTTATCAAAAAATTGAGTTGACATCACAGTTATAAGTAATTATCTTCTTCTGAAAGAGGCACTGATTTATAAAATATAAAATAATCTGAACCTAACTATTATAACAGAGATAAACGATGACGATGACGAAACAGTCCAAATGATCAAAGAACTTCTAAACACAAGAATAAGGCCAACAGTTCAGGAAGATGGTGGTGATATTGTTTTTATGGTAAGTCATAAAATACGCAGGTACCTATTTGAAAATATGTTCTCTATTTTTCAATCACATCAACTCCGACAATAATAGTAGTATAATGAGTTATATTAAAATTATTGTTTTTTTGGCCAAATTCACCAGCGGAAATTTGGAAAACAAGCGTGAAATTTGAATGTTTGAGTTCCCACTAGTAGTTCCACTCACGCCCGCCTAGAGTACTAGTGCATCACTTTAAACGATGTACAGAACCGCTATAGATGCTTCGATGGAACAGCAAATTAATAAATAAATTTGAAAAACGTCCTCAAAATCAAACTAACAGGAAGGTCACGAAAAGCCACAGCAAAGGTTCTTGAAGTTTGCCAGAAAGGTTTGCCATTTCTGATGTTGGGTTGTTGAGAACCTTCGCCTCCTTGAGATCCTTCGCTTCGCCTCCTTGGGGCCAATAGCCAGTCAGATTTCAATATACCTGTTACATCATTTCTTGCAGCATTTTTACTTCCAGATGCCCTCATTTAAAAAATATTGCTTATTTTTCAAAATGGGCTTCAAACTACCATTTTTCCTTGAGTTCTGAATTTTTTCCCCCTAGAAAAATTTTCAGAAAAGCGGGATTTGAGTTGAACTACTCGGCGATTTCCTACGTCATTTCTAACGGGAACTCAGAAATTCAAATTTCACGATCTTTCTGTCTAATCTTTCCTATATAAACCTCATTATGTCGTCAGTTGTGTTAATTTCCGTTATTGTGCAGAATTTGGCCAAAGAAATGGGAATTTGTAACCCACGAAAACTGCCCATTCTCTATAAGCTTTTGTAGATAAGAAATGTAATATTTTATAATTGTTATTATTATTATGATTTTTTTTTATAAAGCTTTTCTCCTTCTAGTCGGCATTCAGTCAGAAAACTAACACAACTTCGTATTCACATTTATTGTTAACGTTTCTAGTTGCGGCTGGACCTATCGTCAGGACAACTCTGAGCAAACAGCCTACTAAACCATTTCATAGGTAGCTAACTAAATTATAAACAACAAAGACTTGAAAAAAGGAACACTCCCACTCAATAACCACACTCATAAGCAACGCAGAGTAGGAACAGAAGTGAAATTATATAATGTGCGTCATTTTAGGACTAGAATAAATTGATTTGAATTGTGAGTGCTCTTCAGATACATGGAAATATATGGAGCTGTTCGTAAATGGGTACCTTGTTTACACTCTTCAGAGCGATGGGTTCGAGGCAAATATAGGAAATAGGAATGTGTTGGAGGCCGTACCAGAATCCTAAGTGCTGGATGGGACTTTCCGGGTTCCAGCAGGACCCGTATCCACCCACTTATGGCGGCTCCCGGGATCGCTGTCTCTTCTCTGAGTAAGCGATCCTTCAAGGGAACATGTCACCAATGACAGTAACGTCGAGAGTTTCGTCCCCAGGCCTACTGGAGACCCCTATCTGGACCGTGAAAAACACGCACACCCAAACAACACACACACAACAAAAATACACCTGCTCCCATATTTATCCACAAAATGAGAATGATATAAACAAATTATAAATGCAATTTCCAACAACTATACCTACCTTTATGTTATTACAACTGTAATACTTCAAGAACTGGAGCTGAAAGATACTTCGGTCATCTAAATAATGTTGCGCCTTTCTTTTGAAGGGATTCGACGATGGTATCGTGAAGCTAAAACTCCAAGGGTCGTGCACGAATTGCCCAAGTTCTATCGTTACTCTGAAGAGTGGCATTCAGAATATGCTGCAGTTCTACATCCCTGAGGTGATTATTTTAATGCTATTCCTTGTGGGCGGTAATAGGAACATTTTCACGAATATCCTATAAATCTAAAGCAGTCCGTTCACTCAAAAAAATGCCACCGCATTAATTACAATACCTACCGCCTTTCCTGATTCCCTTGTTAGTTATATTATCCTAACCGCAGAATAGAATTTGCGGTCATTTACCATCATCGTCATTGGTTGTGTCTTTACATAAATTCCTTGTTACTAATGAGAGTATTATGGTTGTTCCTTAGGTCGTTGCTGTTGAGCAAGTAGAGGACGATGTGACCATCATGACGAAATACGAATTTGAGAAGATGGAAAGAAAACTCCGAGAAGACGAAAGGACTGAAAGTACTGCCGATAAATGAACATCACCTAGGTAGTAGGAACCTATCCTAAACTTGTAACTGGCAATACGATATTTGTTGTAACTTTATTTCAGTTTCAAACATTGTTTCTCCATGATTGTAAATAGTACCTATATTTATTCATCACGAAGTAGTTTAATCTATCTGTTGAAAACCTTCTTATTTTAAATTTATTGGTGAGTACCTTTCTATCACCACATTATTATAGAAATAAGCATGAGTACCTGTTTAAATAATGTGCAGGTACCTACCACTTTTACAAAGATAAGCAGAATTATGAAGGAAATGAGCACCAATTGCGCTCTTCCGTTATCCCCCCCCAACACCGCTGGAACTCCGTCTCGCGAATAATAACTTTTGTTTTGGATAACCGTTTAGTGTAGGCTCAAAGTGGTCTGGATGATCGCTGCACCCGCATCTTGAAGTTATATTCTTAGGTATAACAGCTAAAATTACCCTCTCAGCGTCTCATCTGCCCTTTTGGAAAAATAAAGATATTCGGGGTGTATACAGGGTGTCCAAATAATTATCCCCCCCCCCCTTCACTTTTTTTCTCTAGGAGTAAAAAAATCGAACCTAGGTACGCCATTCTTCATAACTTTTTCGCTTCATCAAAAATGACGAACTTGCGCGTTGCACAATCTTGCGCAACGCGCATCAACTTCGTTATTACACATAGGAACCCTGTTTTTTTATTAAAAATTTCAATTCTACGCAAAATTTCATGAATAATAGACCGTCAGCCGATTTTTTTTACTGCGGACATGGCGCACCGTAAGAGCCCAAACATGGTGGTGCGCGCAATTTTGCTTCTCATGCAACGCCCAAGTGTGGCACATGAATTAGCACTAAATTTTATTCTAGTTGTGACACCAATTTTTCAATAACCCTCCAATCCTCAGTTAAATTGGTAGGAGTGAAAACTGCCCCTCATTGTTCAAAATCTGCACGTTACTTGCGTACCACTAGTTTTTCGTTTCAGCTAATGTTTCCAAACTGACACCCATCGCGAACCGAGAAGAACTCCAGAGGAGGATTGTGGAGGCCTGTGCTTCAATTCGACCAAAGTCAATTGAGTAGGCTTTGAGAGATCAGTTTTTCTCAGAGCAGGAACGTGTATTAGTGAATTGGAACAATTTATCCTGAGACGCCTTTTAAAAGAAAAACTACTTAGGTAGGTACCTACATTTTATAGCTTGAAAGTGCTAATATTAATTACCAATTTTGAAGTTACCATTTAACTTCGTGGCAATTTTTATAAGGATTTACGATTTTAAATTTCCTTGGAAGAATGGAAAAACCTTCCCAAAAAGTTCTAGGTAATTAGAAGTAAAGCTTAATGAAAATTGAAAACTGCTCTAACTTAAACAAAAGTAACAGAGATGTGTTTTATTGAAAAACTAATATAAAAACTACAATCAGCGTGAAAATTGAGTGCCAATAAATTCATCATGCGTCACACTCTTCGGTGTCCCATGGGAAGCAAAATTTGACGTACCGCCATGTTTCGGTGCTCAGTAAAAAAAGGCTATTATTATTGAAATTTTGCGTAGAATCCAAATCTGCAATAATAAAAGGGGGTTCCCGTTGCAAATAACGGAGTTGATGCGCGTTGTGCGCTTCGCATTGCCCAATTTTGTCATTTTTGAAATCTACAGAAAAAGTTATGGAGAATGGCGTTGCTCTGATTTTTTTGCTCCGGCAGTTAGAGAAAATAAGTGGGAGGTGCATAGTTATTTGGACACCCTGTAGATCACCCCGGTTGACTATCTAGTCTGCGAGCTTCGAAGAAGCACCCCCCCCCCCCCTCCCCCCCAATCATTACTAGAAGAGTCTACCTACAGACATAAATATTGTTCAGTCCAATTTAAAAAAGACATCCCATCTAAACTCAGGAAGCGTGATTCGAAGTTAACCCTGGAATACCCCGTTGAAGTCACGTAAAAAACACAAAAATAAAATGTAGATGAAATTTTGTTTAAATTTTAATTATAAACATGAACCAAACTCTGAGTGAATAAAACTGGTCATGGTAGGTAACAAAAATTAAAGGAAAAAGAACGAAAATAGTAACATGAACGATAATAAATGTGTAATAATTTTCTCCCCCGAAGTGTGTACTCACCTGCCACCAGCTGAGCCAAAATGTCTGATGTCTTCAGGTCCGAAAAATTACGTTTTAGAGAAAATGTTGATAGCATTTTATTGAGTTTATCGATGAAGGGAAGCGCGTGAATTGAATTTGGGTATGAACTGAGTTACATTACAGATGGAGTTTGAAAGAAGTGGGGAGGTAGAGTCGACTCACGAGAGTCCAAATCCCAAAGGATCAACTGGAAAGGATGAACTGAGAGGTCGATCTGTTGAATAGTTGGAATGAGAGGGGCGGATGAACATTCAACAAATAGACCAAAACATAGGTAAGGGTACTGTGATGAATTTAAATTTATCATCACGGTGGCGTGGTGAGAGGTAAGGAGAGACGCAGGCGGCGGTACTCCACCGATCATCTACGCCTCTGTGAGGAGGTAAAGGTGAGTGAGGGAATTTACCTAGGCGGCGGTAATCCACCGATCATCTAGGTGAGGAGGGGTGCTTGTCTAGGCGGCGGTAGTCCACCGATCATCTAGACAAGAGGAAAAGGTAGGAGGTAAATTCTCAGGCGGCGGTAATCCACCGATCATCTGAGAGGAGGAAGGTAAGAGAGAGAGAAGAGAGAGCTGGTTAGAGGAAGTGTCGAATGAAGCTAAAGCTCCAGGATCCAGGGTTATATAGGACTTGGAGGCCTCTCCCTCCAACTCCCTGTTGGGAGTTGGTAGTGGGGCTCCAGGTTGTGTCCCCTGGATTCTGTTGCCTGTCTCCCCACTCAGATGTTTATTAGCGGAAAGTAAGTTTTACATAAGGATACTGGTGAGAGCTTTAAGGTTGCTAGTGGAGTGTTCCCGGGAGGGACTCACGACAGAGGTCCCCCCAGTTCGAACCAATGTTTGGGAAAGCTGAAGGCGCAAGGTGACAGGGGCTGAGGGCTGCGGAAAACAAAAGGGGAGCTGAAGGCGCAAGGTGACAGAAGCTGAAGGCTGATGCAAACAATTGGTGTGCTGAAGGCAGAAACGTGACAGGTCGTGACTTAATTCTAGGATTGACATATAGGATAGTTAGTTAGTAAGAGGTAAGTAGAAGTGACATAGGAGTAACATAGTAAGTAGTAAGAAGTAAGATAGTACAAGTAAGAAGTAAGATAAGTATAGGCGTAGGTGCATGATATTGACAATGAAGTGAGTTGACATGATTACAATGATGATGGTGAGATAGTAGACTAATATGTACAGGGTTGATTACAATGGTGATGGTGAGATAGTAGACTAATATGTACAGGGTTGTTATAAGATCATGAGTACAATGATGATGGTGAGATAGTAGACTAATATGTACAGGGTTGTTATAAGTATACAATGTTGGTATTTACAAGGTTGGTATTTACAAGATTGGTATTTACAAGGTCGGTATTTACAAATTTGGGTGGGGCTGACAGATTGGAGCGGGGTGTTGAAATCCGCCGTTCCCTGGGTGTGGATAGTGTGTGGTGAATTGTAGTGAGTGTGTGGGTGGAGTGAAGTGTGTGATTGAAGTGTGTGGGTGGGTTTGGGTGGTGTCCGCTGCGATGAGGCGGCCACGGCGGGGCTGTGAGGTTCGGTACAGTGCGTGTGGGTTATTAAAACACAAGCACTGTCCCGAAATCTCAAGGCCCCGCCGTGATTGCTCAGAGCGGGGCGGAGGACTTGGCCGCCGGGACGCGGGGAATGCAGGGACGCTCCCTCCGTCTGTTTCGCCGCCCGGGCCGTTTTGTCCCGGCGGAATCTATTGGGGATATCCCCGGCGGTGTTGGGGGGGAAGGGGGTGGTGTGGGTTTGGTGGGTTGGGGTGTTGGTGGGGGAGAATTTGAAATTGGGGGGTCGAAAATTGAAAATGGGGGGGCATCAAGAGGGGGTTGAAATTCGGGGGGCGGGGGTTTGTTGAAGACGGGGGGATTGATGTTTGGAAGGGGCGGTGGGGGTGGCATGAGTTGGGCGAGGCGAAAGTCGTGGAGGAGCGGGGCCATGAGAGGGTCGATGGGGGTGTAGGGAGGGTGTACCCCGGTGGCTTGTGCTGCGCGAAATTCGCGCAGTATACGCCACTGGGGGTACTTCCACCGCCGGGGCCGGGGAGGTAACCCGGAGATCCTTGGCGGGAAAAACGGAAGCGATGATGTCGGCCCGGGCGAAGGGGGTAGGGGGGGAGAGCGGGTCCGGGATGTAAACGTCCCGGAGTATGGCCGCCATTTCCGGATCCGAATCGAAATCCGGAAACGGCGACGGGGGAGACTGTTGAGGTGAAGAGAGATGGTGCATGGCTAACAGACGGCGGGAGACTGATGGCTGATGTTGGTTGAGGGAGAACAGGGGCGGGTTTGCAGCGGGCGAAAGGTACGGTGTGGGGTTTCCCGTCC
The DNA here is from genome assembly GCA_954871275.1 of Leptopterna dolabrata. NCBI lineage: Eukaryota > Metazoa > Arthropoda > Insecta > Hemiptera > Miridae > Leptopterna > Leptopterna dolabrata. The sequence goes on from OX940976.1 coordinate 35,040,999, forward strand.
ATTAGCAGGGTCGCGGTGGTCGGTGTTGTGCGGATGACTTGAAAGGGCCCGGCATAAAGGGGCTGAAAGGTTTTATGCATGCCGGGCTCTTTCAAGTACATGTGCGTGGAAGTGTAAAAGCGTTTGGGGTAAGTGGTGTCGTTTGTCGGTGTTGAGGTGTGTAGCGGTTCCCTGTTAATGGACGGGGTGTTGTGTGGAGGGAAAATGTCGGCCGGTAAACGAATAGGGTCTCGGAAAGCGTGTTGTGCGGGACTTGTGTTGTCTGAAGGACGGGCGGAAGTGCGGAGGCTAAGTAATACGTAGGGGAGGGTTTTGGTCCATGAGGGAGATGTGGCTGATGTGGAGATGGCTTGCTTGAGGACCGAGTGCCACCGCTCTATTTTCCCGTTGGATTGGGGGTGATAAGGAGTGGTGCGGATTTTTTGAATCCCGAGGGAACGGAGCAGGTCGGCAAAGTGGGCTGATTCAAACTGCCTCCCCTGATCGACCGTGAGTGTCCGCGGACAGCCGTAGCGGCTGATCCATTGATTGAGGAAGGCCGTGGCGACGGCGTCCGCGGTAATGTGGGCGAGTGGGATACACTCAACCCAATTGGTCGCACGGTCGATCATGGTGAGGCAGTACCTCTTCCCCTCGGAGGGGGGAAGAGGGCCGACCAGATCCAGGTGGACATGTTCCCACGGGAGGGAGTCGGGAATGGGTTGAGGAGGTACATGGGGGTGAGCCGAGACCTTAAAGTGCTGGCACTTCTGGCACCCCAGAACCCAGGTACGGATATCTGTGTTCATGTGGGGCCAGAAGTACCGCGTCTTGATCAGATCCCGGCTCGCCCGAATGCCGGGATGATGGAGGGAGTGGTAATGGAGGAACAACTGCCGCCTCAGCTCCGGCGGGACGTAAGGGCGCGGTGAATCGGCCGTTACGTCGCACCAGAGATCGAGGGGAGGCAGTTGTTCCAATTTGGAGGCGGAGATGAGGTTGGAGAGTGCGGGGTCGGAAGCTGGAGTTTGGTGAGTTTTGAGGGTTTGTGGGGTAGGGAAAGGCAGTAACTCCGCCACCGGCGCGGGGGTGGGGCGGGAGAGGGCGTCTGCTACGCAGTTGTCGGCCCCCGGCAAATAACGAATATCGGACGTAAATTGTCCGATAAATTCGAGTTGCCGGAGGCGACGGGGGGAGGCGGATTTACGGTTTTGGAGGAGTGCGTGGGTGAGGGGCTTATGATCAGTGATGACAGAGAACTGCCTGCCCTCCACGAAGTCACGGAAGTGTTTGATGGCTTCGTGGATGGCGAGGAGTTCTCTGTCAAAGGTGGAGTAATTTTTTTGCGTTGGGGACAGAGTTTTTGAGAAGAAACCGAGGGGTTGGGGGGTGGCGCTGGTGTGTTGGTGGAGTACTGCCCCGATGGCCCAGTCAGACGCATCGGTGGTGATGGAGAGAGGAGCATGGGGATCGGGATGGGCCAATAGAGCGGCGTCTACTAGGTCCTTTTTGCAATTTTGAAAGGCGGTTGTGAGGGCGGGGGTCCAGGAAATGGGGCGGTTATCGTTTTTTTTGGCTGGTTGTGGGATAGCGTGTATGAGTGGTTGTTGGTGTTGTGCCGCGTGTTTAATGTGTCTACGATAAAAGTTCAACATACCCAGGAAACGGCGAAGTTCTGAGACAGTGCGGGGTTGTGGGAAATCGGTGAGGGCGTGCACTTTGTCCGGGAGAGGCTTGATCCCGTCGGACGAGACTTGATGGCCGAGGCAGCGGACAGAGGGCTGGGCGAGAACGCATTTTTGAGAGTTGATGGTGAGGCCCTCGGCGGCGAAGATGTCGAGGACTTGTTTGAGGTGTGTTAGATGTTCTTTCGGGTCCCGGGAGGCGATCAATACGTCGTCCAGGAAACAGAACACGAAAGGTAGTCCCCGCAGAATATTATCCATATAACGCTGCCACGTCTGGGCAGCGTTCCGGAGGCCGAAGCCCATTTTTATGTATTCAAAAAGGCCGAAAGGTGTTATGATGGCGGTTTTGGGTACGTCGGGAGGGTATATATGAATGTGGTGGAAGGCTCTGGAGATGTCTAGGGTTGAAAATATGGCCGTGTTGTGGAGGTGTGAAGAGAAGTCTCGGAGATGGGGGACGTTGTAGAGGTCCGGAGTGGTCTTAGCGTTCAGGCGGCGGTAATCGCCGCAGGGGCGGATATCCCCGTTGGGCTTCTGTACAATATGTAACGGTGAAGCCCACGGGGATTTGGAGGGGCGGATAATGCCATCCTTAATGAGATTGTCAAAATGCCTCCGGGCTTGGGACAGTTGGAGGGGGTGGAGGCGGCGGGCTTTGGCTGAGATTGGGGGACCAGAGGTCTCAATGTAGTGTTGAGTTTGGGAGATATGTGCTGAGGGGCGGCGCTGGGGTTTGTACTGGAGGAGGAGGTTTTCGAATTGGGTTGGGGGGCGATCGACCGTGTGGATGAATCCGGGGATTGGCTTCTGGGTGGAGGGGTCGAGCAGGCGCGCGTTACGGACGTCAACCTGGAGGCCGAAATGAGCGAGGAAGTCGGCCCCCAGGATTGCTTTCTCCACGTCCGCCACGGTAAATTCCCACTCGTACGCGAGTCCGCTCATGTGGATGGATGAGCGGTACGTCCCGTACGAGGGGATGGTGGTACCGTTGGTGGCGTAGAGGAGTTGCCGGTAACAACGCGCCTGTCGCCGGAGAATGTTGTTCGGAAAAATGGAGAGCGCCGCCCCTGTGTCGACGAGGAACGGGACATTCGTCTTCGTGCACTTTAAGAAGAGGCGCTGGTGAGCTGGGGTGGAGTGCGGTAAAATGGCGGAGGCGGTGGGCGGATGTGGAGGAGCCGGGTGGCGAGAGGCTGGTGAAGGGGTTGTCGGCTGCGTCAGTTGTCGCAGCGGTCGGCGGCTGCAGTAGGGATGGCCGGAGGAGCGGCGGCGTCGGTGAGTTCGGGTCCATGGCTGTAACTAAAATTCAAAATGTGTTAGTTTTGAATTTGAAATTCGCAATCGGCGGGAGCGGAGGTGCGTGTGGCGGATAGTTGAGAGCTGGAGTTGAGCGGTGAGGGTGGGCCAAAATTGCGAATTTACACTGACTGTTGAAGCTGAGTTTGAATTTAAAATTGGGGACACCGAACTGAACTAGACTGGGGGCGACACATTGGGTGGTAAGAGGGTAGAAGGTAGAAGGTTGGATGAACGTCGGGTTCACCACTGTGATGAATTTAAATTTATCATCACGGTGGCGTGGTGAGAGGTAAGGAGAGACGCAGGCGGCGGTACTCCACCGATCATCTACGCCTCTGTGAGGAGGTAAAGGTGAGTGAGGGAATTTACCTAGGCGGCGGTAATCCTCCGATCATCTAGGTGAGGAGGGGTGCTTGTCTAGGCGGCGGTAGTCCACCGATCATCTAGACAAGAGGAAAAGGTAGGAGGTAAATTCTCAGGCGGCGGTAATCCACCGATCATCTGAGAGGAGGAAGGTAAGAGAGAGAGAAGAGAGAGCTGGTTAGAGGAAGTGTCGAATGAAGCTAAAGCTCCAGGATCCAGGGTTATATAGGACTTGGAGGCCTCCCCCTCCAACTCCCTGTTGGGAGTTGGTAGTGGGGCTCCAGGTTGTGTCCCCTGGATTCTGTTGCCTGTCTCCCCACTCAGATGTTTATTAGCGGAAAGTAAGTTTTACATAAGGATACTGGTGAGAGCTTTAAGGTTGCTAGTGGAGTGTTCCCGGGAGGGACTCACGACAGGTACCAACATTTTAATTCCACACAAAAAATATGAACCATAAACTCAGTGAAAAATATTACTTGAAACAAAAGGAGTTGGAATTTTCGACGGTCCGTAACGTCATGTTGGGGGGGGGGGGGGGGGGTATGAAACATACACTTTCGAATTAATGGGTTATGCGCATGGGTCACAAAAGCGGTTTATATGATGTTTTAATGAAACTAGATTCCATTCTGAGAGTTTTGACACAAACCGCACTGCCGTACGAATAGATTGTAGACGTTCCTACGCCAAGTGGTCATGGGGGTACCGCCCTTGCGAGGGGGGTGCAATGACGTAGGAAGCTCTGGAATTTTTGAAAAATCATTGAAAAGACCTATCGTAGGCCAGTTGCGGTTGGTGTCAAAATTCTCAGGATGGAATCTACATTCATTTAAAAAATAATTCGTGCGCGGAGTTGTTAGAGAAGGCAGAGGCTAGGTACTGAAATCGAATTAGGTAGATAGGTACAGCTTGTTCTAGGATGGCCTGCTGTCGAAAAAGTTCTATCAAGTGTACCATAACTCATAGAATTTATAAGGATGTATCTAGTTCTTCAGTTTAACAGTTTTCGAATTATCATGAGTCGACTGTACATGAAATCAGAAAGTTTCCGTCATTC